>CM062820.1:964026903-964692736 GCA_031772625.1 Pinus tabuliformis
AGAAAATGGCTATCAAAGGGAATTTTCAAAGGCATACAAAATTGATCCTTGGAGATCTATAACATAATATCCACATGTACAATATTATAAGGCTTAAGTGACCCAAAAATGTTGGCAAGGCTACTCTTATCAATTCAACATTAGGAAAAACTTTGGAAGAAGTTGGACTCACTAAACATACATTGGCCACTGTTGTACCTTCCTCATCCTCCCTTTTATTATCTCATACACCAGAGAAGATTTCTTCTTGTATGCACGGAGGGATTACAAACTCTAGAAAACCAAAATGGGATTAAAAGGCAAAGAAAGGTCGAGGTATATTCAAGGGGGAATTTAAAGAAGAGATCAGGAGGGCTGATGCAAACAATAACAAAGTTTCAAGCCATTTTTCCAAGAAGAATATGAGCTCAAAGACTACACTGAACTCACACAGCCAGAAAGTGCTCTGCAAGAGTTTTTCAATGGTATTCAGAAGTTTAAAATGACCTCCTGGATCATGAAATAGAGCCAGTCAAAGTTGGTGCCAACATGTCAAATCATTGCAGAGTTGAAAGGTGTTTGGGTGAGCCTTTGGCGCATAGACAAAGTTGGCCTAAGTACCCAACCCAGCGGCAAGGCTGGTGCAACCTCTACACGAAGCTCCAAGTAGTCATGGCCAACACATTAGCAACTGAAAGCAATTCCATTAGCCATAGGTGGAACCCACTTGGAGGAAATACCCCGTTGGAAGCATTTAAATCCCAATTCTACACGACTGGGAGAGAAGGACCAAGATAACATCATCTTGGAGGTAATACCCCAAAGGGCTCACCCTAGAGATTCCAATAACAATGCAAAATTTGTAGTGTCGGGATGGAACATAGCGGGTGGATCCCACCCAATTGTGTGTTGGAAATACTGAGAGCAGGGGGGGGCTAAATCAATATTTCTTTTTAATTGTTCTTTTTATCACCAAAACATATATATGGAACACAGAAATAGATAGCTGAAATAAATTCTTTTATTAACACAAATAGTGCAATGAAATAAATACAATATATAAATGGTTGCAATCAGTTGCCAAGCACCAACTTGGACTTTTGTGAGGCTCCAACCTCCAGAGCACCAACTCTGTTTTTCCAAGGCAATAGTTCTGCACTTAGGAGCACCAACTCCCAAGGATTCCAATCCTTTCAGTTCTGAGGCTCCAACCCTGTGGGCTCCAACCCTAACCTAGTAGAAACTGTTTTGTTGTAGTTCTCTGCTCCAAGCCTGCTGAGCTTCTGCTTCACTCCTATTCTCCTGCTTCTCCTGCCTCTCCTACCTCTCCTGCCTCTACCTAAACTTCGGCTTCCTGGCTTTTCGGTCGTTATGGTTTCCTCTGCCTCTTCATGCTCACTGCTGCATGTTAAAATTGTAACAGAGCCCCTTTTTCTTTTAATGATAATAGGCATACATAGGAATTTATTGTTTAACGTAGAGACTGTACCAATCAGGATGGACCCACATGCCACGTCCCAATCACAATCGCAATCGTCTTTCGTTCAGGCCTCCTGAACTATCGGAACTGTTATCATAAGCCTTTTGGCCTAAAAACCCCGCGCAATACAATTATTCTTATACCACAAGTGGTATTTCAGAAGGGGCATAAGCGGGAACTGGTATTCAACGGATGGCTTCCAATTCCACTCGGCAAGCGACATGTAGCAGCGGGAAGGAAGAGGATACCGCTTTTTCGGGTGGGTATTCCTCGAGCTATATGTCCACCCAAAATATATGTAGACCGTTGGATCTACAAAGGGATGATCAATGGTGGAGGGCTGGATGCTCAGGTAATGCGAGCCCACCTTTTTATGGTCGCAAATGTAATACACTAGAATATATGAAAAAATGACAAAGGGCGGACTTCAAATTTATTACGCCTACATTTATAACTTTATCGGGTCCGCAGCGTATATCGTAATCGGTGCTTTCAGAGGTGCAAGGCCTTAAGCACTTGCGATATGTCAGATGCAACATAACAATAGACCAAACTGTAATGTTGCATCGGGTCCGCAACATTCATCGCAATCGGTGCTTGTAGGAGGACAACCCTTTGTGTATTGCGATATGTGATTACCGATAGGGCGGATGTGATATGATATTAAATCATATTTCATTGTTTCAATGGGTCTGCATGTATCACAGTTATATGATATTTATATATATAATGCAAATTTTCATGTTTTAACGTGCCAAGGCTTAGAGCCCGAAAAGCTGAAACACACTAAAAACATGCTTCAAAACACTTTGGCGGACTTCACTATTTATGCACCTGAACTTATGTGTTCCATCGGGTCCACACATACATGTCGTTGTCAGGGGTTTGGGGTGATGGCACATAACCAAACCGCCGATTATCATATCGCCGATATATATATCTTTCTCGTCTCTGATAGTGTATTCCAATATAACTAAGTCTTCCGCCTCCGATAGTGTAAATGAATATATATAAGTTTTTCTGCCTCTGATAGTGTATATAGCCTATATGTATGTTTTTGCGCCTTTGATAGTGTATTTGGCCTCTATATTGTGTTTGTGCCTCCAATAGTGTATTTGCATGCATATACACTATATTTCTCCCAATAGCTCTATTTGCCTCCTCTGATGGCTCTGTCTGCTCTTTTCTCCTCTGATAGCTCTGTTTGCTCCTCTGATGGCTCTGTCTGCTCCTCTTGGCTCCTTCGATAGCTCTGTTTGCTCCTCTGATGGCTCTGTTTGCTCCTCTTGGCTCCTCGAATATTTCCATATTGACATCAATGACAATCTATGTCAACAATCTCCCCCTTTGTTATTGATGGCAATATTCTTCTTCTCTCCCCCTTTGACATCAATGGCAAAGGAATGCATACGGACTCCCCTTGTCGAACTGCTCCCCCTGTAGAACTGCTCCCCCTGTCCTGCAACATCTTTATGAATGAACTTGAGTGATGCTAAAGAAATAACCCCCATCTTTTGACGAAGATGTTCAAATGCTTCTCGAGGAAGAGGTTTTGTGAAAATATCAGCTATCTGCTCCTTAGTATTGATATATTCCAAGATGATGTTTTGTTCAGCTACTTGTTCATGAAGGAAATGATACTTGATTGGTATATGTTTGGTCTTTGAGTGCATCACTAGATTTTTGCTGAGACTAATGGCACTTGTTCTATCACAATAGATGGTAATTGGTTGATCTGCACCTATGTTGACATCTTTTAGAGATTCCTTCATCCATAGTATTTGAGTACAACAGTCTGCTGCAACTGTATACTTGGCTTCGGCTGTGGATAATGATATGGATGTCTGTTTTTTGCTGAGCCAAGATACTAAACAGTCTCCCAGGAAGAATGCATTTCCACTAGTACTTTTCTGATCATCTACACTTCCGGCCCAATCAGCATTGGTGTATGCAGTTAGAATCATTGTTGAGCTCTTAGGGTACCAAAGACCGAAGTCAGGAGTTCCTTTCAGGTATCTGAGAATTCTTTTTACAGCTAACAAATGGGATTGTTTAGGAGCAAATTGAAATCTTCCCACCATTCCTACTGCCTGCATTATGTCGAGTCTTGTAGCAGGTAAGTACAAAAGGGCTCCAATTATTGACCTGTGATGAGTTGCATGTGCTGGAGGGGAGTCATCATTTTTTCTCAAATTGCAATTTGTGGTCATAGGTGTGCTCATGGGTGCACAATCTTCCATTCCATATCTTTTAAGCATGTCTTTAAGATATTTGGCTTGAGATATAAACAATCTTGCTTTGGTTTGAGATACTTGTAGTTCAAGGAAGTGAGATAACTCTCCTATCATTGACATCTCGAATTCTCTTGACATGTTTTGAGAAAATTCATGGCTGATTTCATCATTATTGGTAGCAAAAATTAGATCATCAACATAAACAAGTGTGACTAGTAACTTACCTTCATCCGTCTTTATGTAGAGATTACTTCCTGCCACTCCCTTCTTGAAGCCTTGTTGTTGTAGATAGTGATCCAACCTTGCATACCAAGCTATGGGAGCTTGTTTCAACCCATATAATGCCTTTTTTAGCTTACAGACTAAGTCTTTTCCTTCCGTTAGATCAAGCCCTTCTGGTTTCTCCATGTAGACTTCTTCCTTGAGTTCCCCATTCAGAAATGTTGATTTTACGTCCATTTGATAGATTTTGAATCCTTTTGAGCAAGCAAATGCCAAGAACATTCCTGATAGCTTCATATGAGCTACTGGTGCAAATGTCTCTTCAAAGTCAATTCCTTCAATTTGTGAATAGCCTTTGCAGACAAGCCTTGCCTTGTTTTTGATAACTTATCCATCTTCATTCATTTTATTTTTGAATACCCACTTGGTTCCTATTATGTTTTTGTCCTTTGGACGAGGTACCAGCTCCCATGTCTTGTTCTTCTCACTTTGGGACATTTCTTCTTCCATGGCTTTTACCCAATGAGGATCCTTGCTTGTGCAAATGTTTCTGGTTCTATCATGGATAGAAGAGCAATAACGTTTCTCTTTGGTGTAATTATCATCCTTCTTTGGGATTGCATCCCTTCATCTCTATTTCCAATAATCTGTTCTTCTGGATGATATTTCTGGAGAAACTTCATCTTTGAAGGGGTATGAGGTGGTTCTTTTTCCTCTTCTTCTTCTTCCTGATCTATTTCTTCTTCTTCGGGTTCTTCTTCTTCAATGAGAGGATCATCTTCATGTTCTTCAATTTATTTTTCTGGAAGGTCTTCATCAATCTTTACATCATTGCTTTCCACTATTTTCCTTAGCCGAAAATTGTAGCACTTGTAGGCTTTTCTCCGTGTAGAGTATCCAAGGAATATCCCCTGATCAACCCGAGAATCAAACTTTCCTAATGAGCCATCATTGTTTTTTATGAAGCACTTGCTTCCAAATATCTTGAAATATTTTACTGAAGTGGGTCTTCCTTTCCATAATTCATAAGGAGTTTTTCACAATTTGGTCTTAATTGAGTTCGATTCAAGGTATAGACAGTTTTCCTGATCTCTCCAGAATTTTGGTTGCAGGTCTACTACTAATAACATTGTTCCTGCCATTTCTTGAATTGTTCGGTTTCTTCTTTCAACTACCCCATTTTTCTGGGGTGTTCTAGCAGCAAAGAATTCTCTTTTAATTCCATGTATATTACAGAACTCATTAAATTCTTTTGATGTGAATTATCCCCCTCTATCTGTTTCAAGGCACTTAATTTTTGAGTCCTTTTCATTTTCTATAAGTGCTTTTAGATTCTTAAAACACTCAAATGTTTCATATTTATATTTTATAAAATATATCCACATCATTCTAGTATAGTCATCAACAAATAAAACAAAGTACCTTTCTCCTTGGAGTGCCTGATTTCTGGTTGGTCCACATAAATCAGCATGGATGATCTCCAAGGGCTTTGATGTAGAGAGCTCCTTGGTCTTGTGGCTGGTTCTGGTTTGCTTTCCATGTTGACATGGACCACATACTCCTTGATTTGGTTTGAATAGCCTTGGGATGTCTCGTATAGCTTTAATCTTGCTGATATTGATCAGATTTTCGAAGCTTGTATGTCCAAGTCACTTATGCCACAACCAACTTTCATCTGTCTGACTCATGTAGCATTTATTTTCTTGAATCTTGTCTAGAATGTAAATATTGTCTGGTGTTCTAACCCCTTTCGCCACAAGTTCCCCTGAGGAAGAGTTCCTTATTTCACAGTCTTTGGTGCCAAAGACAACATTATGTCTTTAATCACAGATTTGGCTGACACTCAGGAGGTTGTGTTTGAGCCCGTCTACTAGCAGAGCATCTTGAGCTTTTCCTTTTCCATTGATAAGAGTAGCAGTTCCTGTTCCCGCAATTCTGGTAGATCCACTTCCAAAGGACACATTTCCTTCCTTTGTGCTCAATGAGACGAACTTCCTTTTGTCCCCTGTAATATGTCTGGAGCACCCACTATCCACACACCAATGATTTTCATTACTTTTAGCATATACAGCCAGGCCACATTTATCCATGTTGGGATTCTCACTACTTATTTTTCCTCTTTTGAGTGGGTGGTTTCGTTCATAGTGTCTATTATTGTAGCATAATGAGCAAATCAAATCAAATTTAGTCAAGGGATCAAATGAATTGAAGGTTTTGATTTGTCCCTGACTTTTAGGGCCATATGGTTTGATTATTTGATCCTTTAGCTTTGGTGTTTCACTCTTGCGAGCCATGCAATGTCTGGCTTGATGACCAAAGCTTTTACAATGAAAACAATGTCCAAGAAAGATAGTTTTGTACCTGTTGTAGTAGCCACGCTTTGAGTCAATTTCCTTCCTTGGAATTACTCCTGCTTCATTCTTTGGATTTGAGATGGGCCTTTGATGGAATACTGGTTTGTATTTGTTGTAGTATCCATGATTCAAATCCACATTCTTCTTTGGAGTTATTCTCTCTTCATTCTTTGGATGTCGGATGCGCGTTTGATGACATACTTTTTCTTCTTTTGGGTTGCTGGAAAGTGCATCAGCATAGCTTTTCGCACTATTCTTAGTGCTTGATGATTCTCCTTTAAAACCTATTCCAAACTTGTCATGTTGAGGTTTTTGATTTTTTAGGATAGTCTCAAGTATTTGAGAGTTTTTCCAACCCTTTTTTACTTGCTCCAATTCCTTCCTTAGAGATACTATTTCGGCTTCACGTTCTTCGCAAGTCTCTTCTTTTTCTTTTAGATTTGTTTTCAAGAGATCTTCTCTTCTTCTTGTTTCCTCATTTTCTACCTTGAGAGAAATTTTTTATTCCGCAATTTCTCATTTTCTTCAATGGCACTTATTAACAGTTCATCTACATTTCCTTCTAGCCCTGAGTCAACATCATTTGTGAATGCCATGAATAACATTTCTTGGCTTTCATCATGGTCACTTTCCTTATCTGATTTCTTTTTGATGACTAAAAATTCATCCTCATCGGACTCGCCTTGCTTAGAGAAGAAGTTCTTCTTATTGAAACCTTTCTTCTTGTATACCATTCTTTTAGAATTTCCTTCATCATCACTATCATGTTTATGAGGATATTTTGTAGCATAATGACCTATTTTTCCACATTGGAAACAAATAAGAGGGTACTTACTTTTTAGCTTAGATCCTCTTTCAGCTTTCGTACAAATTGAGCTAATTCAGATTCCATATCGGATTCATCACTACAGTCATTTCTTTCTTTCCCCTTCTTTGATTTTGTAGCCTTGAATGCTACATCTTTGGAGCTTGGGCCACCTTTTCTCATCTCATAGGTAGTGAGGATTCCATGGAGTTCATCCATCTTGAGAGTATCTAGATCCTTTATTTCTTCTATGGCGCTTATTTTGGACTCAAATCTGTCTGGAAGAGATCTTAATACCTTTTGAACAATGTTACTTTCTTCAATGCTTTCGCCCAATCCTTTAAGAGAATTGACCACTTTAGCTACTCGGAGAAAGTATGCTACAATATCTTCTTCATCTTCCATTTTAAGACTTTCAAACAACCTTCTATGAGTTTGAATTTTTGCTTTCTTGACTTTTGAGTCCCCATCGTATAAGCCAATTATCTTATCCCACATTTCCTTGGCAGAGTTGCAGTTCATGAATTTTGTAAACTCGGAATCTATGATTCCACTAGTGATGGAGTTCAAAGCTTTTGCATTTGCAATGTAGGCTTTCCTCTCGTCTGGATCTGTTGGAAGAGTGGAAGGAATTGGGTACTCATTTAGAACCGAATGCCAGACTTCAGGTCCAAGGGACATTAAGTAGTAGGACATTCTCTTTTTCCATAAAGAAAAATTAGTGCCATCAAACAGAGGAGGTCTTCCTAATGCTTCGTGATTTCTCATCATGGCTATGAATCCTTCTTCAAGCTGTTAGGCTAATATGAAGAAGCCTACTCCGATACCAATTGTTGGAAATACTAGGGAGGGGGTGAATCAGTATTTCTTTTTAATTGTTATTTTTATCACCATAATATATATATATATGGAACACATAAATAGATAGTTGGAATAAATGCTTTTATTAACACAAATATTGCAATGAAATAAATACAATATATAAATGGTTGCAATCAGATGCCAAGCACCAACTTGGACTTTTGTGAGGCTCCAACCTTCAGAGCACCAACTCTGTTTTTCCAAGGCAATAGTTCTACACTTAGGAGCACCAACTCCCAAGGATTCCAATCCTTTCAATTCTGAGGCTCCAACCCCATGGGCTCCAGCCCTAACCTGGTAGAAACTATTTTGTTGTAGTTCTCTGCTCCAAGCCTGCAAAGCTTCTGCTTCATTCCTGTTCTCCTACTTCTCCTGCCTCTCCTGCCTCTACTGCCTCTGCCTGAACTTCGGCTTCCCGGCTTTTCAATCGTTGTGGCTTCCTCTACCTCTTTGTGCTCACTGATGCGTGTTAAAATTGTAACAGAGCCCCTTTTTCTTTTAATGATAATAGGCATACACAAGACTTTATTGTTTAAAGGAGAGACTGTACCAATCAGGACAGACCCACATGCCACGTCCCAATCGCAATAGCAATCGGCTTTCGTTTAGGCCTCCTAAACTATCAGAATTGTTATCATAAGCCTTTTGGCCTAAAAACCCCACACAATACAATTATTCTTATACCACAGGTATTTTGAAAGGGGCATAAGCGGGAACTGGTATTTAGCAGATGGCTTCTGATTCCACTCGACAAGCGACACGTAGCAACGGGAAGGAAGAGGATACTGCTTTTTCGGGCAGGTATTCCTTGAGCTATATGTCCACTTGAAATATATGTAGACCATTGGATCTACAAAGGGATGATCAATGGTGGAGGGTTGGATGCTCAGGTAATGCGGGCACGCCTTTTTATCGTCGCAAATGTAATACACTGGAATATATGAAGAAACAATAAAGGGCGGACTTCAAATTTATTACGCCTGCATTTATAACTTTATCGGGTCCGCAGTGTATATCACAATCGGTGCTTTCAGAGGTGCAAGGCCTTAAGCACTTGCGATATGTCGGATGCGACATAACAATAGACCAAACTGTAATGTTGCATCAGGTCCGCAACATTCATCACAATCGGCGCTTGCAGGAGGACAACCCTTTGTGTATTGTGATATGCGATTACCGATAGGGCAGATGCGATATGATATTAAATCATATTTCATTGTTTTAGCGGGTCCGCATGTATCGCAGTTATATGATATTTATATATATAATGCAAATTTGCATGTTTTAACGCGCCAAAGCTTAGAGCCCGAAAAGCTGAAATACACTGAGAACATGCTTCGGAACACTTTGGCGAACTTCACTGTTTATGCACTTGAACTTATGTGTTCCATCGAGTCCGCACATATATGTCGCTATCGGGGGTTTGGGGTGATGGCACATAACCGAACCGCCGATATATATATCTTTCTCCGCTCCGATAGTGTATTCCAATATAACTAAGTCTTCCGCCTCTGATAGTGTAAATGCAAATATATAAGTTTTTCTGCCCCCAATAGTGTATATAGCCTATATATATGTGTGTTTGCACCTCCGATAGTGTATTTGGCCTATATATGTGTGTTTGTGCCTCCAATAGTGTATTTGCATGCATATACACTATATTGCTCCCGATAGCTCTGTTTTCTTCCTCCGATGGCTCTGTCTGCTCTTTGCCCCTCCGATAGCTCTGTTTTCTCCTCTGATGGCTATGTCTACTCCTCTTAGCTCCTCCGATAGTTCTGTTTGCTCATCTGATGGCTTTGTCTGCTCCTCTTGGCTCCTCGAATATTGCCATATTGACATCAATGACAATCTATGTCAACATTGTGATAGCCTGGAAGTATACCCTGGAGGATTAAAGTTAACACCCAAAGAAAAGCATCGGGCTATTGGTGTCAGGACATGGTGGTAGAGGAAAGAGTGATAGACAATAAATGGAGGGTTAGTCAACCCTACCAGCCACCTCAACTCGGAGGGATAAACTTAGAGAATTCAATTGGCGATGATGTTGGGTTGTAGAGTGTCGGGACACGGTGGTAGTGGATAGAGAAAAATCCAATAAACAGAGGGTCAGGTAGACCCTACCAGCCAGCTCATCCCGACGAGTGGAGCCCAAAAGATTATCAATATGGTGCAAACAGGATGCATCGAGTTCAAGGGGGGCTCTGGACTTAGCACTAGGCACAAGTACTAATAGAAAAATTGAGAACAAGAGAATGGTAGCAATAAGGGCCCTGATCCCAAAATTCCATAACATTTAAATAATTGCAATTAAATGGAAAATTTGAGTCTGGGAAGCTCCAACCTTTGGGGCTGGACTTTGGTCGCCTCACGTAGAGGTGTGACCAACGACATGGAGTTGTTAACAAAATAAAACGGCCCGCATAGGGCTCAAAAAGGGTAAGCACCCAATATCTTAGGTCGTGGTCATGGAGACCATTCCTATGGCAGAAAATAGGTAAAGAATAAGTAGAAGGGACCCACCCTAACATTAATTTAAAACAGGTAACCAATGAGAAATTAGTAAGCGAATCACCATAAGGCGCCAAGTCCTGGAAGATATTTTAGTGGGTAAAATAGTGCAGTCGATAAGCTAATACTAGCCCCTGAAAATTCAAAGTCAGCAAATGGAAATAGCTTATCAACAGCGAGGATTGATTCTGAGGGGGTCAGGCCTCACCCCCGACCTTGTTCATTCACCCCGCCACACCAACACGCTAACATAGCGACAACATAAACAAGAAAGCATGATTTTTGTGGGGTCAAGAGCCTCCCCCCTCCACTTCCTGTCCAACCCCATGGCTCCACATGTCATTCCCAAAATTCTCCACGTGTCTCCCATCCACACGACATATCACCATACTCCCCGCCTATGTAGTCACCACCTACTTATTGTTAGTGTTCAAATTTTAATTTGTTTCAATGATGTCATCAGTCACCCATTTTGTGCTTGACCACATTCAACCATCAATCAGTGTAGAGCACCTCCAATTCCACCATGCCAAATCATGTCCGCCCACTAGAGATTTGATCTTGATGGGTGAAAGGTAACGCCATACAAGAAGGTCCAACTCTAGAAAAGGGTCAATTCGAGCAGTTAGAGGGAGAATACAACAAGTGAATTTACAGGTAACCATGGGAGGAATACATGTTGGCATTATGATAGAGGTGTTGTCCTTGATGGCAACTCACTCAGTTCACAGTTCAGTATAGCAACAAAGGATTACAGATCAGACTCCAAAGAATGAAGAAAGAGATGTATATGCAGGTTCACTTTGTCCAAGTAGCATATACACACGAGTTAACAAAACCAAAGGAGCATATAACGTATACACGCACTTTCATAAGAGGAAAAGCGCGTACATGTTGGAAAACTAAGTTTTTGGTTCGAGGTATTTTGTCCAAGGTATTTTGATCCAAGGTATTGGTCCAAGGTATTGGTCCAAGGTAATTGGTCTGAGGTATTGACCTTAGGTATTTGGTCCAAGGTATTGGTCCTAAGTGGTTTTGGTCCAAGGTATTGAGAAAGGCCTAAAAATATATAAGGAGGAGAAGATCATTAGGCCAATGTGTGCAAGTACTGAACATCTGATGAAGTGTGAGATCTAGTATGCAAGTCATCGGCTTATGGTGCTTTGCTTAATCTGAACCAAGGATGAACCTTAGCGGTTGATGAGGGATAAGACCTACTGATGGATCGAAATCTTAAGGCTTGAAATGAATTATCATTATGTGGTTTGATCATGTATAGTCTAGATCTTAATACTGACGCATGTTCTATTCTATAAATGTTATGATCTGGGTATGACTGATGTCTGGAATAGCAGCAAAATTATGAGTTAATATTTGCAGATCTGTACACTGGTTCGCTTTGTTAAAAGCACGTATACATGCAGGTTTGGCTCATTAGAGTAGTTTATACATTATGAAATATGATATTTGAATTTGCAATTGGTTCTAGTGGTTGTTGCAGAGTTTTGGGTTCTGCTCTATGTTCTGGTGACTGTGTTTTGATGACAGTATTCTGAATGTTTAGATTGGTTGATTGTGATTTGCTTCAGTGATGATGGGACTTCAGTGATTCATTTGTGGGTGATTTAGAGATTGATGATTGAGTTTCAAGGATTGGTTAATGCAGATGTATTTGATGGTTGTATTGCAGTGGTGATTGATTTTGAGCTTCAATGTTGTTGATGGGTCCAGTATGAAAATTGGATGAAATGTGGCCTTCAGATTGTGGTGTTGTGTTCCAAGAGTATCCAGTATGAAAATTTATGAAACGTGGGCCCTGGTGGAAGAAAGAAGGTCGTAGCCTTCTGTAGGTCGGCACCTACATACTAGTAAACATATCGACTAGTACAAGAGCTAGGGGGTTGTAGCTCCCTTCAAGTAGAAGTTGGAAGACAAGAGAAGGTTGTAGCCTTCTGTAGGTGGGTGCCTGCGTACCGGTATGAGTCTGCACAAGTACAAGATTGTAAAAAGGTTTTTCTTATATTAAAAGGAGACAGCAGCAGGTGGTTTTTGTCCCGCATTGGGTTTCCACCTTAAATCTTGGTGTTCATGTGTGTTTCTTATGTGTGATGGTTTGTTCTATTATTAATGCACCTGATTATTGTTTATATGGTTAATGAAGTACTGATGCACTGATTAAAGATCAACATATGGTGAATTAACTGAATCACGAGTTTGTTGGATATATGTTGGTTGCCTTAAATATAGTTGTGTGTACACGCAAGTTACCTTCATTGAAGTAGCGTATATAAATCAGAATATGGAAATGAAAAAGTTATAGATTGTAAATACTGATTCACCGCCCCCCCCTTCCCCACCACCCCCCTCTCAGTATTATTTCCAACAATACAATGTTGGCATTATGAATTATGTGTTGTCCTTGATGGAAGTCTACTTGATGAGTTCTTCTTGATGACAACCTACTTGATGAGTTGTCCTTTGATGGAAACCTACTTTTATACATATGTCAACAAGATGTGTATACAGATGTGACATAGTTTTTTGACAAAGGCATAACAGTTTAGAGGCAGAGGAATGACAAAGTTGAAATTTCAAGTATACACGGATTCTGTTAAGAAAGGCCATGTACACACATGGGTATGAAGAAGAAAAGGTGTGTACAACTTCCTCACCATGATATTCTAAATACCAAGGGTACTTACTAGGGTATTTCCCTACGGTATTGAGCCCAGTAACAAATGTTTTGATCCCATCTAAGAAAACCATCAACTGGAGCATGGTTTTTACCTGTGGTATTGAATAAAGGCTAAGATATATAAGGAGATGAAGATCAAAGTGGTAGATGGTGTGGAAGTGATGAATGTTTCATGGATAATTAGATCCGATGCAAATATACATGTAATGGGTTGTTAATTTTTTTCTTGATCTAAAACTAAGTATGCACCAAGGAATTTGATGATGGATCAGATCCAATACATCTAAGATGACAATCTTGATAAGAGGTGATTTGATCTATGTTGATAGCATCTTAACACATTATTTTTCTATGTATGTTAAGATCTAGGTATGTCTAAAGTTCTGTGTTATAGTGAAGGTTTGATTCTTAATTTGCATATCTGTACGCGGGTTTTATAGCTTGCAAGGCATGTACACATGCAGGTGTGATATTGGTAAGTCGCGTAATGCGGGTTTATTTCCTGAAAAACAAGTATACACTCGGATATGCTTTAAGGAAATAATGTACATGAAGTAGGGTTTTAATGAGAAGGATGTATGATCAGTTTATTCAGTCTTACTGTATTTATGTTGTCTATCAATGAAGTCTTATTCATGATTTGTGCTTAAACAATGATGTTTTGATTAAGGATTAACTGATTGAATAATGTTGAAGTTACTTTTTGTTTGTGAGTGAATATCAGTTAAGGTTATATGGTTGTTTCAGAATGATGTAGTGAATATGTATATGATTCAATGCTTACTTCATAATGACATTGGTTCAGTTTTTAGAAATCAGTGATTTAATATCTGTACACGGGTATGCTTCATGGAAAGCGTGTACACAAGAGAGTTTTCCATTGTAAAGTAGCGTACATATTTTGACATATGGTTGATCATGGTTTACGGTAACATAATTTGGTTTATGTGATGTGCAGTATGTTGATTGGTATTCTGGTTACAATGTTATGAATGTTATGGTTGTTTAAGTTGATTGATTTGGATTTATGTTGATTCAGTGATTGGGTTTCATTGACTGGTTGGTTCTATTGGTTCAGTGATTGGTTGGTTCAATGGTTGAGTTGTAGTAATCAATTTCATTTTTGTTTAATTTTAAACTTTTGTGGTCATTTCTTGGAGAAATATGATCTGGATTATCCACAGTATTTTGTTCATTAGATCAACGTTTCGAACCCCAAAGGGGATCCATCATCAGGATAGAAAATGAGTGATAGACTGAGAGAAGAAGAACAAAATATTGTGGATAATCCAGATCATATTTCTCCAATTTCATTTTTAGTGATTGGTTTTGAGCTTAAATGTTGGTAGTGGGTCCAATCTGAAATTTTGATGAAATGTGTCCGACAAGTTGTCATGTGTTGTAGTAGGTGGATCCAATATGGAAATTTATGAAACTTGGTCTTTGAAGGTGTTGAAGGTTGGAGCCTTAAATGAGGGAGTTGAAGCTTCCTTCTAGTGGTAGCTGGTAAATCAGATCAGGGAGTTAGAGCTCCCTTCCGGTGGGTACCGGTAAACGAGATCGGGGGGTTGGTGCTCCCTTCCGATGGGTGTTGGAGAACGAGCGAAGGTTGTAGCCTTTTGCAGGTGAGTGCCCACGTGATGGTATGATTTTGGGCCAGTAAAATATTTTAATAAGTTTTTCTTAATATTAAAAGAAGACAAAGATGACAACAGTGGTCGTTTTTTCCCACATTGGGTTTCCACCTTAAATCCTAGTGTTCATGTGTGTTGATTATGTGTGATGATTTAATTTGTTGTTATTTCACATGGTTAATTTTTATATAGTGTTGAATGAAGTACCGATCCACTGGCTTAAGATAAATAGAATATGAATTAACTGAAAAGTTAGTTTACTGGATATACTCTAGTTGTCTTAATAACAGTCACGTACACACATGGGTTACCTTCAGTAAAGTCACATACATAAATTAGGATATGAAATTGAAAAGGTTGATGTTTTAAAAATATTGATTCAACCACCCCCCCCCCCCCTCTTAGTATTTTTCCCAACAATTGTTATCAAAGCAGGACCTTCGGCAGAAGGTTGCGTGTTCGGTTCATCCTCACCGCACCATTTCCATCATCAATTCACAAGATAAGGCAATGTAGCTTCAATATCATCAACTTGTGACTAGGTATGCAACATCAACAACATAAGTGAGGACCAAGCATATCATTATAAAGTAAGATAGGGAAGTGTAGCATCATTCTTCATCATCACCAAAAGTTTCATGTTTTCAAGTGTCATCCAGTAGATGTAGTAGTAGCATATCAACAACCATGTCTTAACAACATCATTATTTATCATACCAACACCACTCATTTCAGCAATATAATCAACATCACTTATTGATAAGTATCATTATGTATCAAGAAAACATAATGCCAACAATGTATTATTAGAAGCATAGAAATTCTCCCCCTGAACCTATGCCAATTGTTCACTCTCAGATTTGATCATATCATCTCATATATCAATAAGAATCATCAAAGTATCTTCACCAACCAGACATCCATCAAGGTATCAACAACTTAAAAAGGCCAAAATCACTTCTAAATAACATCAATAGAGTGTAAGCATCAACCATCAGAACAAAAAAGCCAAATAATAATTGACTAAAGCATATCAGACCCTTTTCCTGAGTCTGTCCCACTATTTCTTCATCATACTAAGATATATATGATTGTTTAGTTCAGAACTCGTGTATACACATGACTTTTCTTTATAGGATTCGCGTACAGAAAGTGAAATACTGAAACTTCACATCTTGAGCTCCACCTGATTCTATTATGCATGTCCCTATTTACTATTACTATACCAGAGCCACTGTCAGTAGTATAAGTAGCATGAAAATAAAAAAACAAACATGGGAGTCATCATTAAGAAAAAACATGTATTACTCCCCCTGAGATTACACATCACATATTTTGTGGACTTGATAATCATCTTTTGTTTTCATGAGGTCAAGTACCTCTCACCACTTTTGCAGGCACTCTTAGAAGTATTCATTTAAGAATAATAGACTGCAATAGGCACCATCTTCTTTTACTCTAAGTCTGAATCTTTCTCATATCTATGAGAATTTCATTCTTCAAACACACTATTTGTATGGATTTCTATATCTTCTTGCTATGACTTTTCCAATTACTTAATTCATAACCTTAAATTTGGTTGATATAAACACAATTATATTTCCCTTGTCTGCCATTTGACCTTCACTTGGAATATTTTGCTTTAGTCCTTGAACTAATAAAGCATTAGTTTCTCCTCTAGTTTTATTAATTCTAGATTTACATTATCCTAGAAATTTTTTTGAAACATTAGTACCAAGAATAACATAACCATGTTGGTTTTTCCTGACAAAATCCATTTTACTCTTATCTCTAGTTATGTGATGAGAGCATCCACTATCTATGTACCATTCATCTTCATCTTCAAATGAGCTGAGAGAAATACCATACCTTATATGTTCTTCTTTTTCCTGTTGATTATGAGAAATGTTGGTAGATCCATCTTTTTCAGGTCTTCTGACATTCATGTTCTTATCTGGTTGCTTACCATGTTGTCTGCAATTATCCAAAGACTTGTTCCTGTATTATTTTTCTACATGCCCAAATTTGTTACAAGCATAACGTCTTATATGTTTCATATTCCTTCTATCGAAATCAATGGCTTTGTGACCAAACATATTGCAAGCAAAACAATATCCCTTAAAATACCTGGAAGATGATGATCTTTCTGTGAGATGGTTATTAGCTTGAAACATTCTACTTCTACAATTGGTTACAACATGTCCATAATTATGACATATAGAACATTCAACATTACTGATCAGAAGAGAAAATCGATTGACACTTCTATAGTTAGGAGTAAATGATTTCCTTTGAAGATTTTATTTCCTTGGTTGTTGATGAGGTTGACTTCTTATCTCTTTGTTGAGCATTTCAGATTTTGCATTAGAATTCCTTGCCTCAGCCTGTGAATTAAATTCTTGTTCAACAGTTTCATGAAAACCAAGACCAGGTTTGATGGCAGGAGACCTTTGACTACTAAGAATATTATCCAAAATATTAGTACTATATTGAAATCACAATTGTTTATCTTTTTCTTCTAATTTACCTTTTAGGATATTTACCTCAACCTGATATTTATTTTCCTTTTCTAGATACTACTTTTTCATAATTTCTTCAACCTTTCTTACTTCCTCCATTTGTTGTTTTAATTTGAGAATCTCTTCTTTCAACACATTTTCTTTCTCTTTAAATTCTTGAAGTAGTTCTCCATTCCGCTTATCTAATTTTTCAAGATCTGCTCTAAGAGAGGCGACCTCAAATTCAAGACCTTCACAATATTGGTTAGATACCATATCAGCATGATCCTTGTTATCATAAACCTACAACTTATCGTTAATATTAAGAATCTTTTTCAAAGAAATTTCAAGTTTTGTTCTAAGATGAAAATTTTCTTCTAACCTAACTTCTTTTGAATCAGCAACTCCACTGTTATTTTTGTCACATTGTTAGATATAAGATTACCTGAGAAATCTTCTTTTGCTAATTCTTCATGTATTGCTTGTATCTTATCCCACACTTTCTTTGCAGTAGTATAATGCATAACCTTATTCAATATTGAATCAGATATGCTACAAAATATGTTACTCAAAGCCTTACTGTTCTTTTGCACTTCCTTGTTTGATGGAGGAAACTTGGTGTAACCATTGCACACTAGATGCCAAACATCGAGATTCATTAGATTATACTTCATCTTTCCTTTTTCAATTGTTGATAATTATCTTTGCTTAGCATAGGCACATCTACATTGTCCATTGATTCTAACTTGCCTTGATCTGTTGCTTCAAGAGACATCATTTTTTAATTTGTTTTCTCTTTAGAGTGCTTACTTTCACTTTTACCCATAAGTGAAAGCTCAGTGGTTTCACTATCATCATCACTATCATTGTTTCATAGACAAGAAAATGGATCACATTTTTAACAAAAAATCATACCTGATGATGCTTCGTCTTCTTCATTCTTGATCAATAGAAAGCAGGTTGCTCCCAAACTTGAATATTTGTTGACATATGTAACTTTCACTAGATCTGATATATTCCTGTCAAATTTTTCAATAAAAGTACCCTTTTCTTCTAGACCATCAAACTCATTATTACTTTTATCTTCAAATTCCATAAATAAGTGACAATCTTGATCAAACTCACCTTCTTCACCATTTGAAATACCATCATTGTCTTCATGTGTATAAAAACTTTTTTTGTTTTCAAATCTCTTCCTATTTATTTTTGCAGCTTCCTTTCCTTTCCCCTAATTTTCTTTATAGGGACACTTAGTAGCATAATGACGAACTCTACCACAAGCAAAATATTTGAAAGGAAGCTTACCTATGAATCTTCTAGTACCCACTTGGAGTTTCTTTACGAAGTTTGCCTCTTCTTCTAATACATAACCCGATTCTTCCTTTTCTTTTCCTTTTGTAGTAGCTTTGAAGGTTGCTTCTCTCATGTCTGAAGGACCACCTTTCCTCATCTATAATTATGTCAATATTCCATGGAGTTGATCAAGTGTGAGACAGGTTGTTGGTCTTGATGCTGCTGACAAATGCTCATGGTGCAGATCATATGTGGTATATGATAGTTGTTGATGACTATCATGGTCTTATTGAGGTATTTATTTTGGTTATAAATGTCATATCTATAATTTGATTTAAAGGTCATGTAAAGACCTATGATGTATTCATTGTCAAATTGAGTCATGTATGGACTATTGTGGTAAAGTCCTTTTGGACATATGATATAATTTGTAACCCCACTATGCTAGGGAATTTGATGTAATAATGATGGAAAATATGTAAACACAATGTGATTTGGTGATTGATGTAAGTTTGAGTCCTTGGTGATAGGACAAGTCATATGAGTCATAGAGTCATGTACTTCATTATACATCCTTCAAAAATTTCAGCATGTGCTCAGGGGAGCATGGTCAGTGTTCATAGTCAGCTGTTCAGATCTACAAAAGCCTTCATTTAACATTGGTCATCCCTTTGCCCTTGATGTCAAAGGGGGAGAGTATCTTGGTGTTTAAAAATCTTGGTGCTTGGCTTGATGTGTTTTACAGGGATCTACAGGTTGTGGTGACCAAACACTAAAGTGGTTACCATCAAGTCAAAGGGGGAGATTGATGGCATTATGAATTATGTGTTATCCTTTATGGAAACCTACCTAATGAGTTGTCGTTGATGACAACCCACTTGATGAGTTGTCCTTTGATGGAAACCTATTTGATACAACTATCAACAGGATGTGTCTACAGATGTGACGGAGTATTTTGACAAAGGCATAGTATTCAGAGGTAGAGGAATGACAAAGTTGAAATTTCAAGAAGTATTTTCCTTCAAAACACTACACTAGGAAAACCAATAAACTCAAAGCCACAACTCTTTCTCAATGTATTAACTAGAGTAGTGTACAATACAATATATAGGAACTTTGCAACATCATTCAACACTAATCAACTAAAAAGTATTAAATTAAAACGGTATACAACCATGCAATGAAAATACCCAAAACCCACAAATACACCCACCTTGTTAGAAAATCAGAAAGGCGGAAAGATTTTCTGACATTGATAATTACTTATGATATTTTTGTTATTTTATTAACTTTTTTATGTTCTTCTTTTATCTTTGTTTCATCAAGAAATCATCAAAACAAAACATGAAGATCAAAAGCACCAAATGTAGGCTCTCAACTAGGGCTAAAACCCCTCTATAAGGGAAAACCCAGTCAAACTCTTCCACTAGTAAATCAAATTGAGATAGACCAAGATGATTCAAAAAACTTCAGTAGTCCCCTCTTGTTTAGGAACTACAACAAAGCAATAGTCTAGAACTTTGACCCCAACAACTTCAAAATTTCGCCCCCCAACAACAATCCATAAATTCGACCCCATCTACTTCAGAACTTCAGTCCTCCATCTTCAATACTTCAACTTGTCCTACAACTTAGATTTTATACAATTATACATGAATTATTGTAATCACGAATTCCTGCAATCATATGCGGATTCATGTAATTATGAATTCCTACAATCACACCTGAATTCCTGTAGTTGTGAATTCCTATAATCACACTCGAAATCCTGTAGTCAAAACTTCCTGTAATCACACCTAAAATCCTCTAGTCACGAATTCTTGTAATCACACCCAAATTCTTATAGTCATGAATTCCTATAATCACACCTGAATTCCTGTAGTCGAACTTGAGTGTCTTGTCCTCCAAATGAGGTTGAATTGCTACCTTTATATAGTATATTTATCCCCTCAATTAGGCCAACTTGGTGGAGGAGGCCTAAATGACCTATTTTACATAAAAATAGATTTATTTCTTGACTGATGAAGCCCAAGGAGGGCTTTATACATTATGACAAAGACAAGGACATTTGATATAAACTCTATAAGCCTACAATGGAGGCTTTGACCTATAAACAATTGACATAATCATGAAACCCATGATTTAATAGGTCAATTTCTTTTTATAATAAAATTTATTTTTCTTCCTTTTGGAAAATACACTACATCATGACTCAAATACAATTATGAATATAGACAATAGTTACATTTTTCAACATGCCCTCTTAACTAGGGAGGTATTCATAATTACATATATACATAGGTACATGGAAGATCTCAAAGTGATATACTCTATGAAGAGTCACAACACACGCAGTGCTACAAATTAGATACGTGACTAGGGTACTCTAATTGAGTGGGACTAAAGTGAACTCAATCTTTAGCCACTCTAGGTGCCATCAAGCTTTAAGATCTATCACAAACCTAGGGATCTAGGTGCGTATCCAAGGTCAAAGCTCCATGACCAATGCCACCCTCCCTACTTTGGGATATAGACATCAACACATAGGCCAGCCAGATGTCCTCCTAAGCATATTTCCATAAGATGCTTCATCTCTTGCTATCAACTAAATCAAATATATATATCTGACACTTCCAAGCATGTTTCAAACGTTCAACCTTTTTATGGATAGATCATGCAAAATCACAACCTCGATCAGTAATAAAATTTCAAATATATATACAAGCAAACACAAATGTTTGGGATCCTCAGTTATTCTGATGCTTCTTATATCAAGTTACTCAAATAAATTTTGTCAGAAGATTTCTTCTTTCACTTTTTCAGCAGCACCAAATACAACTTTAGTACTTCTCAATTCTTTGTTTTCAACTTTCATTAATTCTTTCTTTACTATAACTTGTCATAACATGCTCTCCCTCTTAACTGAGGAGATATACCCTTTCTTCTATCCAAGCTCCCTCTCAACTTAGGGAGATCAATTGCTTCCTTCTCTTATAACATCAGAGAAACTTCAACTTCTCAAGGCTTCATTTATTTTGGGAATATTATTCTTCCTCATGGAAACAAGGTCATTTATACATCATTCTTGCAACTTCCTTTATCATCATCATTAAGTCATCTTCAATTATGAACATCTTCAACATCTTAAAGATTATGTACCTACAAAAATTCAACAAGAAGTACAAGTATGAAGTCAACTATATCAAATCATGTCATTGTAATGGAAGCATCAAAATTATCAAGCTTTAGACATCAAAAACCTAAACATAGTTAGGTTTTATAATTAACAAAGGTAATATATTTTGTATTCTATATTTTAACAACTTGCTAGGGCTTAGTTACAAACCCTAGAATTCATCTTTGAGACATAAAGCCTTAACTATTAGCAACCAAATCAAGTTAGCAATCAATCATAGTATTATACATCTAAGGTTTCAACAATATGCATTTAGAGTTTCATGACATATTCTACTAGGGTTTTGTTATATACCCTAGATACAACTAAAACATCAACAATCAAGTTAGCATACTAGCACATACATATATAGGGTTTCATTATCATGTACTATAATCTCATATCAATACTTACTTAGGTAAACCCTAGATCAATACATCAAAGTTAGATATACAACAATTTTAATCAAGCAAGGGTTTCGATTATGTGGAAGAATACACACCTAGGGTTCCATTCCTAGGACCTTTTTTTATGTATTACAAGGGTTTTTCTCATAAACCCTAATTCACCAAACCATAAAAATATAGGGTTTCTTCTTATTAATAGTAAACCCTAACTTATCAAAACCATAAAGATCTAAGGTTTTGGTTTATAACTTGAACAATAACATCAAACCCTAAAAGACTAGAGTTCTTGCCATAACAATACCAAAACCCTAAAAATCAATAAAATAGATATTCATCATTGGTTCTAGACTTTATTAATAACCCTAAAATTACTAGGGTTTCAATGTTATTAACATTGACATACCCTTAGCATCAAGAGGCTAGGGTTTTACAGTGAACCCTAAAGGTTAGCATTCCACAAAAATAAATAAAAGATAAGAGATAATATGAAGGGTAGATTAAATCTAATGATTAATCACCCTAAAAAGAATCCTTAAGATTTAGAACCCTAGACATAACAATGTCGGTAATGTAAAGCAAGTTTCAAACGAGAATGAACATACATTTTGTATGAAGAGAACCTTGTACCAAAAATTGTAGTTTAAAACATATCTTGAGTTCTTTCTTTAACAAACCTTGTAGGACATCAATTATTGAAGGGATTTCTTTGCAACATAATTTCTTCCATGCTTCAAGTCTCCTCTATAATCTTTGTGTATTATGCAATCTTTCCTACCAAGGAAAATATAAAAGGTTATTAGCATATAATACAAACAAATCTTGATATGAGAGCGAAACCAAACATAAAAGAGGAAACAAGGAACAAGATACTTATCTTTTGGTAAAATGATGAAGGCTCCCTCTTAATCCAATATTTCTGAGGGATACCTAAAACTTATCAAAATAATTCAAAAATGTTGTAACATGACATGTTAGACCTACAAACTCTAGAAATCAAAATATAAAAGAAAATATTGCAAAACTTAGGATAGAAGGATATACGAGGGATAGTATTCCTTTAGAGTCTTTAGAAAATAGATCATTGATTTTGGATTCTTTAGTGTTGTTTCTATTAGGTAGAGCTTCATCAATAATATTTGTGTGTTCCCTATCTCTCTTCTTATTCCTTGGATTCTTAGGACATTGATTTTTGTAATGACCCATCTTATGACAGTTGTAACATTCAATTTTGGATAGGTCTACTTTCTTCTTTGGTCCTTTGGACTTCTTGAAGGTTCCCTTCTTCTTGTGATGAGAAGAATAGGAATTAGATATGTTGTCTTCTTCATCCTCCTCATTGTTTACTAATGATATTCAATATTCTTCTTGACTACATGCATTCCACATTTGTTTGAAGGTTGGGGTATCCTTCCATTTGTTGATTCCTGATGTAAAAACACTCCAAGATTTTGGTAGACCTAGAAGAGTGGAAATTACGAGTTCTTTTTCTGGTACTAATTCATCTATTTCTTGGATTTCATCTCTTATTCTAGATATCCTTACAAAATATGATGACATAGTATCGTCTCTTGTCATCTTTATAGTCCTTAGTTCATTCTTTAGGCTATTTATCTTACTAATGTTCTTGATGGTGAATAACTTGGAAAGAGCTTCATACATTTCTTGAGCGGAGTCTATGTTGAATATGTATGGAATTAGGTTAGCCTTTACTCCATCTACTATCAAATTCATGGCCAAGATTTTGGTTTCTCTAAACTTCTCCTTTCCTTCATCCTCTGTAGTTTTCTTGACTTTTCCTTGAACAAGATCCAAAACTTTGCGTTTAGCGAGGATAAGATCTATCCTCTTTTTCCATGCCTTATAGTTGGAGTATCCTTCTAGCTTATTTTGTCCCTTCATTGTAGTTGACATAGTTCCTATAGACAGTAGTCTTCTTGTATAGTCATTTTTCCTAAATGAAATTTGTTTGATCCCCATTTCTTCAATAGATCTTGCTACATTATTCTTCCTTCTTCACCTTAGCTCTGATACCATGTTAGAAAATAAAAAAGGTAGAAATATTTTTTTATGTTGATAATTACTTGTGATATCTTTGTGCTCTTATTAAATTTTTTATGTTCTTCTTTTATCTTTGTTTCATCAAGAAATCATCAAAACAAAACATGAAGATCAACAACACCAAATGTAGGCTCTCAGCTAGGGCTAAAACCCCTCTATAGGGGAAAACCCAGTCAAACTCTTCCACTAGTAAATCAAATTGAGATAGACCAAGACCTTCGACCCAAAATACCTTCCTCCACCAAGTCAGCCTTTCAATATGATTCAAAAAGCTTCGATAGTCCCTTCTTGTTTAGTAGCTACAACCCAACAACAATCTAAAACTTCGACCCCAGCAACTTCAGAATTTTAGCCCCCAACAACAATCCAAAACATCGGCCCTAGCTACTTCAAAGCTTCAGTACTCCAACTTCAATACTTCAACTTGTCCTGCAACTTCGATTTCCTGCAATTATATGTGAATTCTTGTAATCACTAATTCCTACAATCATACGTGAATTCATGTAATTGTGAATTCCTACAATCACACTTGAATTCCTGTAGTTGTGAATTCCTGTAATCACACCCAAAATCCTGTAGTCACAAATTCATGTAATCACACTTGAATTCCTGTAGTCACTAATTCCTGTAATCACTCTTGAATTCCTGTAGTCGAACTTGAGTGTCTTGTCCTCCAAACGAGGTTGAATTGTTGCCTTTATATAGTATATTATGCCCCTCAATTAGGTTGACTTGTCGAGGTTGAGGTTGACTTGTCGAGGTTGAGGTCGACTTGGTGGAGGAGGCCTTAATGACTTATTTTATGTAAAAATAAAGTTATTCCTTGACAGATGAAGCCCAAAAAGGGTCTTTTACATTATGACAAAGACAAGGACACTTGACATAAACCCTATAAGCCTACAATGGAGGCTTTGATCTATAAACAATTGACCCAAGCATGAAACCCATCCTTTAATAAGTTAATTTATTTTTATAATAAAATTTATTTTTCTTCCTTTTGACAAATACCTTACATCATGACTCAAATATAATTATGAAGACTAACACTAGTTACATTTCTCAACACACCTATAATAACTTCCACAAAATAAGGATCCAAAAAAATTCTTGGGGGCTCCCACACCCAAACCCCAAATGGGGTTGCAACCTTCAACCCCATAATACTATGGATCCAACAATCTCTAACTTTCTTTGATATTTTGGAATGAGGGCCCCACCATCACAAAATCAACTATTTGGTAAATCCAAACCCATTGATCCCCTACACCAAGAAAACTTCTTAGTTAGTCATAGACTTCGTCCATGAATTTACAACACTTTCCAAGGTATCAAATTTATCCAACACCACCCTTTTGTCTTCAACCATGTATAATGACATGGTTGTACACTAAAATACCCTTTATCTTAAAATAATAAAGCATTATTCTTTGTGAAAAACTTCTTAGTTATTCATAGGTTGTCCATGAGTTTACAACATTTTCCAATGTATAAAATTTCCTAGCACCACCTTTTTGTCTTACACAATGTCTAATGAAATGGTACTACACTACAATATCGCATCTTAAAATGATAGGCACAATTCTTTGCAAAAAATATTGCATTTAAAGTGTTGCAATATATCCTTGTGATTCCCTATTCCCTATGGGAACCCAACAACCTAGGACAATCTTTGTAACTATACCACTTCCTTGCGCGTGTAGCTACCATGTACTTAGTGTACGTTGTTGAGTGCAACTACAACATGCCTCTTGCTCATCCAACTAATTGTGCCACCAAATAGGTTAAACACAGAGAAAATTGTGTATCTTCAACAATTAAAGATCTTTAAACCAGTTCACATCAACAAAACCTTGTACATCCAATAATTTCTTTGGTACAAGCCTTCCATGGTAGCATATTACAGTATATGACATGAAATGAAAATATCTAAAACTCTTATACACAGGGGTGCAATATTCCTTCCAATATTTTGACATATATCTAATCAAAATTCTTACTACCTAGGCAATTGTTGCCTTAGTGTAAACCATGGCGTACATCAAACTTCCAAGGATAAACAAATGAATTAATGGAATCTAATCCCATAAAAACTCTAAAAACAACTGTTACTTTTAGGTTAACATGTTCTTTGCTTAGGATAGTTACTTCAATATTCCATATTAGCCCATTCTTCAGTCCATTAACAAACATATTGACATTAAATAAAGAAAGAACATATACAACCAACGCAAAAGACAAGCCAAGAAAAGAGGACAGGGTAATATGGCTCAAGCCAAGGAAAAACCCCAAGATGGGGAAAACCCTTGATCAGTTCTCCTTATTATCAATACCAAATGTTTAGTAGAGGCAAAGAACAATAAATTAAAGTCAAAATCACTTGCTTATTTGGAAATCCAAGGTCACTGCCCTAGACAAGTGGAGGGCCCAATCAAAGACTGTAATTATGGAATTTGTCTCGATGATCAGATGGTACCTTCCTAAAGCGAGATCTGGTTAAGGCATCTTGTAAATCACTATTATCCCACACAATTGTTCCAAATACCCTTCTTTTAGTTGCAGCCTTCCTTGGAAAACATGATGGTGCCCTTTTGCTAGCTCTAGGGTTAGGAAAAAACCCTTGTTAGGTATTTCGGCCTCCTTACCTATGCTGGTGAATGCCTGCAACCCTTTCTCAAAACATGAGATCTGTAGTGCGGCTTTACCGAAAGGTAGATTTTGCCTTACATTTTCCATAAACCAGCCCACAACTTTGGCCTACCTTACTTCTCCTACAATGATGAAATTTACCCATCCAAAGAGACTAGGATTATCTCAAGACCAGTGGTTGTCCTCACTGTTGCATCTCAGCCTTGATGTAGAAGAAGAACCCAAAAACAAAAACAAAAATTCATTCTTCTAGAGATCGGTTACGTCAAACATGCATTGAAGCCTTTTAATGTGTCAAATGAGGTTGGAAGACACCTCTTTATATACAAATTGGTGAGGGTCAAGAGACATGAGGTTTGGGCTTTATGAGCCTACATGGAGGTGAGACCGACCTTGACAATTTTCATATGAGTGGACATAAATTAAAAAACACATTTCTCCTTATCCAAATTTGATGATCTTTAGGTCAATTTTGGTCCTCTCGAAAAAGGAATTTAATGCATCAATTGTCTTCACCAAATGAGTTGTCCAAAGTGGAATTTGACCCTAGTTTCCAATTTTAACACTCCCTCTCAACTAAGGAGAATTCCACCTGCCAATCCATCCATCATCATGCCATCTTGTCATCATATACCATCTCTAAATTTTGACTCAACTCTACTGAACACTGATATAGATAATGAAGAATAATTTATCAAGAGTGAGTCACGAGACCTTGCCACTCTCTACTAACAAGAGTCATACCACATAACCAGGGGTCGAACCCCAATCAGACTTGATCCGAAGTGATCAAGTTGTTTGAGCATCATGCATCCTAGACATAGAGAGTACGACAATATACAATGTGTCCATCGGTAATGTTATGGTCCCTGTCCACTTTTCCCAACTCATTGGCTAGATGAGAGGTACTTCCTATGTGTTTCAGATAACATGGGTAGGATGATGTTGGCGCAACAATAGGTAAAGAATAAATCACATCCTACACACAACCAAATGTAGGGAAAGGATGAACCACATCCTATAGTCACGTGTGACAACCATCGTAGAGAAAGGATGAACCACATCTTATACGCATACAAACCACGAAGAGTAGGGAAAGGATGAACCATGTCCTACATGCATGTCATCCAACAATAGTAGAAAGGATCCTACACATGGGGAAAGGATGAACCACGTCCCACCGACATGTCAACCATCGATCGTAGGGAATAAGCATCCTACATGTGGGGAAAGGATGAACCACGTCCCATCGACATGTGCACATGTGACAACAAGCAGATGCCTATATGCATCTCTCACTATGGTATCCATAGGAGAAGGTGGACCACTCATCTTGCTCATGCATAAAAAAAATTTAGCCATTGATGATAGCTTCTGAAAGAGTGATTTGAGTACACGAATCTTGCTCAGTCATTGGGGTTCAAATGATGATTTAAATTTTGAATGTAATAGCAGGGATCTCTATTTATCTGAATTTTATTATTATTTTCTTGCTCTATTTTAATGATTGTATTGAGTTGTGTAGGAAAGTCTTGATTTTTAGATCCTCAGGCATTAGGAGAAGTTTTCAATTGGACCACCCAACTCTCGATCCGTGTTTTCTGAAGAGCCCAGCTAAATTTAATCCCAGGCTTATCATAAGATTTTTATTGGTGATGCATGAAGGGTTTCAAGCTAAGCACCTCCTTTAAAATTTAAAAATTTAAGTTTTATGTGTGAAATTGATAAATCTGGTTGTTGAGAGCCTTATATTATCATATCTGGGAGCGGAGTTGGACTCACACTTCTCAGATCTGATAGATCTGCCATTCCTGTGAATAGATCTGTAAAACTTTTTGGGTTTTCTGACTTGAGTTTCTGAGATTTTATTTATTTTTGTATATCTAGGTTTTGGGTGTTTTTGTTTTCAGGTGCAGGTTGCAGATCTGAATCTGAAGTTTGATTTGAAGCCAGATATAGGACCTAGAGGGTAAGATCTAGCCTCAAAATCATTTTTGCAGGAATATTATCTAGCCTTTTGCATTCCAAGGGTTTGAATTTATTTTTTTAAATCTGGAAGATTTTTTTATAAGGGTTTCACTAATAAATCTGAAGTAGAATATATAAACTTAATTAGAAGTTTCTCGGAATATATCTACGGTTTCATTGAGCTACAATTTTCCTCTTTGTCTGCTACATTCGAAATTTCTTTTCCTCTAAAAAAATTTCAAATTTCGTTTTTTAGTATTGTTACCTGGGGTTTCTACTCATTCCTACGTTTTTTAATTTATTTGCTGCCATCAAAACCCATTTTTCCCTCCTGCTACCCGCAGTTTCCATTCCTTTAATCCGCAATGCCTTGCCCCACCTCCCTCCTTCGAAACCCAATGATTTCTTCATCCTCTCACTCCTTCATTCAACCCACATCTGTTCCCTTTGTTCTTGCTCACTCCTTCTCCCATCGACCTACTGAAAACTTGTCCTCCCTTTACGGCTGCCTCATTTGGCCCTCCTACATGAGTACATCAAGCTCCTTTGAGCTTGGCTCCTTAACCGTAGCCACGAAATCCGTCTGTCCAACCTGCAGCTCCTCGCCCTCCCGTCGAGTTGCAAACCCTCCATCGTTACGCTGCCAAGTCCTCCGCCCACGCTCCTCGCCCTCCCGTCGAGTTGCAAACCCTCCATCGTTACGCTGCCAAGTCCTCCGCCCACGCTCCTCGACCTGCAAGTATCCTTGTCGTCACTTGTCCAACCTGCACATACATACAAACAACGCAAACCTGCACTTCGATTTCTTTTATTTTTTTATTTTCATTTGTTTTCTCTTTTAGGGTTAGTTTTTTCTCATATTCGATTTTTTCATTTTCATTTCATTTGTATTGTTATGAGTTTACATTTGACTTTTATTTTTTAGGTTTGGTTAGGTTTCATTTCATTTTGGTTTTAATTTGATTTTTTTTTTTACTTTCCATTTCATTTTGATCAATTTTTTATTTCATTTAAAAAAATCTAAAACATTTAGAAAATATTTAAAAAGCATATATATATATATATATATATATATTTTAAAAAATCTAAATTCTTATTTGGTGACCTTAGGATTGAAAATGAAATAAACTATCAAAGGGATTTGTGCTTTCACAATTAATATTTTAATGTGGTCTATGGCCCATTAAAATTTTAATTTTTAACCCTTTGATTCATTTTAATTCCGTCACATTAAAAGATTTTGTTTTCTTCATTTACCACATTCAACTAATTCCCTAAGGAATAATTAAATTGTTAAACTAAAGTTCCTCATTGTTTTTGGTGTTATGTGCCCAATCTTAAATTTTCTTGATTTCTCTATTGTCAAGGTGCAATAAATGTTTAAAAAATCATATTGACTGTTATTTTGCTAGATTATCCTGTATGCTAAATTTTTGGGCATTTTACCATTAATTGTTCATGATCGTCGCTTTGCCACATTATAAATTTCCCTTGGTGACTTGTTATGATTTAGTCTTTGGTTATTTCAAATTAAAGGCACTAGTCTGTAGTCATTTTTATCTTGTGATTGTGATCTATCTATCTCAATTGACCGAGACTCACTTTAAATTCATCAAGTTGTTCACCTTAAAATCTCCTAGAGTCGGTGTTCCACAGGCTATCTTCATCCATTCACCATAAGGACTAGCCCCCTTGAGTTGTCTAGGAGAGAGTCTAAACGGAGTGAGTAAGGATCAGAGTGAAAACCCTTACTCTGAGTGTTGTCGTGGTGCCTAGACACTTTGTGCGACAACATTTTTTGGCGTCGTTGCCGAGCACATAGTTTTTGTCCTTGGTCCTCTCATCTCTTCTCATCATTTGATCCTTCCATCTTCATCTCATCTTCATCTCATATTGTCTTTCGTGTCTAAGTTAAATTTATGTCCGAGTAGCGACTCCACTTCCTTCACCTTCTACAGGGGCGTGTACTAGAAGGAATCCAAGCAGCTTAGCTAATCCTGCTCTGGATCCTGAAAGGGCTCTTAGAGCTAGATTACACAAGCTCTCTTCTCGTACACTCCTTGTCAATCTTGGCCAGGAAGCTCTTCGTGACATCCATTCACTCTTCTTGAATCCTCCCATTCCAAACATCATGGATATCTATCAGCCTCTTAACTTTGCTAACATCCAGGGTTATCCCCATAACCTTCCTAATACTAGTATAGACAAGCTGCCCGCGTTCCAAGGAAATAATGCAATCACTCATAAAAATCATTTATATGTTTTTCAGACTTGGTGGGCTAAATTCACTCTGGCTCAAAATTATGATGATGTACAAATGAAATGATTTCGTCTTGACCCTTGAGAAGGATGATATGGATTGGTTTAGGGATAAGCCTGCTCATAGAATTGATTCATATGATTCCCTCCTTAATGCTTTTAAAGAGAAATTTGGTGATAAGAATGAAGATCGATTTCTAGCAAAAGCCATTAGCATCATTAAAAAAAAAGAAAATGAGACGTGTGAAGAATTTAATAGAAGGTTTAATGGTATGCTTAAAGAAATATCTATTGATTATAAACCAACTGAGAAAATGCTTCTTGAACACTATCTCGATGCTTTCAATCCTGACACTTCTTATGAACTAAGAAGGTCCAAGCCTAGTGATTACAAGGCTTGTCAAATCACAGCTGAAGAGCTGGAAAAAGATAAGAAGGCTTCTAGAAAATCTGAAGTTCCTGGGTTTGATAGATCTGTTGTTAAATTAAAAGAACCTAAAGGAAAAGAGAAGGAATCTGAAGAAGAATCTGTGCAACAATTGCTTAAGACGTTAGAAAATGTGGAGTTAAATGAAGCTAGAATGATTGTTGACCATGCTAAGGAGATAACTGCATTACAGTCTACGTTGATTCAAATGGAACGAGCTCAACCTAGGGGTCAAAATAATAATAATAATAATCGAAATAATTGGCAGAAGAAATGTCAGTCTAGTGAGCAGAGGCTCCTCACCATCTTGAAATGAATAATCTTGTGGAGGAGGCCTCGCCTTATTTTAGAGCCTATGATGAGCTTCATGAAGAAGCCATTTCTCCTACTATCAAGAGAATCATGCATCATCAGATACTTGGGACAAGCAACCAGATAAATGTGGTTGGTAAAGAATATCACTTGTTGCAGGAAAATTGGGAAGAGGTCAAGGGAAATAGTCAATCCATCAAACCTTTTACATCTTCATATAGTATCAATAATTTTGGTCAGGAAACCTTTACCTTAGTGAGTCCTTGAAATCGCTAAGGACAAGGGGTTAACTTATCAAAGAAAAAATCAAAATCATAATCCGGTTAATTCTCGAAGTCTTAATTTTGGATCAGCTTCTGGAATGAATATTGATTTAGGAGGTTGGTTTAATAACTCTAAAGTTTTGGTCCGTCACCAAAATAGTAAAGATCCCCTCCCAAAGGACTAAGTTATTAAATGCTATTAGTATCATCCAGGTAAATGCTACTCAAGAGGAACCTCCTGAGGCTTTCTATCAGGATGCTCCCATATAATTGCAAAGTATGGATCTTGATAATAAAGAACACTCTTTGTTCTTCATTTCTTTGCTTGTGAACAATTATCGCTTATATACCTGCATGCTTGACTCTGGTGCTTCCACTTGTGTGATGACTAAGAGAGTCATGGAACAACTTAACTTAAGGATTTCTAGGTCTTACTATAACATATGTGCCATGGATTCGAAGAAAATTGAAGTTCATGGGTTGATTAAGGACCTACAAGTCCATCTGTCTGTCTACCCTGATATCATGATTGTTATGGACATTGTTGTGGTTGATGTGCCTGGTGCTTGGGGTATACTGTTGTCTAGGAAATGGGCCTCTGATTTAGGAGGAATAATACAAATGAACTGGTCATATGCTATGATTCCTTCCCCTAATGGTCAAAGATATCTTAAGTTAAACAAAGAGCCTGAAAGGAGATTCCATGTGGAAGATCCTAAAAGTCCCCACAATGAAATCATAAGTGAACAACCTAGCCCAGGGAATCATGCTATCATGTCTAATTCTATCATTCCCTTGGAATCCAAGGTTGAGGAAAAGGTGGGTAATTTAAAAGATAAGGTTTGATATTTATACTTTGATGGTGTCGTATCTAGGCATGGTAAAGGTGCGGGGATTGACTTAAAATCTCCCCTTGGTCATATTTTCAAATTTACCTATCAATTAGAATTTGAAGCGACCAACAATGTGGTTGAATATGAAGCCTTGTTGTTGGGTATTGAATTGGCAAAGGCTTTAAAAGTTAAATTGATAAGTATCAAGGGTGATTCAAATTTAGTTATCATGCAAATTAAAAATAAATTCACATGTAAAAATTAGAGATTAGAAAATTATAGGAATGTTGTGTGGGATACCATGGAGAATTTTGATGCCATTAACCTTGAAGTTATCCCAAGGAAGCAAAATAGTTTGGCCGATGAATTAGTTGTTGCTGCTTCCACCATGTAATTATCTGATAATTTAATTGAAGATAAAATTAAGATGGAAATTGTTTTTAGACCTTCTGTCCCAGATAATTCTGAGCATTGGTAGGTCTTTGATGATGAAAGACAAATTATTCGCTTCTTAGACAATTTGGATGAGTTTCAGGGTTTTCAAGTAAAGTATAAGGAGGATGGACCTGATATCGATGAAGATATTTTAGATCCTACTCCTTGGAATGTTATTGCTCTTGAGCAACACTTTGATTGGCATGATGCTATTAAGAAGAAAGAGGAAAATAAAATTGATCCTGAAGAGTTTGTTGAAGTAAACATTGGTACATCTAAAGATCCTAGAATTATTAAAATTGGTAAGGGTTAATGAAGATGAAAAAATAAATTAATAAATTTACTTCACGAGTATAGGGATGTTTTAGCTTTTTCTTACGATGAATTAAAAGGCTATAGGAAAAATGTTATGGAACATACCATTCCCTTAAAGGATGAAAATGCTAAGCCATTTCGTCAGAAACTTAGACAAATAAATCCTAAATTGGCCCCCTTAGTCCAAAAGGAGCTCACAAAGATGTTGGTTGTTGGCATTATTGCTCAAACTAAGCATTCTACATGGTGCTCAAATTTGACGATCATTAGGAAAAATAAAGGTACAATAAGATTGTATGTCGATTTCAGAAACCTTAGTTTAGCTTGTAAATAGGACAATTACCCTTTGCCTTATATGGATACCATGTTGCAAAGAGTGACGGGATTCGGGATGATGTCATTGTTAGATGGTTTTTCCGAACATAATCAAGTTTGGGCAAAAAAGGACGATCAACATAAAACGACTTTCACCACACCATGGGGAACATTTGAATACGTAAGAATGCCTTTTGGTTTAACGAATGCTAGGGCTACTTTCCAAAGGGCCATGGACTATGATTTTAAAGGTTTTATTGGAAAATTCATTGAAATATATCAAGATGACCTTATTGTTTTTTCTAAAAATTGTATTGATCATATAAGTCATCTTAGGCAAGTTTTTTACAAATATAGGGAATTTGGCATTTCTTTAAATCCTGCTAAATCTATCTTTGGGGTAACTGAAGGGAAGTTACTTCGTCACATAATTTCAAAGGTTGGGATCAAGATTGATCCTGAAAGGGTTGAGGAAATTCAAAATATTCCTCTGCCCCATAATCTAAAATTGCTCCAATCCTTCCTAGGAAAAATAAATTTCCTTAGAAGATTTATTCTGAATTATGCAGAATTAGCATAGCCTATTCAAAGTCTTTTGAAAAAAGAAGCAAATTTTTTGTGGAAAGAAGACAATAGAAAGGTTTTTCAACACATAAAGAATGCTATAGCTAAAGCTTCTGTTTTAATTAGTCCCGATTATTCCAAGGATTTCATGATTTTCTCTTTTGCTTCTGAGGATACCATTGCCGGTGTCTTACTTCAGAAAAATAAGGATGGACAAGAACAACCTATTCCTTTCATGAGTAGAGCACTTCAAAATTTTGAGTTCAATTACACTACCATGGAAAAACAAGCTTATGCCTTAGTTAAATCTCTTCAGCATTTCACGACATATGTGGGATATTCCAAAGTCATGGCTTATGTCCCACATTCCGCTATCAATGATACATTAATTCAAACTAATTTCTTAGGAACCCTTGCTAGGTGGGTAACGAAAATTCAAGAATATGATTTGCAAATTAAACCCACCAAGTTGGTCAAGGGTCAAGGTTTAGCTGAGATGTTAACTGAAAATAATGAGAAAGCTCTTGGTTTGATTTGTCTTAACGATTCATCTTCACCTGAGTTGCAAAGGTTAAGAGAGCATGAATGGTACAAGGATATTATATATTACCTATTGATCTTACATGCCCTAGCCATTTAGTTGCTCATAAAAGAAGGGCTCTTAGATTAAAGGCTTCTAAGTATTGCCTCCTGAAGGATGGCATTGGGTGGCAAAATCCAGAGGGAAATATACTTAGATGTGTTGACGAAGTTGAGTCTAAAAAATTGATTTCCGAGTTTCACTCTGGATTTTGTGGAGGGCATTATGCTGCTAGAACTACCGCCCACAAAATCCTAAGAGATTGATATTATTGGCCTTCAATTTTTACTAATGTGCACAAATTTGTTAGATGTTGCCAATCCTGTCAACTATTCACTGGGAAATAGAAGCTAGTTGCCCTGCCCATTCAACCTGTGGTTGTTGAGGCTCCTTTTCAGCATTGGGGTCTGGATTTCATAGGGAAATTTCATGAAAATTCTAGCAATGGCTACTCAAGGATTTTGACCGCTATTGATTATTTTACAAAATGGGTAGAAGCCATTCCACTAAGAATGTCACTGAAAATGTTATTATGGACTTTCTTGAAAATCAAATAATTACTAGATTTGGTGTCCCTGCCTAGATCACTACTAACAATGCTAAGGCTTTCAGTTCTATGGAACTTTCATCATTATGTTTTAAGTATGGCATTGTGTTATCTCATTCATATAACTATTATCCTCAGGGTAATGGTCTGGCTGAATCAAGTAATAAAAATCTTATAACCATTATCAAGAAAATAGTGGGAGATAACAAGTGATCTTGGGACAGTAAAATCAAGTATGCTTTTTGGGCAGATAGGATAACAAAAAAGAAAGCTATTGGTAAAAGTCCCTTTGAATAATTCTACGGCCTGGACGCAACTTTTCCAGTGCACATTAAATTGCCATCTTATCAACTCCAACACTTTACTAACAATAAAACTGTTGTCCATAATAGAATTGATCAGCTTGTAGAGTTGGATGAAACTCGTAGGAAGGCTTTTGATAATATGTATAAGAATCAATCTAACATCAAGAAAATCTTTGACAAAAAATCTCGTCCTAGATCTTTACAGGTTGGAGATATGGTCTTCTTGTGGGATCGAGAGAATGAAAAACCAGGAAAGCATAACAAATTTGACAGTTTGTGGCTAGGACCATACATCATTCGAGGCATTGCTGGACCTAACTAATTCCATTTGAGCACATTGGAAGGCGAACCATTGGATTTACCCGCGAATGGCCAAACTCTCAAATTGTACTTCAGAGAGGACATCTGATTCCACTGGGCATCTTTTGTATTGTATTCCTAACCCTACACTCTTTCATTTCAGCATTTCATTTTGTAGTTATGTCAGATTCATGTTTTTCATGTTATTATGATAGTTAATAAATGAATATCTTATATATTTCATGTGCTTAATGTTATATGAATGATTTTTTAATGGACGCTACTTATGTTATATTGTGTGTTGTGTGGATGCAAATTCTGGATTCTCGCATTCCTTCGGAGCAGCAACTGTTGATCTAGGTTATCATTGATGTCAATGTGGCAATATTCTATATACTAGATATGAAGCCAAGGGGAAGCAGAGCAGATCAATGAAGAGACAAAAGCAAGGCCATTAGGATAGCCAACCCATAAGCAAGAGGAGTTAACAAAGGTGGCATATCAAATCATATCTCAGAATATCAGAGCAAGAGAGGCATATCGGAAAAGGCAGAAGCCATCAAGGTATGAAGGTATAAGGGCGAGTCTTTGAAAGACACTGCCAAGCCAGAGGAGCCACATTGGAGCAAGAGGAGCCAGAGGAGGCAAAACAAAGCTATCGGAGCTATAGGAGGAGCCATAAATAAATGCCATATATATATGCCAAAGAAGAACAGAGCAAACAGAGGAGAAAACAGAGCTATCGAAGAGCATATATGGATGCATTTATACTATCGGGAGCTATCGGAGCCATATCATGAGTAATTATGCCAACCAAAGAAGAGCAGAAGAGTTAAAAGGAGCAGAGCATAGAGAAGAGCGAAAAGGCAGAGTTTATATATTTGTATGCAGATAGACACTATCAGCGGCAAAAACTTACTTATATGCATGCAATACACTACCGGAGGCGCAAACTCATATATATAAGCTATATACACTCTCGGAGGCCAAAACATATATATATATAGGCCATTTACACTATCGGAGGTGGAAATTATAGTTATTGGAATGCATTATCGAATCGAAGAAATATATATATCAGCGACAGTGAAATCGGCGGGTTCTACCATGCCATCACCCCAAAACCCTCGACTGCGATGTATGTTACAGAGCCAATGGTCTGATTGTAACATGGTTCAATGTAATATCGCATCCGTAGGAGGATCAACCATCGGCCATCAGCGATGTCATGGGCCCGACGTATAAGGGATCTTTGGAAGCCGCGAATTGCCGGTTGCGACTACACAGCCAGACTCGATGGGTTTTATATACCCAACTGTATAAGGTTTGAGTTCTGTGCATAAGGGATTTTCAATGTATTGTCAGGTTTCGGTGTAAAGACCGAAATATAAAGGAAAAGCCCCGGAAGCCTTGATTGCTGATTGCGATTTATGTAGCGGATCCGATACAGGAATAGTTGCGGGTAAAACATATTTGAAGTCCGCCCTTTAGAGTTTCGGTCGCATTTTCATATATTTCCTGTGTAATTCAAATAATTGGATTGCGCAGGGTTTGAAGGCCGAAATGCATGGACAACGGTTCCAATAGTTCAGTGGGATGAATCATGGTGATGGCGATTGTGATTAGGACATGGCATGTCCGTTAAACGATAAAGTCATGTGTATGAACGATATTAAAAAGAATTAAAGGGGCTCTCTCTGATATCTGTTAATAAGCATCATTTCCTCTGTAATACACCCGGCTCTTCTGCATTAACGTGTCCATGAAGCAGTAGCTAATCTGAATAGGCAGAGGAAACTACAGTGCCCAAGGAGGGACGCTAAAGGATCAAGTGAGGCAGAGGAAACTACAACGACCGAGAAGGAAACCAAAGAGCCGGCGAAAAAAAGGAAACTGAGAGACAAAGGCATGAGGAATGTATAAAACAGGAAAAACAGAGAACAGAGCATGTTGAACGCTATTATTATAGTTGAAGGAAATGGAGACAGTGAGAGGGTCCAGCAGGACAGAAAAAAGGGCCGAAGGACCAACAGGACATGAGATAGTCGAAGGGGAGAAGTAGCCAGCATAGACGCAGTGATGCTGAAGCATTCACTGTGACATTAGAACAAATGCTTGAACAGAAAGTTGTTCTTTATGCAAAGCTTAGTGCAGCTAACAGTAGACTGACTAAATCTGTGTGAAGACATTATCAAAGAGCACGAAGGCTATTGGAGACTTTGTGTGGACAGTATGAAGAGTTGTAAAGACTTCTTCATTAGAAGATTGGTTGTCATTGATGTTGTAGCATGGGGACTACAGTAAAGCTGTATACAAATAGAACTCAGTAATGAAAAGTTCTAAGAGCAGAACATTATTATCAAATGTGCCTTGACAAGATTGGGTCGGAACCCTTGGGGTTGGTGCCTCGGAAGTAAGTAGGATTGGAGTCCTTGGGGCTGGTGCCTCGGAAGTAAGTAGGATTGGAGTCCTTGGGGCTGGTGTCTCAAAAGTAAGAAGGATTGGAGTCCTCTGGATTGGTGCCTTAGAAGTAAGAAGGATTGGTGTCTCAGGAACTGGAAGGATTGAAGTCCTTGGGAGTTGGTGCTCCTAAGTCCAAGATTGTTGCCTTGGCGAAATAGAGTTGGAGCTCTGGAGGTTGGAGCCTCACAAAAGTCCAAGTTGGTGCTTTGCCACTGATTGCAACCACTCATATATTTATCTATTTTTCTGCAAAGATTATATTAATAAAATCATTTATTATTGTTGTTCATCTTGTGTTATGAATATATATGTTTTAACGGGTAAAACAATAGTTCGAAAAAGAAATATTGATTCACCCCCCCCCCCAGTATTTCCAACAATTGGTATCAGAGCCAGTACCTTCATTCAAAGCCTAACAGCTTGAAGGTTGATCTTTAGAACACAAATGGCGAAGTCAAGGAAGAAAGCCTCAGATCCTCCTAAGGTTGTGCCTCTCTCTACCACTGAAATAGAAGACAATCAATTTGTGGAAGCTCCATGGTTCAATGGGAACTTTAATCTATGGGAAGCAAGAATGAGGAATTTCTTACAGACTCAAGGCATTGAAATCTAGAAATCAGTGATTGAGGATAGCAGGAAGGATGGAGAATCCAAGGAGTACAATGCAAAAGCAATGAAGGAAATCTTGAATGGGCTACCTAATTCTATAAAGAACAATCTAGGAAAACATTCATCAGCAAAGTGTATATGGGACAAAATTCATGACCTTCACTCAAAAGAAGCATTGACCATGACCATTAGTCAAGAAGATGATGGAAATCAAGAAGGAAATCCAGAACCCTTCATAGAAGCTGAAAATGAGAATGATGACATCAAGGCTGAAGCAGACCTAGAAGATGAAGAGAGTGAAAAATATTTTGTAGAAGATCTCCTCGCTCAACTTATGGATGCCATGGAAGAAATTAACAATTTGAAAAAGGAAAATGAGGAACTTAAGAAGATAGCACTAGCTGGTGACCAAGAACAAACAAGGGAGAAAGTTGACCTTGTCAAGCTTCAAGTACAAGAAAGGGATGAAGAGCTTGCCAAGCTTAAGAAGGAATTTCATCAAAGCAAAAGAAAGCAGCATGAAGAAATCATATCCATGACAAATCAATTGGATAAAGCAAAGAAACGGGAAGATGCCTTGTGAAGACAACTTGAACAGAGGCACAATAGTTTGAACAAACTTGAAGAAGAGATTGGTCAGTACAAGGTAGAGGTCTCCTCTCTCAAATCTCAACTACAAGAAGCAAGGAAACAAGCACAAGGAGCTGAGAAGACAATGGAAGCATTGGAAGTCATAGGACAGGTTGATGAAGCAGGAAAGGAAAGAAACACCATGATATGTCAACAAAAAGCAAAGGATGAAGAAATCTTCAAAATGAAGTAAGATGTCATCTTCCTTAAAATAGAAGTAGATGAAGCTACTCATATCAAGGAAGAAACTGAGAAACAACTTGCTAAGAAGAATAATGAGTGTGAAAGATTGGAAGAAGAGATTGTCTTCCTCAAAAAAATGGTTGAAGGGATGAACAAAATATTAAAGAGCTCTCAGGCTTGGATGACATGCTCAACTATCACAGATGTCCATTTGATAAATCAGGTCTCGGGTATGCAGACGAATCCTCAAACAAGAATGATAATGCTTCAAACAAAAGGGATGTGAAGAAGCTAGAAAGAAATGGTGATGCTCCCATTTCTAGCAAAGGCAAGGAGAAACATCAAGGCTACAATGGAAGAAATCCTGCTCCAAGAAGAAATATAGATGATGTCAAAGATGCAAGAGGTAATGATTATCATCAAGGGATCTCAAGGCAAAAAAACTTCAGAAGTACATCAAGGAAATCTCCATCTCCCAAGTACTAAAGTTCATTTTTTGGTCATTGCTATTCTTGTACAAACTTTGGTCAAATGGCAAAAGACTGTAAAGCATATCATAAAGATAGATGGCAAAAGACTGTAAAGCATATCATAAAGATAGATGTTATGGTCCCCAACCATCTCATAGAAATAGATATTATAGCCCCCAACAATCTCCAAGAAACAATTTTGCAAGAAGAAATCATGAATTCTTATTCATGAACAATGTAGAATGCTTCAAGTGTCATAACATTGGTCATATGGCACGTGATTGTAACTTAACTTGGGCTCTTACACAAGCTAGAACCATGCAAAAGAAGAAAGCTACACAAGTATGGAGAAGAAAGCAAATACAATCCGAAAGTCTTTTGAGCTCTCTAGCCAACAACATATGTCATTGGCCTGAATTTTGACAATCTAAGCATTTGATGGGAAGACTCTGCCAAAAGAGATGATGCATACAGTTAGGGGGAGCCTGTGATTCTTAATCATTATTGCAGAAGCTATTAGTGAAAGGGTCCTCATGAAATCCTTGTTGAAGCTATATTAACAATCATTCTTTGATAAAGATCGCTTCTTAGGAGTACTCCACTAAAGAACATGATCCTGTAACCATTCTTTGGACTGTTGTTAAAGATACTTTCCACTTAATCTCTAAGTAGTATTTGGAACAACAGAGAATGGCATCTAATACTAAAGAATTAGAGCAAACAACTGTGGTGTTGTTATCACAGAAGTTTATGTCTTGACTCAGGGATTTAATGTGAGAACAGATAAATTATGGACACTAATAGAGGCAGTGTTCAAACAAACAGATACATCTGGAATGGAGTTTGAAGTAAGAGCAACTGGCAGCATATAACAAAACTGAAGCATTGCATGAAGATGCAAATCAGCAATTGTATTTAAAAGACAGTCATAGACTGGATATCTAAATCTGTTAGTGGAAATAACTTGTAGAGATATGTACAAGAACACAAGGAAAAGATGGCTCATAGAAAGGAGAATGTGGTGCAGTCAAATATAACTTATGCTAAGACTGGTCACTAAGAAAATATAGCAACAGTAAGGCACAACCTCTCACCATTTCATCCAAATGCAGTGATGTTGAATACTGGATGGCAGTGACTCAAAAAGAAGCATAGAGACACAAAGGAACTCGGATTTGAAGAAAGATAACAAGAAAGAAAAATTCAGTGGCATTTTCTCTTGATTCAGAGTAAGAAGGCCTCTCAGTTCTAACTGTGGAGATAACAACATGGATTGAAGCATAAAAACTTGGACTTGGACACTTGGTGTATGGCTATTTGCAATCTGATTGAAAGCATTGAAGTAAAGCATCCTTTAAGTATTGTAGAAACCATGATAAAGTAGTTCTGAGACATGAAGAGGGAATACTGTGCTAATTGATGATAAAGAATCAATCCTTCTATATTGAGTAAAAAGAAGGGCACTATGACAGGGGGAGTCACAAACCCAAGAAAATCTACCATTCATGAAGAACAAACGCAGTTTGATAGGGGGAGTCCATGTCATTCCTTTGCCATTGATGTCAAAGGGGGAGAGAAGAAGAATATTGTCATCAATAACAAAGGGGGAGATTGTTGACTTAGGTTGTCATTGATGTCAATATGGCAATATTCTAGATACTAGATATGAAGCCAAGGGGAAGCAGAGCAGATCCATGAAGAGACAGAAGCAAGGCCATCAGAATAGCCAAGCCATAAGCAAGAGGAGTCACATTAGAGCAAGAGGAGCCAGAGGAGGCAAAACAGAGCTATCAGAGCTATAGAAGGAGCCATAAATATATGCCATATATATATGCCAAAGAATAACAGAGCAAACAGAGCAATCGGAGGAGCAAACAGAGCTATCAGAGAGCATATATGGATGCATTTATACTATCGGGAGCTATCGGAGCAATATCAGGAGTAAGTATGCCACCCAAAGAAGAGCAGAAGAGTTAAAAGGAGCGGAGCATAGATAAGCGCAGAAAGGCAAAGTTTATATATATGTATGCAGATATACACTATCGGCGGCAAAAACTTATTTATATGCATGCAATACACTACCGGAGGCGCAAACTCATATATATAAGCTATATACACTATCGGAGGCCAAAACATATATATATATATATATATATATATATATATATATATATATATATATGTATGTATGTATGTCATTTACGCTATCGGAGGCGGAAATTATAGTTGTATTGGAATACACTATCGGAGCAGAGAAATATATATATATATATATATATATATATATATATATATATATCGGCATATATATTTATATCGACGGCAGTGAAATCGGCAGGTTCTACCATGCCATCACCCCAAAACCCCCGATTGCGATGTATGTCGCGGACCCGATGGTCCGATTGTAACATGGTTCAATGCAATATCGCATTCGCAAGAGCATCGGCCGTCGGCCAACAACGATGTCATGGGCCCGATGTATAAAGGATCTTCAGAAGCCGCAAATCGCCGATTGTGACTACACAGCCAGACCCGATGGGTTTTATATACCCAACTGTATAAGGTTTGAGTTCCGCACATAAGTGATTTTCAGTGTATTGGCGGGTTTTGGTGTAGAGACCGAAATACAAAGGAAAAGCCCCGGAAGCCTTGATCGTCGATTGCGATTTATGTAGTGGATCCGATACAGGAATAGTTGCGGGTAAAACATATTTGAAGTCTGCCCCTTAGAGTTTCGGTCGCAATTTCATATATTTCCTGTGTAATTCAAATAATTGAATTGTGCGAGGTTTGAAGGCCGAAATGCATGAACAACAGTTCCGATAGTTCAGTGGGCTGAATCATGGCGATGGCAATTGCGATTGGGATGTGGCATATCCGTTAAATGATAAAGTCTTGTGTATGAACGATATTAAAAAGAAAAAAAGGGGCTCTCTCTGATATCTGTTAATAAGCATCATTTCCTCTGTAATACACCCGGCTCTTCTGCATTAACGTGTTCGTGAAGCAGGAGCTAATCTGAATAGGCAGAGGAAACTACAACACCCAAGGAGGGAAGCCGAAGGATCAAGCGAGGCAGAGGAAACTACAGCGACCGAGAAAGAAGCCAAAGAGTTAGCGGAAAAAAGGAAACCGAGAGACAGAGGCATGAGGAATGTATAAAATAGGAAAAACAGAGAACAGAGCGTGTTGAACGCTATTATTACAGTTGGAGGAAACAGAGATAGCGAGAGGGTCCAACAGAACAAAAAAAAGGGCTGAAGGACCAACATGACATGGGATAGTTGAAGGGGAGAAGCAGTCATGCTAAAGCATTCACTGTGACATTAGAACAGATGCTTGAACCGAAAGTTGTTCTTTATGCAGAGCTTAGTGCAATTAACAGTAGACTGACTAAAGCTGTGTGAATACATTATCAGAGAGCACAAAGGCTATTGGAGACTGTGTGGACAGTATGAAGAGTTGTAAAGATTCCTTCATAGGAAGATTGGTTGTCATTGATGCTATAGCATGGAGACTACAGTAACGCTGTATACAAACAACTCATTGATGAAGATTTCTGAAAGCAAAACATTACTATCAAATGTGCCTTGACAAGATTGGGTCGGAACCCTTGGGCTGGTGCCTCAAAAGTAAGTAGGATTGGAGTCCTTGGGGTTGGTGCCTCATAAGTAAGAAGGATTGGAGTCCTTTGGATTGGTGCCTTAGAAGTAAGAAGGATTGGTGTCCTTGGATTGGTGTCTCAGGAACTGGAAGGATTGAAGTCCTTGGGAGTTGGTGCTCTTATGTCCAAGATTTTTGCCTTGGCGAAATAGAATTGGTGCTCTTATGTCCAAGATTGTTCCCTTGGCGAAATAGAGTTGGAGCTCTGGAGGTTGGAGCCTCACAAAAGTCCAAGTTGGTGCTTCGCAACTGATTGCAACCACTTATATATTGTATCTATTTTTCTGCAAAGATTATATTAATAAAAGCATTTATTATTGTTGTTCATCTTGTGTTCTGAATATATATGTTTTAACGGGTAAAACAATAGTCGGAAAAAGAAACACTGATTCACCCCCCCCCTCTCCTCCCCTCCCCTTAGTGTTTTCAATAGTAATGTGTCCCCAAGTAGAGCCAAATGTTGACCACTATGTGTCAATGACCCATAGCAGTACACCCCCTTTTTTCGAAAAAGGAGTAGCCTCTGGTCGATATGTCTGTGTCGTTCATCTATCATCATCAGTCTAATCATCATGTTATAATGTAAACCCATTCTGCATGTATATGATGTAAATAATCTTAGCAGAATCGTGTCATGTATGTAACAACCTAGGTAAACCTACTTTTCTGATGACGATCTACATTTTGGAGGTTTTTAATCTCAATGATCCATTCTCGGATGGTCGACAGAGTTTTCCTTCAATCTTACCCCAAAGCCGGAATGGATTTTGTTACTAGGATCTTAGGTGATTCCCAGTGTTGTGGATCGATTCTATGTAAAAGTGATTTGAAATAATCCTAACTATTTGGTTAGGTTATTTTATTACAAATTGCTTGGTTTGCTGGATTATATTTGTGTCGCAGAAATGGCTAGTCTGTGAGAGTCTATTACAAATGGGTTTTCCCCCTTATGATGTAAAAAATATGAAAATAATGATATAAAGTGTCATGAGAGTTGGAAAAATAATTTATCCCCTCAGAAGGTCAATCAATTAAATTTTCTGGCAAAAAATTAAGTAAAATCCTAAGCCAAAAATTTAATTAATTCTAGGTCTTAGATAAATTTAAATTCTCCAAAGGCAAAATTCGTCGATCCTTAGAAATCAAATTTTAAAAGGTGCCAGGACTAAGGTAAATTAATTATTTTGCTAAATTTTAAGTCTTTAGTCCCTGGGGGTTAAGTTAAAGTCAAAGTTTTGAATAAATTGACTCAAAATTTTTATTTTTGAGTTAATTAAAATGGATTTCATTGAAAAATTTGAATTTCCTCAAGAATTTAATATTTCGACGGATGAGATTAAAAGAAATTTTAATCCTCATCAATGGCCGAGGTTGCTTTGACGATGATCATTCAAACTAGTCGTTGGAGGATTTATCTTTAAATAGGAAGTCATTTGTCAGTTGATCTATCCGATCTTTGAGTCGTGTGCTAATCGAAAATCTCTTGTGTAATATTTTTTTGAATAATAAAGAAAGACTTTGGGGTTAATTTTTTCCGGTGTTAATCTTCATAGAAATACTTTAAGATGTCTCGTTTTCATGCATAAAAAAATTTTAGCCATTGATGATAGCTTCTGAAAGAGTGATTTGAGTATAGGTATCTTGCTCAGTTGTTGGGGTTTAAATGATAATTTAAATTTTGAATGTAATAGCAGGTATCTCTATTTATCTTAATATTATTATTATTTTCTCGCTATATTTTGATGGCTGAATTGAGTTTTGCATAGAAGTCTTGATTTTTAGATCCTTAGGCGTTAGGGGAAATTTTCAGTTGGACCGACCCACTCTCAATCTGTGTTTTCTGAAGAGCCCAAGTAAACTTAATCCCATGCTTTTCATAAGATTTTTATTAGTGATGCATGAAGGGTTTCAACTAAGCATCTCCTTTAAAATTTAAAAATTTGATTTTTATGTGCGAAATTAATAAATCTGGTTGTTGAGAGCCTTAGATTATCAAATCTGGGAGCGGAGTTGGACTCACACTCCTTAGATCTAATAGATCTGTCATTCCTATGAATAGATATGTAAAAAAATGGGTTTTCTGACTTGGGTTTCTGGGGTTTTATTTATTTTTGTATATCTGGGTTTTGGATGTTTTTGTTTTCAGGTACAAGTTGCAGATCTGAAGGCGAAGTTTAATTTGAAGCCAGATTTAGGCCCTAGAGGGTAAGATCTAGACTCAAAATCATTTTTGCAAGAATATTATCTAGCCTTTTGCATTCCAAAGGTTTGAATTTATTTTTTAATCTAGAAGATTTTTTTATCAGGGTTTCACTGATAAATCTGAAGTAGAATATATCAACTTAATCAAAGGTTTCTCGGAAAATCTTTAAGGTTTCGTTGAGCTACCATTTTCCTCTCTGTCTGCTACATTTGAAATTTCTTTCTCTAAAAAAAATTCAAAATTCATTTTTTAGTTCTACTACCTGGGGTTTCTCCTCATTCCTAAGTTTTTTTATTTATTTGTTGCCATCAAAACCCCTTTTTCCCTCCTACTACCCACAGTTTCCATTCCTTTAATTTGCAATTCCTTACCCCACCTCCCTCTTTCGAAACCCTGTGATTTCTTCATCCTCTTGCTGCTCCGTTTAGTCCGCATCTGCTCCCTCTGTTCTCGCTCACTCCTCCGTCGGCCTACTGCAAACCCGTCCTCCCTTTGCGGCTGCCTCATTTGGTCCTCTTGCATGAGTACATCAAGCTCCTTTGAGCTTGGCTCCTTAACTGCAGCCACGAAATCCATCTATCCAACCTGCAGCTCCTCGCCCCCCCCCCCCGTCGAGCTACAAACCCTCCATCGTTACACTGCCAAGTCCTCTGCCCACGCTCCTCGACCTGCAAGTATCCTTGCCATCGCTTGTCCAACCTACACACACACAAACAATGCAAACCCACACTTCGGTTACTTTTGTTTTTTATTTTCATTTGTTTTCTCTTTTAGGGTTAGTTTTTTCTCATATTCGATTTTTTCATTTTCATTTCATTTGTATTATTATGAGTTTAGGTTTGACTTTTATTTTTAAGGTTTGGTTAGCTTTCATTTCATTTTGGTTTTAATTTGATTTTTGTTTTTTATTTTTCATTTCATTTTGATCAATTTTTTATTTCATTTAAAAATATCTAAAACATTTAGAAAATATTTAAAAATCATTAAAAATTTAAAAAATTTAAAAATTTAAATTCTTATTTGGTGACTTTAGGATTGAAAATGAAATAAACTATCAAAGGAATTCGCGCTTTCACAATTAATATTTTAATGTAGCATATGGCCCATTAAAATTTTAATTTTTAACCCTTTGATTCATTTTAATTCCGTCGCATTAAAATATTTTGATTTCTTCATTTATCTCATTCAACTAATTGCCTAAAGAATAATTAAATTGTTAAACTAAAGTTCCTTGGTGTTTTTGGTGTTATGTGCAAAATCTTAAATTTCGTGATTTGTCTATTGTCAATATGCGATAAATGTTTAAAAAACCATATTGACAGTTATTTTGCTAGATTATCCTATATGCTAAAGTTTTGGGCATTTTACCATTAATTGTTCATGAAGGCCGCTTTGCCACATTATAAATTGCTCTGGGTGACTCTTGTGATCATGATCTATCTATCTCAATTGACCGAGACTCGCTTTAAATTCATCAAGTTGTTCATCCTTAAAATCTCCTAGAGCTTGTGTTCCACAGGTAATCTTCATCCATTCACCTTAGGGACTAGCCCCCTTGACTTGTCTAGGAGAGAGTCTAAACGAAGTGAGTAAAGATCAGAGTGACATCCCTTACTCTAAGCATTGTCGTGGTGCCTAGACACTTTGTGCAACAACAGGGTCTTTCCATGACTCCCAACCTCTCTGAAGGAAGATAAATTTTACCAAGAGGCTTTGAACCTATACATTCATTCTGAAGTGATGGAGCTACAATGATGGTAATCAGTATGTGCACAAATGGCTCACTGAAGAGCTTCTTCAATCGAGTGGCTTCATAATAAGCCATGCTTGTTTCTTTGAGCCTTAATGGTTCTCCCAAATTTCAGGTTTTGATTCATCCACGAAGGAGGTGGATTCCACACTGTTGGACCAACAAACTTCAGCAATGTACTTCAAACCATAAAGTCACTGAAATATCTCAAAAAGCAGCGATCCTCTATAGGGCTTATCCATAGATACATTCAAAATCTTTATAGTGAGGTATTTGATAGGTGTTTATCAAGAACACTGGGGATCAACAACTTCATTTCTTCAAATCTTCAAATCTAAGACCTCCATCTTAAACTTCCACTTTCTATTGCATTACTAAAGAAGAGGGCCATCATGTGTAGCCTCTAAGCCATCATAAGAGTCATCATGTTTAGTTGTCATGACTTGTCTTTATCATCAGGCAAGAAAAGTCATCAAGGATTTTATAGCTCCCTCTAAAACCTTGCATCAAGTGAGCATCTAGCCTTGAATCATGAGCTTCCCTTACAAGAGATGAGACTTTTCACATAGTAACGATAACAACAAACTTCTATGAAGCTTTAGCTCAATAAGGATGAATGACTACTACAACACATCAAATTACCCAAGTCATGATTTCGCATTCAGACATCTATAACTATAAGATCAGGACGTCAGGAACAAGGTCCAAGACATCTTTATTTTGCTCAGCAGGGCTGATACAAGGAATGGCACCAAAGTCCCATGCACTTCTTTTTCCAGCTGCCAAACTTCTAAGAGGTACCCAAAGGTGCCAATATGAGCTTCCATTGATTCAACTACTTAGATAAGGATATGAATGACTGCCCTCAGTCTATTCAACAAGATTTATTCACATCTATTCACAAAGTTTAAAGGACAACTTCACTAAAACACACAAGTCCTTTCTTTGTTGAGGCTTGACCTTTCTACAAAAGAGAGCATATTTTTCAAGATAACGGACCAGACCAAGGCACCAACTCCCTCTTGGCCAGTTGATCCTTCTCACTACATAAGAAGTGAAGCTGAACAGAGGATCACTGATCTGCACTTTTTGAAGATGGCAATTAACAAAAATTATATGGTCAGACCAACTCAGCTCTATGTACCATTTGTTGTAGGTTGTGCAAAAGACTTCACAGAAGGAATGCTCTCATTGTATGATTTCATACAAGGATGAATCCTTTATAACTAAGGATCTTTTGATGCAAACTCTCGGCCTTATTACCAATCAGCACATCCAGGACTTTTCCTTCAGATAACAGCAAGAATGTCGGCCCATTTGATCATCCTTGTCGGGTCAGCTTTCTTAGAAGATAGGGATGGAATATATATATATATATGAATGAATCCATATCCTAGCTCGTCGATTGTCAATAATTTGAATGCTTGCAGTGGTTACTTTAGTCATATGGATAAGCTTAGGATCACATGGAGACTCGGCTCCATGGCAAGATTTCCCAATCTACTTGGTTCCTTCCTGAAGAGCTTAATTGCACTGTAATCAGAACTTGGGTTCTTGGGCAAAACTTGACCACATTGATACGTAACCATAATGAGTTCATATCAAATGATTGGCAAATTATGTTGTAGAATGAGCGAGGTCCCTTCTGAAGTACACTATCAGATGAACATTGGTCACTCATACAGACTTGAAACACTCCTCATATCTAAACAACTATCTTTGATAGGATGCTCAAGATTGGTCTTCTAATACTGAGATCATGGGAATTTATTATACTATGATTTAGTCACTGATTTGAGACCTTAAAAAAAAAACCATTCTGACCCTTTTCATCTAACAACAAATGTGCATCCATAGTCTAGTTATTTTCAGACTGGCAAAGGGAGAAGATCATGGGGTCTCGACAATAAACTCTTACTTGTGAGTCGCCTTTACTCCAAAGGATTTCAGATCTCGCATTCTGTCATATAAGTTAATGCTAGATAATATCACAGACAATCACTTTCTTCAAATCAAAACATGTCAATATGTCACCTCAAGAGTTATGATTATCTGAAAAATTCCAGAGTCAGTAAAGCTATGCGAAGTGCCCCATATCAATGTAAGGATCTCGAATGAAAACATCTCTTGCGTTATCCTACAACGAAACTCCAACTACATGCTTGGAGATTCGTTGCTCCAAAATAAATATTGTACTCCTTCAAATGTGGCAACATAGTGGCTCGGTCACATGTTCTTCAAGACAAAATTTCATGAGTGACATGAATTATAAAGCAAATCATACAAGATTATACCAATAACTAACCCATGATAACAAAGCCAAGAAACCGTGTATACGAGTGTAGAGATTCGAGATCATTGTACATATATGATACTAAGGTCGCCCATACATTGTACCAAATTCAATGTATACAACAGTGCTGGAATTATGTTGTCACGATTATGAACAGAGGAGACTTGTATGAAGCAAAACCATATTACGCAAAGACTGTAATATACTGAGGCTATTCGGAGGTGTGATATCATTGTCATTATGATTAGATCATACCAGATAGAGAGTCCATCATGTAGAAGTTCATTATAGGAGATTGAGAGTAGTTCTAAAACATGTGTGAGAAACAGAGCGTGGTCTTGTAGAGTCAAGATAGAACAGACCTGAAGTGACAGTGAAGGTTACATCAATTAGCAGAATCTAGACCGTGCCATCATCCGAGGAGCTGGAGCGAGTTATGCCTCAGGGCCTCTTCAAGTCAATTTTTTTTTTCAATTTAGCTTAGAGAGGGTAACTTCAAAGTATATTTCAAACAGTAATTCACAGAGCTTCAGAATTTCAGACTTCTGAGGAAACTCACAGAATTAATTTCAGACATTATGTGTTGAGCTTAGGACTGCGATTTCCTGAACAACAAACTCGGCTTGGTGTGAGCTATTGAATCAGCCCCTCGGTCTTTCCAGATTAGGGTTTGTATGCCCCTCAAAGTCTTCGCTCTCCTTAGATAAGATTTCGGCCTAGACCCAGTGATTCTGCCCAGAATTTGACAAAGAGCTCGGTCCTAGAACTGTGGTGATCTTCTTTCCTTGTTAGGACCAACAAAGAATTTTACTCTTGCTTGGGCTTGACTCATTCTGAGCTCTGATACCATGTTAATTTTAGGTTAACATGTTCTTTGCTTAGGATAGTTGCTTCAATATTCCATATTAGTCCATTCTTCAGTCCATTAGCAAACATATTGACAATAACTAAAGAAAGAACATATACAACAGACACAGAAGACAAGCCAAGACAAGAGGACACTGTAATATGGCTCAAACCAGGGAAAAACCCCAAGATGGGGAAAACCCTTGATAAATTCTTCTTATTATCAATATCAAATCTTCAGTAGAAGCAAAGTACAATAATTTAAAGTCAAAATTACTTGCTTATTTGGAAATCCAAGGTCACTGCCCTAGACAAGTGGAGGGCCCAATCAAAGATTGTAATTCTGGCATTCTATCTCAGTGATCAGATGGTACCTTACTGAAGCGAGGTCTGGTTAGGGCATCTTGTAAATCACTGTTGTCCCAGACAACTGTTCCAAATACCCTTATTTTAGATGCCACCATCCTTGGCAAACATGATGGTGCCCTTTTGCTAGCTCTAGGGTTAGGACAAAAGCCTTGTTAGGTATTTCGGCCTCCTTACCTACGCTGGTGAATGCTTGTGGCCTTTTTGAGACATAAGATCCATAGTGCGGCTTTATTGAAAGGGAGATATTGCCTTGCATTGTCCATAAGCCAACCCACAACTTTGGCCTACCTTACTGCTCCTGCAATGACAAAATTTACTCATCCAAAGAGACCAGAATTCTCTCAAGACCAGCGATTGTCCTATTTGTTGCATCTCGTCCTTGATGTAGAAGAAGAAATCAAAAACAAAAACAATCATTCATTCTTCTAGAGCTCGACTACCTCAAACATGCATTGAAGCCTTTTGATGTGTCAAATGAGGTTGGAAGACACCTCTTTATATACAAATCGGCGAGGGTCAAGAGACATGGCATTTGGGCTTTATGAGTCTACATGGAGGTGAGGCTGACCTTGACAATTTGCATATGAGTGGACATAAATTCAAAAACACATTTCTCCTTATCCAAATTTGATGATTTTTAGGTCGATTTTGGTCCTCTCAAAAAGAGGAATTTAATGCATCAATTATCTTCACCAAATGAATTGTCCAAAGTGGAATTTGACCCTAGTTGTCAATTTTAACAACCCACTCACAAATGTCATAGAGAGAGATAAGTCTAATGCACTTAAGAAAGAGCGCAAACGCCAAGCACAAGCATTGAAAACAAAGATACACATGCCTAAGAGAAAGATGTCAATCACAAGAGAGAATCCCAAATTAAGTGGCCCTAGGTTTATACTAGTGATAGTACAAGATAAGATGATACAAATGAGATAAAGCCTAAGTTGTGTATTTATACACAACTCAATTGGGGCACCCCTTTGGTTATCCCACAAAACAATGACAGATACACCATAATAGATATTGAGCCTACCTATTAAGTGTAGCATAGAGGGCCTTCACCATATCTAGTAATATAATAAATGAAATAAAAGATGGCCTTATTTATAATTACAAGTGCATAATGATACACATAAATGGGTCATTACCACATATACAGATTATACTGATAATTCCCCTACGGTTTCTTTATTCATTAAGCCATAATTTGCTCCATTCCAAAATCCTGTTTGAGTCTTCTATCAAGCATAGTACATCAAAATGAAGTATCTTTTCTGAGTTGTACACTAATAAGGATATCAATTCTATGTTATTTATGTTCAACGTAGTAAACACTAAATCGAGTTAAAAGGCAGAGAAACTCACTTTTCTATTGAGTTTATTTTTTCCCAGCTAAAAGCACAGTTCCATCATGTTCCACTCATTTTTTGAAAATTCAATGTTCGAGATCTTGTAATGGGATAAAACCCCAAGAGTAAAGTTCCATGGTCAAAGTTCTCATCAATCAAGTAAAAATAAAACTTTTGGGGAAAAAAAATCTTATCCAATTCAAACAAGAATTTTAATGGAAAAATGATTAATTTTGTCCACCTAATAATTTAATACTAAAATACTTATGTGACATGCTCAATAAAACATTGATATGAAGATCTGCTATAACAAAGCTGATGATATGCAATCCAAATATTACATAATCCTACATACTAGCATAAAGTAGAAGCCAAATAAAACACATACCAGAAATGCCAATTGATCCTTCAATTATGGGCAAGAAACAATATTGTAAATAGATAATGTCTCCATATTCAATGAGTCCAATAAGGAATAGCATTTTTGGAATTGTCTGCTATGAATATTAGTTACAATTGGCCATTTTCTCATAATTTTTAATAGTCCACTTAACAATCATTACATTTGGTGATGTTCACAAAGGGTGAATAAATGAAATTGAAACTAGCGAAATGAATTGCATTGCATCAATAATCATCTCCAGGGTTTGCATCTGGTAACCAAGACTTCCCAAGAGGTCACCCCATCCCAAGACGCATCTCAGTTAAGTGGGCTTAATTATGGAATTTCCCCATCATTAAATCCACTTAACTTACTACCCGATTTACAAAACCTTGCTCCCTTCCAAGATGGACTTAAAGAGAATGAATCCATTATTTAGGTAAGTGTTTTGAGAACGAATCCATTATTTAGATAAGTGTTTTGAGAATGATGGACTTAAAGAGAACGAATCCATTATTTAGGTAAGTGTTTTGAGAACCAATCCATTATTTAGATAAGTGTTTTGAGAATGAATGCATTATGTAGGTGTGTGTTTTATGTGCATATCACTGAAATGGTAATGACTACTATCATATCTGACCAAAGAAATAATCGAATATATTGATCCAGCATTCTGACTTGGAATAGACGTTGCTAAATGGTTTACATTTCAGAAGCGAGTACTGAATAAATGAATTTTTTGTGTATGCTGGCCCACGAAATGAGGAATGGAAAACAGATAGAGGATAGCATAAATACAATCGTCACTGTAATGATGAAAGGGGACGAGAGGACAATCAATTCATGTCATCGTAAACCATTCTCTCTACTGTAACCAAAAACTGAAAATTAAAATGTAACCATAAAGAAGATTACACAGCCACACTTAAAATCCATCAGTGTCCTTACTGAGCGTTTGTTGGAAAGGCAGCTTGGGCTGACATTATAATGCCAACAATCACGCCAAACAGCCCTAGTGCACTCCCAAAAATTTCAATAACTAAAATTTTCACAAACAGTGAAGAGTTTTGGGCATCTGCAAGTGCACAGCTACTTCCGATTATGCCAACACAAACCCTGCACAAACATATCACACATTATCAGCTACAAAAAATACGTGTTCAGAATAACCGGGAAAGTAGACTATCTTTTTAGAGTGTTTCCACTACAAAGCAGAATGAATGGAAATATGTGAGCTTAATTCATCACAGTAAACAGGAAATAACCGTTATCACATATCAGTGATATCACATAGTTGCAGATTGTTACACATCTTATCTCAGAAGATCATCCGCACTGCACCTACAAGTTACGATAACCTTTATGGCAGAAATAATAGAAAGAATAGGAAATACCCGCAAACTAGATTGGCAAATCCCACGATGATTCCAGATGCAAATATGGCAAATCCTGCTCTCATTGCCTCTGGTGCAAACATGTTTGTAGATGGAACACTCTCTAGCTTTGTCTGTAGAATGATTGCCACAATAACACCATATATGGCCACAGCTTCACAGAAAATTACACTGCAAAATGTGTTCCAATTAACAGATTATTAAATCATTTCAAATTTCTCATCAGGTAGATGATGGCATCATTGCCTGTGTTCCTATTAACAGATTATTAGATCATTTCGAATTTCTCATCAGTTAGATGATGGCATCATCGCCCGTTGATTAATGGTCAGCGAAATTTAAGATACTTGCAAAAACAAGTGCCTTTTTATTGTTCAGAATAAGGAGAAAAGAACCCATTGACCATATTAACAATTCAATCAACAGAACAATTAAACACCCTTTATTACATCCGCAGAATACTATGATCGGGATACGCTAACTTCAAACGTACTGGGAGTAAAGCACTCCTAATAGTAAAATACAGGTCCAGTGCCTCCTATTCAGAAAGGGTGATAAAACTCCAATTTCTTAGTCGACATTGTGATAAAAATACTAGACAATCAAAACAAAATCTTTACAGCAAATACAGAAAAAATTGTTCTTCCTTCACCATGGATATGTTAGTTTAGGCTAACTTAGTTTTACACTAATTTAATTTGCGGTCTGGAGGCAAGATCAGTTTAGTAGTTGAAAACATTAAAATTTCCATCCCTTTACATACAGTTTAGAAAGCTTTCATTTTGGGACTTATGCTGCTTCGCATCATTTCCTCCTACCGACCCTACCAAAGCCATCTGGTACTCACTCAACCCCATTAGCAACCCTACCAACTAACAGGAAAAACGCGATTTCTCTCTGAGATATGGATGTGATTTCCGATAGAAATGGGCATTTGCATATTATATGTAATAACTTCATTCTATTGATTTCGTGAAAATATAAGTCCAGATTTGACTGTTCATATCAATCAAAGTTGCTTTCCTACACCCAGGGAAGCTTTCCTAAACTTTTGACCATACAAAGGAGCATTTGATTAGTCACATTTAGCGGAAAAAATCAATAATTGGATAAAAACACCACAGAACTGCAGAGAAATGTAGCAAGCACAGAACTAGATAAAGGAACTTGCATAGAAAATCGATCAAAAAGATTTCCAGGAAAAATAATAATGCCAGTTCCAAACGAGTTTTTTGCATTATCTATGCCTCCAGTATGCAGCTTGCTTTTTCAGAAATAAGTGGTTAAAGTCATCGTTTTCTTTTTTCTTGGAACAACAGTCAGGAAATAAATATCTTTTAAACCAGTAATGATGCATTGAGATGCACATTCTCAAAAGGTACTTGCATTAGCACACAATAACTAGTACCTACCATTTGTTTAAATGCCAATGAATACTAATAAGGTGCCATAAGAAATTTTATATTTAAGATAATAAAACAAGAAGGTAAAGCAGCTTGTGGAATGCCAGTGCTTAAATAAAAACATGAGCAGTGACTCCCTTTCAGATTTGTCATACCTGATCCTATTTGTGGACAAGACGAGCATTCAGGAAATATCAGACTGGTACTTGTATTCCACATTCTGCTGTCAAAGTTGTCGTCAACCATGACATGGCAAAAAAGATTCCATTCCTTCATTTAACACTAATGCACCCCTGGTTAACTGGTTAAAGCATTTGGGAAACAGAGAAATTCCTACCATGACTAAGTATTGAATATCTGCTAGCCTGCTGCTTGTCAACCCTCACCTCCACCCAATCTTCCATGCCAGACTGCAACTTTTGAACAAGGAAAAAGAAAAACTGCATCACACCAAGGTTTGGGAATGGGTGGGAAGAGAAGGTCCCAGTACAGCTGGGGGATCCCCAAAATTCTTATACAAAAAGGGGATGGAGAAGGTCAAAAAATTTCAAAGACAAGAAAAAAAGTTAAGATCTAAAAACATACAAACTCGGACCAAAAAATTGAGCTTAGAAGTTCCTGCAGTCACCTTTTGAACTGAAACTGAGAAGAGGAGTGGGACCACAAGAATGCCTTTTTAAAATGTAAACCACCCCCAAATTTGCAGTTTGATATCTCAAAGTGAAAACCCCTCTGCTTTTGTACTTCTCCCAAGCTGAAATTGATTGATAACTCCTCTCACAAGCCCTCCAGAACTGCTTCTTGTAAAAAGTCAGTCTGCTATTGAAATATCAGTCTTCCCAAGCAGCTGTTTCTGTTTACTTTTTAAACAGTTTGTGGATGAGGGTTTCTTTTATTCTGTTAGTGGAAAGGGTTAGAAGGCAGTTCTCTTGTGGATCATGAGGATTAATGAAATTAACATTATTAACTATGCCACTAGAAACAGTTGTTGGTATCAATTCCCCAAGAAACAGAAACAGTATGGAAATGCCATTTCTTGGGTGTTTCATCTGCTTCTGGTGGCATTTGGAAAAAAAAAAAAATCATGTAACACCCCTGATCTCAATCCCATGAATGGCATTATGCATGTGCATGTGACACTTCGGCTAGTCAGCTGGAATGTTGAATAGGTTGGTGAGCAGAATCCCATTGAGGCCTGCATGCTGCTGTATGCATGATGTATTAGGCCGGTGGGATAGCATACTTATGAGTGATGATCAAACCAGTGAGCCCAGCTGACTTGGCATTTAGGAGGACATATTATTTGCTGCGGACTGGAGGACGAAAAGAGTATGGGGGGCTGAGACTCCACTACAGGAAAATGCATCCTGATGAGAAAGTATATCGTAATATTATAATATATTATTATAATAAAAAAAAAGAGATAAAGGGGAAACTTGTCTATAAAAAGGTGTTTTGCCCCATTCAATGGATCATCAACAAGTGACAGGTGGACCTGAGTAAGAACCTGGAAGGTTACCTAGAAGACCCATGAGGGCAATGGAAGTCTTGGAGTCATAGGACTTTGGAACATCCCTGGCTGGCCAAGACAGGGGCTGATGGGGGATGTGAGCATGCTGGTGGAGGTTGCCGGGTTTCGTACCTTGGCTGTGTGAGGGCCTGGAAGGGTACCTGGAAGACCCATTAGGGCAGTCGAACTCCTAGAGCCACAAGACTATGAAACATCCCTAGCTGGCCGAGATAGCAGCTGATGGGGGATGTGAGCCTACTAGTTGGAGGCTATCAGGGTTGGTACGTTTGCCTTGTCATGTGTGGTACAAGGCATGTAGTTGGCTTGAGAAGCCAATGCCGAGTGGAGTCATGACTCTAGCTCAAGGGTGACCAACTGCTAAGAGAATTGGAGCAACGCTCTATGACTAGGAGGAACATCTAAGGCCCGCAGCCAGCCAACGAATTCATCAGATAAGTACTTGAAATTTGTTATGTACATTTTCATAGATTTTTATGGCATGTATTTCATAGTGTTGTTATATGTTTTTTGTTGATGTGACTTTACTGCACACATGGTTATATGTTTTGGCTAAATTGTGTATATGTTTTTGGTTGTGTCAGTATTTATGAGAGTGACACCACCTCAACAGGAAGGCTGGGGGTGTTCAGGTGGTATCAGAGCCCAGTTCGTACACTGAGTCTACATGGGCTACACACCGAGCACGAAAGTGAAATTCACAGATTATGCTTACAAATAGTTGACGAAATGTTGGATCGAAATGTATTCCTTGATAGAGGTGGATAGCTGGGTACACCCAGGTACCTATGATTTAATATTATAGTTGTGCACTGAACCAATAACTTTGGTAGAGCACAAGATGAGTTAGGAATGTAGTATGGGAGACAGGGCTGAGGAACTCGTTAATAAAGGGTATGACAGCAATGAACTTTGTGTGGAAGTTGTTCAACTCTATCACCAAATGTCAGAAAAAGGCATGCAGCTAGATAAATCCACCTTCCCCATTGTACTCAAAGTTTGTGCTGGACTTTCAGCTCTGTGAGAGGGCACTGGACCTGCATGGACCACGTCCAAAGAATATAGGTGAAATCATTAATAGGGTAACATACTATTTGACAGAATGTTTGAGAGAAACACTGTTACAGGGCTATTGTGATTGCAATATATGTTTGGATTTGGTGCTGTCAAAAGTACGTTACTAATCGATATACATAACCAATGTTCTGAACTTGTGTCAAAAGGTTGTAACATTTCCAGAGTATAGGCACAAGTGCTAGGCTAGTTTTGTTCAACTCTTCCACCATTGCCGTAGCTCCTGTTTTTTCTCTGAAAGAACAAAATGCGAGGACATTATGTAAAGGACAGAAATTACAAGGGGAAATTACATGTAGAAATTTAATGATCTGTACCCTTAACCCAGTTTACAATTTTGTATGTGTTTATAATTTATTTAGGCCCAACCCACATGTTTTGTCATGCTGATAAATTTCAAAATGCATTTATTTCAAACATAAAGAGTGCTTCTACTCTTTTTCACTTTCCTAACAGCTGATAATTAACACAAAATTTAATGCAAGCATTCACACATATGAGACACTTATTTTTGGTCACGCTGACCCCAGAAACAAAACCCCACAAGGAAAACCGGTCTTCAAAGGAAGATTTTATTGCTTGAGAAAATTAGTAATAAGTACTTAAAAACACTACTTATCTCTTTTTCTGCTGTAGCATTAAATGTACATAAACTGGAAATTTGTGCCCACTGAACAAATCAGATTTTCATAGATTTTTGTGCCCAAAATTTCTGTATTTTTCCTCTGCTCAGCTCCTTGATTTCAGTGCCCAGAATCTGCCTCGATTTTTGTGCTGAAATGCTGACTGTGTTGCCTCGAAATTCATGCCAGAATGCAGCAGAACAGCTCCACGAAAATTGTGTCTCCTGTAGCTGCTGTCCAGAAATTCATGCCTCGAATTTCGGGCCTGAACAGCACTGTTTCCTCCCTTGAATTTCATGCCTCCTGCCTCAAAATTTGTCTGAGTATTTGTTGTTGTTCCCTCAATTTTTGTGCTGTTGTTCCTTGAAATTTTGTGCCTCAGCTCCTCAATTTTCGTGCTGCCTCTTTCCCTAGAAAACCATGTCGCTATTTGTACAATCTCCTTGGAATTCGAGCCCCTTTCTCTCAGCTGCAAATTCTCCTCCTCCTTGAAGTTTTCTCCTTAGCCTCTCTTCTCCTCGTGATCTCTCTTCTCCTCATGGAATTTTTTTCAGTGTTCTTTAGTCAGCCTCGGATGTTAGGAGAGATGGGTCTGAGGACAGACCCATTAGCCCCTGGATCTTCTCCATCAGGGCATTCCATACATTGTACCTTTTATGTTCCTGTACTATACCTTTTATACTCATGCATTGTATTTTTTATAGGAGACCATTTGGTTCTCCCACATTTTATGGACATCATTGTACTCAACAGTCCCTTTGACCTACTTTGTGGTTATTAGTTGGACATAAATATAATTATCTTATCTTATCTCTCAAGTGTGAAGTGATGAATTGATTTTCCTTTTTCCTCTTTTGTCTCCTTGGAAAAGATTGAATAATTAAACCTAGGATCCAATGGTTGATATTTCATCCTCAAATCTCAAGATGTGTGGTTGAGATCATTTCTTCCAAATGACCCCCCTCATACATTGGCCCCATCACTTAAAATTCTCCTCGTACCTTTTTCAAGTTGTGTACCTTTCCTAATTTTTCTCATTAGGTGATTTTTCACCTCACATTAATATTAGAAAAAGTACATGGTACAACACTTCTAGGTACCTTTTCCCACCATGACATTAATATAACTCATAAATGTCAACAAGACAAAAGCCATTAATGTGTTCACTAGGCTAAAAGGGATAAAAGCCTAGTAACACCTCTCATTGGTACTATTTTCAACGCTCCCTCTTATTGAGGAAGCTGTTGCTCACCACTCCCATCCTGTCTCTAAAAAATACATGCTTGCCCCTTGGCAATGATTTGATGAGAATGTCTACTACATGTTCATCAGTGGATATATACTCAAGCTTCACTGCCCCTCGCTAAACCCAGTGTCTGATGAAGTGGTATTTGATCTCTATATGCTTTGATCGGTCATGAAATACTGGATTCTCAGAGAATTTAATACAACTCTGATTATCACAGTATATCGTAGTTGGTCTCAACATTTGACCAAATAAACCATAAAGTATCTTGCTAAGCCACAATGCCTCGCACCCTGCCTAACTAGTTGCCGTATACTCTGCCTCTGCAATGTTCAATGCCATTGATCTATGTTTCCTATTGAACCATGACAAAACTGCGAAGCCAAACGAGAAACAACATTCAAAAGTACTATTCTGGTCACTGACACTGCCATCCCAATCTGAGTTTGTGCAACCAATCGATCTGACTACACCACATCTGACATAGTCAAGACCGTCATCCATTGTACCCTGTAAGTACCTCAACACATGTTTTGCAACCACCCAGTGTACTCTCCTGGGCTCCATCATAAATTGACTCAATGTGTTGACTGCAAAACAAATATCTAGTCTAGTGTTGACCAGATACATCAACAAACCGATAAGTTGTCGATACAACGTGGGGTTCACCAACTCGAAATCTGAAGCATGCAGCATCTTCCAGTTGGTGATCATAGGAGTAGCCATAGGCTTGCAACCATCCATACGAAATCTCCTCAAGATATCAGTAGCATACCTCCTCAAGCTATCACCTACATACCTGCCTTGGCCCACGAAGATATGCCCATCCTCCTGCCAAGCCTCCAACCCCAAAATGTAATGCATCAACCCTATATCAGTGATATCAAATTCTGAAGCATGATTTCTCTTGTAATGTTGGTTGAGTTTGTCCTCCCTTGTAATAAACAAGTTGTCCGCATATAGAACCAGAATGAGTGGATCATCACTTACCAAGATAAAATATAGGTTCAAATCTGCATCACACTTCTGAAAACACATCTGTTGCAAGTAGGCATCTATCCTCTCGTACCATGCACTCGGTGCCTCCTTTAATCCATACAAGGCTTTCTTCAACCTACACACATGAGACTCCCTCCCATGCAACTCAAAGCCCTCAGTCTGCTCAATGTACACCTCCTCCTGTATAACACCATTGAGAAAGGCGGTCTTCACATCCATCTGGTGAATCCTCCATCCCATGTCAATTGTTATAGATATCACTATTCTAATGGAAGTATAACGTGCAACTGGTGCAATGGTTTCCTCATAGTCAACTCCCTCTACTTGTGAGAACCCCCATGCCACAAACCAAGCTTTGAACTTCTCCACATTGTCATCCATAGCATGTTTACCTTATAGAGCCACCTGGAAGTCACCACTAACTTCCCATCAAGACATGGCACTACCTCCCAAACACCATTCTTCATGATAGAGGCATACTCCTGCACCATGGCATCCCTCCAAATCTGCTGACTGGCGGCCTCCTCAAAACTATTTGGCTTTGTCTCCACAACATCTGCCACAAAGCCACCCAACCTCTTTGGTGGTTTGTTCTCCCTCACTAACCACTTGGATCTCCCCACTGCCTCCTGAGCCTCCTTCGAGGTCTCCCTGTCACCTCCAGAAATCCTCCTGACTCTAGCTAGAATCTGACACATCCAACCCCCTTCGTTGCATGCATGGCATTAGTCCCACTAAACACATTGCAATCTGAGCTTGTCTCTGAAATATTACGAAACATTGACCTCATCCTCATCATGTGACTGGATACTCTAATGTCCACTAGCCATCACCCACTATCCTCATACATAACAGTACTATTGTCAGAAACACAAGAAACTAGAGAAAATTCCTTCTCAAATTTCTCTATAAAGTCATCTATCTCAGTTGATGTTGATGCAGCCACCTAATCCTCCTCCTTGTACAAACACTAGCTCGCATGGTGACCAATCTTGTGCCACACAAAGCACTTCACTTCGCTCATGTCCTTCACGAAAGCAAATCCCTCGCTTCCCTTTACTTTACTTTTTCCCTTTACAGAAAGAGCAAAATTCTCCTCATTATCCTTACCATCATGTTGGCATGTAGTTTTGGAACGCCTCCTTATCTCTTCTTGTACGAAATCATCCCACAATCTATCCCAACTAGGCAGATTTCCTCATGCAATGATCCCATCAACAAAGACATCCCATTTTGGCGGAAAGTCACTCAAGGCTGGTCTAACCAACTCTTCACTATCAATAGTTTCCCCCATTGATACCAAGTCATCTCTAATCTGAGTGATCCTGGTTAGGTATGATGCAACTGTGTTAGTTTCAAACATCTTGGCGTTTCTCAATTCTCCCTTAATACAATCATTCTATTTTGGTTTGTACTTTGGTATAACTTGCTTAAAGATGCCCACATCTCAAGGGCATATTTCTTCCCTGTCCCATGAGGTATAATATGGTCCTTAATGGAGTCCAGGATTATTCTCTTGGCTTTCAATTTTTTCTTATTAAACTGAGCCAACTAGGTAGGATATGTGGGAATATGGACGGCCTTCTCCATGATGTCCTACAATTCCTGCTCCTCAAATAACAGAACGATCTGCTCCTTCCATGGGCTGAAATTTCCCTCGTAACGTAACCCAGTAGTCATCTCAAACCCCACTGACCAACAATAATTTTCATCATTTTTTTTTTGCTGGTAAAAAAAATCCACCTGTAAAAAGATTCTTCTTGGCCAGCCTTGAAAAAAAAAATTCGTTTGTATGATCCCAGCCAACCTGGCTCCAACGATCCGACACAAACCCGACACTTGTACTTTCGAGTTCGATTCAGAATTAGGGCTTTGATGCCATGTTAGAATTTCCTGAACCCAACACCCGATATTCGGTTCCCAACAATTATTAACTGAAGAAATACATGGCTAAGTTCCTAACCAAAATATTTAGTAGAGGCAAAATTACTTGATCTTAATCACATACACATAAACAGATTTTTGTTCAATTAACAGTTTTTCAATAATAAATTAATCACGTGAACCTGCTTGGGCTCTCGTTCTGGGATAATGGTCCAACTAAGAAAATACAAATTACAAAACTGATCACCAACCTCTCTACACTCTCTCAAACCCAGCACATACTCAGTGTTGAAATATGTAACTAGGTTCGGTCTTCATAATGAGATATGTAATCGCGATTTCATGTATTTAATGAAAAAAAGAAAAATAAATTTATTATTTTTGTTCTTGACGAATGTGTTTCATGCTCAAGGGAAATTTATTTTTAGGTCAAGCACCCATTGAGTGCGTCTAGGTTTGTGGTAAAGTCAATTGAGTCATTATCATGTATTACCCATTGGGGCATGTTACATATTGTAAAGAAAAAAATTATTGAGTCAAAAGACCCTCCAAGACGTCGTCATGGCACAAAGATCAAGTCGGCCTACATGAAGGCACAAGTCAGCCTCAAGATAGCAATTCGTACCCTCACAAACCTATAAATAAGAAGGAATTCGACCTCATTTATACACTCACTCAAGCAAGTTCGATCTCCTCAAGATAGAAGCTAGAAAAGGACGAAGAAGAAGAAGATCAAGATCAAAGCTTTTGGGCCTCTCTCTCTCTCGTTAGGGTTTCTAGAGTTTTTGGGCTAGATGAAATTCTAAAGCTACATCGAAGCTGTGAAGCTGCAAGGTCAAAGTTGTGAAGCTGCAAGGTCGAAACTGTGAAGCTCCAAGGTCAAAACTGTGAAGCAGCAAGATCGAAGTTGGGAAGTTGCCTCTAGATCAAAGTTGTGAAGTTGCTAAGTCAAAACTGCTAAAGTTGCATCAAAGACAACGTTGTGAAGCTGCTAGATCGAAGTTGCTGAAGTTGCTAGGCCGAAGTTGCAGAAATTGTTGTTGGGGTCAAAGTTGTTGGAGACGTTGCTGGAAGGTCGAAGTTTGTTGCTGGAAGTTGTGTAAGGAAAGCTCATCAACAAGGAAGAATGACTTGGTCTTGGAGGGTCTTGGTCAAGGGTCATAGGTTTTGGAATTTGTCAATTGAAGTTTTATAAGAAGAGAAGGATTCTGGTGGGTTTTCCTCTCAGTTGGAGAGGTTTTGGCCCTAGCTGATCACTTATATCTTGTGTCCTATTGTCTCATTGTTCTTTATGATTTGGTAGTTGTTTGATGATAGAGAATACTAATAATAAGAAAGGAAAGAAGAATTTAATCAAGTAAAGTAAAAATACATCACTAGTTATCAAGTTAAGAGAAATCACCTACACTTGTTGCCCCCTAGATTTCTCAACATGGTAACAGAGATAAGGTGACTACATCAAGAAAGGGCAACACGAAGAAGGATACTCTAGGGCCGAAGTATAAAGAGACAATCTTGGAAACATCAAAAGCATCAATCATCAAGAAGGACTACCCCTCTCATTATATTGAAAGGGAATAATTAAGAGCATCAAAGAATACCTCAAAACCCTATCTCATCCAAAGAAGGGTTCCACACTTGAAGCGCTCTTGGGAAACTCACACATTCTACAATCATTATCTTGAGGAAGGAAGAGCGAAGCACTTTTGAGTCTATTTTTTGGGCTATATTCTCCACACGTGCGAAGTATTAAGACATCCTTCTGTAGCAACAAGTATCGAATTGTAGCCACCATCAAGGATCAAGTTTTGTGCCAAGAAATGTCTCCTTTGCAAGACGAAATACCAAGAAGTAAAATTCAAGTCAAGCGAAGTAGAAAGGAGGCAAATTTGTCCATCTTCTAGCCACACATGTGAACTAGGGTTATTGCAAAAAAAGCTAAAATTGCAGAACTGCTACATCAAGCCAAAATTCTGAAGAAGGGCCGAAATTTGAGGTTGTGAAACAAGTTTAACTAGCGTTGTCTTGAAGGAAGAAAAGTAGGAAAAAGCGTTGTCATCATCATCAAGGAATCAATGTGATCTCCCTTTGAGCCAAGGATCACTTTTGAAGAAAGACATCTTCACCAAGAAGATATCTTCTATTATCTACATCATCATCAAAATCAAGAAGGCATCAAGTTGAAGATTTCATCATCTAGGAGTATCTTCACTTGACAAGTAAGTATTTTTATATCTATATTTGAATATGTCAAAATGACTTCATATGGCAAGGAGAGCAACAAATTGCTTGGTTCATCAAACATTCTTGCATGGAAAAAGAGGATAGATTTAATCCTCATAGAAAATGAAGTCGTTAAGTGTTTAACTGTCGAACCGCTGAAAGAAGAAGCTCAAGCTCTACAAGATGAAGATATCAAAAGAAGAAGGAATAACCTCATACTTTATGAGGCTATCAAAAATAAGAGACCAAGTTGGGAGAAATAATATCGGACAAGGAAATGACTACCATAGTGCTCAATGCACTACTAGAGGAATGGGGCAACTTCACATCAAGCATCTATGGAAAGAAACAAGCTACTCCATTCAATGAACTATGGTCATTGAGCAAAATCGAAGAAACCAGGCTGAAGGCAAAAATCGATGTCGGATCAAGAAAGCAAGCTCAAGCATTTGCTACCATAGCTAGAAGAAAAGGGGAGTTTGGAAAGCTTGGTCCTCCGAAAAAGAAGAAGAACATGTCGAAGGTTCAATGCTATGGTTGTCATGAATATGGGCACTACAAGAGAGATTGTCCAAAGCTCAAGAAGGACAACAACAAAAGAGGAAGGGAAGAAGCCCATATCATTGAAGAAGTGGAAGAAGCTGAAAAAGAAGAAATCCAAGAAGGAAGAAGTAAAAGATATCTCCTATGATAGTCTTCCTCACCTAGTTCTTTTCAAGTTTTTGTTTCAAGTTTTATGTTGTAAAGTATAACTATCATGGTAGGAATCATTAGAAGCATGATAGGATGCATCATGTTAGGAGATGGCATCATAGAAGCATATGATTGAAAGCAAGAGCTCGTGACATCATCATAAAGAAGCATGAAAGATAGCTGAAATAGAAGTCTATGGCTGTGACTTGTAGAAGGATGTAGCTCTTGGTAACCTCATTAGAAGCATAAGTAGTACTTATGGGAAAAAGAAAGTCATCTAATATAGAGCTCATCATACATCATTCAAAAAGGAGCATTTACAGGATGAGGATGGTCAAGAACGTTCGTTGGAATCTTCATTAGTAGGTGAAGCATCTCACCGAGAATTCCACCTTGTATGGGATTCACGAAATGATGGTATGATGTCAAAAGAAGTGAAGCAGGTCAAGGTGATTGAAGTTCTTTCAATCAAGGAAGCTGTTGAAAGAGTCTAGATGACCAAAAGGAAGAGATGAGGTATGTATGCTTGTATTTGAAGAAAATTGAGTCATGCCATATAGTTGCATATAGCATGGATAAATGCTCCACCTCATAAGCATGATCAAGAGAAAGGGATTTCCTCCTTTGGAAGGATGCATAAAGGCATGGTTCACATATTAACTAGATGAAATCAACATAATAAGTCCTCATATGGAATATGAGGTGGTTGATAAAAATGAAGGAACTATGAATGAAAGTTCCTGAGAAGCAATATGTGAAGAAAGTAAGGAGAGATTGTGAAAATTGCAACTACTGTCACATAAAAAAGTAAATCAACATTTGATAACTAGAAGAATTGACTGTGACATCTCCATGGAAAAGGTATGAAGACTCCGAAGAAGCCTGGAAAGGAAGATGACACTTAACATTTAATATCTTTTTGGAGATGTGTCAATATGAATGCAAAATGTTGATACAACAAGCGGACGTCATGATGTAAGACCATCACAAAGGTAATTTGATGTTTATTTTTTATTTTTGAACAATATCTAGATGGGCTAATGCAGGGATACCAAAGGAAGAGTTGTAGATGTCATCTACAACTAATACTCATGTGGTGGGATGATAAGATCCTAAAGAAAACATGATGTGGAGAAGGTAGCTATACGAAGGAAAGCTAGATATGGATTAGTGAATCACTTTCCGATGAAAGAAAGGATGACATGATTGATATGATTCATGAATGAAAGTGATGGATGGTCGATGCCCTACAAAGAAGTCCCAAAAGATGTAGGCTCCATAACAAAGAAGAAATTCATGACATCGAAAGAGAGAGTCCTACAAGCAGCTGGTTGTCCCGTGATCTCCACCTAGAGAGCTACTGGAAGCAATTCCCAAGTTGAGGGGAGGCTTGGTCAAGTCCATGGTTAAAAGGGAGCTTGAGTACATTCCTTTTATAGGAATGGGTGCATTCCTTCATTGGAATAGGTATATCCTCCTTAGTTGAGAAGGAGAGGTAGACACATCATTCTTGTCTTCACTTGGGAAGAAAGAATGGAGGATTGGGTAAGCATCTGTCATTTGATACTCTTTGAGGATGTGGTAGGGCATCCAAGATAAGAGTAGTCGTAGAGGACCAATATTCTTTGAGGACTGGGAATCTAAGATAAGAATAGTCCTAGTGGAACATACTCTGAGAGAATTCGGGTGGGGTATGTTCCGAAAGAGACAATAATGAGGGTTTCTATAAATCATTGGTCTCGCCAGCATTGTGCTCTAATCTTGTGGAGAGATAGAGTTGTTAGTCAAGGCCTTGCTATGTGACAATGCTGGATGATATGATGCTATACAGATGGGTTACCAATCCAACTATCCTTATGAGAATTATTCAGATTGAGAATGTCCAAGTACCTTGTATGGATTATGAATACCTCCCTAGTTAAGAGGTAGTGTTGGAATATGTAACTAGGTTCAGTCTTCATAATGACATATGTAATCGTGATTTTATGTATTTAATGAAACAAAGAAAAATAAATTTATTATTTGTGTTCTTGACGAATGTGTTTCATGCTCAAGGGAAATTTATTTTTAGGTCAAGCACCCATTGAGTGCGTCTAGGTTTGTTATGTATCATGTATTGAAGACCCATTTGGGCATGTTACATATTGTAAAGAAAAAAATTAGTGAGTCAAAATAGAGTCAAAAGACCCTTCAAGACTTCGTCATGGCACAAAGATCAAGTCGGCCTACATGAAGGGACAAGTCGGCCTCAAGATAGCAATTTGTACCCCTCACAAGCCTATAAATAAGAAGGAATTCGTCCTCATTTATACACTCACTCAAGCAAGTTCGATTGCCTCAAGATAGAAGTTGGAAAAGGACGAAGAAGAAGAAGAAGATCAAGATCAAAGTTTTTGGGCCTCTCTCTCTCCCCCTCTCGTTAGGGTTTCTACAGTTTCTGGGCGAGAAAAATTTTGAAGTTGCATCGAAGCTGTGAAGCTACAAGATCGGAGTTGTGAAGCGGCGAGGTAAAAACTGTGAAACTGCAAGATCGAAGCTGTGAAGTTGCCTCTTGATTGAAGTTGTGAAGTTGCCTCTTGATCGAAGTTGCTAAGTTAAAATTGTTGAAGTTGCATCAAATTCGAAGTTGTGAAGCTACTAGGTCGAAGTTGTGAAGCTGCTAAGTCGAAGTTGATGATGTGGCGAGGTCGAAGTTGATGAAGTTGCAAGGTCGAAGTTGCAGAAATTGTTGTTGGGGTCGAAGTTGCTGGAAGGTCAAAGTTTGTTGTTGGAAGTTGTGTAAGGAAAGCTCATCAAGGAAGGATGACTTGGTCTTGGAGGGTCTTGGTCAAGGATCATAGGTCTTGGAATTCGTCAATTGAGTTTCTATAAGAAGAGAAGGATTCTGGTGGGTTTTCCTCCCAGTGGGAGAGGTTTTGGCCCTGGCTGATCGCCTATATCTTGTGTCCTATTGTCTCATTGTTCTTTATGATTTGGTAGTTGTTTGATGATAGAGAACACTAATAATAATAAAGGAAAAAAGTTAATCAAGTAAAGTAAAAATACATCACAAGTAGTTATCAAAGTAGGAGAAATAAACTACACTTGTTGCCCCCATATTTCTCAACACTCGTTGAAAAGCCTCTCTCAATCTTGTGTTGTTGTTGTGTCTTAGCCTCAAAACATAGGCTCAATTTATAATTTTCCTAAGCTTAGATTGACAGCAAAAATTAGCTCGTCAAATTAACTGAAGATACGTGACTTTACTTTAGTTAACTATCCTATCTTTAGCTCTCTTTACTTTAACTCACGTACAAATCATAAATTTAGCTTGCTTTACATGCACATCCCATGCATGTCACATGCAACACATTTGCATGTGTGTAACTCACTTGCACACTTTGCATGTCGCATGCAAGCTCCTAAAGAGGCAAATCAAGGTCCTTCTCGTCAGGACACAAGACAAGAAGTACCTCCTGAGCTACAAAAGTCAACACAATCTTTGGCTTTTGGAGCCCTGCTATGTCCAAATGCCAAATCAACAAATGATGGAGCATCATACCCATACAGTGCCTTGAATGGGGTCATCCCAATGGATAGATGATAAGTGGTATCGTAGCAATGCTACTCAAAATGTAACCATTTGATCCATGCCTTTTGTTGTCCTGATACAATTACGGAGGTACCACTCAGTCCATTTATTCACAATCTTTGTTTAGCCATTTGTTTGAAGATGATAGCTGGTACTAGGGGTCAATTTTGTGCCCACCAATCTAAACTGCTCCTGCCAGAAAGCATTGCTAAGCCTGCCATCTCGATCACTAACTATATTTTTAGGCAGGGCATGGAGTCTAAACACCTCCTTGAAGAACAATTTCACCACTTGTGTTTCCTTAAAATTTGCTAAAATCGCAAAAAAATGTACAAACTTGGTTAACCTATCAACTATCATGGAGATGAAATCCTTGCCCTGTGCCTTGTGTAGACCTGTGATGGAGTCCATTGAGACGCTCTCCCACTTCTGCTTTGGAATTAGCAAGGACTATAGCAATCCATCTCAATGCTTTCATAGTGGAAAAAGTCGAGGAATCAACTCACAAGACCATTTTTACCAGTAAGACCTAGTTTGGCAAATTGGGGTCTGAAACCTTCCAAGAGCATTTTGAGCCATCAAATAGTGTTTTTTGGGGGTAAAACTTTACCGCTTTACACCACACCTATTTTTGTTGTTCTACACACAAAGGCCTTTCCAATAGCACAAGAATCGCCTCAATCAAAATCTATATGTAAAAGTTATTGCACTCAAAAGTTGAGCTTGTTTTGACAACCATAATTCTAGAGGATGGCATGTCAGCCCCCATTATTTATGGAAAAATGGTTAGCCAAATGATTATGATGAAGAAGACTCTAGAAGAGTCTGTATTGTAACTTTGGTTAAAAGTTGAGGGAGTCAAACCTAACCACTAGTAGGCTATCGAGTTGAGTATAACTGGGCCAATAGGAGGAAAAGGGGTTCCATTCCTTTTGAGTGCATTTTGTTCCATAGACAAGCAAAGTAGATGAGAGGGACAAGGAGAAAGCACACAAAGAGGATTTGTGCATTGTAGTAACCCATGGGCCACTTGCCTTATTTGTACTCGCAATCAATTTCTATTTTGAAAAAAAGCACATTGCAACATCACCTTCTAGCTGGGTTTTCTCTCGAAAGGGTTTCCCAAGATATATTATGTCAAATGTGGTTTGTAAGTTTTTATTTTGTTGTTCTCTATTTTCTATATAAATTTTAATTTGCATGCATATGCAATAAACAATAATTTACAGATCCGAAAATCTAAAAACAAATAAACCCTAATAATGTACATTTCAGATTTTTAGGTACAGTTTTATCAAATCTATTGTGACGAACTGTCTAGTTAAATATCCACAATAGTTTACAGACCATATTGGTATCAGAGTAGGTTTCTTTGGTTATATTGTGGAGATTTGTAGGGGATATAGATTGGCGAAGCGAAAAGTCATAAAACCCTAGTCATGGTTGACAAATCATCTTGATTCTATAGAGGAGAGGTTTTCAAGGCTAGAATAACAAGTTGTAGATATAAGTCATACTGTAAATCTCCTAATAGCAGCCCTAACCAATAAGCTCAAGTTATTTGGAGAAGATGGGGGTTCTAAAGCAGAGGTCCAATAAGAGGAGAGATCAGGGGATCGAAAAGAAATAGAGAACAAGCCAAAAAATGACCCGAAATGGATCAAACGGTTCAAGCGTCATGAACCATTCACCATTCGTATTAAAAATAGAAGTGAAGGTTGATATCAAGCCATACCAAGCTGAGATCGATGCTCTGAAGCTAAATCATTGGTTGCATCAATTAGAAGTGTATTTCAGTGTTTGCCACGTAGAGGAAAACAAAATATTTCATTTGAACAGCTGAAATTATAGGGCCATGCCTTGACCTGGTGGGAAAGCCACACAGAGACTTTAAGGTTGGAGGGACCTCCAGTGATTAAGTAGGACTTTAAAAACCTCATAAATTCACAATTTTATCCTATCGGGTATGTAAAGGACCAATGGATCTAGTGGCACTACATCAAGTAGAAGTAAGGGCAGAGTGTATAGGAGTACACCACAGAATTTAGAAAGATGGCCATAATGCTAGGTATCTATCCAAAGACTTTTGCTATTGAGGCAAAAGTCTCATCATAGTCTATGCCCCCAATTTGTCTGAAGCCCTTGGCCACAAACTTGGACTTGTACTTCTCCACACACCCATCTGCACCATGCTTCACCTTGTATACCCATCTCGATCCAACTACTGATTTTCCAATCACACAATAGCAAAACACAAATTTTTCTAGGGAACCCAACTGGGAAACCCCTTGCTTGCTTGAGAATTTTATTGAAAAAGAATGAGCAATAGATCTCTTACAAAAACACTTTGTTTCAATAGAGAATACAATGATCTCTCAGCCTTGAACTAGGCTTGAAACAACCTACAAGAATGTTGATCCTTTCCTCCTAAATCTGTGTGCACTAAGAGCCCGAATTCCTAGCACAAATTCTCCTCATATTAAATAGGGAGCCTGCTATTTCTATGTGCACTTCCTTAAGGAATTGCCTTCCTCTCCAACAATTCGTATAAGATCTCTTGGCACCTTTCTCTCACAAGCAACACACAAACTCATGCTCAATTATGATACAAATTATGCCTTCGTTCCTCCTTTTAATGAAATTTGAATGGCTAAAGTTAGTAAGTTTATAATTGAAGAAAATTGCTTTTGTGATTGACTAAGTTAACTGAGTTAACTACTCATGCAACTCGTTCTATCTCAAATCTAGGACTTGAGACTCAACCACCCGTCCTTTTCCTCAATCAGCTTGCACTAGAAGATAGATAACTCGGCCTTCCACTTCAATACATTAGTTAACTGCATCATAGCTCGTCCTAATTTTTAGGAATTCTCCTGTTCTTTAGGAAATCGAGTATGCCAAAGAAGAAACTCGATTTTCCTCCTTGAATTAAGGCACAAATCAAGGAATCCGTTTCTCGTTGTTATTTTCAACATGGAGGCAGTGAAGGCAATGATTCATGATCAAGATCTACCCATGTTCTTATGGGTAGAGGCATCCAACACAATTGTTTATGTTCAGAACAGGAGTCCTCACCAGATATTGGAGGACAAGACTCCTGAGGAGGCATTCACAGGAGTGAAGCCAGAGGTCATTCATTTGAGGATCTTCGGTTGTCCAATATACATTCACATACCCAAAGAGGAGGAAAAAGATAGAACCTCCTGAAAAGAAGGGCACTTTTGTTGGATACAACGACACTTTGAAGGCCTACAAGATCTACATTCCAGGACAACGTCAAATTGAGGTTAGTCAAGATGTTACTTTTGATGAGGAGGTAGCCTTCAAGAGGTCCAGAGAGTCCCACATGGAGATTGATAGTGAGAAGCAGGAGGCTCTGAAAGATGCAAGTACAAGTCCCTCTCTTCTAGTTGATCATCCTGCAAAGTATCATGAGGAATCAATAGAGCCAATAGAGTCAGTGGATCTACCTAGAGATGTTGTCGTGGCTAGGAAGAGGCCAACATGGCTTCATGACACCTTGCACGATACACAAGGACATGCAACTCCCAGACGTACTTTCAGGGAGGGGAAACGACCATAGAGATACTCGAGTTATATGGCATTGATGAGACACATCATTGGTTTTGAGCCTTCCAGTTATGAGGAGGTAGCAGCCAACACATTTGGGAGGATGCCATGATGGAGGAATATCAGTCCATCATGAAGAATGATGTGTGGGAGATAGTGTCAAGACCTAAGGGGAAGTTAGTAGTAACTTCCAAGTGGATCTATAAGATCAAGCACGCAGTAGATGGCAACATTGAGAAGTACAAAACAAGGTTCGTGGCGAGAGGATTCTCCCAAAAAGAGGGAGTGGACTATGATGAGACATTTGCTCCAATTGCCAGGAACACTTCTATCAGGACTATTGTTTTTCTTACTTTTGTTATGGGTTGGAGATTACATCAAATGGATGTGAAGATTGTGTTCCTCAATGGTGTGATTGATGTGAAAGTGTACATAGAGCAACCTCAGGGTTTTGAGGTACATGGGAAGGAATCCCATGCCTGTATATTAAAAAAGGCTTTATACAGACTCAAGCAGGCAACCAAGGCATGGTATTCTAGAATTAATGGATACTTTATGAGTTTGGGCTTCACTAAGAGTGATGTGGATCCAAACCATGACTTCATGGTTGTTGATGGTGTTCCTTTGATCTTGGTGTTATATGTTGATGATATGTTCCTTACTGGGGCAGAGAAGCTCATCATCAAGTGCAAGAGGGAGTTGGCCTCGAAGTTCGAGATGAAGGAACTTGGCTTGAAGCATTATTTCTTGGGATTCAAGGTGTGGCAGAGATCAGATGAGATCTACCTCAAACAGGATAAGTACATTGTTCAGATTTTGAGGAGATTCGACATGATGGGCTGCACGTCCATGGCTACACCTATGACGACAAATTTGAAGAAGTTGGGTGATTCTGATTCAAATTTAGATTTGGTGGATCCCATGATGTACAAGTAATTGATTGGATCCTTAATGTACCTGGTTAACACCAACCTAGATATTTTCTTTGTAGTGAACATCTTGAGCCAATATATGGTTGAGTCGAGGAATGTATATTGGGTTGTAGCGAAGCATGTGTTGAGGTACTTGCATAGCATAGTTGGATATGGTTTGAGATGTCTTAGGTGGTGAAGTGAGGTTGCAAGGATATAATGATTCAGATTGGGATCAAAGTGCAGAGGATAGAAAGAGCACCTTGGGGTGCTGCTTTAGGTTAGGATCAACTATGATATCTTGGTTTGGTAGGAGATAGACTTTTGTGGCACTTAGTGTAGCAAAGGCAGATTATATCACAGCCAGTGTCGCAAGTCAGGAAGCAGTGTGGCTTCAAAAGTTGCTTTCAGGGCTATTTGATCAGGTGTTAGAGATGACCTTGATACATTATGATAATCAAAGTTGTGTTAAGCTTCAGGAGAGTCAAGTATTTCATGACAGGTCGAAGCACATTGAGATCGAATATCACTTCATCCCAGACATGGTGCGAAAGAGAGCAGTGAAGCTCCAGTATATATCCACAAACGAGTAAATTGCAGACATTCTCACCAAGCCTTTGTCTAGAACAAAGTTTGTATACCTCAGAGACAAGCTTGGAGTGATGCAGAATGTCTCCCTTGCTAAGAAGGAGTGTTGACATTTTTGCAGAATCAAGCAGACATTCTCCCACAAGGTCATGTTGATTTGACTAGTGGGGGAATGATCCATTCCCCCAAAAGAAGCCATGCTGATTTGGCCACGAGTGAATGGCCCAAGGGCAGAGATCTCCCATGGGATCATGCTAATTTGACTAGGGGAGATTGATAAATTTACCCATGGGGCCATGTTAAATTGTCTAGGGGTAAATGGCCCACAGTACTCACATTGCTAGCTCCAGGGTGGAGTGATATATTTTATAGAGCGGGTTTGAATTGTTTATCTAATAGGGCTTTTACCCATTAGTGTGGTTAACAATTCTAGTCTAATGTTGAGTTGTCATGTAGGTTGCATAAGTGAAGGGGTGAAGAGCCACCTCTATGGGTGTCCACTCACATTAAAGCTCTATATAAATAGACAGGCATGTGAGAGGCAAATCAATCAATATAGCAAGTTCATTGATCTTTTCTAAGTGAAGGAGAAATTCAACTAAGAAGAAATCTATTGGAGATCATCACTTCTATCTCTCTTGTTCTGGACACGTGTGAGAAGAAAGGATAGTTTGACCAGTCGTACAACCGAGTTAACCAACAATGTGACCAACTGCACATGTGAGAGAAGTTGACTGAGTTGACCGCAAATTTGATTGATCCATACAACGTCAACCACAAGACTATTTGATCACATGTGCGAGGGTTTTGACTGTAGATTTGACCACGAGACCACATGTGTGGACTGTTGACTAGATCGCAAGACCAAACTTTGATTGTAGGATAGTTTGACTAGGTTGTTGACCAGCATTGACTTTTGATATGTTTGACTAGTTTGACCAACAACTATTTTAATTAGTTTTGACTAGAATTTTGACTTGGATATTGGCACAAATTTCTAGACAAAATTTTGATTTGTAAACCCAGTTGAAAGACACTTTCCCCTTAAGAAAAGATTGTTGGGTTTTCTACCAAGGTTGGGTTTCCCAAGGTAAAATTATTGTCTCTATTGTGCATGTTTGTCTTTCTTTGATCTTTGCTATTTCTGTTGCATTTACTATTGAGATTTTCTAAGTATAATTATTCAATGATTGCAATGGCATAAAATACTATTTGAAAATCATTAGAAAGTAATTATCTAGCAGAAAATTGTATTCTACTGCACTTGCCATAGAATTTCAACATGTTGTACCCATAAACCACCACAACGCTAAAGCCCTCAAACTCTTTTGGGGGAATACCTTTCTTTACCACGAAAGTTGCATCGATGAAATTGTGAGTTGCTCTGCCATCAACCAAGGTTGTGATTCGTTGTCCCTATATGACCCCCTTGATCTTAAAGGTGTAATATTTAGGGACTCCAGAAGAGTGGTGATAGTACTGCCCTTAATTCTTGTATAAAGTCTCTCATCCCCTTTAGCTTCCTCATGGGAATACTCCCCCTCTAAACTGCTAGGTGTTGATATTGTATCCTCTTCATCGTCATTGCCTGACACTACCTCAATACAGTCGACCTTTCCCTTGCCCAAGCATCTAGGACCTGATTCCCATAGTCCCTTGCAAGTGAAACAAAGTTTCTTCATTCTTAGCTTTCTCCATGTTTCATCATCCAGCCTGTTCTTCCCAGACCAATCCCTCTATAATGGCTTTTTATCCCTGTTATTCTCAGTGATGAGTGGTCTGGATGGAAATTTAGTTTTAGGTGTTGCATCTTCCATGTCTCATGTCCTAGTGATGGCATCTTCTAAGGTGGTGGGTTTGAAGGCCTTGACCCACCCACGTAGTGGCTCGGCTAAACCCTTTGTGAAGAGCATGATCAACCTCTGTTTAAATATGTCTATCACCATTACAACCACTTGTTGAAATTCTAAAATGTAGGCATCTAGTGTGTTGGTCTACTTGAGTTGTGATAGCTCCCTGAAGTGCATCTCTGGATCCTTCTTGTGAAAACGGTCTATCATTTTTTGTGTGAAGTCCACGTAAGAAGTAATGTTGGAATGTCCCAGAGTGACCAATTCATGGTACCACCATTCATGAGCTTCTCCTTCCAAATGAAAGGTGGCGAATTTAATAGCCTTTGCTTCCAACATTGGGTTAAGTTGGAGGTAGGTGTCTAACTTTTGTACCCAAGGCCTTGCCGAGTACTTGGATAACTGTAATGTCCCCAATTTTTGCATTACCTTGTGATGAGATTAGGAGGAGTTTCGAGAGCTTATGTCAACCAAGTCACAGGAGTTGGATTACATTACAGGTGGGTTCGGAGGGTTTTGAGGAAATTTACAGGGTCCGATTGAGATCACTTGTCATTTTTCATCATTAGGATTAGTTCTACACAGTTCAATCTTGGTTCCGTTGCGTTCCAACGATTTCCATAAAACAGAGTTATTAACATGGATATTTTAATTAATTATGCTTAAGGTGGTGTTTCAGGCTGATTACTTGGACAAACACCTTCGTGTAATAGCTCGTTGGAATTAGGGCAAAAATATCTAAGAGGCAGAATGATAAAAGGGGGCTTTGGGTGGCCAGTGTGACCATGGAGGCAGATTAAGCATTTTTTGGGGTTAAAAGTGGCTTTAATTAATTAATAAAAGTCACTTTATTAAATAAAGAGATGAAAAGTGCTCTTATTAATTAATTGGAGGAAAAAGGTGAAAAGGGAGGCAAAAGAGTTAAGTGAGTTATAAGCAAGGGAAATGAGGGGGTCTCTCCTCATTCTAGTCTTTTGCCATTTGAGAAAAAGAAACTTTGGAGAGCTCTTGGAGAAGAATGGAGGGTTTAGGAAACCCTACTTGTTGGTTGTTAGATTCGGTGTTGAGACAGTACACCCTAGCTAGTTTCGAGAGCGAGATCACTCAAATTTCACCATTGGGCTTCAAAAGAGAAGAAGATATTGAGGTAAAGGTGCTATCAGTCGATTTTATCTGCTGATATGAAGTTTCTATCTCATTATTACAGGCGGAGAAATACCCATGAACATACCAAGCTTCCAAGCCATTCCTGTGGGTCAAGTTGCTGAACTTATGAGAAGATTGTAAGTTTGAGTTTCCTACTAAGTGGGACGAGTTTCACTGTGAGGGAAACAGACCAAATCTCCTCACAAATAGAGGTTGAGTTGCTGGGTTTTACCTCTACTAAAGGGAGGTGGAGTTCCATACTTTATAGTGACCAAGTTACCTGAGATAAGCGAGGTCGAGTTGTGCTGGAGCAAGATCTGTTACAGGCTGGCCATTATCAGTAAAGAAGGACCGAATATATTCTCCTTTCCTGGCAAAGCCTATCTCTGTCAAAACGTTGAGTTCCATCCTCTTGCTGGGTCGAGTTTATATACATAACTGGGACTGAATTTATAGTCACTGCCTGAGATTGCTGGTGTCTTCTTTAAGGCTGAGTTTATACTGTACAAGGAGGCCGAGATTCCCTTCCCTTGTGTCAAAATGAGCTGTTATACTCCTGCGTTGAATTTATCAGATTTAAGGGACATGTTTCAACCATGGTCAAGAGGAAAGTGTGGCTGGATCAATGACTTATTTGTGGACTGAAGTCTCTGTAAAAAGGGGATTGATATCTTACAAAGTTCACTGCTGAAGCATAAGCCCAGGTTCTCTTAACACCAAGCTCTGTACTCTCTGTTATTACGCTGAATATTTGACTGTGTCACTGTGATATTGGCTGTCATTAATGTGAATGAAGTGGCTGTTTACTTCCAAGTGTAATACAAATTTTATGGGGCTGATCTAGAGGTTATCATTGTACTTTTACCATAATGTACTGCTGATATAAATCTGAAATGTGAAAATCACCTACAGCCATACATTCTACAATTGTTCATTGCTATTCCATGTCTCATTCTCCTCATTGTTCGTTGGAGCATGTATTAACAGTCGTATGTATGCCCTTAAATTTCTAACGCAAATGAATATGAGCTTAATTGAAGTATTATTATCTTGTGAGTTTGGCACTGTACATGTTCATTTGGAAACAAACTTCAAAAAGACACCTACAGCAGTTTATATGCAAACTGTTTGTTGAAACGCCACGTTGAACCAGACTATATAAACTCAGAAATTTTGTGGTTTTTCCCAAGATATTCCGCGTGGGTATCTTACAATGACCCATCGAAAGAGGGGATGCACAGCTTCCCAACCTTGCGCAGTAGGTCATAATTCTGCTGCGTGCCTCTGTTATGATCCCTGGGCTTATTTCTATACTTAATGTTACTAAACTCCGTAAAGGTCATGTCTGCTTGAACATCCACTCCTAGTGACACATACTCCCATAAATATTCTGAAAAATCTCCATTTTGTTCTGTAGGTCCTTGGTTTACTGCTTCCTACCCATCTAGAAACTGGGGTAGTAGAGGCCTAGGGTTCCTTCTACTAGTTGCCCTTGTGTTAGTTTGTGTAAAGATGCTAAAGGGGCCAGGATTATAGTTGTCGCTTCCTTCTGCCAAACTCCTGCTACCTCCATTAGATCCATTAATAGCATTGTTACCTGCATTATTCAGATTTGCCACAATCTGGGTAAAAAATTGAGTCATTTGCTGCTGCCATTGTGCCAATAGTTGAGCCATCCACTGCTACCCTTGTGCCATCAGTTGAACCATCCACTGCTGCCCTTTGTGCCATCAGTTGAGCTATCCATTGCTGCCCACTTGCTAGCTCCTCCAAGATGTCGAAGGGGTTAATTTGTGGCTACTCTTCCATGTCCGCCATGACTGAACTGTTGGTACTGTTCTTTTTCCTGAATGTAACATTTTCCCTAAACTTCGAGAGCATTCAGAAATCATATGCTCATAGGCTAGCAAGATGCACAACTCTAATACCTGTAATATCCTTCTTAAGAAATTACTCTTGGGATGAGATTGTGGGCTACGGTTTCCAATAAGGACATGCATGTTATAACAACCAGCCTAGATCCATCTTAGCTTCGGATCTACCAAGCGCCGAGAGGAATCGAATCTCCTTTCGCTCTAAAATAGATTTGCATCTCAAGATATTCGATCCCTCTCGGCACTTGGTTGATTCAGAGTTAAGATGGATCTAGACTGGTTTTATTATTAAATATAATTATTTTTTTTCGAGGAAATATCTGGCCAGATACACCCAGAGGGATCGCATCCTATCAGCTTATTAGCAAAGCCTAAGCCCGAGGGCGTCGAGGAAAATTGACCTCGTGACCTCCCTTTAGTGAGGTGCTTTAGCGACGGGAGCTCGGCCAATTGAGCTAACCCTTATGGCTTTTACAATGAAATATCTAGGCAGATCCACTCGCAGGGGATCACCTCCCACTGGCTTATTAATAGAGCCTAATTGACCATTTGACCTTCCATTAGCGAGGTGCTTTAGCAATGGGAATCTGACCAATTGAGCTAACACTCGGGACTATTAATTATAATTATTAATTTTATATTTTATTTTATTTTTAGTTTTAGTTTTATGTAATTTGACAAAGTCAAAATGTTTTATTGATAATTATCATTAATAATTGTTTTATTTTATTTTAATTTTTATTTAGATTAATTTTTTATTTTATTTTGACTAAGCCAAAGTGTTTACAAGACACTACGACATCTCTACATACTAGGTTGTAGAGTGTCTCTCTAAGCAATTACATTTAACCTTTTATTAGTTTTTAATTGAGCCCACATGTAAATGTTTACAAACATTTACGCCACTACAACATCTCCCCATAGCTTTTTGCTTTTAGATTTAATTTAAAAGTTGTTAAGTGGTATTGATAAGTCATGGTATTGGCCCATTGTATTATGACAAAACCTATTTACAAGTTAATAATATACATGGTAAAATGGAGGTGAATATCCATGGTTAAGAATCTTGTTATATTGTATGTTTATCGTAAGTATTAAGTTTTTATTTAAAATATGTTATAAATTTAAATTAAAAAAAAAAAAAAATGTCCCAGGGGGCAGCTCAATTGGTGATCGAAGTAATGTGAAATATGTGAAAACTGAGATATCCAAGGTTCAAATCCCCCTATTTGTTACCCAGTTTACGAAGAGGAGGACAAGCCGTAGACACCCAAAGGTTTACTAGTAGTTACGTGTCAGGCGGGCTGCTGGGTTCCTCTAAGATATATATATATATATGTATTTTGAAACGAGTTATGGTTTTTGGGTATGTGGTATTGATGAGCCATCTTATTAGCCCATGGTATTGTAAGAAATCCTATTTAGAAGTCAATAATATCCATGTAAAATGGTGGTGAATATTCAAGGTTAAGAATCGTGTTATATTGTAAATATTAATTTTTTATGTATTTATTAATTAAATTTAAATATGGTTACGCATCATTATTTTGATTTATATGGTAAAATGGATGTTAATTTATAACTATTATTTATATGTTATATTTTAATGTGATATGTATATTATGATTTTTTTATCGAGTTCGTAATTTTATTAAGAAAAACAAAAATACAATATATATATATATATATATATATATAAAACAAAGAAAAAAAAATGAATTTAAATAATATTTAGACCTAACATCTAACATCTAACGCCTACACATCTACACTATACTAGATTGCAGAGTACCTCTCAATGCAATAATGTAGTACTTTTTCAATCTATAAAATATTAAAACAATGAAGATCATTGAATGCACAAACAATTGATTTCACACCAGCAACACTATAAGTAGGGCCAATTCAACAAACAATTATCAAATTTACAAATTCCATAGTTTTACCAATACCAAAGATGTAGTTTCTAAACTTACAAGTTGTAGCTATCACACCAGTAGGCTTTGTTGTTATCCTACACTATATTCATCCCTTGGTTCCTCGCTATCAGCGAATTGCAGCCACAAAGCTCTTGAGCGGACCCCCCTGGGCTACTTGCTGCCTTAAATAAGCTCATTGTAGGTTCGTACCCAGCTACAGGTTGCTTGCTAATCCTGTGTCGCAGACAACTAGCAATTGTTCTTCCTCTAGTCCTTGTTGCCTAGACTCCAACCCTCGCTTGACCTAAAAAGTTGATCCACTGCTTCAATAGATTATTCTTAGTCCTCATTGGCCTCAGAAGGATGGCCACTTCCTCAACAAGACTATTCCCAGCCCTCGTTGACCTTAGAAAATAGATTTGTTGCCTCAGAAGGGTTACTCCAACCCTCACTGCTTCAACCACTAAGTTCCCAGCCTTCGCTTGCCTAAGAAAATGACCTGTTACCTCATAATGATCAATCCAACCCTCGTTGCCTCAGAAAATGACCCATTACCTCATAATGATCAATCCAACCCTCGTTGCCTCATAAATGAAAATTCCAGCCTTGGCTTTGCCTCAAAAAGATAATCCTTCAAGTCCGCATGGGGTAGCTCAAGTGGCAATGGCCATGGAAATGAAGTCTCACCGAACCGGAGATCTTGGGTTCGATTCTTGTGCTACCCTCCCCGGAAATGGGGTGAATAACGGACATGTAAAAACTCGAAAATGAGAGGGTCCTACCTAAGCTTACAAAAAAAAAAAAAAGATAATCCTTCAAGCACAATTTGGCCTTGTACCCAGAAAGGTAGAAGGATTGACTAGAGTGGAATCTTTCACCACCAAAACCAATCAGAAAAAAGGAGTCTTAAAACCAATGCGGAAAAAGTCAACCTTGAGAATAAATCGACAAGGGTCCGAAAATTAAAAAAGTTGTTAAAGTAGGGAGGTTTTTGAAAAAATTGGCAAAAACTCGACAAAATTTAAAAGGGTACTAAAATATTCATTTTTTTTTAATTTAGCATCTAAAGTATCCACAACATTAGATAAATGCATTGCCACATAAATATTAAAAGAAAGCTAACATATAAGATGTATAAGAAGTCTAGTGCTACATCACATATCAACAATGAATCAAGTCTTGAATCCTGAGTTCTGACTCAATCTCAAGAGTGAAAATATCAACAAAAAATATAATAAATGTATATCATCATCATGAGTCATCTACATGTCATAAACTAATCAATCACTAAGTTCCTTCATCCCTTTTACGAGAATATGGAATGGCTTTGCCTTTTCCTATAGAGGAAGAAGGCTTTGCTCCTAGGGCTAAAAATGGACGCTGTCATCCTATAGAAGCAAATGTAGGAGGTCACCTCTATCGTCTACTACTGCCCATCCTAGATGATGTCACCTCCTCCTCCTCCTCCTCCTCCTCCTCTACCCCTCTCTCCCCTGCAGCTGCTACCTCCTCCGAATCCACCTCACAAAACCAATAAATCTCCTCCTCTTTGGCAATGGCAAACACCTCCTCTCTCCACAAGCAAGAATCGTAAAGGCTAGAGTGCAAAATGAGTGGAAAAATCAGCCTTTTCCTAACTTATACGTGGCCCGGCACATCACTCATGAGTTTTTGGATCAATTCCTAATTTTATCCTGAGTTTTACGATTAAATCCCGTGTTTTTCATTTTTGAAAAAAATAGTGAAAAACTCAACCGATAACATCAACGAGTTGAAACCCGGATGCGGGTGCCACAAACGAGAAAGAGGGTACGCCACATGGTGACCATGGGCGGCCTCAAGCATGGAAGAGGTATTAACTGCCCTCCGCCGCCCTGGATGGCAAGCGTGAGAGCAAAGGCGCGAGGGGACGGCAATTCATTGCCAGGACGGAGCCCCATTAACTGTTGCAGAGGGGAGTTATGGCATCCCAGGACCGAGGCAAACCAGCGCAGGATAAATATGTTAAGAGTATGGAATGTAACGCATGGAATCAAGGTCGCATTGTGGAACCGGGTCTCTGGACTTCTGCTCTCCAAGCTCAGGCTCAAGAACTTCCGTTGGCAATTGGAGGTAGATACAGAGCGGCAAGGGTGGGTGAAGGTGGTCTCACACCCTCCATATCCTTCGCCCCTGCTCTGTTACGCTCAACGAAAAGCATGGTGCGCCCAAGACAGAGACTCATCAGCCGTCGAGGCTCCGGAAGAGGGGGAACTTCACGGCCTCCGATTGCCAATCCATCCTCAAGCTGTTGCCGTTGTTTGTGCCACCAAGTGGCTGAAGCACACCCCATTCAGTCGACCCAGTTCATGGACGCCAGGACTCCAGATTCGAGCTCTGCCCCGCTACCTGCTTTCGGAACAGCGGTATTCTCTTTTAGCAGTGCTCAGGGAAATTCAAATATTAATGCTCATGTCTCGGTCCTTTTCCTGGAGGTACCGAAAGAGGAAGCTGGGGAGCAACCCCGTGCCCAAGCTCATCATGCTGAAAGTTCCAGAGCTGCTGAGGGAAGAACAGAGGAACAACCTGAACCGGCGGTCGCTCCACCACCGACTCAACCGGCGTCTGCTTCAGGCAAGGCCAAGGTTGATTGGGGACCTCCCCCGGAAGGCGAATACTGGATTTATGAAGAAGAATCGGACGAATAGGCGTCCGCACAATCAAGCTCCTGCCCTCAGACAATGCTCAGGTTTTTTTGTGAATTATTACTCTTATCCTAGGTGCTCAATGTATGTTGGGAATGTCTTTGTTCGGCTTGACAGTTACGTAGTTCTGTGTTTGTCTACGCCCTCGCGAGGGACAACGATGAAGAATTTCCACTTCTCTCTTTCGCCCCTGCGTGGGATAGCTAATTTTGCTTTTTCTGTTCCCCAAAGGTCCAAGGCCCCTGCGTGGGTAACCCGTCTCAGTCATGATGCCCTTGCATGGGTATTTAGTCTCAATGGTATTGCTCCTGCGTGGGCGTTCAGTGTCGAAGAGGTTGCCCCTGCGAGGGTAGTTTTTGTGAGCACTATCAATCCAGAGTGCCATCCTTGGCCTCTGGCGACATGATCTCTTGGTTGTAACTGTTATATCAGGTTTATGTAAATAATAGAAATAGCATAGTTTTAACGATAAAAAAAAAAACATCAACGAGTTGAAAAAATCGTGAGTTCTCAATGTTATCGCAATTTTATCAGGACTTTAGTCTTTTCCACTGTGCTTAAAACCCACCAAGTCTCAAGAGCCTCGGCCTAAAATAAAAAAGAATAACAATTCATGATGATTATAATGAATCTCCTCTCTCCTTTTTATAGATTCTCTTTGGATTTTTCCTCCTAATTTCAATTTTGAGTGACCAACAAGTTTCCCTCCATTTGCCCCAAATTTGACTTTTACTGAAAGTTTCTCTCCATTTGACCCAAATTAACTATTATTACCTAATGTTACCTACATAACATTAAATAATGGCTTCCCCCCTTTTAAATGACTAAAGCCTACAGGGTTAAATAGGCTACTATGTCCTTTCTTGGGCAATTTAATTTGAAGAGGACATTACAACATCTATGTCCTTTCTTGGGCAATTTAATTTGAAGAGGACATTACAACATATGAGCAATGAGCCTGCATATGCCAACTGCAAGCATGAGGGCATTGAGGACAGTTCATATGTGCCAGTAGTTCTTACAGTTCTGTGTATGTGTATATATATGCACTGAAGACAATGCATAAATAAGGGAGAGGAGAATGTACCAGCCCCAACCTGGATCCCCCGAATGATATTATGCATGCACATGTGACACTTCTGTTCATATGCAGACTACAATACAATGCCATTAGACTCAAGGGTGATAAAAATGAAATCATTCAGTCAAAGAACAAAGTTTTTGGAAACTATACAATGAAGCTAAAGTATAAGGCTGGAATGGAGGAAGAAAGAGAAGGAATATGGTAGTGGAAACCTATTTGGAAGTTGAATATCCCTTTGAAAACAAGGATTTTCCTTTGGCTGGCCTTATTTAACAAAGTATTTACCTTGGGAATTTACCATATGAGGACATGGTAGGGTCCATGTACGTGTATTCTAAGTGAAATTAATAATGAGTCTAGAGATCATTTTCCAATACCCTGCCTCCACACAAGAATAGTTTGGAGTGAGGCATTGAAGCTAGCAGAAGGCAAAGGAAAATGGAAGGGAGAATCTATGACTATGACATTGAAGGATGGTATAAGGATAAATCTGTTCAGACCACAACTCATTGCCATGCACAGTTGCTTGGGCAATATGACTAGCAAGAAATGAAATGACCTTCCAAGATAAGGAAATACTTTCAATTCAAGTTTTTCATCAAGTTAGTCTTGCATATGGAGGAATATGGAAACTAGGATTAGTGAAGTCACCTAGAACTCTGAAATTCCCAGAAACAGATAAATCTGTGGCACCGGGTTTTTTGATGGTGCATGCATGTCAAGGAAGTCCAAGGGTATGTGGAGGTGAGGGCATTCTTTTCATAAAGAAAAATCACTATATTTTTTTTAATCTGCTACTGGGGAAGGGAAGGAAAATCATTATATTTTTTTAATCTGCTATTGGGCACGGGATTAACAACAGAGTTGAATTATTTGCATTAACGTTGCTGCTCAAAATTGCTTCGGAAAGAGGAATCTTAAATCTTCAGGGGAGTTCCAAGCTAATCATTGACTGCGCAAAAGAGAAGAAAAGGTTGAAGAACTTTATGCAAACTCCAACTATGGACAGAATGGAAAAACCTATTGCTAACTCTAATTATGGACGGAGTGAAGAAGCAAGGAACAAATTTTTAAAATGTCACCTTCAATAATGTTTTCATAGAGTTAAATGAAAAGGCGGATAAACTTTCAAAAGAGGCTTTACTTCCGCAGAAAGGTCTGGTATATGAAACTGAAACTAGTGAAGAATCCTTCCCAGAAAAGGTTTAGTCCTTATATTGATTTCCATCTGCTCTTCTGAAGAAATTCAGTTTAGTTGCTGAAGTTATGACCGCTGAAGCTAGCCTATAGGCTGTTCTGTTCTTTTGTCCAGTGTCCATTTTTGGTCTGCCATTTGAAAGACTGTGATCTCAGACATAGGATAAGTTTATGATAGTTTGTGTTGATGTTGATGAAAACAGAGAAACAGTTCTCGGGCAGAGTTGCGCAGATAGGTGTTATGTATATTCTGGTTTCTTCTTGAAATATCAACTATAAAGCCTTTTTCTTGGAAACAAATGTAAACCTTACATTTCCAAGAGTTGCTATCAATGTAGTGTGAACCAGAAATCAAAAGAAAAGACCCCTAGATTATTAAAACAGAAAGATACTACCTATCAGGGGTTGATTTCGAGTATAAATCAAATCAAAATGTTACATTACTTATTCATTGGAAGTTAGCAAAATACAGTCAAATTTCACAATGTGCGGAAATTTAACATAAATACTGCTTGTGAACTGTTGCAGGGGAACATTTCCAAAAAAAGGAATCAAATATTAATTTTCCTCTTAGTGGTAGAGATCGTATACACACCTGATAAGATTTTTGGAAGTAATACGCGGAGCCTTAATTGCCGCACCGATAAGACTGCTTCCTGTTGTATATATTCCCCTGATCCCAATGACAGATTCGACCTCTTAATCCGCTAAAAAACGGGGCATAGACTGAAAAACGAAAACCGAAATAGAAAATATTTGATACATACCAGGCAGCGCCCAATACAGAAACCCCGATCGCTATGCCAATACCCACGGCAGAATATGCATAGGGAGATATTTGGACCAGCGCATGTGCCCATGAACTTGATTTCGCCATTATGAGTTCCAATTACTTGCGCGTCAAAACCCGATAATCCTCGACCTATTCAATCTGTTTAATATCAATATTAACTAAATTTGTATACAGTGAAGCCAGATCGGCCTAAATCTGAATCAAATTGAAGCCAGCAGACCACTGACCAGCCTTTCAAAGGGGAATAAGATGGCCGTCCAGCTATAGATCCATAATCAACAGATCATATTCGGTCCCTCCGTCGGTAAATTATGTTTACTTCTCAACGGAACCGTTAGTTGCCGTCAACTTCTTTCCTTTCGTGGGTAGAAAGCGCTCGGGCCTCCGGTTCTGGGTGGACACGCTGCTACAAGATAGGGGTGTTCGATATTAATATGTTTTATTTGTAAATATTACCAGTCTAGATTCATTATTAAGATAGATTTAAATAAGTTTTTATTTTTATTTTATTTTCATTAAAATGTTATATTATTTTACATTATATAGAAATATTTCTAGCATATTATAAATATTAGATATCGGTTTAATGCATATTATAAGTAGTAGATATTAATTTAATTAAGGAATTACATATATATTTATGCTAAAATTATTTTTTTTTTATTTAATTACTTTATTTTACTATATAAAGTTTAATATAAAATAAAAAAGAAAATTAAAATATTTTATTTATAGCCAAAATTGATTTTTAAAATAATGTTATCAATTTTTTTTAAATAATTTTATTCGCAATATCTTTAATATATACATGTATTAGTAAAATATATGTATATTAAGAATATATATTTCTTATTTTTTTATTTTCATTATAATAAATTTTTATTAGTTTATTTCTTTTTATGTGACTTAATTATCGTAGTTATTAATTTTATTTTAAATAACTTTATTCACAATATCTTTAATATATATATATTAGTAGAATATATATTTCTTACTTTTTTATTTGCATTATAATAAATTTTTATTGGTTTATTTTTTTTATGTGACTTAATTATCCTAGTGTGTATAAACTTAATTTTATAAAGATAAATATAAGAATTTGTAAGAAAGAGGTGGAATATTAATCTTTCTTTGCATGGTGTAAGTAGGGGAGTGTTCTTCATGGAGAAAGAAACAAGGTAGATTTATATGTTTGGGATTGGGAAATGTCTTTTATGGTTAAGATTATGTGTTTTCGCTTAAGAGGTCACAGGTTCAAAACTAGAGGGGGTAGAGTATGTATGCCTTCGTAGACTTTAGCAATCAAAATCGTTGCACGAAGGTGGATCCCTTGTCCCACAAACAAGGGGGTCTCATACACCAATTTGGTGTCTCGCTTGGCTGTGACCTTAAAATTGGATAATATTAATAATAATAATAATTTCATCTGAGATTTATTTGTTGTGGCAAGGTCTTTCTATTGTAAAGAAATATGGTATCAAAACATTAATAGTTTTGGAGAATGTTTTGAGGAATTTATAGTGAGAATTAAAGTAAACGATTAATAGAGCCATCCCCTGAGGGAAATGAATTGAACTCCCTCATTCGTTGAATCAAGCATTCTCTCTTACAATTCGACCAGGTCATGTTCTATCACATGAAAAAGTAATTGAATAGTGAAATGGATCATTGGGTTATGATGGCTTCCACCTTAGGCCCTTACATATTAATTAAATATGGGATTCATAATTATACTCTAATCCCTTGATCAAATGCCTCTTAATCCAAGACGCACACACTTCTATCCAATAATGGGAGGTGAAACAAAACAAGGTGTGGTCTTCTTAATTCATATGGCAATGCTCCTTTGTGGTTAATCAATGCAAAGAATTGAACCCTCACATGAAATACAAGATAATTATAAATCTTTAGGTCACATGTGTTGAATAAGTATGGATCCTACAGAGGTTGGTATATGGGTTTGAGTTTTGCAGAGTTACAAGGGTGACTCCAACATTTGAGAGTGGGAATTATGAGTACCTTGGTTTGTGTAAAGGCTTTTGTGTAAGGGAACTCTAGTCAAGCTAGGTTCTCCATGCGGATAATCTTCAGTGTTTTTGCTTGTCAAGCATTGGTTCCCTAGTCTTTCCTTTTGGTTTTCTTTTTATCCTATGTTTATGGTGTATTATCTAGAAATATTCTAAATCATTCCCTTGTGGTTTTTTATTTTCATGTTAAGAACAATTTTCTTTGTTTGGGGTTTGTGTAGCTTTAGTCCCTCAAGGTGAAGGGTTATGAATAACTTTGATTTGAAGGAAGTATGCAAGGTTCTTTGTTGGCATGAGGAAACAAACCAAACCAATAGTGATGCATTAATGATAATTTCCTTTAAACTCAAGAGCTCGAGCCAATCAGTGTCACTCACAACACAAATGTCATGAATCTTCTTATGCAGAAATAATTGATAGATTCTCTATAGGGATAGAAAGAAGTGACGAACACTTGGTCCAACTTCTACATGAGGGGTTAATTCCCCACAAGTCTCGCGGTCCATTCCTAAGGGCTCTATATACACCTATGAGACTACTCCAAGTGCAATTTCTTGAGTTGGGTGTTTCCTACTTTGAAAAAGAAAAGTAGAAAGAACAAAAAAAGAGAATGAAAAATTCTCTACACGTTAAGTGCAACAAACTTCTATCCTAGGTTCTCTCTCAACTAATGGATGCCCATTCTCTTACTTCTAATAACATCTGTACAAGAACTCTCTATAACTAGGGTTTGTGGAAAATCAATACATCCATCATAATCAAAACCCAATGGATATTGAAAATCAAAGTTCCTTTCACACAAAGAGGCAAGAACTTAAGACAATGTGATTGTGAAATATGGGGGAGTAATATGTCAAGCCACAAATGGCGACAAATAGAAAGAATTCAAAAGCACCTAATCACAAGTAGCCTCAAAGTTAAATCACCGGTCTCATGTGATATCCTTTTAGCTCAGGCTAGTATGTTTCCAATTGAGGCGTCAGAGATCATTCAATTGCTAAGTTACTTGAAGAAGGTTGAAAATATGGATAAGCACCGATGGCCCAAATTGGTTGTTGAAGAAGAGCTAAATGGTCGGAAAAAGACATGGATGAAACAAAACAGAGAGTGTTTAGGCAAATGGGACATAAATATGCATGATTGCCCTCACGCTAAGGAAGAGATAAAAAAGTGGGTGTTAGAAAAATTTAGCACTGCCATGTGGACAAAATAGGTAGGAAAACAAAAAGCATATTATGTCAAAGAATTTAACCCAATGTGGAAACATGATGATAAAGAGTATTTGAGTTCCTCAATCGAGTGAACAACTAAAATTTTAATTGCTCCGTTGAGGACTAGCTCCCATCATCTAAGTTGTGAAACTGGGAGATGAGTAGTCCCTAAAGAAGACTAGGATGAATGAACTTGCATTTTTTGCAACCAAGGCGCAGTGGAAACAAAATGGCATTTTATCAAAAAATTTACAACATATGAAGTTATGAGTCATCAATTTAATAGCAACCTAAAAGTAAATAGTCTTAATGAACTTTTTAAAGAGACAAAACTTCACAAAACCGTAAATTTCTTGTTCAAAATCTATAACAGCAAAATCAATCTACAAAAAAGGCTGTAGTAAGTGACCGCGAGTCCTAGTGTATGTCATTAAAACCCATTTCATTTCCTTTCGTTCATTCATATCCACATCATGTTATGCATTGTTGTTCATTTCCCTTTATTATCGGTTAATCCGTTGTTCTCCTCTGTGCAATTGTGTTGTGAGATTATGTGAGAATATCAGGTCTTCGCTGGCTGTTGCGAGAGTAATGGATTGCTTAACCATAGCTAGATAACCCTAACCAAATCTAACGAAAGATAGAGATAACTGCAACACCGAGAGCTGGTGCACACAGCCTCGCATCAGTATGGAAAACTAAGCAAAAGCTGACAAATACACTATCTACTCAAGCAGCGAATTCACGAGGAAGAATACCTGCTCAAGCTATAAGCATGGCACATGTTTTACTCTGGGGAACACCTCCTACGATAGCGCGATATCCAAGATGTAAGTTCTAATACTTGATGTTCAGTCTTCATGTAAATTGCATAATGACATATCTTTGAATAAAGTATTCTCTGTTGATTTGGACATTTTCTATGTCCATGATTTTCGCACTCTACTAAATGGAGAACTGCTTTTAAAATACGGTCGCTGCCGGCTTCTTTATTGTACTTCCCACGGCTTTCACTACTCCTTCGACTGGATAACTTCCAGTAGGGTTTTACTGGCTTCGTTGACCTAGAAACTGCCTAACCGATTGCGCGGAATCGACCCATGGTCTGCCTTTGCCGCTCAGTGATTCCCTCACCTTCTGGCCTAGAAACTATCTAACTGATTGTGCAGAGTCGATCCATGGTCTGCCTTTGCCGCTCAGTGATTCCGTAGCCTTCATCATGTTTTTTCTTCAAATCTCGTAGACAGTAAATTCAATGCAAATTTTTATTTCCCAGTCTCATCCTATTAGGTTCTTCCATTCCGCCTGAAAACAAGAACAAATAATCATATCCTTGCATAAATCTAAAATTAATCAACAGTGAAAAATTCGGACCAAGGCTGCTATCTAAATTTTTTTGACCAGGCAGACAGACTTTTTTTTTTCCGTATAATCTCATATGGGTAAAATACAAGATAATACAACACGTTTAGGAAGAAAAAGCGTAAGAGCTGGATAGCTGCAGCAGGGAGGGAAACCTCAAACTTTGCCACCTCAAAACTTTGACAAAAACTTGAAACTAACTTCGACCTTGAGGCGCTATTGCTATAACACCTAGAACAGTTGCAACACCCTATAGAAGTGGCCAGGCCGTCTTTGGCGCCCCCCAAAGTGGGTTGCTAACTTTGCGGTTGACACTGGCAGCACTTTACACATTATAACACAGGGGCTTATGAGTGCTTATATCGTTCCCTGTGCTGTTCTTGCAATGTGAAATGTCTCAGCTTGTCGAACAGCAAATCGGGGAAAGGAATACAACAAAAGAGCAAAGCAAAATAAAAGGACTAAGTACCAATAATTTAACAAGAAAGAAATGGAACATGTGGATAAAACCAAGCGAAACAACAATAGCTTAAGCAAGAACTGCTGCAACATGGACTACTAGCAAAGAAACTAGGTAAGCATAAACCTCTGCTCTGGGTCAGAATCAGAGCTTTGTTTCTTAACTACATTTTGACTTTTAAGTTTTGAGTCTTGACTAAGCTCTTTTTGTTTCTTTTCTAGCAGTGGACTTTCTATTCAGATCTGTAAGCTCCCCTGTGAGCAGGCAGGATGGACTCTGCTCAACTAATTTGGTTAAAGCAATTCATTTGGCTGTAATCTATGCATTATTTTTCTAGTATTTAGGATGGAAAACTTCCCATGTGAGTTGTCCTGTTGTCATTCCAATGCTATGTTCTTTTAAATGAAAATGGTTTGCATTTGCCTCCAAAGCTCTTCATTGATATGTTTTAGATGGAACTTTACACACATCATTTACAGGGTTAAGCCTATGAATAGAAGCATACCAGTAAAATTCAGTAATTTTGATTCAATTCGATAAATGTGACATGTGACTATGACCGTAGGATAAAAAATTCCATTGCCAGCCGTTGTTGGAAGTTTGAAGCCGAACTATGTTCCAATAATGAAATTTTAATAATTAGCAATTTAGCAATGATGTAGGGCTTGGACAATGTGATTGCAAAGATGTGGATGTGTCCTTTAGCACAAAGATTGATATATTGGAATTTATACATTATTATGGATTGTTTCTTATAGGCAATGTGAATATTATGGAAATAGTTTTTATAGTTGTAGAAGTTATATTAATACACTATAAGATAGATATATTAAATAGTGAATAATTCTCATTATTATTCTTACTTATGCCATATAAAGGAAGGAGAGGAAGGTCGATTAACAAGCATAGTCACCCCACAACCATTCAACCAGTATGTTAGTATGGAATTATTGGCATTTTAATGTGGAGTAAAATCCCAATAAATGAAGGTGCCAATGTAATAGTCAATATTGTAAATAATCATATAAATAACTAAGACTCATTGTAATTAATCACATAAAAAGAATCTCTTATGACAATCACTAATATTTTTAAATATTGTTGATATAAATATTTGAATGTAAATTTTAATAATGTCATAGTTGAGGGTATAGTGGGCTTGAATTTTTTATATCATGTGTTTTATAGACTAATCATATCAGTGTGTAACAATACAATTGGAACAAATGTTTGATTTTTAGAGTTAAATACTTGACATGTACATAGATAGATTATATAACTTGATTCATAGTCATAGAGGAATATGTCTACACATTCTCATTAATAGGATTTAGTAATACATGTATAAATTGACACTTTTCTCAAACTGGTTGTGCAAACTCTCTATGACTTTGTTCTCTATATCTAAAGACTAATCATGGACCTGCTAATGTTACTTAAATCACAACAACCCCTTTTATTGTCCAACTTCTCATGACTCTTTATCTCCCTCTTGCGTCTCATTCTATCCAATAAAGCTTTTGATTTTCTTTTAAAACCCTTTGAATCAATTCCCATAGCTTTTTCTTCCATGACAATCATAAGATTTGTCCTCGTCACTTTAGTCTCCACTATGACATTTTGTCTTGCTTAGCACGCTTCTTATTTCATGTACTTCACATGTGCACTTCCTATCATGCTCTTGTTCTAGTCACATTCTTTATAACTCCAATGACATCAATGCCTTGCGTGTTTTTTTCCTCGAATTGTCATGTGCTCCTTTTGATTGTACTTAGACTATACTACACATTCCCCTTTTGTTTCCATTCTTCAGCTTATGTCACATGCATAGGTGTCATGCTCATTTGTGTAACATTCACATGTGCGATGCTCATATGTGTTGCACTCATGTGTGTTGTGCTTTCCTAGTACATGCGTGGATGGTTGTTTCAAGGATGCTCTTACATTAATTTACCTTTATGAATAAAACAAAATGTGTCCTCATATTGATCCTTCATCCTCATCTTCTACTACAATAGAGTTCCCCTTACAAAGATTCTAATCTCTACGTTAAAAAATATAGTATTTTCTGCATCTTCCCTATTTCCCCTTTTCACTAAATACTTTTTGTGTTTGTGTGCTCTATGTCTTTGTCACATTCTCATCTGTCACTTGTTCAATCACACCCTACTTCCTTGGCATTTTTCTATGTTAGTCTACTTATAGGCTTTCTTCTGTCATTGCTCCATCCTCTTTCACAATGATTGTTAGGGTCCTACCCTAATCTCCCTACTTTAGGCCACCTAAGAGTTAGTTAATTGTTCTATGTGCTCATCCTCTTTGAATAAAGCCTATTCAATAGTAGTGGATAGTTTTTTAATGTAGAATGGTATACTTTATAAGGCCCACTAGTTAGTTGGTACTCATTGGTAACTGGACCACAAGTAGTTAAGGTTTTTCTTATGAAAAAACTATTTAAAAGAGAAGAGACTATGAAATGTTTTTTCTTGTGTTGTTAGTTTGGGGCTTTGGTAGATGGAAGGTCACCCTACCTTAAGGGGCAATTGAACATTTCTTTCTCCCTTCATATTATCAATATACAGGGGGGTCTTTTAGATTTCATCTTATTGTCTCTTGTTTCTTGTTATTTTGTAATAATATATTCACTATATATTTGGTTGTGTTTCAATTTTCATGGTGAAAGGAACACTACAAGTGGTATTATAGATTTTTCCTAAGCTAGCACGCTTCCTAAGTTTAGTAGATTTTTAGGCTAGAGATATGTTTTTGTGTCTCTAAATAACACATTTGATTCCTAAGTTTAATAGATTTTTCGGGTTAGAGACATGTTTCCTCGTCTCTAATAACACAATGATCTATCATTTAATAGGTAAACATGTGGTTGGGAAAGAATACACATAAGAAATATAAATCGAATCACTTTGTTGGAAACCCTTATAACCCCTATTAATACCCTTTCGAGTAGTTTTGCACCAAACAACACTTGTATACAAAATCTCACTTCCATGTACCTTTGAGTATATGAAAGTCCATTAGGTATGCTTGAAACCATCTCTAAATCAATCAATCGACCATCTTGTTTCTATAACGCATCAAGAAAAATACTTGGGAAAATCACTCTCTAGTACTTGGGTGGTCATGTTGTACTACTAAGGGCATGGTCGAGCCTCCTTAGTGCCCTAAGATATTGGGTTTAATACTACTATTAGATCTTGCAAGTAGATTAGAGCTATAACACATGACACTCCTCTCTCTCCGAGACCTTGCAAACCCTAGCCTTTACAATCAACCACAAAATTCCTACATATTTGCATCCAAAAGGAATTTAGAGATTTAATGACCATGGTAATAATTAGCAGTAATACTCCCACAAGAGTGGTATTCGGAAAAGAAAAGTATGGATTTCTCAACACCATTACAGGAGTCCTATCTCAAAAGATTCCCTGCATTTGATAATTGCTTGGATCTTCCTCTCAAGTGACCCTTTTTGTGTGTGGATCCAAGAGTACATTGGTTCATGCTATATTTGAACATAATCATTTTCAAGCCATTCATCACACCAAGATAAGTGGAAAATAACACATCCAAAATATATTTGTTGTCAAAGAATTCATAATCTAAACACGAGCAACAAATCCAACCCACTTAACACCAAGATATGGATAGCATGGTTGTTGGCATTAAGGCTACATTTAGCATTATGAATGAAATAATTCAATAACATAGTACCATCTTGAAAATGTCCAACGATTGCTTTTATATTAAGGTAACATATCCACACATTGATCCAACCAAGGGGGAATTCACTACCGTCAAAGTGCAGGCTACACATGTTTAAGTATAATCATTGCCTACACTTTTAGGATCACAATTCATAGCACCATTTTCCAAAGGTTGACATATACAAATGTGATGGGTATTATTTACTGAGAAACCAAAAGCACATAGATAATGATGATTTCTCTTAACTTGATAAGTACTTCTGAATATTTGTTGGCTTCTTATTAATATTATGTTCTCTTCATCAAGCAATTACCAAAAACATAAAGATAACAAAGAGACAAAAAACACCAGAAATTCGGCTCGAAGTGAGCGCAAAACCCCACAAGGGGGAAAACCCAAAAATCCTCTTCTTATGGAATCAGATCAATGTGAGATATCCAAAACCTAAGACCAAGACCAAGACTGCCACAAAGACCCAAGGTAGCCCTCCCTCCAACCAAGTCAAAGTGAATGAAATTCAATGCTGGCCAAACCTTGTCAAATCTGGTCAAACTCAAAATTTCGGACCTATAATTTTGCAAAGTTGCCCTAGTACCTTCGCACGTGTGAACAAAAACAAGCCAAAAACACCCAAATTCTCTCTCCTTTGACTTCATTATCATTCTTCTTCTATTTGGCACATAAATCGAAGTGTGTGATGAGTGAGTGAATGAGGTTGAAGTGTCTTCTATTTATAGTTGTCCAAGAGGTCAAATAGGTGCCTCGTCAAGGCTGACTTGGTCTTGTGGTTGACAATTTGACTTTTTTACTCAAAATAAAATAATTTCCTTTTTATTACAAGGAGTCCAAATAAGACTTTAACTCAAATACACTTCTTTGACTCATAGTAAATTTTCTTTTGACTCAATAAATCCTAGAATCATGAAGAACATGCTTTGACTAGAAATAAAAATAATAATAATTATTATAATCATTTATTATAATAATTACATCAATAGTACATTTGAATTTTCATTATGAAGACCGACACTAGTTAAATTTTCAGCACTCCCTCTTAACTAGGGAGGTATTCATAATGGCACAACAATATACTCTCAATTTGAAATATTCTCATAAGAAGGGATTTAAATTAATAAACATCATCATAACCAACATTTTCAAACATAGCAAGGGCTTCACTAATAAGCTCTCTCTCCACTAGATCAGAGCACAATGTTGGGAGGCACAAATTTGGACGCCACCACTGCCTCTCAAGGCACAACCCCATCTGAATGTTCACCAGGTATGTCCTTACAAGACTATTCTTATCTTGGATATCACCCATTCTCAAAGAATATCGGTCCTCGAGACTATTCTTATCTAAATCCTTATAGAATATTGATCCCAAATTTTGATCTAATCCACCATTCTCTCTACCAGCATGTTCACTAGGCTTACAACTCTTAGTCCTAGCCATAGTGCATGACAGATGGAGAATACGGTGTCCGCCCTCACTCCCTCTCAACTAGGGAGGAAATATCCATAAGCCTAACTTTGTCTCTCAAATACTCAAGCTGCCTATTAGGAAGAGACTTCGTCAATATATTAGCTACTTGCTCGTCAGTGGAGATGTATTATAGCTTCACGAACCCATCCTGAACCAAGCTTCGAATGTAGTGGTACTTGTTATTGATGTGCTTCAGCCTAGCATGGAAAATTGGGTCCTCTGTTAATCTTATGCAACTCTAGTTGTCACAACATATGATGGTAGAGTCCAAAGGTCCTTCAAACAAATTTGCAAGGAACTTTTGGAGCCAAAATGCATCGGTTCTTATATTCTCAGCTTCAGCAGTAGTCAATGCAACTGAGTCTTGTTTCATGCTCATCCACGAAATCTTAGAGGATCTCAAACAAAAACATCCACCTAAAGTACTTTTCCATCTACATCATTTCCTTCCCTATCTGAATCTGTGTAGCTCAATAACTGAATCTCATTACCTGCAACATATCTCAGATAATGATGTATAGTCCCACAAAGATATCTCAAAATATGTTTGGCTGTTATCCAATGATCATGCCTTGGCTCCATTTGAAATTGACTAAGAGTGTTTACTGCAAAGCATATATCTGGTTGGGTGTTTACAAGGTACATCAAGGAGCCAATCAACTATTTATTGGATGTAGGATCAACAAAGATTGAGTTTGAATTCATTAACTTCTTCAAATTAGAGATCATAGGAGTTGTCATCAGTTTATTATCCATCATACCAAATTTCTGCAAAATCTTGATCACATATTTTCCTTGACCAAGACAAATCTCACCAGGTTTTTGCCATACTTCGAGTCCCAAGTAGTAGTCCATTAGTCCAAGATCTTTCATATCGAATTCAATTTTAACTGCTTCTTACATTCACGAATATGATGCTCCACACCTGTTATTAGTAATTCATCTACATAGAGTAAAATGATCACTGGTTCATTCTTTACCACCTTGACGTAGAGGTAAGGATCTACAAAAGTCTTGACGAAAACAAGTCTTGGTTGATAAGCATCCATTTTGGCATACCATGCTCTAGGGGCTTGTTTCAAACCATATAGAGCCTTCTTCAACCTGCAAATATGTGTTTCCTTGCCATGCACTTCAAATCCTTGGGGTTGCTCAATGTAGACTTCTTCATCAGTTGTTCCATTTTAGAAAAAATTGTCTTTATGTCCATTTGATGAATGTTCCACCCCATAGTAGCTGCAATAGAAATGAGAAATATAATGTTTGTGTATCTGGTTGTTGGAGCAAAAGTTTCTTTGTAATCAATTCCTTCCTTTTGAGATAATCGTCTTGCAACAGATCTTGCCTTATACTTGTTAATACTTCCATCAACTGCATGTTTGATTTTGTAACCCACTTGGAAGTCACAACTGATTTGTCTTTAGGTCTAGGAACAATTTCTCAAACATCATTCTTCATTATAGATTGGTATTCTTCCAACATTGCATTCTTCCATTCTTGATGTTTGGTTGCCTTTTCATAAGTGGTAGGTTCTGCTTCAATAAGTTTAGTCATGTAAGCTGCATATCCTGAGTATCTTTTGGCCTTCTTGCTTTCTCTGTATGTTCCTTTTGCTATTGGATGTCCTTCGGTTTCTTGTAGAGTTGATCTTAACCAAGTTGGTATTTTGCGAGTTCTTCCTTTTAGCCACACCATTATGGTGAGGATTTTAGGGAACTATTAGCTCCCTTTTAATTCTTGCTTCTTTGTAAAAGGCCACAAGTTATCTAGAAGTATATTATCCACTTGTTGTAGTTGTTGCAACACCCTCCAAAATTTTGGCTTGCACCCAAATTTCGGAGCCTTCCTTGGTTTTTTCCTTGTTGTTGCAAACACTAGGGCTCATTTCATGAACTTTCTCATAGTTCTTTGGCCCCTTTTGCATGTTGGGTTACAATGTTTGCGAGTCTTTTATGATGGTTTCGAAGGTCGGTCTTTGTGTATATGACTTGTACCAATCATGTAAACATTTGTCGCATTCATACACAAAGATTTGGGTACTGTCGCACAAGTATCTTCACGGTCGTCCTAAAGTATATCTTAAGTGTCGCACTCATCGTATTTTGTCATGATGCAGTCACACGGAGGGAAATGCTTTGTTTGTGTGTTTCGATGATCTATGTAGTCATGCCGTCAAAGTATGCTAAGTGTATGATCACAGTGAAGGTTCATCACAAGTCCATCACTCGCCCCACGCTTAGCCATTTTCGGAAAATCTTCCTGACCGAGCAACTTAACTTCACTGGGCCCCGACTTAACTGCACACTGTGCAGTCTTAGCCCTCTAAGGTGTGACCCTGTTGCTTGGAACTGCGTAGTGTGTAGTCCCTGTCCTCCAGGGCTGCTGCTCTATGCAATTCCTGACTCCAGCACCCGATCTTGACTGTCATGCCCCTACACCTGCGGTAGTCTTTCAACCGCTTATAGCGAGGTGCGGCACTACCAATCATTTTCTTTTCACCAATACTTACGATTGTAGACTACGCCTAACATTCCATACTTAGTTTTATTTTCGTTACCAAGTATTATTGATGTGTTCCTTTATACAAGTGAAAGCCCATAAAAACAGCATTATACAATAGAAATGCACAACAGTATAAAGGGAGGGGCAACTACCTGCAATATGAGTCTGCCTGAATATCAATACATATAAATTTTCCACTTTTACAAAGTACAGACTAAGTCCTTGGGAAACCCCAAATTTATACTTAGCCAAATTTTCACAACTTCGGCAAACTCGGTTGCCCAGCTCGTCGGCACCTCCGCACGGTCGCCGCACGACTCTCCAACCCTTCGTTCACCTCGTCGCACGATCGTGTTGTTTGCCCAACTCGGGCGCGCCTCCAAGTCGCCACACACGGGTGCCTCTGCCCGAGACACACCTCCGTTCACAATCTCAACACTTCACCAAGTCACCATGCACACTTGCATGACGGGCGGGCGCTCACCCGAGTCACCCAAGAACCCGTGCCAAGTCGTCGCACAAACCGAGCGCTCCTCCGTTCACCGTCGGGCACCTTCGCACAAACCGGGCGCACCTTCGTTTCACCGTCGGGCACCTTCGCACAAACTGGGCGCACTACCCGTGCACGCCTCAACCGTCCGTCGGGTGCCACACACCCATGCACGCCCTCACCCAACCGCCGGGCGTTCCTGCCCGCACCTTCACCCGCAACCACGCCTTACCGTCCAGCCTTGCCCAAGAATGGGTGCATGTGAAATCTGTGCCTCCTCCTCTTAGACTTGTGCATTAGAAACCTGCGCCTCCTTGCCTTAGTGAAGATGTCTGAGCGAGTTGGTTGATCGAATGATGATCTCCAAGTGTTCAACGCCTTTGCAATATATACACAAGTGTGGGGCTAAGTCTGCTTGCCCAGCCGACTTGCCCAACACCCCAACGCCATTGCAAAACACCCCAACAACATGTCGGCTTTGCCTTCCATCGTAGGTCGACCTCCATAGCATATCATTCCACGCTCCATGCGTATAAACCAACGCTCTCCCCTCATATCGTCACATTATTGTTGCACAACACTCCAAGAGAACGTCGCATAACACTCCAACCGCACTTCGCACATCCAACTGGCGCACTCATCCACGGTTGCACTTTGGGCGGTCGTGCCAAGGACCACAGGGCCTTACATCCTCCTTGTCACGCCCCTACACCTGCGGTAGTCTTTTAACCGCTTATAGCGAGGTGTGGCACTACCAATCGTTTTCTTTTCACCAATACTTACGATTGTAGACTACGTCTAATATTCCACTTTTCCTACTTAGCTTGTGTTTCGCAACCAAGTATTATTAATGTGTTCCTTTATACCAATGAATACCCATACACATTCATTATCAATAAAATTATATAAGAGAAATGCACAACAGTATAAAGGGAGGGGCAACTCCCTGCAATATGAGTCTGCCCGATATCAATATATATAATTTTTCCACTTTTACAAAGTATAGACTAAGTCCTTAGGAAACCCCAAATTTATACTTAACCAAATTTTCACAACTTCGGCAAACTCGGTTGCCCAGCTCGTCGGTGCCTCCGCACGGTCGTCGCACGACTCTCCAACCCTTCGTTCACCTCATCGCACGATCGTGTTGATTGCCCAACTCGGGCACGCCTCCAAGTCGCCACACACGGGCGCCTCTACCCGAAACACACCTTCGTTCACAATCTCAACACTTCACCAAGTCACCGTGCACACTTGCACGCCGGGCGGGCGCTCACTCGAGTCGCCAAGACACCAGCGCCAAGTCGTCGCACAAACCGGGCGCCACACACCTGTGTACGCCTCAACCGTCCGTCGAGCGCCACACACCCGTGCACGCCCTCACCCAACCGCCGGGCGCTCTTGCCCGCACCTTCACCTGCAACCGCGCCTTACCATGCAGCCTTGCCCAAGAATGGGCGCATGTGAAATCTGCGCCTCCTCCTCTTAGACTTGCACACTAGAAACCTGCGCCTCCTTGCCTTAGCGAAGATGTATGAGCGAGTTGGTTGATGTCAAATGAGGGCCAACGCAACACAATATATATGCGTTGAAGGGGAGGTCATGGCTTGCCCAACCGACCTCACCCACGCCCTTGCTCCATCGCAAAAGCCCCTAAACCATCAAGTCGGCCTTCATATGTGTTGATACACATCCCACGCCATATAAACAAGCTCTCCTCCTCATATGTGCGCATAAGTGTCATTGCACACTTGGAAGAGCTCGCACTTCCACCGTCGCACTTCAAGCCGGAGCTGCAGGTCGTTACACTCCTCCACCTGAAGTCGTTGTCATCCTCGACAACATATCATCCTGGTAGCCATCCACCAAGATCATCAATATACATGATGTCAACTCCTCCACATACTGCAAACATCACTGCAACAAATGTAGAACCACCGTCTCCACCATGTCTCGTCCCGGCAACCATCTGTCACCAAGATCACCATACCAAGGTATACACCTCATCGGTATGTCATACATTGGAAATCATCTCAATCCATGACCATCCCGTCACAATCTCCACATGTTGCTCCCCATCGTGGAAGGCTGGCCCCTCCATCTCAAGCTACATGCTTCCTGCAACATATCGTGTCGACCTCATCATGTGTCATCCTCGTGTGAACTGCTGCCATGATACTCCAACACAATGCTAACACATCTTTGTACACTACGCGTCCCCATGCTTGAACTAGTTGGGTAGCTAATCCAACTGTCACGCTCAAACCATGAGAGTGAACATCCTCATGCCATCATCAGTTGTTTTTCAGAACATCCTGTCACATCATCAACTCGATCAAGAATCCATCTCCATATAAGTGCAAGCCATGCCCAGATCCATGAAGTAGTCCTCATCTCATCTGCAACATGCTGTCCATGATGTCTGGTACTAATGTGTTACATGAAATCAGCCACATCTACCCCAACATCATCATCCATATGTGTGCCTCCTCAACATGAAGAGACCATCTCATCAAACTTCAACTCTCGATGTGCCACATCCAGGTCCATGAAGCAACCTCCATCATATCTGTAATGTGCCATCCCTCAAGTCATAGAAACAAGTATACACCTGTCTCATCTATCCATGTGCTGCCCATGATCATAGATCAATAAGCTCCCATGTGTCAAAAGTAGTTGAGTCTCGGCTCAACCCATGCCCAAGTGTTGCCACCAAGGCATCATCATCGTTGTAACTCCATCACTTCAAAGTGTCTCATATCGATCCTCCACATCAAGTCACTCTTCCAAGCCACACCCATACATGTACTTGGAAGTATGCACCCCATCCTACATCAAAGTCTCTGACCTCAGCTCTTCAATGCATCAGATCCTCCAAGTCCACCATATATGAAGTCCCTAAAAGTCACAACCTCATGTCATCATGAGCTCCATGAGTCATCTCCAACCAACACTCTAGCAAGCATACAAGTCTCGGCCCAAAGGTCTCTGAAAGATGCCTCAGCGCTCCATGTAGTAGGAATGCTCCATAGCTTGCTCACAACTCCATCCAAGTCCATGGCCTTGTTGCACAAGAGTGTACAACCCCTCCACCGACTCATAAGTAATAAGTCTCCATGTCACACTAGCAAATCCACCTGCACAACATCCCTGCCTTGGCACTCCTCATTGGATGCCCATAAGTGACACCTCTACAAGTGCTCCTGCATAATGTCCATGCATAAGACTGCCATGCTCCATGTTTCCAACCTGATGTTCATGACTAAGTTGCCCATGTAGTCCAACCAAGTAGACCCATCACAACAATCGGTCATCCTCATCCAAGTCTGCAATCTTCGGTCTAGTGAACTCGGTCACCCAACCATATCATCATCATCACGAGTCCCTTCCATCATAGCTCCCCCACTGAAGGTTCCACCAAGACTATCTCTTGGTCTCGGCCATGAGAAGTCCACCCAAGCATCATCATACCTCAAGTGTGTGCCCTCCAATCTGTCCATGAGTCATGCCGGGCACTTAGCCAATTCTCCATGTGGCTAAAGCATGACCCAATCCTTCGCAACGATCATCATGTTCCTCCCTTGTCACGGGCCGTTGCACCTTCTACCATAAGGTCACAAACAACCCCAACAAGTCCTGCAACAATCAACAATCCTTGCTTCTCCATACAAGGTCTCATCATAGTCATCCATGGTAAGATGCTCCCTTGCATTGGCAAACTGACTTTGCCCTTCCCTGCATACGGTCCATCTACCAAATGCTCAAGTGAAACACAAGTATCAACGATACTTAAATCATCGTCATGAGGCTCCTCCATGTGAGTATCCTCATCCATCCATGTCTGCAAACTGCACGATCCTGGTCCAACTTGATCATCCTAAAGTTCATCCTCCATCGTTGTCACATCTGCAACATTCTCAATCATCACGGCTTCCTCTTCCTTGTTAGCACAATCTGCAACTTCATCTTGCTCCATTGTCCAACCAAGTTGAAGAAGTTCATCTTCAACATTCTTTTCCAAGACTTCAAGTTCCTTTCGAATCCGAGGATTCTCTTCTTTCATCCGCTTCAACCTGTATAAGGTCAGCAAGAGCTTCCCTTCGCATTCTTCCAAACCTGCCATGCCTTATCGTTCAGCTTGGTCCAAGCATTAAGCTTCACCTCTGCTAAACCTGTTTCACCATTCACCTGAATCACCCTGATATTCCACCTGTCACCTGCAAAACTTGAGCTCCCTGCCAAGTCTTTGGTCTTCGTAGAATCAGCTCCTTGATTCAGCATACCATCTCTGATACCAACTGTCACGCCCCTACACCTGCGGTAGTCTTTCAACCGCTTATAGCGAGGTGCGACACTACCAATCTTTTTCTTTTCACCAATACTTACAATTATAGACTACGCCTAATATTCCACTTTTCCTACTTAGCTTGTGTTTCGCAACCAAGTATTATTAATGTGTTCCTTTATACCAATGAATACCCATACACATTCATTATCAATAGCATTATATAAGAGAAATGCACAACAGTATAAAGGGAGGGGCAACTCCCTGCAATATGAGTCTGCCCGATATCAATATATATAATTTTTCCACTTTTACAAAGTACAGACTAAGTCCTTGGGAAACCCCAAATTTATACTTAGCCAAATTTTCACAACTTCGGCAAACTCGGTTGCCCAGCTCGTCGGTGCCTCCGCACGGTCGCCGCACGACTCTCCAACCCTTCGTTCACCTTGTCGCACGATCGTGTTGATTGCTCAACTCGGGCGCGCCTCCAAGTCGCCACACACGGGCGCCTCTACCCGAGACACACCTCCGTGCACACTTGCACGCCGGGCGGGCGCTCACCCGAGTCGCCAAGACACCCACGCCAAGTCGTCGCACAAACCGGGCGCCACACACCCGTGCACGTATCAACCGTCCGTCGGGCGCCACACACCCGTGCACGCCCTCACCCAACCGCCGGGCGCTCCTGCCCGTACCTTCACCTGCAACCGTGCCTTACCGTGCAGCCTTGCCCAAGAATGGGCACATGTGAAATCTGCGCCTCCTCCTCTTAGACTGTCGCACTAGAAACCTGCGCCTCCTTGCCTTAGCGAAGATGTATGAGCGAGTTGGTTGATGTCAAATGAGGGCCAATGCAACACAATATATATGCGTTGAAGGGGAGGTCATGGCTTGCCCAGTGGACTTCACCCACGCCCTTGCTCCATCGCAAAAGCCCCTAAACCATCAAGTCGGCCTTCATATGTGTTGATACACATCCCACGCCATATAAACAAGCTCTCCTCCTCATATGTGCGCATAAGTGTCATTGCACACTTGGAAGAGCTCGCACTTCCACCGTCGCACTTCAAGCCGGAGCTGCAGGTCGTTACACTCCTCCACCTGAAGTCGTTGTCGTCCTCAACAACATATCATCTTGGTAGCCATCCACCAAGATCATCAATATACATGATGTCAACTCCTCCACATACTGCAAACATCACTGCAACATATGTAGAACCACCGTCTCCACCATGTCTCGTCCCGGCAACCATCTGTCACCAAGATCACCATACCAAGGTATACACCTCATCAGTATGTCATACATCGGAAATCATCTCAATCCATGACCATCCCGTCACAATCTCCACATGTTGCTCCCCATCGTGGAAGGCTGGCCCCTCCTTCTCAAGCTACATGCTTCCTGCAACATATCATGTCGACCTCATCATGTGTCATCCTCGTGTGAACTGCTGCCATGATACTCCAACACAATGCTAACACATCTATGTACACTACGCGTCCCCATGCTTGAACTAGTTGGGTAGCTAATCCAACTGTCACGCTCAAACCATGAGAGTGAACATCCTCATGCCATCATCAGTCGTTTCTCAGAACATCCTGTCACATCATCAACTCGATCAAGAATCCATCTCCATATAAGTGCAAGCCATGCCCAGGTCCATGAAGTAGTCCTCATCTCATCTGCAACATGTTGTCCATGATGTTTGGTACCAATGTGCTGCATGAAATCAACCACATCTATCCCAACATCATCCATATGTGTATCTCCTCAATATGAAGAGACCATCTCATCAAGCTCCGACTCTCGATGTGCCACATCCAGGTCCATGAAGCAACCTCCATCATATCTGCAATGTGCCATCCCTCAAGTCTGTCATAGAAACAAGTATACACCTGTCTCATCTATCCATGTGCTGCCCATGATCATAGATCAATCAGCCCCCATGTGTCAAAAGTGGTTGAGTCTCGGCTCAACCCATGCCCAAGTGTTGCCACCAAGGCATCATCATCGTTGTAACTCCATTGCTCCAAAGTGTCCCCAAGTCCACCATATATGAAGTCCCCAAAAGTCACAACAATCTCATGTCATCATGAGCTCCATAAGTCATCCCCAACCAACATCCTAGCAAGCATACAAGTCTCAGCCCAAAGGTCTCTGCAAGATGCCTCAGCTCTCCATGTAGTAGGAATGCTCCATAGTCTGCTCACAATTCCATCCAAGTCCATGGCCTTGTTGTACATAAGTGCACAACCTCTCCATTGGTTTATAAGTAATAAGTCTCCATGTCACATCAGCAAATCCACCTGCACAACATCCCTGCCTTGGCACTCCTCATTGGATGCCCATAAGTGACACCTCTTCAAGTGCCCCTGCCTCATGTCCCTGCATAAGATTGCCATGCTCCATATTTCCAACCTGATGTCCATGACTAAGTTGCCCATGTAGTCCAACCAAGTAGACCCATCACAACAATCGGTCATCCTCATCCAAATCTGCAATCTTCGGTCTAGTGAACTCGATCACTCAACCATATCATCATCACATGAGTCTCTCCATCATAGCTCCCCACTAAAGGTTCCACCAAGACTATCTCTTGGTCTCGGCCATGAGAAGTCCACCCAAGCATCATCATACCTCAAGTGTTTGCCCTCCAATATGTCCATGAGTCATGCCGAGCACTTAGCCAATTCTCCATGTGGCTAAAGCATGACCTAATCCTCCGCAACGATCATCATGTTCCTCCCTTGTCACGGGCCGTTGCACCTTGTACCATAAGGTCACAAACAACCCCAACAAGTCCTGCAACAATCAACAATCCTTGCTTCTCCATACAAGGTCTCATCATAGTCATCCATGGTAAGATGCTCCCTTGCATTGGCAAACTGACTTTGCCCTTCCCTGCATACAGTCCATCTACCAAATGCTCGAGTGAAACACAAGTATCAACGATACTTACATCATCGTCATGAGGCTCCTCCATGTGAGTATCCTCATCCATCCATGTCTGCAAACTGCGCGATCCTGGTCCAACTTGATCATCCTCAAGTTCATCCTCCATCGTTGTCACATCTGCAACATTCTCAATCATCACGGCTTCCTCTTCCTTGTTAGCACAATCTGCAACTTCATCTTGCTCCATTGTCCAACCAAGTTGAAGAAGTTCGTCTTCAACATTCTTTTCCAAGACTTCAAGTTCCTTTCGAATCCGGGGATTCTCTTCTTTCATCCGCTTCAACCTGTATAAGGTAAGCAAGAGCTTCCCTTCGCATTCTTCCAAACCTGCCATGCCTTGTCGTTCAGCTTGGTCCAAGCACTAAGCTTCACCTCTGCTAAACCTGTTTCACCATTCACCAGCTTCACCAAGTTCCCTGCAACCATGAACCGGCCCTTGTTCCACTTGTATGTGAAACTAGCTTCCTTCACCTGCAAGTACCTGCTTCCACTGTCATCAACTGTCAAGTGCATCCACACCTACACTTCGTCACGTACCAGCTTTGATACCAACTGTCACGCCCCTACACCTGCGGTAGTCTTTCAACCGCTTATAGCGAGGTGCGGCACTACCAATCATTTTCTTTTCACCAATACTTACGATTGTAGACTACACCTAACATTCCATACTTAGTTTTATTTTCGTTACCAAGTATTATTAATGTGTTCCTTTATACAAGTGAAAGCCCATAACAATCACATAAATAGCATTATACAATAGAAATGCACAACAGTATAAAGGGAGGGGCAACTCCCTGCAATATGAGTCTGCCCGAATATCAATATATATAAATTTTCCACTTTTACAAAGTACAGACTAAGTCCTTGGGAAACCCCAAATTTATACTTAGCCAAATTTTCACAACTTCGGCAAACTCGGTTGCCTAGCTCGTCGGCACCTCCGCACGGTCGCCGCACGACTCTCCAACCCTTCGTTCACCTCATCGCACGATCGTGTTGTTTTCCCAACTCGGGCGTGCCTCCAAGTCGCCACACACGGGCGCCTCTGCCCGAGACACACCTCCGTTCACAATCTCAACACTTCACCAAGTCACCGTGCACACTTGCACAATGGGCGGGCGCTCACCCGAGTCACCCAAGAACCCGTGCCAAGTCGTCGCACAAACCGGGTCGCACAAACCGGGCGCTCCTCCGTTCACCGTCGGGCACCTTCGCACAAATCGGGCGCACCTTCATTTCACCGTCGGGCACCTTCGCACAAACTGGGCGCACTACCTGTGCACGCCTCAACCATCCGTCGGGCGCCACACACCCGTACATGCCCTCACCCAACCGCCGAGTGTTCCTGCCCTCACCTTCACCTACAACCTCGCCTTACCGTGGAGCCTTGCCCAAGAATGGGCGCATGTGAAATCTGTGCCTCCTCCTCTTAGACTTGCGCACTAGAAACCTGCGCCTCCTTGCCTTAGCGAAGATGTATGAGTGATCGAATGATGATCTCCAAGTGTTCAACGCCTTTGCAATATATACACAAGTGTGGGGCTAAGTCTGGCTGCCCAGCCGACTTGCCCAACACCCCAACGCCATTGCAAAACGCCCCAACAACATGTCGGCTTTGCCTTCCATCGTAGGTCAGCCTCCATAGCATATCGTTCCACGCTCCATGCGTATAAACCAACGCTCTCCCCTCATATCGTCGCATTATCGTCGCATAACACTCCAAGAGAACGTCGCATAACACTCCAACCACACTTCGCACATCCAACCGGCGCGCTCATCCACGGTCGCACTTCGGGCGGTCGTGCCAAGGACCGCAGGTCCTTACATTGACCTCCAAAATTGCGTAGTTGTGTCTCCTAGTTAGCCTTGAACTACGCATTTTGCATCCTCAACCGTCAAGCCTTTTCCTTGCCTATTGGAACTGCACAATGCGCAGAAGCCCAGCCTCCCTTGGCTTCCAAAACTGTGTAGATGCTTCCTCTGTTGTACTTTCCCTCAGTCGGACCCCACTGCCTCCAAAAGTTGTGCAGTTTTGTCTTTCAAGCCTCTCGGAGCTACGCATTGTGCAGTCTCAAAGCCCAAGCTCTCCCCCTCACTGTCGAAACTGCGCAATGTGCAGTCACTGGGTCCCTTTCCCCAGTCTGTGACTTGTCCCGAGCTTAGTTCATGGATAAGAATGTATCATCTTAGACTAGGGGGTTTCAGATTGATGTCCTCTCGTCATGAGTGAATTGCAGGAACATGTACACTATCAAGTCATGGCGAGATGATGAAGAAGGAGAAGGAGGGAAGCATGCCTAAAGACTTTCTTGTAGCTGAACTCACAAGTGGATCAATCAAGAGGAAGCAAAGGGACACAAGTTTGCAACTACCATCCAAGACTAAAGATCATTGAAGACTCTGCATCACCAAGCCATGCAGAGGAGAAGAGAAAGCATATCCAAGAAGACATCCAACACTCAGTAACAATAGTGACTTGACATTTCCACATCACCAAGCAATCCATGTCAGCAGTGTCATGTCATGAGTGGTCATATGCCACATCACTATTGTGGACCATGTATATTGTATTCAAATGTATTGTAAAGTGGAAGTCCAAAGGACACACATGAATATGAAGAGTCATGTAAGTTGAAAAGTCATAGGAAGTTGAACAATCATGAGGGTAGTCAAAGAGTCACAAGGGGGAAGCATCACCCCTTGGTTATATATACCCCCTCATTGTATGAGCAAAGGAATTTTCACCTTGGCTCCTCCCGCAAGGCATTAGAGAGATCAACTAGTTCTTTGAGGAGCAAGGAGTGGCTCCAATGTCCTACTACTGGGGCCAGTGATGTGCATTGTAAACATGTGTCCTGGGACTTTTTCTTAATAACATAAGCCTTTAAAGGCTAGCACGTTCTTCATGCACGGACTATGAATGTTTGTAAGACTATTATGTGGACGTTTGTATTTCATGTTTGCTTTCACATGTACTAAGATAGTTGAACTATTTCGGTTATTGTAATGCTTATCTTATTGAGAATGTGTTGTAATGGTTGTTATTGTTGTCCCGTCCATGTGGACTATTCCACAAGATACTAGACATGTCTTCCCTTGTTTGTTGGTTGTAACGACCGTCGCATCCATTGTGGACTATTCCACTGCATGTTAGACAAATCCTTCTAGTTCATGTGTGTCTCTTCCTAGGTGGTACTATTACCTTTCACTTAGAAGCTCACTTTTCTCCCCCCTTTGCAGTAGAAGAACTTCGACACAGTTGCAAATACACACTCATCAGAAACACCTCCCTTGCTTTTCAAAGACACCATTGCATCACTCTCTTGTGTTGACAGCTAGAGCGAAGGCAAATCTTGAAGGATTTGGCAACCGAGCCTTTATACCGGATGAGACTTCTGCACCAAACATTGTGAGGTCTGATTAGTACTTCATATCGGGGAGATCCCCTGAATGTTGGCGAGTCCAACACCATCAACATTTCTGGCGCTAGGAGGGAAACTGATATTTTATGGTTGATAGACCCATCGACCCCATCATTCCATCTTCTGGTCAAGGCAACAACGTTCATTCCACCTCCCCTACTCGTGCTTCTAAAGTTGGTGACTCTTCTCAGCCCAGGCCTGAACGTGAAATTTCGTACACTTAGATTCGGGCCATCCGCCCCATCACCCTCAATTTGTAAAAGTTGTTGGATTGATTTCGGGAGTAATCAGTCTTCCTTATTCTCTAAAGAAGAACAAGACCACCTCCATAGGGATAGTAGTTTCGACTGTTGAAGATGTGGTTCTTGCCACTCTTGAAGAATTAGCAGACTCTGTGGAAAGGGAAGAAGAACCCCCACTCTTTCACGGTGGTGATGAAGGAAACACTCTACTCTTGGGCGCAACTTTCAGCAGGACAAATGAAGAAGAAGAAGAAGAAGATCCATCAGACTTTGATAAAGAGGAGGACAAAGAAGAAGAAGACATGGCAGACCAAAATTTGGACTGGATGACTCAGGGCCCACTCGCACTTCCAGGTGTCCTGCACAAGATGCCAAGGCATTTAGAGAAGTTTTTAACGAAGTATGACCCTGACAAGACAGTGAAGTCTGAAGACTATTTGGACAACTTTTACTTACATCTGCAAACACTTGAGGTACGTTATGATGATGTTGCATGTAGATTTTTCTCATGTACATTGGATGGTAGAGCAGCTCTATGGTATCACAACCTTCCTCCAAACTACATCCAAAATTGTGTTAGAAAATTATATATTACAGAGCAATGGAACACATAAAATATTGTAGAAACACAAACACAGAAAAATTCATAAAACAAGAGAGAGACACAAATATACGGGGTTCACCCAATTTGGGCCAAGTCCATGGAGAAACAGTCAGTCTTTCCTTTTATATTATTCAACAAAATGAAGAGATACAACCTATAGTCAATATGTTGTAATTTCCTCTTCGCTCTCACTCAGTCTCCACTCTCTTTCTCGCTCAGAATACACACATATACATAGCCGTAATACAATTCCCTCATATATAGCGAGGGGTTGCTTTCTAGGGCAAAAAACCCTAAATTAAACATAACTTCTACTGTCAGATCATCCGCCTAATGAACGACTTAGACTGACTACGAAATTACAACATTTTACAAGGCAATTTTACATCTATTTTTAGTTTCAGGGGGGGCTCATAAAATCATCGTCGCCCCCCCTGACGACGATTAAATGACGGGGCGACAACAAACTAGGGTCCAACGTGGCGATACCTCTGAATAAAGAAGATAACTAGGCTCCACACCCAACAAATTGGAGGGGGTTCAAGAAGATCTTCCTTGAAAAATATGTTGATGATAAGACCCCTGCCATATTATTGAAAGAGCTAAGTGATCTTAAGATGGAGCAAAAGGAAAAAGTGAAAGATTTCAACCAAAGGTTCAATCACATCTTGAACAAATTTCCGAAAAACAAATAACCTCATGACTCCATCACCATAGATTACTACATTTTTGCCTTGACAACAAGTATTCTGCAGTTTGTGAAGCGAACTGTGAAACAAACATTAACATAAAATTACAAAGATGCTATCACTATCAAGCAGGACTTGCACGCTATTATAGTCATCTCAGATGATGAACCAGTAAAAGACTCCAAGGACACGGGTAAGAGGCCGCGAGCCTCTATGAGCAGGGCTAAAGAGAAAGAACCAACTGATCTTGAAAGCCTGAATCGTCTCATTAAGTCTTTGTCCACTGAAATGGCAGAACTCAAACAAAGGACAAGTGAGACCACTGTGAGTAACAAGCATCCAAAGTTTAACCCATTCAGAAGGATTGCAACTTTTAGCAGTGGTAATAACCAACCAAAAAAATTCGCGTAGAGTTCTAATGTTATCCTGAACATTGAGAAGATGGGCACGGATCGATATTGCATGTTTCATCAAGAGCGTCATTCAGAAAAGACGTGCCCACAATGAAATCAAGCCATGAGCATGATGGCTATAGAGCTTGTTGATTCGGTCATGGATGAAAAGAAGATTGAGCCTAATAAAGAAAAGGAAGAAGCTACTGCAGCTGATGAGATCCAAGTTTAGGGCTTGTAGTGAACATGTTTAACTGTATTCTCACAATCCAAAAGAGTAATGTCGATAAGTAGCCTCTAAGTGATGGTCCAAACTAGAAGCAGAATAATCGGTACAACCAAAGAAGCCAAGGGGCGGCCACCACAATTTAGTTGTCGAAGCAGAAATTCAAAGAAAATATGTTAAGAAAAATCAACCCATCGGCTAACTCAGTGTAGAACACTCAGAGCAAGTCCGAGAAAGAAGTCTCAATGAAAAGTGTTTCCGACAACAGTAAGGACAGAACCATCCCTCCAGAAACCATAAACCAAGTTCCATCTCTGGACACCTCGATTAGTTTTCCCGCTGTGGATTATAACATTGTTGATGATATGAAGTAGTTCATGCGAACATCTCCATGTTTGAACTAACAAAGATCACGAGCCAACGAACATCCTTCTACGGGCACTTGGGCAAACCTCTATAAGTAACACTTCAGACAAGGGATCTAGTAAGTCTCCTAATACTCTCACATATGTACTTAATGCACTTACAATGAATGTGAACACACTCTGCCCATCGTTTTTGTTAACTTTCGAAGTCTTCTATTTCAATGTACACAATTACTTGGTTGATTCTGGTGCATCGATGAACATCATGCCATTTGTTATGAAACCGGCTCACAAAAGGATAAAAAAGATAGATAAATGCCTTAGAAATAAGCCTCTTCGAAGGGGCAACCTCCTTTACATTACACAAATGAACAATTCTTCAATGATACAAATGACAAGACCTCATTTCTATATATAGGAGTCTAAGGGGTCATAATATAATCAGAACTAATATAAAAATAATAATGTAAGGGCACAATAATAACAATAGTGGGCTTCTATAATAACAATATGGGGACTACATGGGCACAACAATATAATAAGGGGGTTGTACTAATAACAATAAGGGGTTACACTAGTAGTATAGGGACCTAACATGCCCCTCTCCTTCAAAAAATGTTGTCCTCAACGCTTGAGTAGTTCTTGATACTTATGTATAAAATTATTGTCCTTCCATGTGGAATCTTCAGCAGGTAAGTTCTTCCACTTGATGAGATACTCTGAAATTGATCGATTTCGTAGCTGTTGGGTTCTTGTTTCTTTGACTGCTCTAGGCTCCAATATGATTTTTCCTTCCTCGTCAAGTTCTGGCAATATTGTTTGAACTGAGATCTTCTGCAACTTTTGAGTGAGTGGCCACACTTATTCATCCTTCTTCCATTCATCCCTTGCTTCGTTTATCCAATTTGGTTGAATAATAGAAATAGCACAAAATAATGCTTCCACATCCTCATCCTTTCTTGGGAGTGCATCTGCAATAACATTTTGCTTCCCTTTTTTGTAGATGATTTCAAAGTCATAACCCAATGTATTTGTGACCAATTTTTTCTGTTCTTCTAAAGATAATCTTTGTTCTAAAAAGTATTTAAGACTATCATGATCCATTTTTACCTTGAAGTGTCTTCCCATTAGGTAAGGTCGTCACTTCTTAAGTGCATGTAGTATTGCCAACATTTCATTATCATAAATAGCTTGCTTGGGATGTAGCCGTAAAAATAACCAATCGCCTACATCAAAACTTCTTTCATTGCGATGTTGACTTGCCCGTTGTTTCATTCGATTCTGCACCAAAGTGGTGTTATCCTTTAAAATTTGGAGAACTTGTTGTTGATGCTCGATGTGATCTTTCATTTCTTGAATCTTTTTCTTCTTGATATATCCTTCTATCTTGAGAGTTTGAGGAGTCGTAATTTCTTCCAATGCATTACAAGATATGGTTGGATTCATTTCTTGATGCTCGATGTGATCTTTCACTTCTTGAACATTTTTCTTCTTGATATGTCATTCTATCTTGATAGTTTGAGGAGTGGTAATTTCGGCCAATGCATTACAAGATATGATCGAATTCATTTCCTCTTTTCTCGATGTGATCTTTCACTTCTTGAACCTTTTTCTTCTTGATATGTCTTTTTATCTTGCGAGTTTGAGGAGTGGTAATTCTTGCAATGTTTTACAAGATATGGTCGGATTCATTTCTTCTTTCTCTGGGGTTGGGTCCTAGCGTATATCCTCTTCTTTTGATGTTTTTTGATCATTTTCTTCCTCCTCTTCATACTCTATGTAAAATAATTTCTTCTCAGCACACTTATGACCTTTAGTGCATTTGCTATCACAATTGTAACAAAGCCCTTTTTCTCTTTTTTCTTCCAATTGTTGTCGTGTACACCTTGAAGGTTGTGGAAGGCTAGTAGAAAAAACACTTCCATAATTATAGTCGTGAGTGGTGGGATTCCTTGTTTCCATAATTTCGCTTTCAATTTTTCTTGCCAACCTGAATGCCTTTTCCAATGAATCAGGTTCCCAAAGACGAACCTCATGTTGAATGTTATCCTTTAAAGTCCCTATGAAGACATCAATCCTTTGCTTCTCTGAAATATCATTTACCCTTATATTCAATTTTTGAAAGTCCTCAATGTGCTCTGCTATTGAACCCTTTTGTTCGAGGTTTATCAATTGGCTAAAGAAGGTGTTACTCTTTGTATCCTCATAATGTGCTATCATTTCTTCCGTGAAAATTGACCAAGTGACAAGTGCTTTACGCAAACAAAGCCTTTTATACCATAAAAATTGATTTGGTTTTAAATATAAAGATGCAATATGTACCTTTTGTAACAGCTGAACCTCATGTAGATCAAAATATTGCTCCATCTGTAGTATCCAATTTATCGGATCCTTTCCATCAAACTTCCTCATATCGTCTTTTCTTGATTTTAGGAGCTTGATCTTGAAATGAATGTAACTCAGTAATTGTAGATCTCCAAGTTCTGAAATTAAGTCCTACAGTAGCCCTCTGCATCTTATTTCTAATCTCGCAAGTCTGATCAGAATTTGATTATCCAAGAAAGAGTTATGTCCAATCTCCTAAGATGACCTGATTATATAATGTTTCAGTGGAGTGAACTTGTATGACGTGCCACACGTCATTGTTTCAACCTTTGGATCTGAAAAATATACACAAAAAGCTACGGTCTATCCTCTTTCTGTAACTTCTTAAGAAATTTCAATTTGTTGCTCAGAGAGAAAGTTATGATGATTTTCCCAAGGTCACATGTTTAGAATGTAATATGGGACTCTGCAAAAACCCTAACATCCTTAGATTATATCTTTGAAAATATAGTGAGAAAAGATCTGCGATTTGGACCTAAGCTTCATCAAGATTTCGACTCAAATGGGTTTTAATTTCAGAGTCTGAACCTTTGTAGAAAAAATATTATAGCGAAAATTCCACGATGACATGTTTGAGATGAAATTCTAGATTTTGCAAAAACCCTAATTTCCTCAGATCATATCTCCGAAAATATAGCGAGACAAGATCTGAAATTCGGACCCAAGGTTTAGACCGATCTCTTCTCAAATGGGTTTTTTTTAAGCTTTTGAAACTTCGTAGCCAAAAAGTTATAGCAAAAATACCACGATGACCTGTTTGGAGCAGCAAAACCCTAGAATCTAAACCTCTTATACCAAATGTTATGAAACCAGCTCACAAAAGGATAGAAAAGATAGATAAATGCCTTAGAAATAAGCCTCTTCGATGGGGCAACTTCCTTTACGTTACACAAATGAACAATTCTTCGATGATACAAATGACAAGACCTCCTTTCTATATATAGGGGTCTAAGGGGTCATAATATAATCAAAGCCGACATAACAATAATAATGTAAGGGCACAATAATAACAATAGTGGGCTTCTATGGGGCACAATAACAGCAATATGGGGACTACATGGGCACAAAAATATAATAAGGGGGTTGTATTAATAACAATAAGGGGTTACACTAGTAGTATAGGGACTTAACACCATTATCTGTTGCCAAGAAAATCGATGCTAAATGGGAAAAGGCAGATGCACAGATTATTCAGTTGGACAAGACTCATGTCCAAGAAATTGGTGAACTCAAAGATGTCATCATCTGCTTATCATCTGACGGATGAATCCACCAATGTATCAACATAGTGATTGTGGACATTCCAGAAGCATACCGAGTGTTGCTGAGTAGAGATTGGTCTAGCAAGCTACAAGGGTACTTTGCCACAGACTAGTCACACCTATGGCTTCCGTACAGGGGCAAAAATAATTAGATCCAAGTAGAATCGGAGAGATATATGAAGCACATTGTTACTCCCTTGAATGGGCATATTGAACCAATGGCTTTCGTAGAATTACTTTTTGGCAATTACTTTCTTGAAACTCAACTAGGGTGTTATCTTGCACAACCATCCCCAATTCCACTAGACACACAATTGGATCTCCTTCCTTGTCCAACTAGCAAAAATGAACTCTGTACAGTTAGTAGTTGTTGTAGTAGTACTAGTGTAGTTCACAGTCCCTGTACATATGATGTTTGGACTATGTACTTCAATGTTTCCAAAACGCAGGAGGGCTCTGGAGCTGGTTGTGTTTTAATAGATCCGCTGCAAAGAAAGCATTTGATCTCTAACCTCTTGGAATTTGAGTGCATAAACAACACTACATAGTACGAAACACTCATCTTGGGCTTGCAAAAGGCCATTGACCTCAACGTTACCATCCTGAAAGTGGTAGGTGACTCATAAATCATGGTGTGGCAGGGACATAACACCATACATTGTGTCACATGAGGTATGACGTCTCATCTCACATTTCCAAGCTTTTAATATTATTTTTGTTCCAAGAATGCGTAATGCAGCTGCGGATGCATTAAGCAAACATTGTTGCTAGGATGTCACCATTGATGGATGATTTTTCTATTGAAACTGTTTATAAATATTCTGTCCTGGATAATATCACTAATTTACGCATTTTTAATGACGACCAACAGATATTGTATTTCACGGCGAACACTGACGTATTCAAAGGCACAGTGATCGATGATGACGAGCATGAAAATGCATTGCGGGATGAAACCAATGCAAGTAAAGGAAACCTCATCCCTAAGGGTGTGGTATCATTGGAAAAGTTGCATGATTTGCAAAACTGCTTTCGGGGACCTGTTAATGCCAAGACCCACAGTTCCACTTTGTCGCACGAACATATCAACTTGGGAATTAATAAGGATCTGAAATATGTAATCTTGGTAGGTGTTGCACACCACAAGAACAAAGAGCCTTCATCCACTTATTCAAGCAGTACCATGATGTCTTCGCGTGGACATACGATGAACTTAAGACATATGACACGCGAATCATCCAGCATGTAATAGCGATGAAGGAAGGGGCCAAGCCATTCCAAAAGAAGTTGAGGAAAGTACATCCAACACTTGAGCCTCTCATACAAAAAGAGTTGAGAAAATTATTAGATGCTCTGATCATATGCAAAGTGCGACACTCGACGTGGGTGTCAAATTTTGTCCCTGTTAGGAAGAAGTCTGGGGAGATCCGCCTGCATGTAGATTTCTAGAATCTCAATCGCGCCTCAGACAAAGACAACTACCCCGTGCTGTCCATGGAGCAAATACTGCAAATGGTATCGAGTTCCAAAATGTTTTCTCTATTAGATAGATATTTGGGATATAACCAGGTTCTGGTTGCAGAGCTTAACAAGCTCAAGACAACATTTAGAACGAAGTGGGGCACGTTCGTGTTTCAACGAATGTCGTTTGGGCTAATCAATGTTGGTGCAACATTCCAACGTGTTATGGACATTGCCTTCTGCGGACTCATTGGACGGAGCATAGTGGTCTATATTGATGATGTAATAATATTCCCCAAACAGGGGCAGACCACCTACGCCACGTGAAGAAGATTTTTGAGCGATGTCGCAAGTACGAGATATCCTTGAATCCTAAGAAAAGTATCTTTACAGTGTCTGAAGGTAATCTCTTGGGACACATCATTGCTAAAAGTGGGATCAAGGTAGACCCAGACAAGGTCAAGACAATCATGCAGATTCCCTTCCCAGTGAATAAGAAAGCCATGCAGTGTTTCTTGGGGAAGATCAACTTCCTCTACAAGTTCATCTCTGACTATGCCTAAATTGTCAAATTAATACAGGAGATGGTGAAGAAGGACACAGTCTACAAATGGGATAAAAGGGAAAAGGACGTGTTTTCCCCTATCAAATAGGCTATAGCAGAAGCACCCGAATTGTACAACCTAGACTTTGGTAAAGATTTATTACTCTACATTTTTTCTTATGATACCTCTCTTGTTGTTGTACTCACTCAGAAGGATGAATTAAACAATGAACGACATATCTCCTTCATGAGCACAAGTCTGTAAGGACCAGAGTTTAACTACCTCGTCATGGACAAACAGGCTTATGTAGTGTACAAGGCGATAAAGCACTTCAGGCCCTATCTATTGAAGAATCATTAAGTTATCTTTGTCCCACACCCAGCAGTCAGGTCACCGCTTGTTCAACAAGAGTTGGGTGAAAGGAGAGCGAACTAGATCATTGGGTTACAAGAGTATGATCTAGAAATCAAACTAGTTCACACAATGAAGGGTCATGGTCTTTTCCAACTAGCAGCAGAAGCAATAAACGTGAAAGAGGAAGAAGAAGAGCTCTTAAAATGGGAGCAAGAGATTGAGATGTATAACGTTGAACGAGCCTCCCCCACTACAAGCATAAACTCTTGGTGCACGGATATGTGCCAATACCTTGAGCACGACACAGTGCCCTCTCACTTTTCCACATGAAAGAAGAGGGCACTCGGAATTAAAGTGTTATCTTATCAATTGGTGCATGGGGTGTTGTTCAGAAAGCACCACAATGGAGCACAACTTAGGTATTTGGAGGCGCACGATTTAGAAAAGGTATTGCGTGATCTCCGTGATGGACTAGCCAAGGGAAACTTTGCAGGCAACACTACAACGCATAAGGTTATGCGGGCCAGCTTTTACTGGCCTACATTATTCAAATATGCTCATGCTTATGCCTGCAAGTATCCGGTCTATCAAAGGTATGCCGACAAAAACAAGAAGTCAGTCACGCCACTGTAGGCCATTGTAGCGGAATAACCTTTTCAATAGTGGGTCTTCGACATCATTGGGAAAAAATTCCCACACTTGTCAAAGCAGCAACACTACATCTTAACTGCTACAGATTATTTCACGCAATGGACAGAAGTAGTTCCGCTCAAACAGGGGAACGATCAAGAAGTCATTAGCTTTCTGCAACATAACATCATTTTTAGGTTTGGCATTTCTACATCACTTGTTTTTGAAAATGCAACATACTTTTCATCGTTAATACTTTATGATTTTGCATTGGAAAATGGTATTATATTGAAGCATTCAACTAATTACTATCCGCAGGGGAATGGTCTTGCTGAATCCACGAACAAGAACCTTATCTGCATTATAAAAAAGACCATGTGCTCTGAACAACGAAACTAACACTATTCTTTGGTGAATGCCTTGTAGGCTGACCGAGTCATGCAAAAACCTTCCCTGAACACCTCCTCTTACTTCCTGGTGTACGGAAAAGAAGCCATCCTCACGCCGAATATCTACTTTCCTGCTCTCCAACTGTCACTAGAGTCCCAAGGCAAACCATGTCTATTAGTTCAACGTAGGATGGACATTGTTCACAAGCTACAAGAAGAAAGGTTGAAAGCTAAAGATTTTTTTTTTACTTCACCAGAGTCGTATTAAGAGGAGGTTCGACAGGAACTCTACAGGGAAAAGCAACTTTAGTGTGGGTGACTTAGTATTAAAGTGGGATAAAGCCCATGAGGACAAAGTAAAACACACCAAGTTTTAGTCCTTGTGGATTGGGCTATTCACAGTGCACAAAAAGCTTGGCCATCACACTTATCATCTTCAATCACTTGATAGGAAGATTGACTCTCTCCCTGTCAATGGCCAAGACTTGAAACGATACTTTTAATGAAAATCTGGGGTTGTGCCCTACATTGTGTACATTGTTTTTTATTTTGTTCTTTGTTGTTTGTTTATTTGTTTGATTTTTGTTTTGGTTTCCATTATGTGAATAAGTGTTGTGCATGAATATGTTGTGGCTTCTAAGTATGTGTGTGGCTAAACTGTAAGAGGCTTGTGACACTTCGGCGTTTGGCTAGCCTTATGTCTATCTTCCTTGTGTTGGTTACACTCTTTGGCCGATAAAGTTCTGACAAAAAATATGATATCTCTGTAAGGAGAGTTTTGGTCCAACCATGAACCCATGTCTAGTCCAGAAACCTTATGCCTATACTGGGTTTTCTTCTTTGGTGTTCTCAATCTTATACAACTAGTAGAAACAGAGAAGGGGAAAAATCTAAATAAGAAAACTTAAATCACAGGTCTTTATATGATTCTCTGAAGGAACAATCTCTTCTGCTCTCAATAAGTCAGGATCTCTCGTTTGCCCCAAAATAAATATTTGTCAACGCACAATTCTCTTTAAATAAATAAATAAAGGCGAAAGAAGAGAAAGGATTTCTGTGCAGAGGGGTGAAGCAAGCAACTCCGTCGGGGCACTATCCACGCTCGCTGGCAGCGGAGCAATGTTTGTGTTCTTACGTGACTTCGTCGAGGTACTGTCCAGGCCTGCTAGTAATGGAGCAACACAAGAGATGAAAAATTATACTCTGAAAATCTTAAGCTCGCGAATTACACTACCCTTCCCAACTCGAAACATTGTGATTATGTTGAATCTTATGTTGTGTTCAACCGAGAAGGTATAGAGGGGACCATGTCTGTTGATGGGGTAAGTGGGAAGGCCAAAGTGATCTGCACGATGAATCAATACTCCTTGAAGAATCAAGGCCCTACACAGAAGAAATTAACCAAGATAGAGAAGTTGGAGTTCAACCAGTGTGTCGCCAAGTGTTGTAGCTGCTGCAACACCCTCCAAAATTTTGGCTTGCACCCAAATTTCAGAGCCTTCCTTGGTCTTTTCCTTGTTGTTGCAAACACTAGAGCTCATTTCATGAGATTTATCGTAGTTCTTTGGTCCCGTTTGCATGTTTGGTTAACTATCGTCTTTTGGCATGTTTTACTGTCATATAGTGTTTGCGAGTCTTTTCTGATGGTTTCGAAGGTCGGTCTTTGTATATATGACTTGTCCTAATCATGTAAACAGTTGTTGCATTCATACACTAAGTTTTGAGCACTGTTGCACAAGTATCGTCACGGTCGTCCTAAAGCCTATCTTAAGTGTCACACTTGTCATATTTTGTCATGAGGCAATCACACGGAGGGAAATGCTTTGTTTGTGCGTTCCGATGATCTATGTTGTCGTGTCGTCAAAGTATGTTAAGTGTGTGATGATAGTCAAGGTTCATCACAAGTCCATCACCTGTCCCGCACGTAGCCATTTTTGGAAAATCTTCCTGACTTGGCAACTTAGCTTCATTGGGCCCCAACTGAATTACACACTGCGCAGTCTTAGCCCTCTAGGCTGTCACACTGCTGGTTGGAACAATTCCTCAGTCTAGCTCCCAATCTTGACCTCCAGAGTTGTGTAGTTGTGTCTCCCTATCAGCCTTGAACTGTGCATTTCTCATCCTTAAGTCTCAATCCTTTTCATTCCCCGCTGGAATTGCATAATGCACAGAAGCCCAACCTCCCTAGGCCTCCAAAACTACGCAGATGCTTCCTCTAGTGTCCTTTCCCTCAGCCGGACCCCACTACCTCTAGAACTTGTGCAGTTTTGTCTTTCAAACCTCCATGAGCTGCGCATTGCCGAGTCTCAAAGCCCAAGCTCTCCCCCTAATTGCTGGAACTGTGCAATGCGCAAACACTGGGGCCCTTTCTCCAGTGTGTGAGTTGTCCCGGACTCATTTCATGGATAAGAATGCATCATCTTAGACTAGGGGGTTTTCAGTTTGGTTTCGTCTCGTCATGAGTGAATTGCAGGAATAGGTACACTATTAAATCATGGCGAGATGATGGAGAAGGATAAGGAGGGAAGCATGCCTAAAGACTTCCTTGTAGCTGAACTCACAGGTGGATCAATCAAGAGGAAGAAAAGGGACACAAGTTTGCAACTACCATCTAATATTGAAGATCATTGAAGGCTCTGCATCACCAAGCCATGCAGAGGAGAAGAGAAAGCATATCCAAGAAGGCATCCATCACTTAGTGGCAGTAGTGACTTGACATTGCCACATCACCAAGCAGTCCATGTCAACAGTGTCATGTCATGTCATGTCATGAGTGGTCATATGCCACATCACTATTGTGGACCATGTATATTGTATTCAAATGTATTGTAAAGTGGAAGTCCAAAGGACACACATGAATATGAAGAGTCATGTAAGTTGAAAAGTCATAGGAAGTTGAATAGTCATGAGGGTAGTCAAAGAGTCACGAGGGGAAAGCATCACCCCTTGGTTATACATACCTCCTCGTTGTATGAGAAAAATACATTTCACCTTGGCTCCTCCAACAAGGCATTAGAGAGATCAACTAGTTCTTTGAGGAGCAAGGAGTGACTCCAGTGTCCCACTACTAGGGTTAGTGATGTACATTGTAAACATGTGTCTTGGAACTGTCTTAATAACAAAAGCCTTTTAATGCCAACACGTTCTTCATGCATGGACTATGAATGTTTGTAAGGCTATTCTATGGACGTTTGTATTTCATGTTTGTTTTCACATGTACTAAGATAGTTGAACTATTTCGGTTATTTTAGTGTTTATCTTATTGTGAATGTGTTGTAATAGTTGTTATTATTGTCCCATCCTTGTGGACTATTCTGCGAGATACTAGACAATTCTTTCCTTGTTTGTTAGTTGTAACAATCTCCACATTCGTTGTGGACTATTCTACTGGATGTTAGACAAATCCTTCTGGTTCATGTGTGTTTCTTCCTGGGTGGTACTATTACCTCTCAATTAGAGGCTCACTTTTCTCCCCCCTTTGCAATAGAAGAACCTTGACGCAGTTGCAACTGCACAACAATGAGGCACACCTCCCTTGCTTTTCGAAGACATCATTACATCACTCTCTTGTGATGACAGCTAGAGCCAAGGAAAATCTTTAAGGATTTGGAAACCGAACCTTTATACCACATGGGACTCCTACACCAAACGATGTGAGGTCTGATTGGGACTCCATATCGGGGAGGTCCCCTTAATGTTGGCGGGTCCAGCACCATCAACACCACCATTATTTGACCTCAGGGTTTTGATCTTCTTTTCTATCAATTTTTCTACTTTTGCCTTGAATTCTTGGAACTTCTCAAATACTTCATCCTTAGACTTCAAGAGGTATATCCAAGTCTTTGTCGAGTGATCATCAATAAATGTTGCATGGTATTGATGACCACCAAGTGACTTCTCTTACGTGAGTCCACAAACATCGGAGTGTATGAGTTCCAAAATTTTCTTGGATCTTGTATCACTACTAGTAAATGGTTTCTTCACATTCTTACAAAGGGAACGTCCCTTACAGACTCCTTCATGCTCTTCTTTTAATTGGGGTATATCTGTAATCATTTAATTCATTGATTGCAATATCTTGTAATGGAGTTGTCCATACCTTCTATGTTATAATGCACAAGGGTTGATGTCTAAATATACTAGAGTTTGAGGGGGAGGAGTTAGAAGTCTACACAACCTCCCCTCACGAATCCCAGTGGTCCTTGTGTTTTCAATACTAGATCTCTTTTCCCAAAGAATAACTTTTCCATCAACAAATGCTACCCTATCACCTTTATCTTCTAATCAAGAAATAGAAAGCAAGTTCTTTTTCAAACCTAGAACATAGAGGATATTGTTGAGATGAATATTTCCACTAGATTCCAGCTCCAAGGAGGTAGATCCAATCCCTTTAATTGAGTAGTTATTCTTGTCTCCAAGTTCCACTGAGTGAGAAGAGTTTCCTTTTGATAGAGTTTTGATTTGATCAAATTCCTTTGTCGTGTGCCTTGAAGCTCCACTGTCGATTAACCATGTATTATCATCTTCAAATGAACATATAAGAGCATAATAAAGACTTCCATTCATTACTTCTTTAGAGAGATTAGAGATGAACTCGATGATGCATCCTTTAATAGATTCAAGGAGACTCATAAGAGTCTTGAGACCTTCCTTCATGTATCTTGCCACTGGAGAGGGAGAGAGAATATAGCTGCTACAAGAATGTCTCCAAACAAGAGTGCCAACAAGATGTGATTTTTAAGCTTCCTTCCTTCACCCTAACTCTGATACCATGTTGAGAAACAAAAATCACGTAGATAATGATGATTTCTCTTAACTTGATAATTACTTGTGAATATTTGTTGGCTTCTTATTAATATTATGTTCTCTTTACCAAGCAATTACCAAAACCATAAAGATCACAAAGATATAAAGAACACTAGAAATTAGGCTCCAAGCTAGGGAAAAACCCCATAAGGAGGAAAACCCAAAAATCCTTTGCTTATAGAATCAGATCAAAGTGAGATATCCAAAACCCAAGACCAAGACCAAGACTGCCACAAAGACCCAGGCCAGCCTTCACATCTCCTGCAACCAAGTCAAAGTCAACGAAAGTCAACATTGGTCAAACCTTGTCAAATTTGGTCAAACACAAAATTTCAGACTTGTAATTTCCTAGAGTTTCCCCAATACCTTCACACGTGTGAACATAAACAAGCCAAAAACACCCAAATTCTCTATCCTTTGACTTTTCTTCTCTCATTTGACTTCGTTATCTTTCTTCTTCTATTTGGCACAAAAATCGAAGTGTGTGATGAATGACTGAATTAGGTTGAAGTGTCTTCTATTTATAGTTGTCCATGAGGTCAAATAGGTGCCTCTTCAAGGTTGACTTGTCCGGGCAGGGCCAACTTGGTCTTGTGGATGACAAATTGACTTTTTGAATCATAGTAAATTTCGACTCAATAAACGCTAAAAGCATGAAAAACAAGCTTTGACTAGAAATAAAAATAGCAATAATGATAATAATAAATGAGTTTAATAATTACATCAATAGTACATTTGAAGTTTCATTATGAAGACCAATACTAGTTACATTTTCAACATCATCCCTCAAGGTGGGTTACCTAAATGGAATATTTTTCTCACTCCATGGCATTACAAGTGAACTACACAAACTAAACACAGGGGTCTTATATTTGGACTGTAACAACCCTGCCTTACCTTGTTTCTGTAAAATTATTATCATTGTGTAAGCCAGCATGGAAGCCACAACTAGCTTAGTCGAATGCTTTGGAACATTTAAAATTTAAATGTTAAACTTTAATGTTGGATTGAAGTTTGTAAAATTATTATCATTGTGTAAGCCAACATGGAAGCCACAACTAGCTTAGTCGAATGCTTTGGAACATTTAAAATTTAAATGTTAAACTTTAATGTTGGATTGAAGGAGTGGACAATATGGATCCATTGTTTGAGGGAGGTGGTGAGCTTGCTCGTTGGAACAACCATGAACAACATGAAATTTATTGACTAAAGTTGGTTATGACCCAATTGAATACCCACCACCTAAAAAAATTATGAGATGGGATTGGGCAATTAAGGGTAGAAGACAGTGCCCATCCCCCTCAAAGATCGAGGAAAGACTAGGTCAAACAGTGCTTCAGAAGATAGAAGAGTTGGAAAAATAGAGCAAGAGGTAGCAAACTAAGAAGTGGAGAGATTGCACTCGTTTAGAAAATGAAGGCATGTAGAGGAAAGTTACATATATGAGAAACATAGAAGTGTATATTTTTTATTCTCTCTATTTTTTTCTTCTTCTTTGGTTGGTTGTTGTCCTCGAGCATTCAAGATTGATTTGGGCTACGTGGAGCTACGCAACAAAACAAAAAGAATCCAAGGCAATCATGAAGATGATTGCTAAGCCCTATGCCATGTGAATTTTGGGTGTTATTACATGTGATTTTTTTTAGGCAATTGCACTGTGTCTATGCCTAAGTGGTCAGTGCAAGGCTTAGTGGATGACCAAATCACTATGGTTCTTGCTATATAGCTAATAAACCACCTGGACATGGAAGTTTTTGTCATTGTGGTGCTTGATAGAGAGTTGATAAACCACCTGAACAATGCATTGCAGACCCCTGTAGTACTTGTTATGAAAATACAGTTGACACACCATGTAGATAATGGATTCAATCTCTTGGACTGAGCAATACCCCATCTAGACCTTGGGTGAATCCCTATGACTGGACTTAAGAGAGTAAGTGGGTCATTGCGATGCTTAATGTCAAAGGGAAGTTGATAAATCACTTGGAAAATGGACTCCATCTCTGAGTGTGTGACCAAGCCATTGTTGTGAAGTTTCCATGAGCAAGCATCCCCTCACACTTTGGATTTGGCCTGGGCATGGTTAGCTGCAATAAAGTTAGCAGTGTACTTGGGCTATGGCTAGGTGGAGAGTAGAAGTTCCTCCTTTAATCATTAGCCATCATAATACACTCAAATAAGTGGAAATGTTATGCATATTTGGATTATGGACTATGACAATATTAGTTATGTTTTTATTGTCGAATGGTTCTGTATATTCATGAATGATTGCTTGAAATTCATTGTTATAGTCATTGACAATTATATTATGTGTATAGGTATAACAAATGGATGCCCCATGAAATTTGTTTCCATACTCTTGATTTGCTTACTTCTTCTATGCTATGATTTGAATGAATACTTGGATTGGACTTTAGGTACTTAGTTCATAAGCAAGGTGATAAATTGTGGGTTTATGCACTCTTATGCTGTTGCCATGATTGTGGGTTGTAATAATTTTAATGTGTTGAGATTCATACTGTCTAAAAGACGGAATGTAGTTCACCATGAGTGGTTTGTATTCTTGTGTCTTGTTGAGGTGATTGATGAAGTCACCTCTCTTTGGGTAAGTTTAAGTAGTCTATAACAGACAACTTAGTTGGATTGGCACATATGTCTTCATTGAACAATGTTGAATTCTGTGTGAATTGGTCTTGGAGCCATACCCTCTTCCTTATTTTGGAATTGGTGTATATTGGACCTTGTCGATGCCCTTTTTCTTATTATGGTTATGGCACAATATTTCAGGGATCAAGGTTTAGGCTTTGGGCCATGTCTACCAAGAATTTTGGCATTTGGGCTATCACCCCTTGCCTTATAAAATTTCTTTTATCCCCCTTTTTCCCTTAATGCATTGGCAGATTCCGGAAATCCTAAGGTCTGAAGTTGGTAGGGAGTAATTTCTTTTGGAATGGTTTGGATGTCTCTGAGGTCACATTTTCCTAATATGTGGTGTTACATCTGGAGTCCAGAGAACGAAGAGGATCACACCTTTGCATGTGCCTAGATTTCCCTTGGTTGTATTTTCCTTTATGTTTCCTTCTATCTAGGGATTCAGGGACCTTGAGGTGGTTTTGTTTCCTGGTTCTATGTTTTTGTTCTTTCATTCTTGCTTTCTTCTTTGTTGAGTTTTTCCTTTTGTTTTCATTATGCGAATAAGTGTTGTGCTTGGACTTGTTTTGCTTCTTAGTATGTGTGTGGACGAACTATAAAGAGTCTTTCGACACTTCAACATTTGGCTAACTATCTGTCCTTCTTCCTTGTGTTGGTTACATCTTTTGGCTGATGAAGTTGTTGTACCTCTGAGATAGTAGTAGGTTAGGGTACTAATTCCAAAGCATCTAAAATAATTGTTTTGGGGTTTTTGGTTTTAGTTTTTGGAAGACCAATGAAAGAAGACAGGTTTAGAATTGAAATATTTAATCCTTTGGATAATATTAATATTTCAGCAAAGGGCTGCTATAAAGCTTTACACAGTGATATAGGTCAAAAATAGTGGTGAGATGAAAACAGAAAATAATATGATTATCACAGTTTCCAGACTGTAAAACAGAACAATCATAAGTGTGAAAACCTTCTAAACTACGTTCAAAAGATTCAAGGCAGTATACTTAAGCTTACACAAGATGTTGATGATTTATTGATTAGAGGGGATTAGCTACACAGACAGTTGCATTAATCCAATCTCTTAATAGATGATCACTTCAGGAGCTTATAGGAATCAATTGAAACACAAATTGTTCCTACCTAGATATCTCTGTAAGTCATAAGCATATGAAGAAAAACATGATGATTGAAAACTGGAAAAACTTATAGGATAACAAACTGTGTAGAACCAGATTTAGAATCCTCTGCTTTGTATTAAGGTTCCAGAAACACTGAGTACATCAAGTGTTTTCAAAAGCTTCCTTCAAAGGTGGCTTCCAGGTTCAAAGTAGTATTAACAGTGAAGACTTTACAAGCAATGAACTATGAATCTTGAACTTCGAACCATTTACAACTCAAGAAAAGAGTTATTTATACAATAATGAAGCTTAGGAAAAGGTCCTAAACAGATTAAGATTTTTAGGAAAAGAAAGATCTTCGTGGCAAGAAGATAAGGGCAGTTGTTTGAATTATTTCTTGTTGTCCCCTTTAATTAGGCCGCGCTAGCTTTTGTATGATATTTTGCCCTTTCTGCTGATCGATTGTTGGTATCCTTCACGCTGGCAGATTACTTCATTTAACCTTTTTACCTGATATTGCTTTAAACTCTGTTTAATATGCTTCGACTTGGCTGAGTGACCTTTACTGTGCTCCTTTCTATCTTTACTGAGCATTCCAGTTTTACTATGTTTTTCAACAGTAAAATCCTCTTATTTATCTTCAAATTGTTACGCAAGCTTTTTATTTACAAACCTGGAACAACAATCTTTACCTGCAAAAACACAGAAATCATTAAGAAAAACAAGGTGACAGAGGAGGTCTTCAATGGATTTATTGAGCTTTTAAAGGATATCGGAAAGAGTTTGGGGCATATTGGAAGGTAAACAATGGCTTTAATGGCCACAGAGGCTTATTGGGGCTTCACTGTGTAAAACAGGCAAACAGAGCAAAAATGGTCATTTTGGTGTTTAAACGGGAAAAACATTTTTCCTTTGAAATATGGCGCAATAGTGAACAATAACCATTCATCGTTTTGTAGAAAGCGTTTTTCATCCCATCACTTATGAGGCACGAGCGGTTTTGGGGAGTAGTCACCCGAAATAACCAAAACCTGACATGTAGCAATGGAGGACGGTGGAAAAACCGCTTTTCGGGTGGGTAATGCCCGTACATAGAGCCAACCCGAAATCGCCGAGGGTCGTTGGATCTGAAGGCTTTAGATTGGACGGTGGTGGAGTGAAGAAGGAGTACGGAGGGTACGAATGATAAAATTGGCGGAAATGGCTGTATTATGGTTAAAACTGTGATTAGCAGGGTTAAATGGAGGTTTAGTTATTTCTTTGTTTAAATCATAAAAAACGATTTAACAAAGAAAAACTTTGCAAAACGCATATGGCGGACTTGAAAATTTATTAACTTGGGCGGATAATGATATCGGGTCCGGGCTAATATCGCATATCGCAATCGGAGTTTAGTGGGGGGAAGGCCCATCGCAAAGGAATGCGATAGGGGCCGGATGCGATATGGCTATGAAATATGATATATATTTGGTCGGGTCTAGATTCCCATCGCAATCGGAGATCGCAACTGGCGGAGGGTATTGTTATTAGCCGGCACTGCGATGAGGGCATATGCGATATGGGATTAGATTGCAATATATCTATATATATATATATATATATATATATATATATATATATAGCGTCGGGTCTGGGCCCATCGCAATCGCATTTTGCAATGGTGGAGGGTTATTTATATGAAAGACTTGCGATCCCGCCAATGCGATTTTTTTATTAAATACATAGTTTTATAACAAAACTAAGGGTTTTCGGGTTATTTAATTAAAGGAGCTAATATATACGGGAAAGGGAATTTTAGGGGTTTTTAATACATTAAGTTAGTTTTAATGTGGAATATAAGCGGAAAAGGGAAAAAGACTAAGTATTATGTTTTTTATGAGTTATTTACTTTTCATATATGCATAATACTTAGGGTAAAACATCCTTTTGTGGGTTTTTCAGGTAAAAAGGGATTTTACATGGTAAAAGGAATTTTATATGATATTTTCACTTTTCATAAGTAAAAAGGGTTTTGACCTTAGGAAAAGGGGTTTTTATGGAAAATGAGTGAATATGAACTGTATGAAGGTAGGAAGGGGAAATAGTAAATATAAGGATGAATGGGGATGAATTTTTGATGAGGGGGAATCTAGTATTATTGTCCTTAAGTCATTTTAGGCGAGGGTCCAGTCCCTCCAGAAGTCAGAGAAATGCTCTGAGCCTATTTTGACTTAAAGGATTTAAGTACTGGGAAATTAGTAAAGTAAAAGGGTAAAATGAATGAGGAAGTTAATTAATTGACTTTGTAAACCTTCGTTTGCTTTGTGTAATTGTCTCATGGACATAGAAACATAGGGTAAAACCTGATAAATGTATACTTTGTCCAATCAATCATCATCTTCTGCAACCTTTCTTCTGCTTACCCTATCATTTTTTCTTCACTTAATGGGTGCATTTAAGCTAACAAACCCTTATCCATTTTCTTTTAAAGTAGGAAACTATCTAGTTCTTAACCTTATATCAATCCAAGGGCTTAGATTAAACTGATGAGCACCTTATTATTCTATACCTAACTATTGATCTGCGAAGATTAAATAGTTTGGCCAGATCTTTATTCATTAACTATAACATCAAATTTAAAGCATGAAGCAGTCAAGATTAAACTGTTTGATTGTCATGGATTGTGGCATTTAAATAAGCTGCACACAACCATTATTTTGCAGAAAAAGGTAGTGGCATTTAGACTTGCTCACTTTCAGAATTTATTTGTTTTCTTTTCTTTCCAACCTAACATTTTCTTTTTGCCCTGATTTTTTTAGAGCATCTAACCTAACATTTTCTTTGATATGGACATCATCATCAAGATTTATTTTTCAACTAACATTTTATTCACTATTGTTATGTTTATATCCTAACTTAGCATTTTTTCAAATATTCTATCTTATCAAAACCAAAAATGCTACAACAGAAGTTTTGACGGAAAATATGATTCATCCGTAAGGAGAGTTTTGGTCCAATCATGAACCCACATGTAGTCCTGAAACCTTATGCTTATACTCGGTTTTTCTGCTTTGGCGTTCTCAAGTTTATCCAACTAGTAGAAACGAAGAAGATGTTAATTTAGGTATGTTCTATGCTTAGAGCAATTTATTTCAATTTTCACAGTTAACTCAATATCTTTTCCAGATTAGCAATCACATCAGCATTAAAGTAAACTGTAGATAGAACATAAACATAAATCATAGAAGACAAACCAAGACAAGAGAACACAAGATGTGGCGCTACCGAGGGACAAACCCCAATGTGGGGAAACCCTTGATCAATTCTTCTTATATTTTCTTCAATAGTTCAGCAGAGAGAGAGAGAGAGAGAGAGAGAGAGAGAGATAATACATTTACAACAGAAGTCAACACTTCGACTTTCTATATCTACATGAGATCAGTTGAAGGCATGTTGCTTCAACTGATTCTCCAAGGTGACTCCTTCACCTATCATTGTGTTGCATCTCGTTCACTTGTTGCACCTCACTGTGCTACACCATGCTGCACTCATCATCACAGTGCTGGACCTAATGACCATGCTATGCACTTCATGTTGTTGCTCCTGTCATTGTGCTGCTCCAATCACTGAGCTGCTCTCATCACGGATCTGCACCCAATGTTGTACTCATCACTGATCTGCACTCAATGCTGCACCATCACTGATCTGTACTCAATGACTGCTATGCTGCACTTCACTGTTGTCTCTAATACCATGCTACATCCAACTGCTGCATCTAACCAAGCTGTCTAACATGCTGACCACAGAAGCAGTCACATTAACCTTCAGTCCTTATCCTTGTGCAACCGATAGCACAATGTGTTGTTGGCTATGGCCTGTGGCCTAGCCAACAACAAGCAAGGTTTTCATACAGTACCCAGTTATTACCCTTGAAAAAAATGTATATCAATCAGCGTTATTACTGTACAATCATGCCCAAAACAGATCTCAAATATGTCACATTGTCATCTACAGCAATGTGACTTAAATGATGATTAAATACTTCCTTTTGTTGTGGCATAGGACCATTTGTATGCCGCTGATTAGGGCCTCTTCTATTGCGGCTAAGAGCTGTGTATAAGGCCTTTTTCATGATGGCAAATAGAAGCTAGATGAGGGCTGCCAATTAGGTTGACAGTGTGTCTCCTCACTGCTGCTAGGGCTTCATTCTTCCACTAGACAACATATAGAAGTCTTCTCAATACAGTGGCTAGAGTCCCCATTATGACAACGAATTAGGTGCTTTAAGGATTGCGGATTAGGAGCCACTCAAACATCAGATCAAGGTTCTCTTTTGCTGCATTTTGAGGATCACTTGTGACAGCAAATCATGACCTGCGGCTAGAGTATTTAGGACAACGTATGAGGGCTTATCCTTCAGCTGTGTGTAGGCTTCTTTTTACTGCGGCTAGGGCTCCCTCTAGTACTCCTTAGATCTGCGTTGAAGCTCCTTAGACTAGAGAGCCTTTTCTGGACAGCGTTGAGGGCTTATACTTTTCTTCCTCCCTTGACTGTGGCTAGGGCATGTATCCCTGCGGCTAGGGCACCTCCAAGATTCCTCCTTTAGGGCTGCGTAGAAGGCACCTTCATGACAGCGTATAGGATAGGGCATCCTCTAGGGCAGCGTATCCTCTTTAGGTCTCTCCTCCCACTAAAACCCAAAGACAAGTGGAGAGGAAGAGATCCCCAAGAAGATGAGTGTCTAAATGACTTGAAGTCCTCCTTTATTTATACTAAAACGTTGAGCACAAGTGGGGTTTATTTGGTTGCTGGTCGACCTTGACGAATTGTCCCATAACACAAATAAATTCATATCTCCATGAATAATTATCGGAATCGGATGATCTTTAGATCAATCCTACACCTCTTGATGAGAGGGATCCAAGAAAAATACCAGCTGCCATTAATAAGATGACCCACATGGAGTTTTGCCCTAGTTGCCACTTTTAACACTCCCTCTCAACTAGGGAGAACTCCATCCGCTGATCCATATGTCCGACTATACTATCTCTGCCATCAGTGCCCTGTACTGCTCTGCTCTGTTGAACTCTGCTCAGTTCTACTCTGCTGAGCTTTGCTCAGTTCTGCTCTGCTCTGTTGAACTCTGCTCAGTTCTACTCTGCTGAGCTCTGCTCAGTTCTGCTCTGCTGAACCATGAAGAAGAAGAATTGATCGAGAATGTCTCATAACATTCTCTACTGACTCGAAGTCAGTTTTATTCATCCCAGATCAATATCACAAGAGAGTGTCTCAAATCACTCATACTGATCCCAGATCAGTTTCATTGATCCCAGATAAATATCACAAGAGAGTGTCTCAAACGACTCATACTGATTCCATATCAGTTTCATTGATCCCAAATCAATGTCACAAGAGAGTGTCTCAAACAACTCATACTGATCCCAGATCAAATTCATTGATCACAGATCAATGGAGGTCATCCAAACATAGGGAGTACCGTAGATACAACGACGCGTCCATCGATAGTGCTACTAATGGTCCCTAACCCCATTTCCCTCTCATTGATCAAATGAGAGGTACTTCCCATGAGTCCCAGACTACATGGGTAGGATGACTCGACAAGAGAACTAATCATCCTATCCACAGGAGAACGAATAATCCTATCCCACAGTCACGAAGGGAGAACTAATCATCCCGGCCCACAGGAGAACTAATCATCCTGTTCCACAGTTGCCACGGGAGAACTAATCATCCCGGCCCATAGGAGAACTAATCATCCTGTTCCACAGTTTCCACGAGAGAACTAATCATCCCGACCCACTGGAGAACTAATCAACCTGTTCCATAGTCGCCATGGGGTATCATAGGGGAAGGTTGAACCTGTCACCCTGTACATAGTGCACCACCAGGGGAGGGTGAGTCGCCCTGTGGTCATATGTCGCTCCAGTAAGTACCCCAAGCCCCCCTGAGCTCCTAGAGCTCAATGCATGCAACATGCAGGACCCTTTTACAAAGGTCTCTCAACGACTCCAAGTCGTTTGGGAAAATCACAGATTTGATCTTTCCCCGGGGCTTTGACAAAGTGTTTGCGACCTGTACATCAGTCTCAATGCAATGGAACCTCCTCACTCATCGACTTCCCATATCCCAGATAAGGTAGTATCTGATGTCTATTTGTTGGAGCAATCATCAAATACGAGATTCCTCAACAATTGATTCCCCCTTGGTTGTGATAGAGAATCAAAACAGCTCACTGAAGAGCTTTGACAACCAGGTAGCTTCACACGAGATCATAGACGTAGCTATGTATTCAGTCTCAACGGTGCTAAAAGCAATCATCTTTTGCTTCCTGCTCATCTAGGATATCGAAGCAGAACCTAAAGAGAACGAGCACTCAAAAGTGCTCTTGTGATCCTCCACACTGCCTGCCTAGTCAGTATTCGAATAATCATGCAGCTTCACATTTCTGGCAGTGTATCTCAATCCATGATAGATTGTGCCCCAAAGATATCTCAAAAGATTCTTGGAACCAATCCAATGATGCTCAACCAAATATGAGCTCACCATGCTAACTGCAAAACATATATCCAGACAAAAGTTCACCAAGAACATCAATGCAAATGAGTTTATGAAATTCAGAGGCATTTCCCAAATCTGGTCTGACATCATCACCATATGACTTTTGAAAGTTAAGATCCTCGAGGTAGTCACGAGCTTGCAGTTTACCATTCCACATCCAGAATACAACTCCCTCTTAATTTTGCAAGTGAGAGGGTCTGCACCTGTTTGAAATAGGCCAGCCTCAGAAGGTGCTGGTATGAGAGGTCTATCATCCACAACGTTCAAACAATGGTTTAGATCAGCTGCACTCTTAGTGAATCTCAGCTTCATCTGACAGCTATCAATCCTCTCGTACTATGCCCGGGGTGTTTTGCTTCAAGCCACAAAGGGATTTCTTCCACTTGTATATATGAGATTCCTGATCATGAATCTCAAACTCCTCGGGTTGTTCCAAACCTGTGGACCTGCTACATGAGGGGAATGGTCCCCTTGTAGGATTTTCCTTTGGTACATCTTAGATATGTACCTTCATGCTCTTCTTGAATTCAGGCATCCCTGTCATCATCTGACTCACATCGGGTAGGGCCCCATAAGTAGACCTCCGATGTTATAGATGAGTTATGTCAATTGACATGATCCCCAATGGACCATCCTGCAACTTGGTACAAATTGCCAACCTTGAACAGGTTTCAAACACGTACCTTTCCATCGATGAATGCCACCTTGAAACCTTTTGACTTCCATTGCCGAAATGGACACCAGGTTCTTCTTGCGATCAGGTACATAAAAGAGATTCTCGTAAATGAATCGAGTTACCCGCATTCAATTGATGAGTAACATTTCCTACACCCTTTTTGGGATAGGTGGCATCGGCTCCAAGTATAATCCCATGACTGTTTCCATTTCTGCTAAATTAGAGAGAGCACCCTTCTATCTGATGGAGTGCCCTGAAGCACTACAATCAATAAGCTAGATTCCCAAAGAATCTGAAGGAGAGGGCCAATGAAAGATAATGCTTCTTTATCTTATTAGAAACAACATTTGATTCTTCATACCTGGAGTTCCTTGCTTTCACTGAAGAGTCGGCCATTTCCTTGATGACCTGCATTACCTGTCATTCCTCTGATCATTGAAGATGTCACTAGAATGATTGTTATCATCATCAAGTGATGTGTTCCTACAATTTAGACACTCCTTCCCATAATGGCCGAACTTATTGCAAACAAGGCATTTGTCTTTCTTTTCACCCTTAGATCCAGACTTCCCATTGAAGTGATCTTTAGGCCATCAGAAGCTTCCGCTGCGCCATTCTGATAATGTTCTCTGCTTCGACTTCACCCTTGGTGAATTTGAGTAGGGATGAGGAATCCATTGATCCTTTTGTCCTTTCCCAACTGTCTTCGGTGATTGCTCTTTCACTCTTGCTTGGGCTTTGTCTTCACCTCAGTTTTGATACCATGTTAATTTAGGTATGTTTTATGCTTAGAGCAATTTATTTCAATTTTCACAATTAGCTCAATATCTTTTCCAGATTAGCAATCACATCAGCGTTAAAGTAAACTGCAGATAGAACATAAACATAAATCGCAGAAGACAAGCCAAGACAAGAGGACACAAGATGTGGCGCTAGCCAGGGACAAACCCCAATGTGGGGAAACCCTTGATCAATTCTTCTTATATGTTCTTCAATAATTCAGCACAGAGATAGAGAGAGATAGTACATTTACAACAAAAGTCAACACTTCGACTTTCTATATCTACATGAGATCAGTTGAAGACATGCTGCTTCAATTGATTGTCCAAGGTGACTCCTTCACCTATCATTGTGCTGCATCTCGTCCACTTGCTGCACCTCACTGTGCTACACCATGCTGCACTCATCATCACAGTGTTGGACCTAATGACCATGCTATGCACTTCATGTTGTTGCTTTTGTCACTGTGCTTCTCTAATCATTGAGCTGCTCTCATCACGAATCTGCACCCAATGTTTTACTCGTCAATGATTTGCACTCAATGCTGCACCATCACTGATATGTACTCAATCACTGCTATGTTGCACTTCACTGTTGTCTCTAATACCATGCTGCATCCAACTGCTGCATCTAACCAAGTTGTCTAACATGCTGACCACAGAAGCAGTCACATTAACCTTCAGTCCTTATCCTTGTGCAACCTATAACACAATATGCTATTGGCTATGGCCTGCGGCCTAGCCCAGCAGCAAGCAAGGTTGTCATACAATACCCAGCTATTACCCTTGAAAACAATGTCTATCAATCAGCCTTATTGTTGTACAGTCATGCCCAGAACAGATCTCAAATATGTCACGCTGTCATCTACAACAATGTGACTTAAATGCTGATTAAATACTTCCTTTTGCTGTGGCATAGGACCACTTGTATGCCGCTGATTAGGGCCTCTTCTATTGCGGCTAAGAGCTACGTATAAGGCCTTTTTCATGATGGCAAATAGAAGCTAGATGAGGGCTGCCAATTAGGTTGACAATGTGTCTCCTCACTACTGCTAGGGCTTCATTCTTCCACTAGACAACATATAGAAGTATTCTCAATATAGTGGCTAGAGTCCCCATTATGATAGTGAATTAGGTGCTTTAAGGATTGCGTATTAGGATCCACTCAAGCATCAAATCAAGGTTCTCTTTTGCTACGTTTTGAGGATCACTTGTGACAGCAAATCGTGACCTGCAGCTAGAGTATTTAGGATAGTGTATGAGGGCATATCCTTCAGCTGTGTGTAGGCTTCTTTTTACTACGGCTAGGGCCCCCTCTAGTACTCCTTAGATCTGCGTTGAAGCACCTTAGACTAGATAGCCTTTTCTGGACAGCGTTGAGGGCTTATACTTTTCTTCCTCCTTTGATTGTGTCTAGGGCATGTATCCCTGTAGCTAGGGCACCTCCAAGATTCCTCCTTTAGGGCTGTGTAGAAGGCACCTTCATGACAGCGTATAGGATAGGGCATCCTCTAGGGTAGCATATCCTCTTTAGGTCTCTCCTCCCACTAAAACCCAAATACAAGTGGAGAGGAAGAGATCCCCAAGAAGATGAGTGAGTAAATGACTTGAAGTCCTCCTTTATTTATACTAAAACGTTGAGCACAAGTGGAGTTTATTTGGTTGCTGTTGACCTTGACAAATTGTCCCATAACACAAATAAATTCATATCTCCATGAATACTTATCGAAATCGGATGATCTTTAGAACAATCCCACACCTCTTGATGAGAGGGATCTAAGAAAAATACTAGCGGCCATTAATAAGATGACCCACATGGAGTTTGGCCCTAGTTTCCAATTTTAACAGAAGGGGAAAAATATAAACGAGCAAACCTAAATCAAAGGTCTCTATATGCTTCTCTGAAGGAAAAACCTCTTCTACCTCAATAAGTCAGGATCCCTCTTCCGCCCCAAAATAAATAAGTGCGAATAGACAGTTCTCTTTAAATAAATAAATAAAGGTGTAAGAAGAGAAAGGCTTTTTGCACAGAGTTGAAGCAAGCAACTCCGTCGGGGTACTGTTCAGGCTCATTGGTAGCGGAGCAATGTTTGTGTTCCTACGTGACTCCGTCGGGGTACTCTCCAGGCCTATTGGGAGTGGAGCAACACCAGAGATGAAAATTTATACTCTGAAAATCTTAATCTCACGAGTTACACTACCCTTCCCAACTCGAAACATTGTGATTATGTTGAATATTATGTTTTGTTTGATTGAGAAGGTATAGAGGGGACCATAGCTATTCATGGGATAAGTGGGAAGGCCAAGGTGATCTGCACGATGAATCAATACTCCCTGAAGAACCAAGGCCCTGCACAGAAGGAGTTAACCAAAACAGAGAAGTTGGATTCTACCAGTGTGTCGCCAAGTGTTGTAGCAATTGCAACACCCTCCAAAATTTTGGCCTACACTCAAATTTTGGAGCCTACTGTGGATCCTATGATCGGTCATTCCTTAGTCACTTATTGGTAAGATGATGATTTCAAGCTCCCTTCTTCGATCTCAAGAGTCATTCACGCTTTTATCTTTATATAGAAAGTGTCATCTTTGGGCATGGGAGTTATCGCTTGTCATGCAAAGGGAAGTTTTGGTTTGCTTCAAGGGGAAATCTTTGTGAAAATGAGTTGTTCTCATCATATAGACATGTTTTGCACTCATTTCCAAATTTTCACACACTATTACACAAGTGTCATCATTATCCTCACAAAGTCTATCGTCAGAGCTGCACTTGTCGTAAGCTGCCACAAAGGTTGTTGCATTAAGTGAAGTATGTTTTCATATGTTCTGGATGATCTATGTTGTATCACTAAGTGTCCATCTATGTGGTTGCAGTCAAGTTTTATCCCTGTTCACATCGGTTCCACTAATCCCACACTTAGCCAAATTCTGGAGGATTCCTAGCAACCTAGCCTCATCCAGCCTTCCTAAACTATGCACTTCGCATCTGCAACCCTCAAGCTTTTTCCTTGCCTGCTGGAACTGTGAAATGCGTAGAAAGACCAACATCCCTTGGCATCCAAAATTGCATAGAGGCTACCTCCAGTGATCCTCCCTCAGTCGGAGCTCACTGCCCTCAAGAACTATGCAAATATGTCCTCCAGGGACTCATCCCGCAGCAACCACTTCCTGCTTGAACTACACATTTTTTTACCTTAGAGGGCACTATGAAATTTAAACCCTCAGTAGGCAATGTGCAGTCTTATCCCTCAGTCTAGTCCAGTCATCGAGCCTTCTCCCCCTTGACCTAATACCAGTTCTAGCTCAGTTAATGGATTATCATGCAACATCTTAGACTAGGGGTTTATCAGATTGATGTCATCTTGCCATGAGTGGATTACATATACATGAATTCTACCAGGCTACAACAAAATGATTAAGAAGGAGATGAAGAAGGAGGACATGCTAGATGATACTTAAGGAGTTGAGGAGAAAAGCTAATCATCATATAAGAAGATCAAGGAACCCTGGGGTATGATAGAACATTAGAAGTCAGAACCGCATGAAGACTCCATCTGATTCACAACCCTTTGGAGGGTAGGTACAGAAAACAAAGCACATATCATAAAGTTGAAATACACCTCTTAGCGTAGTATGAATGACAACTTATCATTTTCATATCATTATGTCTTCAATGACATGTATGGTCGCAAACATTGAAAGTCATTCCATGTGTTTTCTCTAAGTGTTTTTCTCCCTTTCACTTGTTGGATCAACTATCGTCTCTTGGCATGTTTGACTATTATGACATGTTTGTAAGCCTTCCCTAGTGGTTTTGAAGGTTGAACTCTGTGTATATGAGTTGTCATAACCATGTAAACACCTATAGCACTCATACACAAAGTCTTGAGCACCGTCGCACAAGTGTCGCCACGGTCACCCTAAAGTCTATCTCAAGTGTTGCACTTGTGGCTTCTTGACCTGAGATAGTCACATAAAGGGTAATGATTTGTTTGTTGACTCAGTGGTCTATGTTGTTGTGTCATCGAAGTATGCTAAGTGTGTGATCACAGTTCAAGTTCATCACGAGTCTATCTTCATCCCGCAATTAGCCACTTTCGGAAAATCTTCCTGACCGGGCAACTCAGCTTCACCGAGCCCCTACTGAGTTGCACACTGCGCAGTCTCAACCCTCATTAATGTGACCTTGCTGCCTGGAACTGCGCAGTTTACAGTCACTGTCTTCCAGGGTGGTTGTATTGCACAATTCCAGAACCCAGCAGCCTTCCTTGACCTCCAAAATTGTGTAGTTGTGCCTCTCAATCTGTCTTGAACTATGCACTTTTCAATTTTATTCCTCAAGATTTCCCCTTGCTTACTGGAACCCCATAGTGCGCAGATAGCCCTGCCTCCCTTGGCCTCCAGAATTACATAGATGTGTCCCCTAGTGACCTTCCCTTAGCCGGAGCTCACTACCCTCAAGAACTTCGCAGATTTTTCCTCCAGGCCTCTCTGCTGCTCGGTCCCCCTTGCCTCTGAAAACTGTGCAGATCTGTCTCATGGGGCCTCATCTCGCATGAACCATTGTTTGCCTGAATTGCGCAATCCTTACTCCCAGTGACCACTACACAATTTTTCTCCCCAGTGATGACTGTGCTAAAAGTTCCTCAGCCAAGCTTGGGTTGCTCTCTGCGCAATCTCAGTGATCAAGCCCTCTCCTTGTCACCTGGAAATACACAATGCGTAGTTATTGGGCCCTCTCTCCCATCCTATCACTTGTCTCAGGCTCAGTTCATTGATAGTAATGCATCATCTTAGACTAGGGATTTTTCGAATTGATGTTGTCCGTCATGAGTGAATTACAGGAACATGTACACTATCAAGTCATGGCGAGATGATGAAGAAGGAGAAGGAGGAGGGAAGCATGGTTAGAGACTCACTTGTAATTGAATAGATGAGTGAACCTGTCAAGAGAAAGCAAAGGGACATAAGTTTGCAACTACCTCTCAAGAACGAAAATCATTGAAGGCCCCGCATCATCAAACTATGCATAGGAGAACAGAAAACATATCAACGAACACATCCATCACTCAGCAACAATAGTGACTTGACATTGCCAAACCATCAATTTATTCCATGTCAGCAATGTCGCTTCAAGTCATGTCACGAGTTGTCATATGCCACATCACTATTGTGGGCCATTTATATTGTAAATCAAATGTATTGTAAAGTGAAAGTCCAATGGAAACACAAGAAAATGAAGAGTCATGTAAGTTGGAAAGTCATAGGAAGTTGAATAGTCATGAGGGTAGTCAAAGAGTCACAAGGGATATGCAAAACCCTTGGTTATATATACCCCCTCATTGTATAAGCAAAGGACTTTTAACCTTGGCTCCTCCCGCAAGGCATTAGAGAGACTAGCTAGTTCTTTGAGGAGCAAGGAGTGGCTCCAATGTCCCACTATAGGGCTAGTGATGTACAATGTAAATATGTGTCTTGGAACTTTTGCTTAATAATAGAAGCCTTTTAAGGCCAGAACGTTCTTCATATCGGGGAGATCCCCTTGGTTGACGGATTTCCAGCATCGTCAACATATGTATTCCATCCGATATTGTCATTATGAGTTAGGTTGTAGAGTTTTAGGAGCCACATAATTGGCATTATATCTAATCATGCAACCTAACTAGAAGCTTCTTTATATTCCATGTTGTTAAAATGATCCATGTTGTTGAAGTGAATATATATCATGTTGCATGGCCATAGCTCTAAAATTATACATAAGTGTTTTTCCCTAAAGGGAGTGAAGGTTTTATACTTATCAAATAATATAACTATCCTTCCTAATTTGTATTGAGTCAAATGGCCTCCTAAGACAAACCATGGCCTTTTCAAGAGCAAATCTCGACTCTAATTTATGGATTTATTTGTTGATATCCAAAACTCTTCTTTAACCTTGGGCCTTATTGTAGAGTTTATCTAAACATGAACTTACACAAGGATCTAAAGTAATTATCTCCATGAGGAAAAGTGATAAAATTCTAAAACAACTTCACGAGTATATCAACATGTTGAACAACTATTTCAAGTTTTAAAGCTTGGACCATTGGATCCATGATTTTCTATTGGTTGCCTACTCTATCTCTCTTATTTCCATTTCCAATCAAAAATATATTCTCAAGGAATTGTTATTTAAAAGTGGATGGGCCCACCTAGTGTTACAACAAGAACAACAAGCCTCAAAAAGCCTTTATGTAAAAGGCCAAAACAACAATCGACCCTAGCAAGTCTCAAGCTCCTTCTAGTCAATTGATGGTAATGTGTTGGCTCTTGATGCTTGCCAAATGAGGAGGGGGATGAAATAAACCCCCAAACTTTGTCAGTAAACCTATAAGGGGATGGCTCCATTGATGAATAGTTACAAACACCAATTCCCATTACTCTCAATTACTAGCTTTTCTCATATAAAGCTATAGAAGCGTTTTATCGTTACAATGTTGAAGGCCTTAAGGAGAATGAGGAAGAGATGCATGACATAATAGGTTCCAAATGGAATTTTTATAATGGATATCTAGGGTTTAAGTAACTGTGGCATAAAACAAACAATATTCTAGATCAAAACTTCAATAGGTGAAGTGGACATTTTATGTTTGTAAGACGCCAAAATTATTTGGGATTCTATAAAATATGACCTTATTTATTATATTCTCAAGTGGTAATTTATTTTCCTCCAATCATATTTATGGGAGTGAGGAGTTTCCACCCTCATATCTCCTAGGTTAGCATATTTCATGGGTCAGTGGGGCTCAAAAACTACTCAAAGACTAGTTTGGATACTTATGAATTTAGATGATCATTTGTGAACAACCAACATTTATGCCTATAACAATGTAGTTGTACAAGCACCCTTTTGGATGTGAATAGATAATGAACTAATAGAGGCCCCATATTTGGTTTGTGGAAATCTTAATTTGGTATAAATTGGGAGGATGCAAAGGTGTGTTGCAAAGAAACAAACCTAGATAGTCATGAAGACCGAACCAAGGTTTTGTGTGCCCAAGTTTTGGTTCTATGACTAAGTGTAGTTTGTGGGACAAAAGTTTTCATTTATGTCAAAGGATGAATGGGTCATTGTTGAGTAATACTTTCATTTATTTTAAAGCCCTAATCTTAGAGATTATCCCATAGCTTTGGGATGATAAAAGCATGTGATACTAGTTCAAGAAGCCCTAAAGAGCAAAAGGATTTAAGCCCTCAAATACAAAATTGACAGCCAAAATAAAACCAAGGAAAAGGATGTCAAAGCCAAAGAAAATTCATGGAAGGACTGTATCATCACGTAGCCCTCATCAAGACCTTTCCAATGGTATATGGCACTTCGTCTAACTTCTCATGGTTGAAGAGAAATGATTTTTGGATTTTTGATGCTCCATTTGAATACCCTATCTTTAAATGCATTTTTACTCCATTTACCTAGCTCATATGGACTTATAACATCCATGGTTAGAAATCTTATTCTGGGACCTTTCCAATGGTATATGGAACACTCTCTAACTTGTCATGGTTGAAGAGAAATGTTTTTTTGAATATTCACTATACATTCTGCTAGTTGGACAAGCGAGTCCAGCTAATGGAAAAGCCAACCCAACCAGTGGACAAGTTGGCCCAATCTAGACCTCGAATGTACTATATTTAGGCATGATGAGGAGGCATTTTAGCAATTCTCTCAAGGAAAATTATATTTGTTGAAATAAGCAAAGAAAATTGGTGTTTCCCAGGTCCATATCTCATGAACTAGAAGTGAGGAGAGGCCAAACTGGGGAGGCTATCTATGGAAGAACTTTTGGCACATTTTTAAAGATTTTTGGCACAATTTTTTAATTTCTTTTTGTTATCATTCTTGTGAATTTTCTTGAAGTTATTCTTGTACAAGTTTGGAGCAGATATTGAAGTTATTCTTATAGAAGTTTGGATCAGATCTTTAAGTCATTCTTGTCGAAGTTTAGAGCACACCTTGATGTCATCACTATATATGTATTGAAGCAAATTCGAGTTACCTTTTGCGGTAGACAAACATTATTTTCTGAGGCAAAGTTCTTGAGGGATATCTGAGATACTAAAAGCACAATTCGAGGTATGTTTTAAGGAATATCTAAAGTAATTATTAGAATCGATTTTGTTGCATTAGAGCTTAGAGGTGCAATGGCATACCTATTGGAGCAGATCTGAAGTTGAATATGTTAAATTGTAGCAAGAAGAGGCATCATTTGACTTGTGCCTTAGTCAAATGGAAAAATTTGAATTTCCACATCAACAGGATGACTTGAGTTGCAGTTAACAAGAGTGACATGGCCAAGTCACTTAGTTAAGTCAGTCAATTTGAGTTTTTGGGAAAGAAGTAGAGTTGTGCATGAGTTGATTGCTAAGATCTAGCAATCTAGTTGAGTTCTAGTTAGTGAAACTTAGTTATCTGAGATCTAGTCATGAATGGAGTCAGAAGGAGTTCAGTTGAGTATTTGTAATTGTTGTTAACTCACCAATCTCTCAATTAACTAGTCAAATTACTAAAAATAACCCTAGTCATGCATGGGATTTGAATTGTCTAGTTGAGGTGGAGGAAAAGGCACATTGTAATTATCAATTGTATACTAGTTGAGTGTACATCATTGGGGCAGGTGAGCAATTCCTCTAGTATTTGTGCAAGGAAATAGGATATTTCCTTATCCTTTATGAGCTAATTTTCTCAAGAATTGCGCAAGAAAATAGGAGGAAGGTTGAGGCCTATTTTGGCTAAGTGGTGGTTAGAGAAAGTATAACAGGAGGAGATCATTATTGCAATGTAGTTTGAGCTTCAAGGATTGAAGTTGTCATTCTAATAGATCCATATTCTCATCTCATTTAATACAAAATAGAAGAGGGGTTTTTTCTAGTTGGGTTCCCTAGTAAAAACACAGTGTTCATGTGTTTCTATTGTTTGTTTTCCTTTCTACAGATTGAGTAGAATAAATTTGTGTCTATTGTTTTCAATCTTAATTCATTAGCAGCTGCAAATTTTGAGTTATTTCTACATGGTATTAGAGATATTAAAGACTACATAGAAACGAGGTTCCAGATCTTCTCTGAGAGAAATTTCAATTTGTAGAGTTTTTGGTGCATATGTTCTTTAGTGCAAGAACAATGATTTTCAATGGATTGAGGTTTGAGTATGCATTTGAGGGTACCTCAAATTTTTGAGCTTGGAAAGACATGATGGAAGTTGTGTTGAATGACAATGGAATACTGGAATACACACAAACTAATATTCCAAACCTAACAACATCAAATGCTCAACGACTGGAAAAATGGAAGAAAGACACAAAAAGGTCTAGGAGGATTATTCTGAAAGGAGTTAGAGATCACGTGGTTTCGAATTTGCATGGCAAGGAGACTCCATTTGCAGTTGTAAAACTCTCACTGATCTATTCCAAGGAAGCAGTGATGCCAGAAAATGGCATTGAGAGACAAGATTTGCAACATTCAAATGGGTTAAAATGAAATTGTTGTTCAATACATATCCAGATTCACTCATCTTTGATATGAACTTGGATGAGTTAGAGAAAATGTGCCATCATCTAAACTTGTGAGCTTAGCGCTCCCAGGCCTTCCGAAATCTTGGCACAACTATCAGGATTCCGTTAATGGAAGAGATAAGCTCCCAGATTGGGAGATACTTTGGTTTGATTTGGTGAAGGAGGAGATTAGAAGAAACACTAGAGATAGTGTCACATCTAAAACTGATGAAGAAGAAAACTTTTCTTTGGTAGGCAAAGGAAATAAATCCAAAGGAAAGAAGGCCCAAGGCAATGCATAATCCAACCAGAACCATAGCAAGAAGAAAGATCTCTGTAAAATTAAATGTTTTCACTGCCATGAGTATGGAAACTATGCAACCAAGTGTTCGCACAAGAAATCCAATAATAATGTTGCAGGAGTAGCAGGAGGTGATGCTCTCACATCACAATTCGAGTTGAATTTTTGTTATACAGTAATTTGTCACACTCCTTGTCTTATACCCTGAGTTGTCGAGCTTTGCCCAAAATGTCGCAAAGCGAAAAAGATGTCAATCAATTGACCATGAAAAACATTGATCCAGTCATCCCTGAAGAAAAGAAGAAGAAATGCCTTGAAATAATTTTAGAAGAGCTTGTCAAAAAACCCTATTTACAAGCCCAACACTACTTTTAGCAGCCAAACCCATGTTAGTACCCTTTGGTCTAACTAGTGACTAGCACTGGCAGCGCGACTTTGGATAGGAAAATCCATGTTGATCCTCTTTAGGCAGTTTCTCCAAAAATGGAGCAGAAGCTTCACTTACTAGAAGCCTCGAGAATGACGAGTTAGTTTTTGCTGAATAAGAATATGGTCGATCTCTCCCATTTTGATTCATTGATCCTACCTTTAGCGATCTTCCCCTTAAGATGTGGACCTTATTCCCCCTTTTTTGGATCCCTAACTCCCTCTCCTTCCCTATAAATGCATTCCCTTATACCCTCAAATGGTTGGTCAGACTAGATTGGTCATGTTGCTGCTAAATTGTGCCTAATTGTTGCCAATTTGTGAAGGAGAAAGGAGAGCTTGAGAAGTCTTGGCTTGGATTTGGAAACCCATCCGAAGGAAGCTTCCAACGTTAAGGCAGTGGTTGTATGCTTCCCTCTTGTGTTTATTATTAATACAATGCATGTTTACTTTCCATAAGCGTGTAAATGACTACTTGCTTAGTATGATGCTCCTTGATCTATCATATGGTTTATATTAGAATGCATATGCTATGTTTTTTCTTTGTTGTATTTTTTTGATCTCTCTTGTAGGTATTCGTTCACAACAAAATAGCGAGGATCGAGATTGGAAGTGAGGAGATCAACATCGACATCGAAAAGTGACCACATAGGAGTGAGGTAGACCATCTTTCCTCTCCAATGTCATTCTGATTTAAACTAGGAGATTTTTGTATGTATTTGTTTCAATTGTTACTACATCCACTCATTGGACTAGAGGGACCGCTTCTATCTGTAGAAGGGATAACCTAGTTAACAAATTGGCGACTCCATTGGGGATTTACGAGATCTAATCAAAGACTCAAATTGGAAGGGGATTTGTTTCATTTTTTAACGAGCTTGACACAAGAAAAGAACCATGCTCATGACACCTTGTTTCATTTTTTAATTAGCTTGACACAAGAAAAGAACCATGCTCATAGGGACCTATTTCATTTTTTAACGAGGTTGACATAGTAAAAGAACTATCCTCATGGGGATCTATTTCATTTTTTTACCGAAGTTGATATAGTAAAAGAATTATCCTCATGGGGACCTATTTCATTTTTAATGAGGTTGACATAGTAAAAGAATTGCCCTCATGGGGACCTATTTCATTTTTTAACGAGGTTGACATAGTAAAAGAACCATCCTCATGGGGACCTATTTCATTTTTTAACAAGGTTAACATAGTAAAATAACTATCGTCATGGGAACGTATTTCATTTTTTAACGAAGTTGACTTAGTAAAAGAACTATCCTCGTGACACCTATTTCATTTTTTAATGAGGTTGACATGGTAAAAGAACTATCCTCATGGGGACCTGTTTCATTTTTTATCGAGGTTGACATAGTAAAGGAATTATCTTCATGGGTACCTATTTCATCTTTTAATGAGACAAACTATGCTTGGATTTAGTTTCATTTTTACACAAGCTTGAAACAAAGATAAACTATGCTTGATTTTGGTTTCATTTTTTCAATCTTGCGTAAAAATGAAACCAAATCCAAGCATAGTTTTTTCTCATGTTTCAAGCTTGTGAAAAAATGAAACCATCTTCAATTATACTCAAGCATAGTTTCCCATGTTTCAAATCTTTTGTAAAAATGAAACCATTCCCATTTTATCTGTCATGAATTGTCGTTTTTATCAGCTTGTTTTTGCTAGATAAGCCTTGGTTTTTTCATTCCATCGTCACCATCTCTTTGGTTGATCATACGCTTTCACTTGGTTGTTTTACCCTTGCTTGGGGAACATCTGCGATGAGTAGTCTTATTAGCTAACCTCTTGACTTTTACATGTTTTGAGCAGTTCCATCATGACCAAAACCAGTTACTATCCTTTTATACCACTCGTTCCACTAAGAGGAGTCCTCTTTTAGCTCTTTTCAGACTCTTAAAATATGAAAAGATTGTCGAGCACTTGTACTTTCGAACTCATTAAAGTAAATGAAAATACGTCTACTCAATATAAGTTTAACCCTTTTCTGTACTGAGATAGACTAGCTACGAAAAAGGAATACCTTAGTCGAACATGGCTAATAGGTTCTCTTGAATATTGTTTTCTACATTTTCAGATTTGAGGGACTATCTACGAAAAGGGACCTCTGGAGTTTCCTTTTTGCCTCTTTTTCAAACTCTCTAAATGTGAAAAATATGCCGATTTACCCCTTCGTCAGACTCATAAAACTGAAACGATGAAGGACTTGTCACCATGATGAGACCAAGCTACTCATTCCTAGGGCTCGTTAAACTTACTGGGATGGATTCATCTGAAGGATGAACTTATACGAAAAGCATATGGTATCCTCTTCAAGCTTGTGATTAAAAATAAAGAGGTACTCGCTAGAAATAGTGGGAGAAAATAGAAGTAAATGTGTCTTGTATTCTGTGTGAAACGCAGCATGTCGCTCTTGAACATGATACTTAACTGCATTTGTGTCGGGTTTGGGATATCCTCACTTAGTCACTTGCCTTCCTAGGTTTGCGAAATCCATTTTCCTATCATTTGACCGTTACTTAACATTATCATAACCATTGATCCCATTTTGAGTCAAATGCTACCAAACTTTGGAGTTTTGTCTCTGATATGTTCAAGAGAAGTTTCGTATGAAATTCAAACTTATTATACCCTATTTAACCTTCTTTGCTACAATCCTAAATCACTCTCACCATACTTACAAAGTCCTTTATTTCACGTCAATGATGTGGGAAACATTATGGCCCTTCTTCGATGAATCACTTCTTGTCGACTCCAACTCATTATCCAGGAAGATGATCTAGAAACTCCCTTTCAGTACCTTGGAGCTTCAATGCCTCAATGGTAGGTTCTTCGTATTTGACGACGGGTTCACATCACTGGCCTTCGATCAAATGATTCTGTGAGTGTTCGACTTCAACTTCCTTGTTCACACTCATGGATTATGTTGTTGTACCTTGAGAGCCATTTTCGTTATTGGTGGTTTCTCTCGTGCCTGTTAACAGTTCACATCATTGACCAATAATTAGGTGGTTTTTACCATGTTCGACTTCAACACATCTATTCGCATGGTTATATTCGTACTTTAGTTAGATCAGGACAAAGATGAAGACCCTGGATTTCATCTGATAAATCCAGGTTGCATGGAGTGATTTAGTAGTCATGATTGTATACATGATCCTTTATAATTAGATGGTTGCATCCATCCCATGGATCCATACACATGATCCTTTCTAGTTAGATGGTTGTGCCCATGTCGTGGATTCGTGTGTTGTTAGTTGCTTACACTTTGAACATACTTACATAAGAGATGTTAGATATATTGTATTATGCTTGATTTGCAGGTCTCTTGACGGTAGTTCTCCAAAGTCCTTGCCTTGACTTGTAAAGCACTTCAGCCATCACTTCCTGTTCTAACTTCATGCTTTAGGGGGCATCTGTTATACAGTAATTTGTCACACTCCCTGTCTCATACCTTGAGCTATCGAACTTTGCCCAAAATTCGCAAAGCGACAAAAGCTGTTAATGAATTCACCATGAAAAACATTGATCAGAGCATCCCTGAAGAAAAGAAGAAGAAATGCCTTGAAGTAATTCTAGAAGAGATTGTCAAAAAACCCTATTTGCAAGCCCAACGCTACTTTTACCAAGAAAACCCGTGTTGGTACCCTTTGGTCTAACTAGTGTCTAGGGTTGGCAACGCAACTTTGGATAGTAAAATCCACATTGATCCTCTGTAGGTAGTTTCTCCAAAAATGGAGCAGAAGCTTCTCTTACTAGAAGCCTCGAGAACGACGAGGCAATTTTTGTTGAATAAGAATATGGTCGAGCTCTCCCATTTTGAGTCATTGATCCTACCTTTAGGGATATTCCCCTCAAGATGTGGACCTTCTTCCCCCTTTTGTGGATCCCTAAGTCCCTCTCCTTCCCTATAAATGCATTCCCTTATACCCTCAAATGGTCGATTAGACTAGATTGTTCATGTTGCTGCTAAATTGTGCCTAAGTGCTGCCAATTTGTGAAGGAGAAAGGAGATCTTGAGAAGTATTGGCTTGGACTTGGAAACCCATCCTGAAGGAGGCTTCCAACATCATCGTAGTGGTTGTATGCTTCCCTCTTGTGTTTATTATTAATACAATGCATGTTTACTTTCCATAAACCACTAAATGACTACTTTCTTAGTATGATGCTCCTTGATATGTCATATGGTTTATATTAGAATGCATATGCTATGTTTTTTCTTTATTGTCTTTATTTTATCTCTCTTGCAGGTATTTTCTCGCAACATAATAGCAAGGATTGAGCTTGGAAGTGAGGAGATCGAGATCGACATCGAAAAGAGACCGCATAGGAGTGAGGTAGTCCATCTTTCCTCTCCCATGTCATTGTAATTTAAACTAGGAGAGTTTTGCATGTATTTGTTTCAGTTGTTACTAGATCCACTCATTGGACTAGAGGGATCACTTATATTCGTTGAATGGATTGCCTAGATAACAATTTCACCCTCATTGCATGCATGGCAAGTATTGTACGATGCAATGTATGGTGCTTAAATTATGGTGCTTCATTTCATATGACAAGAAATAAAGAGTTCTTCAGCAGCCTGGAGGAGAAGGAACTACAATTACATACAGAACTTTGAGGTGATGGGAGGTATAATACCAAAGAGATTGGCACTATCACCTTTAAGAGGGAGCCAAGCTCTCATATTCACCTAAAGAATGCAATGTATGTGCCTGGTCTGAAGAAAAATATAGTTTATGTAGTTGTACTTGAAGATCATTGATACGATGTGGTGTTCAGTAAGGGGAAAGATTATCTAAATAATATTGCTAATGGACAAGTAAAACAAATTGGTGTTCGGGTTAAAAATATCTACAAGCTAGAGGTGGATGCATGTGCTGCATTGAGCAGCAAGGAAGAACATGTTCAGGGCCAAGTTGTTGGATATCTCTATCATAGGCACATGGGACACCTACACCATGGAACTTTGAAAATAATGCAACATATCACCACTAGACTTCCAAAATGCACCCTTGATCAACATGATGTTACAAGGGATGCACTCTTGGAAAATATGCTAAATCCTCCTTCCAGGGCCAAGATAGTAGCGCTGGAGCCATCTTAGAGCAAGTTCAATCAAATGTGCATGGACCATTTTCTACAGTCTCAGTTGCAAATCACATGTATTATGTGATCTTTATAGATGTTTTTTCCCGCAAATGTTGGATCTATTTTATTAAGAATAAATATGAGGTTTATTCAAAGTTTGTTGAATTCAAAGCCTTAGTTGAAATGAGACTAGATGGAAAATTAGATTCCCAAGAAGTGATAATAGAGGAGAGTATGTGTCTAATGCCTTCAAATAATTATGTACCAATTAGGGTATTAGAAGGGAGTTGATTGCACCTCACAATTCACAACAAAATGGGGTAGAAGAGAGGAAAAATAGAAGCATTGTAGGGGCTACAAGAGTAATGTTGCATGATTAGGGAATGCCACTATACTTGTGGGCAGAAGCATGCAAAACAATTGTTTATTTGTAGAATAGGACCCCTCACAAAATTCTTGGAATGATCACACTCAAAGAGGCCTTCTCTAGGAGGAAATCAAATATCTCCCACTTGCACAATTTTGGATGCATGGTCTATTGTAATGTCTCCAAGAATAGCATTAAAAAGTTGGAGCCTACTACAAAGAGAGGGATATTTGTTGGATACACAAAGACACCTCATATTTATCGAGTGTACATGCCTTCACTCAAGATGATTGTGATGAGGTGATATGTCAAATTTGATGAGGAGAAGGCCATGAGAAACCTGAGCATTCCACCAAAGCAGGAGATTCTAGCTCCAAAGGAGGAGCCCCTGTCAGATCCACAAGATGTTGTGGAGCAGTAGATAGTAGTTCGAGTAGAGGCAACCACTCACACAGATCCTTCCAGAGAAGGGAGGAAGATAACTAAGGAGGTAGATAGATTGGTGTAGGATTCTTAAGAGCATGTTGTATCTCCTATATCCTTGCAGAAACAAAGGAGATCACCAAAAAGATATACTCGATATATGGCACTCATGACAAAACTGATTGATTCTGAGCCTTCTTCATTTGATGAGGCGGTTTCCCAACAGGTCTGGGTAGATGCTATGGTGGAGGAGTATGACTCGATCACGAAGAATGATGCTTGGGAGGTTGTGCCTAGACCCGAGGGAAAATTTGGTATTGGCTTCAAGTGCGTGTATAAGGTTAAACATGTAGTTGATAGCAGTGTTGAGAAGTACAAGGTCATATTTGTGGCCAAAGGCTTCTCATAAGTAGAGGGAGTTGATTATGAGGAGACATTTTCCCCTGTGGAAAGATATTCTTCTATCAGGATCATACTAGCATTGGCAACAAATTTTGGTGGAAGATACACCAAATGGATGTTAAAACTACCTTCCTCAATGGAGTGGTTCAGGAAGAGATCTACATTGAGCAGCCTGAGGGATTTGAGACATTTGATAGGGAGACACGTGTGTAGACTCAGGAGAGCCCTCTATGGTCTCAAGAAAGCACCTCATGCTTGGTACACTTACATAGATTCATATCTCAGTGGATTGGGCTTCACTAAGAGTGAAGAAGATGCCAATCTCTACTACATTTTGGTAGATGGCAATTTTCTCATCTTAGTCCTATATGTAAATGATTTGATACTGGTAGGAGATGAGAGGTTGATCAAGTCTTGAAAGGAGGATCTTGCAAGAGAGTTTGAGATGAAGGATATGGGTTTGATGCAGTACTTCCTTGGTTTGGAGGTGTGGCGGGGAGATGGAGAGCTATTTGTTAGTCAGGGGAAGTACACCTCTGAAATCCTGCATAGATTCCATATGCAAGATTGCAAGCCTGTGGATACTCTTCGAACTACTAATTGGAGGAAAGATGATGCTTCTATAGGAGAGATAGTAGATGGCACTATCCACAAACAGTTGGTGGGGTCCTTGATGAAGTTTATGAACACAAGGATCAATATTTGTTTTGAAGTTAATCAGCTTAGTCAATTTATGGTGGAGTATACGAAGCTTCACTAGCAAGAAACAAAACATGTTCTCAAATACCTCAGAGGCACAATAAATTTTTGTGAATGGTACAAGAAGATTGATGCAGTGAATCTCCAAGGCTTCATAGATGCACATTGGGTAGGGAGTCCATCAGACAGGAAGAGTACATCGAGAGTTATCTTCAATGTTGGGTCAACAATTGTTTCTTTTTAAGTAAGAAACAAAGATCTGTATGACTCAGCACAGCAGACGTTGAGTATATGGATGTTAGTCAAGCAACATGCAAGGCTATTTGAATGAGGAAGATCCTAGCTAGTCTCTTTAGTCATGGGATGGAGCCTACATTGATTCACTGTAATAATCAGAGTTGTATCAAAATCTCTAAAAATTCAGTGTTTCATGATAGGTCCAAGCATATAGACATCAGGTACCATCACCTGAGAGATTATGTGCTAAGGAGGATCATCGTGTTGAAGTACATTCCCATAAAGGAGCAGTATGTAGATATTTTGACAAAGGCTTTGTCAAGAGGAAAGTTAAAGTTCCATAGGAGTAGGATAGGGTTGGTTCAAAACCCTTTTCTTGCTAAGAGGGAGTGTTAAATTGTAGCAAGAAAAGGCTTCATTTGAATTGTACCTTAGTGAAATGGAGAAATTCAAATTTTCACATCAACATGATGACTTGAGTTGCAGTTAGCAGGAGTGACGTGGCCAAGTCACTTAGTTAAGTCAATCAGTTTGAGTTTGTGGGAAATAAGTAGAGTTGTGCATGTGTTGATTGTTAATATCTAGCAATCTAGTTGAGTTATAGTTAGTGAAACTCAGTTATCTGAGCTCTAATCATGAATAGAGTCATTAGGAGCTCAGTTGACTAGTTGTAATAGTTGTTAACTCATTAATCTCTCAGTTAACTAGTGAATTTACTAAAAATAGTGCTAGTCATGCATGGAATTCTAATTTCCTAGTTGAGGTGTAGGAAAAGGCACATTGTAATTATCAATTGTATACTAGTTGAGTTGACATGTTTTGCATTGGAGTAGGTGATAAATTACTCTAGGAGTTGCGCAAGGAAATAGGAGATTTCCTTATCTTTTAGGAGCTAATTTCCTTAGGAATTTCCCAAGTAAATAGGAGGAAGGTTGAGACCTATTTTAGCTAAGTGTTGGTCAGAGCATGTGGAGATCAATATTGTAGTGTGAGTTGAGCTTCAATGATTTAAGTTGTCATTATAATAGATCCAAATTCTCATATGATTTAATACAAAACAGAGGAGGGGTTTTTCCCAGTTGGGTTCCCTAGTAAAAAAACTATGTTCATTGTGATTTAATGATTGCATGTGTTTCTATTGTATGTTTTCCTTTGTGCAAATTGAGTGGAACAAATTTGTGTCTATTGTTTTTACTCTAAATTCATTAGCAATTGGAAATTTAGAGTTATTTCTACAAAATATGTTGAGGCAGAGATAACAATGATTTTATATTGCTGTATTTGGATCACTATCCCTGGTACTGGAGCCGAAGAGTTTTGTTTTTTCTTTTATAGTTGAGGGTAGTAGTGTGGTGCTTGGGAAGGAAGTTGTAGCTTACTTCAGTTGGTTGTTGCCTCCTTCCAATGGGAGCTAGTAAATATAGGATTGTATCCCTTCCAATCATAACTGGTAAACCTAAAGTTGTAGCTTCCCTCAAATAATAATAAAATATATATATATATATATATATATATATATATATATATATATATATAGATTGTGTTCTTTTGATGTGAATTTATTGGTTAATTTTCTTGATACTAAATTGTAACAAAAAATGAAATATTGATTCACCCCCCTCTCGGTATTTCCAACAGTGCATTTTAGATCAGGTTACCTTCTAACAGTCTAATTACTAGAGGGAATATGATAAAAAAACATGCATCATATGGAAGGAATCTCTTCAAGGACAATTTTGATATTTGATGGAAATGATTATGCATGATGAAGCAATTGCATGGAAACCTACTTGAAGGCATGATAGGAGTGGATGTTTGGTTCTCCATTGTAAATGGCTACAAAGTTTGTAAAAATTCTCCCACTAATCCTTATGAGAAGAATTTGTTCAACTACAATTCAAAATCACTTCATGCCATCATGGGTGGATTGTCAAGAACCATTAAGTCGAAGAAGATGTCTTGTACCACAACCAAAGAATTTTGGGATAAACTTAAACTCTATATGAAGGTGATGATAAGGTCAAGTAGGTAAAACTTCAAAAATATAAACTTAGTTTGAAAACCTTAAAATGGGTGCAAAAGAAAATATTGCGACCTATTTTCTCAATTTAGATGAAGTTGTCACTCCATCAGAGGATTAGGAGAAGAGATTAAATATCCCTTGATCATACAAAAGGCCATTAGATCGCTTCCCTTGAGATACAATGCCAAGGTATTTATCATATAAGAAACCAAGGACTTGACTAAGATGAAAATGGAAGAATTACGTAGCACTCTTACAGTGTAGGAATGATTATGGATTTAGATAATGAAATGTCCATGGATCTATCAAAGAAACTACAATCCATTTGAACCACTAATGAATATAAACATTATATGCTACAAGTGTAATAATCTTGGTCATAAAGCACATGATTGTAGGCTTGTGAAAGAGAATGCTCCAATCATGCATATAGAGAAGCTAACTATGACATGGGAGAAGAGAAAGAATGAAAATTACAATTTAGCATTGATCATTGAAGATAAAGAAGTTGAATGGTACATAGAAAGTTTATGCTCAACACATATGACTGGTGACCAAAATAATTTTTTCAGCTTAAAAGAAAAAAAGTAGTAATGTTGCATTTGTAGACAACTCTTTTGTCAAGATACTTGGAAAAGGTGTAGCAATTATTGGAAGCGAACATATGAAAGCACAAAATGTTTTGCTAGTTAAGGATTTGAAGCACAATCTTATCAATGTTGGCAAGATGTGTGATCAAGGGTATAATCTCTTGTTTGACTCCTAGAACTATGAAATCAAAGAAGAAGACTTAGGAAGATTGGTTGCAATAGCCACAAGAAGACCAAACAACATATATGTTCTAAACCAGGCAGTGCAAACTAAAATTGCTGCGAAACAAAGAAGTCGAAAGCACAACAAAGAAGGAAACGACAAGAATACAAAAGTAGTGTTGAGTGCCATATGTTCAGGGGGGAGCAGCCCAAAAGACATAATTTACCATTTTCTTTTTCCATTGATGTCAAATGGGGAGATAAAAGGAAATGCAACACGGAGGAAAAGGAAGTGAAGCATGGAGACAGGGGGAGCATGAGTATTGGCATCAATGACAAATGGGGAGATTATTGGAAGAAAGTTGTCGTTGATGTCAAAGGGTGAAAGGGTCATCATTGAGTAATTTTTTTATTAATTTCAAAGCCCTAATATTAGGGATGATGCCCTAGCTTTGGTATGATTAAATCCTGTGATAATAGTTCAAGAAGCCCTAAAGAGAAAAAGGGTATAAGCCCTCAAATGCAAAACTAATAGCAAAATAAAATAAAGGAAAAGGTGGTTAAATCCAAAGAAAATTCAAGGAAGGACTATAACATCACATAGCTCTCATCAAGACCTTTCTAATGGTATATGACACTTCCTCTAACTCCTCACAGTGAAGAGAAATTATTTTTGGATTTTTGATGCTCCATTTGGATACCCTATCTTTCAATGCATTTTTATTCCATATACCGAGCTCAAATGGAAGTATACATACATGGTTGAAAATCTTATTCTGAGATCTTTCCAACTATATATGGAACTCCCTATAACTCCTCACAGTTGAGGAGAAATTATTTTTTGAATATTCACTATACATTCTACTAGTTGCACAAGTCAGTCCAACCAATGGACAAGTCGGCCTAGCCTAGACCTTGAATGCACTATATATAGGTGTAAGGAGGAGTTTTAGCTATTCACTCAAGTAATATTCAAATATGTTGAAACAAGCAAAGAAAATAAGTGTTTCTAAGGTTTATATTTCACAAACCAGAAGTGAGGCGAGGCCAAATTGGGGAGGCCATTTGTGGAAGGAATTTTGACTCAATTTTAAAGGATTTTGGCACAATTTTTGAAGTTATTTTTGGCATAATTCCTGTAGAAGTTATTGAATTTATTCTTGTAGAAGTTTGGATTAGATCTTGAAGGCATTCTTGTAGAAGTTTGGAGAATACCTTGATGTCATCCTTGTAGAAATTATACTTGAAGCAAATATGAGTTACCTTTTGAGGTAGACAAACAATCTTTTCTGAGGTAGAATTTTTGAGGGAGATCTGAGCTACTAAAATCACAATTTTAGGTTTGTTCTGAAGCATATCTTAAGCAATTGATTGAAGGTATGAATTATAATCTATTTTATTGCACTAGAGGTTAGAGTTACAATGGCATACCTATTGGAGCAGATATGAAGTTGAATATGTTTAGGCAGATATAGCAGGGATTGTATATTGTTGTATTTGGGTCATTATCCTTAGTATAGGACCCTGAGAGTTTTGTTATTTCTTTTATTGTTGAGGGTGGCAGGGTGGTGACAGGGAAGGAAGTTGTAGCTTTGTTCAAGTGCTTGTCGCCTCCTTCTAGTGGGAGCTTGTAAATTTGGGTTTGTGGCCCTTCTAGTCATAGCTGGTAAACGGAAGTTGTACATTTCCTCAATTAAAAATAAATCACACACACACATATATATATATAATCACACACACACGCACACACACATATATATATACTGTTGTAGCCCTTCCAGTCATAGCTAGTAAATCGGAAGTTGTACATTCCCTCAATTATATATATATATATATATATATATATATATATATATTGTGTACCTTTGATGTGATGTTATTGGTTAATGTTCTTGATACTAAATTGTAAGAAAAAGTGAAATATTGATTCACCCCCCTCTCAGTATTTCCAACATAGTTGTGGTTTCCTTGGAACATTTTTCACAAGTTCTAGAGTGGGATTATCCAGAGACTTGATAAAGCCATTGTTTTTTGTAAACTCAAAAACTTATGTTGCACTAACAAATATATACAATACATACTACATAATGGTAGCCTAGTAGCTCTAATCTGCCTGAATGGAAACCAAATTGAAAAGATTGGCCAAGGCTTAAGCTTGATTTCTTCAAAATCCATAGTTTGTTGTAAAATCCATGAAAACTAGATAGACATAGAGATAGAGGACATAAAAACTTAAAACCATGAAAAATGTTGAGTTTACCACTAGTGGCTTTATGCCTCATGAAGACCATACAATTAACCAACTTGAGCAGATTGTGCAGGGTAGTTAGGAGATGGTTGTGCTATATTAATAGGCATTGTTGACTCAATTCATTGCATTCTTTCATTCGTAATTTGGTAAAACAAATGGGGGTGGCAGGAGCGGGGGATGTAATTTTTTCCCTTAAAAATTAAGAAGAACATAGTTATGCTTGGGGTTTGTGTCACACTTCTGACAACATTATTGAAGCTTATGCCCTATATCAATCTTCGAGGAAAATTGTGAATCTGGGAATACAAGAGTTGATTGTTTTTGGTGATTCCTTGAATACAATTCACCATTTACATTCAAGATCTCTTCCCTCAGATACAAAGTTAAGCTATATTTTCAAGTAGATTTATCAGTTGTATCAAACTATCCCCAAGAAGAAATGTTTCTGTGTTCTTAAATCAAATTTGGGGTCAAGGCTAAATCAAGGTGAAATTTGGTGGTAGGGGAAAAAGGGATAAGTCCCCCTTCCTTAATTGTTAATCAGAAGACTCAAAAATGAAAGTGGAGGAAAAACTCCTCATGGTTTAATGTAACATTTTGATGCTTTGTAAATTTTGGTTTTTGTTAGGTTAGGATGGTGAATGTACAAGTGAAAAAATGTAGATATTGTATCATTTTGTTCAAAAGCATCAAGGTTAGAATTTTGTATATGGTCATTGATACATACTTTGTTCTAATCAGGTCACTAATTTCAACTTGCTTATGTAAATAATGTATCTAAATTGAAATTTATCTTAGTGTATTTTAATATAATAGCTATTTTTGGTTTTTGTTAAAATAAACAATTGTAAAGTTGATGGTGCTCCTCCATGCGATGGAGGAGACCATCTCTACTCTCGTTGCGTTCAAGCAACAATTTTCACAATAGATTCTTAATATGAAAATATAAGTCAACTATGTGTAAATACTAGTTGCAATGAGCGATTAGAGTGCCCAGGTCTAGGATTCAATTCCCCACTTCTACCAACACCTCAAAATTCAAAATTCCATTCCTTTTGTCGACCAACTCCTGCTCAACATCGAAAATATCATGTTGGACCACCAAGGGGGTGTGCTCATGATAACGGTTTGTCGAGGCTCGGGATTGGGCTTGAGATTGAAAATTATTGATTAGGTTGCATCCCCCGAGGACCCTTCTGAAGCATGCCCTTTCTTTGAGCATTGTAGCCGGTTAGAGAAATAAACAGAAGAAAATAAACAAGTTGAGGTGGAGAATTCAAGTGGAGGGAAGCAATAAGGACTAAAGGCATTGGAGGGGAGGCTATAGAGAGATATGTGGGTATGAGAGAGACAAACCAAGAGACAATAGATCGGGGGAGAAACACTAGTGGACCAACAAGAAACTAACCCTATGTGCTTGGAATCGAAATGAATGCTAAGGGAGGGAAGTGAAATGACAATATAAAAATATCCTTGAGCGCTTTTGTGGTTGGAAATCGAGGGTTGCTTGTAACTAGAGATGTTCATTCCACAGTTATGCCTACAATAGGTAGGAGTGGAGGAGAATTATTGATGGATGATGAACTAAGATTTCAAATAAAAAGCGATAAGGCTAGGAGGGCCTAGTCCTTCCAATTATTCCAAAACTAACGCACCACGTTCAAGTATTTTCCCTCCTTGCATACTAAAACTACCAGTTTAAGCCACTTCTATACTTCTTGTGAAGTGCAATAATCCTAAATATGCTCTAAACATTCAATAAACTAGGTTAGAAACCTCATCGAATTGAATGTTAACCTTCATTCTCATTATCATTGAGTAAATTCCTTGGGATGATTGAATATTCAAGTGCGAGGTTACTTGACTAGATGCTCCTCTATCCAGCATGCATGATGACACTATGCTTAGTTCACCTACAAATTGTATCCCGACCCACCCCTCATAATGCACACTCTCCTTAACTAGTACTTGAGTGCGTCGGGGGTTTTCGTGAGTGTGCTAAGGATCGGTGTGGGTCATCCCCATCGAGGGATTGATAAAGCCATGTTATTTGAGCATAACACTTTTTATTTTTCTTCCTCTAGGGGAAGGCCAATTCATGTAGATGGGATGAACACCTTATTAGAACACCAACCTATTTGGTTTTCTATATCATGGGATGATAAAAACATGTGCATGCATAAAAAGTGATTCATCTAGAATGCATTGCACCTTTAGAACCAAAGTTGTATAACTTGCATAAAAACCATTTAGAAGTTATTTCCTAGGACTTAAGGTAAAGATAGTTAGAGTATTTGGTATGATTATATTGTCTATAGCATAATGGATTTCCTTAGAGACCATGATAGTATATAGTCATGGTTTAACAAAACCAAAATAACATCATTTGAGAAGAATTTAAGGCCATTTATAAATGCCTTCAACTTGGTGCTTTTTACAAAGAGAAGTTTATCTAGGAAACCAAACTCCATCACCTTATTAGAGTGGATGGATTTTTTTAATAAATAGATGCCCAACCTTGCACCCCTTTACATTATTTGAAGACTATAAATGGACCTATTAAGGTATTTTTTTTCAAAACCACGTTGATCAATTAAGTGACAAAAAAGATGCCTAGTGTTCAAATAGAGCTTGAGAATGTCCGTAACAAGGAATTATTTAACACGAGTTTGTCAACCATTTCAAAATGGTTTTCATGTTGGAAGAACTACACTTAGAATAGGAGATTGCTATGCAATAATTATTCAATGTTGTCTCAACTAGGGTCATGGAGGAGTAGAGGGGTTTGTGTGTGTGCGACAAGGTTGTGTCCTTAGGTTAATTAATTACCACCCTTCATGAAAATAGTTCATAACAATGCTGTTGTACTTGATGACTCCTCATATCATTTTTTTAAGGCCACATAGGCTCTTGTAAATCCAAGGCTCTTAGAAGTGTACAAGGAAGTAAAAATGAAACACTTTTTGGGGGTAGGTATCCATGTGGGCCTTATTAGTTTATGCTTGAGGTTAAGGATCTTGAGGTAATCAAAAGCTAGAGGCCAACCACCTTATTGGGTATATCCTACAAAATTATGGCCAAGGTCTTAGTGTTGTGTGCAGAGTACATCATACTTAATCCCATTGGAGTAAAAAAGCTTTATCTAGGGCCCATATATTCTTGAAACTTATCATGTTTTTTTAAGAAGGGATGGAATGACTCACGCATTTAGCATAGATGCTCCCTTCATCAAAATTGACTTTGAGAAAGTATATGAAATTGTGGAAAAGATACTCTATTTTAGCAATTATGAATGCAATGAGATTTTAATCCTTCATTGGGGCCATGGAAACATTATTCGTTGAGGCCTTTTCTTATTTGTTTATTAACAAATGTAATTCATAGTAGGCTAGCATTTTTTGGTCCATTAGGAAGGGATGTTTGCTCACACTTACCTTGTATATGTTCGTTTTTGAAGCCTTGAGGTATTTTTGTGAAATTAAATGGGATTGTGTATCATTAAATTTATTAACTTTCAAAACCTTGATGTTCATTAATTCAAAAAAAGTTATCTATGGATGATGTTTCCTTACCATCATGGAATCCTTATGGAAAAATACCATAGATTAATAAAAGAATGTATGCTTCCACAATCCATAATTATATATGGTGGTATTTTTGGATATTGTTATTGTGTGAGGTGGTGAGGATATTGTCGACTTTTCGGTTGGACACTCCACCCATCCTCAGGGACCAATGCTATTGATTGTGCCTCTAATATCTAATGAATTAAAACACAATGCTATTGATAAAGGAAAATGCACAATCTTTAGATGGATAGCAAGGAAATGATGGTCATGAGTTTAGCCTATCCATGTTAAAAATGTTACCAGCTTAACGAGAACTGTAATATCAAAACAACAACCATAGTCTAAAATACCCCTATTTTCGCATAAAAAACATGAAAAAAACCCCACAATCGAAAAGCGGTGATGTTGCATCACCCTTTTTTGCAAAGTTAAAATTCCAAATTTTTTAGCCATGAAATTAAAAATCAAAATCATGATCATGGAACACCTTAAAAAGTCTACCATTTTCAACTATGGCACTAAAGATAAAAAAACATCACTCCGAAAACCCTTAAAATTCTCACATTTTCAACCATGGAATTAATGTAAAAATCCTTAAAATTTCAACATTCTTCAACCACAGCATTATAAACCAAATATCATAACTGAAAAAACCTTAAAAAATCAACTAAAACAAACAATAATTCTAACAAGGGAAATTTTCCTTTTTTAAGGCTAAAACTATAGTTTTTTTGAGATCTTAGCCTAGGACAACTTACCCAATGGGGTAATAAATTTGTAATTTTTTTAACCATAACTTATAAAATTATCATAAGTGTACATAAAATCATGAAATAAACCCTTTAAAAAAATGATGTATTGCAATTGAAAAAAAAACAATTAAAAATATGATTTTTAAACAAATTAAATAATTAAAAAAATATTTTCTAATTTTTTTAAATCAATAAAACTAATTAACACAAAAAAAATTACCTATCGTGAGCAGCCCACTTAGTGATCATCATGTTATGAAATATTATATAAATCATAAGATTTAAGGTTCAAATCCCTCGTGGGTCAAGTCAATGAAAGAAAAAAGAAAAGAAAAGAAATAAAACAACAAAAAATTTAAAATAATTTAAAAAACAAATTAAAAACACACACATATAAATATTAAAAATACACATAATTATTAAAAAACAAATATATTAATTTTTTTTTAAACAAATTTATATGAAAAAATAAAAATATATATTTAAAATTTTAAAAATTAAAATATTAAAATAAATAAATAAAAATATACATAATTAAAAAAAAATTGCAACTAAAAAATATATATATATTTTGATTTCTTAAACAATATAACACTATATATATATATATATATATATATATATATATATATATATATATATATATATATATATTATAATTATATATATACTAAAAGACAAATTATAAAATATATTTTAAAAATAAATATTATACTAAAAATTATATATATATATATATAATTTTTAGTACAATATTTATTCTTTAATATATTTTATAATTATATGTATACTAAAACACAAATTATAAAATATATTAAAAGAATAAATATTATACTAAAAAATAAAACATATTAAAAAAATAGAAAACATGCTTTAAAAATAAATATAAAAAAAATAGAAAACATGCTTTAAAAATAAATATAATATAATTATAATTATATATATATATATAAATATGAAAAATGTGTGGTAATTTTATGTCTTAAGTGTGGTGATTCTCAATATTGCCTTTCTCTTTAAGTGTTTGGTCTAGCAGTCGGTGGCACAACCCTACGCAGGCCATTAAAATAAATCATTTCTTTGTTAACAATCCATTTCAAATCAAACCTCCCTAGTGGAGAATATTACTAGTGGAGAATATGGAAGTGCATAGCCTCCACTTGTTTATGCAAGTCCATTATTCCATCATATATTAAGGTTTGTTCATTGTTGTATGTCTCAATCAATCTTTCACTTTGCCTTTTTTTACTAATAAGGATATTCAATTTATCCTTGTTTGTGATTTGATGAGGTTGTCTTACAACTTTTAACAAAAAAATAAATTATTTCCATCTTGATAGAAGTTTGCATTCTTATTGAATAAGTAACAATTTCCAAATAACACTTCCCATGTATCAATAAATACTACATCACATTCTACTTCATCAACATAATCAATATAATAACAAACCCAATTTTATGTCTTTTAGTGATTCCCATGGTAGACTTTTCATGTAACCATTCCAATGAACATGGTTGCACGATGCCATGAGTCTCTAGACTAAACTCATCAACTAAGGTGTTAAAAAACAAAGTAAATTGTAAACCACTATTAAATTTAGCATTTATATTCTATTTCTCCGCTTGAAATTTGAATTGGAATAATTCACTTTTCTCTCCACTTTCCCTTGATTGTTGTAATGTGGCCAATTTTTCATCCACATCAAAGGTGTTATCTACCATTATCTCTTTGGTCTAAGTAATTTATCATTTCAAGAATTGTACAACTTTGAATGCAGGTTCCTAATGAAGCTTCCAACACTTCTCATCCACATGTCCATCTACATCATAATGTTTATAATGCTTCTTGTGAAATTTTCCTCTCTACGTTGTGGCTGCAATCTTCTTACTTTATTCTTGCTGGTACTTCTGAGCCCTTTTAATGATTGCCCTTTTTATATCCTAGTTTAATATAAAAACCTTTCTTACTTTAATCATTATTGATTTTCACATTCAATAACTATGATTTCCTTTGGATATGGTTGAATAGACCTCCAAAGTAATCCATTACTACTCAAAGTTCTTCCAAAGAGATGCCCAACATGTTGGCTTACTTCCAAAATCTCAGCATGCATTCATGCATTCTTTGTCATTATTCTTCCCATAGGTGTTGCCACTTTATGAGTTGTTCATTTTCATAGCTTAGAGGTTAAACCATGATTTTACAAATTCCTTGAAATTCTCCCATTTTGTAACCAGTGGGTTCTTTCCCAACTCCAAAGAAACTTCATAACTCTCCCAACAAAACAAAGCATATCTAGACATTTTCAACCAGGGAAAAGGAATCATTTGGGTTCCGTTTATTTGATAAAAGACAAAATAAAACCTTTTTTTTGTTGTCTCAATTAGCTAATTGGTTTCTAAAATTAACTTGACTTGAATATGTTGATATTTCAAGTTTTGCTTCAACCATGAATGGAGTATTTAAAGAAAGAAGAGAGCCAATACTATCTTAATCAACAAGTTATTTGTCCTTGGATCATTCACAAGTCCTTGATGCAAACTTCTCTTCATCCTTTGATTTAATAGTTATGCTACCATTTTGATAAATACAACTATGTTATGAACTATCTAAGTAAAATGACTTTAAAACCTTCCTTAAGTTGTTTTTCATTAAAATTTCTTATCATATTTAATTATGCATTAATGACTCACCATTCCCAAATATCCAGGATGGGTGTTAACTATATAAATTGTTCACCAAGTTTTTTTTGAACTTGGGCTCTCATTTCAATATGATTTGTAATCACCTAACCTATGCGCAAATCAATTCACTAACACAAATGTTAATCAAAGTTGTGTAAATAAATTAACTTTGTTAATTGCTACTTTAATCACTTAACCTATTCTATTCGCAAATCAATTCACCAAAACAAATGTTAATCAAAATTGTGTAAATAAATTAACTTTGTTAATCCCTGTCACTATATGTGTAGTAGTTGCGAGTTATAATTAAATGCATAAAATAATATTGTTGAAATCAATCATAAACACAACCATATCACAAATATTTTTCCTTTGAAAGCCGTTTTGGAAAATGATAAGGAAATGGCCTTTTATGCTTTACAAATCAAGCTTTACGCTCTCTCATATTACACTTGCACACTATGACAAGAAGGAAGAAACTTCTACAATATTCCAACAAGATTAAAGAACTAACTGGTGTAAAATAAAATGAAAACATACGTGAACCTTTCGAAAAGGATTTTGGAGGGAATAAAATGAAAACATACGTGAACCTTTCGAAAAGGATTTTGGAGGGAATATATTGAATACTTTGCAATAATATCGACTAAAAGAACAAATTAAACATTGAGATATTTCATCTCAAGGGAGTGATGGAGATGGCCTCCAATATCTTTCTTTGGGGGCTGTATTCTCTTTAGGAAATCTCTCACTAAATTCAAAATGATTTTAGCAACATTTCCTCTTATCAAAAGTACATTTTGAGGGGAAATTTAGAAACCATGGTTGCTCATAAAAGCACACTAAAATGGATTGATGGATTGAACCATGTGGTCATAACAATCTTTGTTTAAATTCTTGCATAATAACCTTGTATTGAATTTGTGAAAATAGAGGATGGAATCTTTCATTTATAGAGTATATTCTTGCATAATAACCTTGTATTGAATTTGTGAAAATAGAGGATGAAATCTTTCATTTATAAAGTATAGAGTTTTATGGAGGAGGAAATAAAAGGGAAATGGAATTGTAGGTAAGATAATGGTCCATGTGATTGCATTTAATTTATATATTGGTTAGGGGTTACTAAGATAGTCTATCTAATATGAACATTTCTCTACCAAACAAGTTATTGAATTAACCATGACATTCAACAAGACACAATGCATCATTGATAAAATAAGGACTGGGTACGTGTTGAAGGTTTTCCCACATAGTTGCATGCCCAATGGTTTGACGGATCACACAATTCTCCCTTCTAGTGTATTGATAAATTGACTTTGATATTTCATGAATAATTATCCCTTTCTTTATATTTTTGTGCTTCTAAATGGTGGTTAATGTTGATTTGTAATGTCTTTGGTGTAAATCACTTTAGTGTCACAAGTAGGTGAACCTGACATGATAATAGTCATAACAAATTATTTGTTTATGAGAATAATTAGATCCCTCTCATTGGAGATTAAGCTAAATTTTGAGATAGAAACCCCTAATCCAATTATTCTAAATAGACTTCACAATTTGATTACCTTTTTTAGTTCAAATTTACTCTCCAATCTCCTCATGCATAGCAGATAAGGTAGAAGTTAGAAAGACCAACGCCTTCACCAATGATTTGAAAGAGGATGTAGCATGCAAACTAAAATTTCCCCTGAGGGTTAAAGCATGAAGATGGGTTACACTTTTGGGCCAAATGTAGTGATGAAATTTCAAAATTTTCCTCTTTTATTGAATTGAAGCCCTCAAAATTCATATAAGCATTGTGAATTTTAATTCAAATTAAAAAGGAAAATTGTGGAGAATATGTTGTTGTCCTAATGATATTTTTTGCAAAAAACATTTAATGTCGTATAATATGTCAATTTTCCATTAAATAAAATGTTTTTCCTTGCAATTTTTCGCACATCTAAAGGGGTATGCATGTGTTCATGTAGCATAACTTAGTCTAAAATATGTAATTTTTAATATATATATATATATATATATATATATATATATATATATGAGCATGATCTACACACACAGAGCTAAGTTTTTCATATTAAAAAATTATTTTTTTTAATGAAAAATTATTATTTTTTATTATTTTTTGAAGTTGGTCAAGTAATATCTCAATTGTATTTTGTAGACACATGTGTTCATGTAAGTTTTTTTTTTCAAATATTTAAATAAATTGAAAAACTAAGAGTACCTTTTGGAAGAGGACTCGTAAATGGAGATAATAGTAATTTTTGAAGTTTTTTCACTATGTATATTTTATGATATTGAATTTTTATTCAACCTCTTTCAAACTATTAAATAAAAATTCAACCATTATGTTTAAAAGAAATTAGATAAAAAATATCACATGAATTCGAAAATGTCAAACTCATATGCCATTGGACAGAGGGTTCCTTCCCGAATCCAACATGATCAATTCCACCACTTCAAGACAAATTCTGTTTGGAGTCCACTAGGGTACAAAATGGTGTTGCAGAGAAATATGCAAAAGAGGAACTAAAACTCTAGTTTTTAGGCCCTCAACAGCTTGATCGAGCACTTAAAACACTCGATTGGGTGTTTGAAATTCAAAATTCAAATACCTCGATCAAGGGTTTAATAAACCCTCGATCGAGCCCTTAACGTGGTTAAATAAAGGCTCGATCTAGCTATAGGCTTAATAGAGCCTATACCAAGATCGAGCTATCATAATTATCTTTAAAAGGAGACAAAAAATGAAGCCTCTCAATACTTGTTTATAAGAGAATCATAAAATTTATTTATTCCACAAAAATATTTTCTATAAATACTCAAATATATTCCAAACTCTAATTTTCCTTAATTAAAAATCCAAATTTTATTTTATTTTACCAAGAAAATAATTATAATAATATATATATAACTTTATATAAAAGATTTTAACTTTGCTTTTTCAATTTTGAAATTCTTTATAATTTGTTTATTGTTTTGATTTTTATATATAACACATTTTTATATTTAATCATTTTATAATTTTTTTATGTAGAATTTTTCAACAAAAAAAAATCAAATTATAATAAATAAATAAATAAAAACAACAAACTAGACTAAATTTTATAATATTGTTATTTTAAAAATAATTTCATAAATTTAGATTACTTAAATTCAAATTAGTCAAATAATGTTTTTAAATTTATGATTTCCTTTTATTTTTATTATTTCAAAAATATATATTGCAAACCTAACTTAGGAGTAAAAATTTCTATATACATTTTGCACTTGTGCAGACTGAGGACACAATTGAATGCAATCACATTTTACAGGTTGAGAGCGGTTTATAACTGCAGATACCATTGCATGCATTACAACTATATTAATTATAACTTACAACTATTATAACTACGTTAATTATTAATGCACTCATTTCTTTTTGTGAACAAAAGGATATCACCGCTATATATATATATATATATATATATATATATATATTTGATTGATTTTAATAGATATTATTATGACCGAAGGAATCATGTTTATTAATTTTTCAATTAATTTTATAAAATATACATTTCCAAGCAACATCAAATTCAAATTTTTGAGTTACGCTTATTCATATAAAAATTATAATATTTATTAAATCAAATTGATAAATTTTCTTATGTTTAATCAATTTATTATTTAAATTATATTTATAATAAATTTATTATTTAAAATATAACATTGAAAATTTAAATCATATCACAAAGTAATTTTTAAGTTACCAAATCATCAATATAAAAATATTATAATTTCAATTGCAAGTGGGATAACATCTTTCTTCAAATTTATACACCAAATCGGTAGAAATGTAATGAGAAATTAATCTACACCATTGTTAATTACCTATTCAAATGTAATTAGTAATTTTTTTTAAACTATTAAATACTTGCACTTTTAAAGTTTACATATCATTATCGATATTTACATAAATTTTAAAATTACTAGCTTTAAGGCTCGATGGAGCTTTAGAGCTCGATCAAGCCATAATGCTCGATCGAGCTTTAAAGATCAATCGAGCTCCTAACTTGGGGTTACACAGGAGCTTGATCGAGAGTCAATTTTAATGCTCGATCGAGCTGTTTTTTTAGCGCTCGAGGAGCTTGATTGAGAGTTAGTTTTAATGCTCAATCAAGTTGTTTTTTTAGCACTCGAGGACCTTGATCGAGCGTTTAAAAAGGCCCAATCAAATGCTTAAATGAATCGATCGGGCCATCATTTTTTCCACTCGCACGCGCCCTCTCTTACCAAAAAGTGTAACCCAGCTCCATAATTTCGCCCCTAAATACATCATTTTTTCCTAATTTTTATTACAAATTAGTTAACTACACCCAAATTTACTAAAAGAGTTACTCACCTCATACCCCACTTATTCCACTTATTTAGGTTTGAACTATACATCTAAATTAATGGTACCCAAAGTTACGAATAACTTTCCTTCTTCATTTGTGAATACTCCCTTTTATCTTTTAATATGTCTATGGATATAAAGAGGTCCATGAGTAAAATCGACACACACATTGTTTTATTATTGATTATATTCTTCAATCCAATTCTTTCATTAATAGTATTTAGGTAAAATAATTCTAACCATGTTATTACATATATGTTTTACATTGGGCACACAATTAGTAGGTTATTTTTAACTATATATTATATTATATAAATTTGTATTCTATAAATTTTACCTCTTGTTGGTAACATATATTTTCATCAATTAGTTGGAATAAGGAAACTAAAGGAAATTATACTAGCACAACTACATTAATAAATGTGATTGATATACATTAATAGGTGTATATCAAGCACACGCACAACCACAATAGTAAATGTGGTTGATATACACCAATAAGTGTATATATTCTTTCTTTTTTCCTTGATGTGATTCGTGGACTTTGGAGATCGGTGATCAATATGTCCATGAAAACATTGTTGTGGGCAAGATCCACCCAAAGGAATTACTTCCTATCGACATTGACGGGGACTAACCCCGAGAACGTTGAGGAGAACTGATCTCGTGACCTCCCAATAGCGAAGTGATTTTAATGATAGGAACATGAGCAATTAAGCTAACCCTCGGGGCTAGATAAGCATATCTCATTAAAATTATCAATCATATTGTTAGAGTGAATATATGATTTTTAATTTTTATTAATAATTATATTATTAATTATTAGAAAATAAATATTATTAATATTATTTATTTTTATGCTAATGTTAATAAACCTAATATTAAAAACCTTAATATTAAAAAACCTAATATTAAACCCTAATATTATAAATCCTAATATTTTTTTGTTTTGTTGGAAAATAATTACGCCGAAAGGCGTTTTCTTCTATGGAGTTGGATAGGCAAACACTGAGCAGCCCAACCAATCTCCTTACTTCATTTTCGCCCTTCCATCCTATCAAAAATCAACACATGAAACTTTTTTATCAACATTTCTGGTTTTTTTTTTTTTCTCTCAGGCAAGCCTAGCAAGAAGTATCTATGGCAAGCCTGACAAGAAGTATATGCAAATCTGACTGACTGCCTCTGCCTCGTTCACACTAAACAAATGACTGTCGATTCCCAGCGCCACATCGGTGGACATCATGCCGTCACGAGAAGCTACAAAGTAGGCGAAGACTTGAGGAACCATGATGCTTGGGAAGGGCTCCTTTTCCACCACTCTAATAGTCAAAACCTGCACAAAAAGGATAGTGTAAGTGAGCACTATGTTTTCCACCACACCTACAATTGTGACAAGAACACGGTTTATAACTTGCCTGTTTTTCAGTAAATCATTATCGTTTATAGCTATATCATTATCCTTCTTGTTATCCAGAAACCCCACGTACCTTCCTAGCGGAATGGCTCTCAATGAGCATTCTACATTTCTTAGATTATATTTCAACAGAGTTGGGCAAAAGCCAATGGCAAATTTATTTACATGGATATTCTGCAAATAGGCTGCAAGCAAGTGCCTGCACTAATGCACAATAACTATTTTAAGACTAACTCTGCCCCTTCAAACTTTCCAGCTGCAGGAATTGTAGGAATTGATAGAAGCAACACACTTGACAATCTAGTCAAATTCCCTAAAACCTTTTTGTTCTCTTTTCCTGAATCTAGGCAGTTGCTGCAGCTTATGCAAAGAGACAAAGAGGGAATAATCTGCTTCCTGTCAACTCATGCCTCATCTTTCAGGATTGCAGAGTAATCAGTAACGTTGAGAAAATATACCTCTTGAAGGATCACTTCTCCATGAATCATCATGTGCTCCATGACCATTGTATTGTAGGAGAGCCCTTTTCTTGTGTTGAAGGCAAAGCCTCTATTCTGGGTTATCCTCTGCTTCAAAATTATATGATTAAAATCTGGTGAGATTTGTGTGCGTAGTATGTTGCCTATTTGTAGATCACGTACATGCGGTGCATATAACTTCCCTGCACTAGGGCCCTCCATCTTCCACTGGCCATGGTAATCCAAACCATTGTTGGATACACTCTCCTATTCCTAATGCGACAAACATTTATGCTAATCTACATACTTGATGTTTCAAAGTTCATCGTTATGCTTCATGGATAGATTTGCAATGCACAACTTCCATATACATGTGACAACAAAGTTATCTATACAGATCAATCTGAATACAGTCTTTGATAATCTTGTTCAAGGAACGTTCCAAAGTGATTTTAACACTTCTGTGAATGGAAAAAACCCTGACCAATTATATGGCCTCCTCTAATGAAACAGAGACACAACAACCCGAAAATGCTACAATTGTTCACAAAACACAACCATTACCATCAAACAACTTTGTGGGTTCAATGCCATTGGGGGTAAAATTTGGTTAGAAGTATGCTACTTGCACTGCGAAAACGGTAATTTCTTTGGTCAAGTAGATAATTCTGGACATTATTCTTACAATCTAGAGATTATCCCCGGCACTCATGTCCATGATATCTTTTACATGACACTTCAGAATCTATTTAACAACTTGTCTGTGGATCTGGATATGCTTCAGGAACAATTATATGCTACTTGTCTCTAAATAGTTATGGTCTGGTCTAGTGTTGGAGAGATATTTCTACTGACTACTGCACATTATGTATGTCGAGCACAATTTTTAAAATTATGACAAAATTTGTTGGACGTTGAGGAGGTGAGGGCTTGGTACGAAGTTGCAAAGTTCATTATGAAATATATAATTTCTTTGATTCAAATATGCCTCCACCCTCCTTTGTAGAAGTGCCAGGTATTTCGATAACAAATTCACCACCGAAGCAGGACACCCCTGCGGAAGCGCCAATTATTCCGATGATGAATTAACCACCGAATTCGAAGAACATCCCTGTGGAAGCGCCAACTAATCCAATGGTGAATTCACCGTTGAAGCAAATCATACCATTCACACCTAGATCAACCATTCTAGCAAAGTTGCAGACAAAATAAACATCATTTTAGGTGCTGCAGGTGACCTGTTTTTCTTATTATTTGTGTGCATCTTTGCATGTTTGGAGAATATTTTATTCTACCATTTTTTGAAGGCGACACAAAGGTATTGTATATCACAATATGACTCATATGTCCGTTATGTGCTACTACTTTTTTCAATGCAAGGGTAAAATTAAAAGGATAAACCAATTTGGCCAGGGAAATAACACCTTCTGTCACATATACAAAAGACATATTGGCATTTGAATTTGGAGCGTTTGTATAGTAGAGACAACCTAAATCTGTATTACGAATTGGACATACAATATTTGCATGGACAAACCCAATCTGATCTACTATCTACACTGCTACATATATTGAACTACAAAGTTAACACATCACTCTAGGTCTGATTGTGTCGGAGAATGGATCTCTCTTGTCTGGACTTGAAAAGATAATATGAATCATAAAATTTACAATATAATAGAATAGACCTCAAGGCTAGGACAATTTTCTATTGTTAGAGTTTGGATGAGAACACAATTTTCACATATATTCTTTAAGAAAGGTCTGCCCAATGATTGAGAGAGCCAAAGTTAGACATCATTCGATTTTTTCTTTCTTTATTTTCTTATGCAGCTATATATTTCCATTGTATAGATCATTGACAGGTCGAGGAAGACACACTCAGTGAAGATCGGAAAGTAATTTATAAGATGGAAACATTGGTAGCTGCTACGAATATTTTTCACTTGGATAAAAATCTCGGGGAGGGGGGATTTGGCCTTGTATACAAGGCAACATAGAGGTTCATTGGAAATATTGGACTGGTTTATATATCTCTTAAAATGCTTTCATAGTGCTCCTGGCCGTCAGATTACGATTGCTAGCTTAAAAACAAATGTACGGTAGAAAGACAATTGAGTTTGGTGGTGATACTCCAAGGAACTACTCAAGACGAAAAAGAGATTGTTGTGAAGAAGTTTTCCTTAGAATCTACACAATGAAGGAAAGAGTTTGTGAATGAAGGTAAGCTTGTGGCCAAAATTCAACATCGAAATCTTGTGCAACTGCTCGGCTATTGCATAGAGGCATTTAAAGGTTGCATGTTTATGAGTAATTACCGAATAGGAGCCTTGAAAAATTGTTATTTAATGAGTCACCTCCATCTTATGTGTCCATTTTATTATGTTATAGGCAAATAAGAAACACCAATATATCAATCAAGTGAGTTTGGTGTTGACTGGTGAGCTGAATGCATGGATGTAGAGGAAGACAAACACAAAGACCTTGATTGGAATAAGTGTTATAATATTGAAACCACTTATTACCAAGAATAGTGTGGGAACGTGAGGACAAATGAATTTATGAATTTAGTTGGGCTTGAGGAGTCAGCATGGTCAGCATTGGAAATAATGATCGCATTCAAGAATGCAATATAGATAGAGAACCCAAAAACCTAGGTCCTCAGATGCATGGTTCATCCATTCTATTTACAAAGTATGTTACGAATTTTTAAATTCTCTGACTCTTTCTTTCAGCGTCTTTTGCACCTCTTGGTGCAATTTCTAGTTCACATTATATTAACAAAGATGACATATTACATAGAGTACAAGCAGATAAGCAGAGAGAGTCATGGTCTGAGGGCACCATAAAAAGATGTAGAGGGTAGAGCATCTCCCCCTGGAAGGGGAAACCAGATGGACTACCCAAGAGAAAGTAGACCAGAGTCATTGTCAGAGTTAGATGAGACTAAAAAACCAGGGTTGAGTAGGGCAATTGAAATTGAGCCTCTTTTATTGTTCTAATAGTAACAAACTAACAAAATAGACCGACAAAGTCATTGACAAAACATGCAAACAAAAAAACCATTGACAGAGTGAACCTAGTCATGTTGAGTCGACACCATATAAGACGAAGGGAGCATTGACATTCTACTATTGCACATCATTCTCTGTGGGTGGAGCAGAAACCTCAGTGTTTCTAGGGTTAGAGGAGTTTGTTCCCAACATATCTTCGATGATGTAACAACCATAAGGATTGGGGCGAGCGGGAGAGATTCAATGCACATGGAGTTGCACATCAATGGGACAAAAAGAGGTGTCCCCCAAATCACGAACTGAGATAATTACGCCTAGCAATGAAGATTGTGGAGGGCAAGGAGGAGATAGGAGGGACTCAAATTGAAGTAGAGGGGTTAGGAAATGATGAGGAGAGGACGTCCAGGGGGAAGACAACTCCAAGGTCGCATGAGAAATGGTGAAGGGAGGAGTAGAGATGGATGGAATGTGTGTTGATGTTGACAATCAATCTAGCAGCGTTAGAATGATCTTGTTCATGGTTGAGGAGGTGGAAGGAAAGGAGGTTGCAGAGAGACCAAAGGATCGATGAGGCATTCCCCCCATGACACACCTCCTCATCTTCCAATTTAGTTACCCTGTCGCAGATATGGGTTAGGATGTAGCTGTTAAAGAAAGCCAATTCAATGTCCACTTATGGTGTAGCGGGAGGACATCGTCATTCCCAACCATGACCACCACGTTGTACCCTTCCTCGTTCCCAAATGATTGGAAGAAATTGGAGGTTGAAGGGATTTGTAGGAGTCGTAGAAATCACAGGAGCTATATAGGTGGAAATTAAGGGTGGAGCATGAAGCAGAATAACCAAAGAAAAAGAGAGGAGACCCCATAATGCAGACATGGTAGGTATTAATGCGTGCAGGATGAAGGCTAAGAGCGCAATGGATTAGAGCGTGCAAGAATGAAATAAAGGACATAAGTTTGGAGGAGTGGGGGCATGGATGATTACGAGAGTGGAAGAGAATGCCAAGCAGAGACACTTTACTCTGAGTGTTGGCAAGTGGCTAGGCTGCAATTAACACCCAGATCCAAGAAATTATAAACCCTAATATTAAACACAATATATAAACCTAATTTTATAAACCCTATTATTAAACTCTAATATTAAACCTTGTATTATAAACACTATATATTAAACCTTAATATAAATCACAATACTAAATCCTATATTATAAATCCTAATATATTAAATCATATATTATAAATTCTATATACAAAACACCCTATATTATAAACCTTAGTATTAAACCCAATATCACAAAACCTAATATTAAACTCAATATTATAAACCCTATAATATAAACTCTAATATTAAAATCCATATATATTAAACCCTAATATTATAAACTCTATATGATAAGCCCTAATTTAAAACCCCAATATTAAGCTCAATATTATAAACCCTATAATATAAACTCTAATATTCTAAACCCAAATATTAAACCCAATATTTTATACCCTAGTATATTATATTTTACTTATAATATTAGGTTTATAATATAGAGAGTTTATAACTGTTGGACACAGTTTGTCATTGATGTCAATATGGCAATATTTGAGGAGCAAATGGAGCCAAGAGGAGCAGACGGAGCCAAGAGGAGCAGAACTCAGATATATATATATATATATGTGTGTGTGTGTGTGTGTGTGTGTGCATGCATTTAAACAGCTACAGAGGAGCCATATATATACTATACATATGTGCCAAAGTACAAGAGCAAATTGAGCTAACAGACGACGCAGACAACCATCGGAGAAATAGAGGAACAAGCAGAGCTATAAGGAAGCAGACAGAGCCATCAGAGGAGCAATGGGTGCATTTATATTATCGGGAGCTATCGGGCCACAAAAGAATTATATGCTTGCAGATACAAGTGGATGAACATATATCATACATGTGTTTTTAACACTATCGGAGGCGCAAACTTATATATATATATATATATATATATATATATATATATATATATATATATATATATATATATATATATATATATATATATACATTTATGCTATTAGGCCGGTAAAACCCAAGTATGCATGCTTTTACACTATCGGCAGATAGAAAGCCCATATACATAGGCTTAACACTATCAGAGGCGGATTGCGGACTTGTAATATATGCACGGGAGTTTTGGGATCCAATCGGATTTGGGACTTACATCACATCGGCATATTGGAGCGGGAGTGTGTTAAGTGTTAAGCGCCATCATAAATCGCTGATTGCGATCAGCGATATCGCATCAGACTAAAGGCGGAGCGTTGATAGTGCAGTCCATTGGGACCTACGATTGCTAATAAGGTGATTTGACCTGGACTGTCAGATCTCATCGCTCCACATCAACGATAACAAATGTGTGCGCTGATAGTGTAGTCCATTGGGACTTCCAATCGCCTATAAGGCAATTTGATCTGGACCGTCAGATCTCATTGCTCCAGATCAACGGTCACAAATGCTTAACGCATTGACTTCGACGTACGGTAAGCGCATCGATAGGAAAAGGTAAAAACCAGTGTTTTGGGGTATTTTTTCAAAGTATTTCCGTTTAAAAGGAAAAGGCATGGATCATGTGGAAAAGGTTTGGGGCCGACTATGATGAAATTGTGGAGGAGCGGATCCGATACAGTATTAATGCGGGTGTATGGATTCTTGAATTCCGCCCTTTAGTTTTTTGGCTATGTTCCTTGTATATTCCTGTATATTTGTGTTTACACATTACAAAGGGTTTTTCGGCCGAAAGGCCTATGATAATTGCTCCGATGATTCAAGAGGCTGAACGTTAGTTAAATGGGGTGCATCATGGCGATGGAGATTGCGATTGGGGCATAACACCTCCATTAAACTGAAAAACTATGTGTATGCCTACAATCATTGCCAAAAGGAGCACTGTTACGATAAACTGGGAAGATGTGTTCTCCGTGGATCGTTTGGTCCTGTTTAATGAATCTACATGTCCCCAGAGAGTCAATGAACCTGCACAGCACAGAGGAAGCTGTAGCGACCGAGGAGGAAGCCTAAGAGGTGGTGTAAGCGGAAATAAATGGACAAAGGCATGGGAATGAATAAAACAATAAAAACAGAGAACTGTGGTTGCTGTGGTTGGTGTGAATAACCAGAGTGTGAGGCAGCAGAGGCAGTAGAGGCAACAGAAGCAGCAGAGGCAGGAGAGTAGGAGTGAAGGTGAACCTCAGCTGAACAGAGATTAGCAGCATATTAGTTTATACCAAGGTTGGGTTGGAGCCTTAGAATTGAACAGCACTGAAGTCCTTAGGGGTTGGTGCTCCTAAGTGAAGAACCATTGCAAAACAAAGTTGGTGCTCTGGAGGTTGGAGCCTCACTGAAGTCCAAGTTGGAGCTTGGCAACTAATCACAATCAGATATATACTTATATTGTATTTATTTCGTTGCACTGTGTTGTGTCTAATAAAAGCATTAATTTCAGTTGTTGATTTCTGTGTTCTATATATATATATATATATATATATATATATATATATATATATATATATATATATATGCTTTTGGTAATAACTAGAACAATTAAAAAGAAATACTGATTCACCCCCCCCCCCAGTATTTCCAACAATTGGTATCAGAGCAGGCTTCTTCATACTAGCCTAATAGCTTGAAGAAGGATCTGTAGCCATGATGAGAAATCACGAAGCATCAGGAAGACCTCCTCTGTTCGATGGCACTAACTTTGGTTTCTGGAAAAAAAGAACGACCTACTACTTAATGTCCCTTGGACCTGAAGTCTGGCATTTTGTTCAAAATGAATACCAAATGACTACCACTCTTCCAACAGATCCAGATGAGAGGAAAGCCTACATCACAAATGCAAAGGCCTTGAACTCCATCACTAGTGGAATCACTGATTCTGAGTTTACAAAAGTCATGCATTGTACCTCTGCCAAGGAAATGTGGGAGAAGCTAGTTGGCTTATACAATGGAGACTCAAAATTCAAGAAGGCAAAGCTTCAAACTCACAGAAGACAATTTCAAAGTCTGAGGATGGAAGATGAAGAAGATATTTCAGCATACCTCCTCTGAGTAGCTGAAGTGGTAAACTCCCTGAAAGGATTGGACGAAAAAATTGAAGAAAGTACCATTATCCAAAAGTTATTAAGATCTATTCTAGACAGATTTGACTCCAAAATAAGCACTATTGAAGAAGCAAAGGATCTAGATACCCTTAAAATGGATGAACTCCATGGAATTCTCATTGCCTATGAGATGAGGAAAGGTGGCCCAAGCTCCAAAGATGTTGCATTCAAGGCCTCAAAGTCAAAGAAGGGGAAAGAAATGAATGACTGTAGTGATGAGTCAGACGTGGAATCCGAATTGGCTCAATTTGTACGAAAGCTGAAGAAAGGATCTAAGCTTAAAGGCAAGTACCCTCTTATCTATTTTAAATGTGGAAAAATAGGTCATTATGTAGCAAAATGTCCTCATAAACATGACAGTGATGATGAAGGAAATTCTAAAAGAATGGCACACAAAAAGAAAGGGTTCAATAAGAAGAACTTCTTCTCTATGCAAGATGAGTCTGATGAAGATGAGTTTATGGTCATCAAAAGGAAATCAGATGAGGAAAGTGACCATGATGAAATCCAAGAAACATTATTCATGGCAGTCACAGATGATGATGACTCAGGGCTGGAAGGAAATGTAGATGAACTATTAATAAGCGTCATTGAATAAAATGAGAAACTATGGAATAAAATCATTTCTCTCAAAGTGGAAAACGAGGAAACAAGAAGGAGAGAAGATCTCTTGGAAGCAAAGCTAAAAGAAAAAGAAGTGACTTGTGAAGAACGTGAGGCCAAAATAGTGTCTCTGAGAAAGGAGTTGGAGCAAATTAAAAAGGGTTGTAAAAGCTCTTAAATACTTGATACTATTTTGAAAAATTAAAAACTTCAACATGACAAGTCTGGAATAGGTTTCAAAGGAGAATCCTCAAGCACTAAGAATAGTGCGAAAAGCTATGCCGATGCACTTTCCTGCAATCCAAAAGAAGAAAAAGTATGTTATCAAAAGCGCATCCTAGATCCAAAGAATGAAGAGAGAATTATTCCAAAGAAGAACGTGGAGTCGAATCATGGACACTACAGTAAATACAAACCTGTACTCCACCAAGGGCCCATCTCAAATCCAAAGAATGAGGGAGGAGTAATTCCTAGGAAGGAAATTGACTCAAACCGTGGCTGCTTCAACAGGTACAAAACCATCTTTCTTGGACACTGTTTTTTCTGTAAAAACTTCGGCCATCAAGCCAGACATTTCTTGGCTTGCAGAAGTGAAACGCCAAAGCTAAAGGACCGAATAATCAATTCATATGCCCCCAAAAGACAAGGACAAATAAAAACCTTCAATTCATTTGATCCCTTGACCAAATTTGATCTGATTTGCTCATTCTGCTACAATAATGGACACTATGAACAAGACTGCCCACTCAAAGGAAGAAAGACAAGTAGTAAGAACTCCAGCATGGATAAATGAGGCCTGGCTCTATATGCTCAAAATAATGGAAACCATTGGTTTGTGGATAGTGGGTGCTCCAGACACATGACAGGAGATAAAAGGAAGTTTGTCTCACCGAGCAAAAAGGAAGGGAATGTGTCCTTTGGAAGCGAATATGGAAGAATTGCAAGAAAAGGAACTGTTACTCTGATCAATGGAAAAGGAAAAGCTCAAGATGCTTTGCTAGTTGACGGACTCAAACACAAACTCCCGAGTGTCAGCCAAATCTGTGATCAAGGACATAAGGTTGTCTTCAACACCAAAGACTGTGAAATAAGGAACTCCGCCTCAGGGGAAATTGTGGCAAAAGGGGTGAGAACACCAAACAACATTTACATTCTAAACAAGATTCAAGAAAATAAATGCTACCTGAGTCAGACAGATGAAAGTTGGCTGTGGCACAAGCAACTTGAACATACAAGCTTTGAAAATCTGATCAATATCAGCAAGATCAAAGCTGTACGAGACATCCCAAGGCTGTTCAAACCAAATCAAGGAGTATGTGGTCCATGTCAACATAGAAAGAAAACCAGAACCAACCACAAGACAAAGGAGCTCTCTACATTGAAGACCTTAGAGATCATCCATGCCGATGTGTGTGGGCCAACTAGAAATCAGGCACTCCAAGGAGAAAGGTACTTTGTGTTATTTGTTGATGACTATACTAGAATGATGTGGATATATTTTATAAAGTATAAATCTGAAACTTTTGAGTGTTTTAAGAATCTAAAAGCCCTTGTAGAAAATGAAAAAGATTAAAAAATTAAGTGCCTCAAAACAGACAGTGGGGGAGAATTCACATCAAACGAGTTTAGTAAGTTATGTAATATTCATGGAATTAAAAGGGAATTCTCTGCTGCCAGAACACCTCAGCAAAATGGGATAGTTGAAAGAAGAAAGTGAACAATCCAAGAAATGGCAAGAATAATGTTACTAGCAGCAGACTTGCAGCCGAAATTCTAGAGAGAAGTAGTAGGGACAATTGTCTATACATTAAATCAAACTCAATTGAGACCAAACTGTGAAAAAACAGCTTACGAGTTATGGAAAGGAAGACCAGCTTCAGTAAAGTACTTCAAGATATTTGGAAGCAAGTGCTTCATAAAAATCAATGATGGCTCACCAGGAAAGTTTGATTCTTGGGTTGATGAAGGGATATTTCTTGGATACTCTACATGGAGCAAGGCTTACAAGTGCTACAATTTTCGACTGAAGAAAATAGTGGAAAGCATTGATGTAAAGGTTGATGAAGGACTTCCAGAAAAAGAAATTGGAGAATATGAAGATGATCTTTTCATTGAAGAAGAAGAAGGACCTAAAGAAGAAGAACTTGAAGAAAAAGAAATAGATGAGGAAGAAGAAGAGGAGAAAGAACCACATCATACCCCTTCAAAGATGAAGTTTATCCAGAAATATCATCCAGAAGGGATGCAAACCCAAAGAAGGGTGACCATTACACCAAAGAGAAATGTTATTGCTCTTCTATCTATGACAGAACTAGAAACATTTGTAGAAGCAAGTAAGGATCCTCATTAGGTAAAAGCCATGGAATAAGAAATGTCCCAAATTGAGAAGAACAAGACATGGGAGATGGTACCTTGTCCAAAGGACAAAAACATAATAGGAACCAAATGGGTGTTCAAAAATAAAATGAATGAAGAAGGATAGGTTATCAGAAACAAGGCAAGGCTTGTCTGCAAAGGCTATTCACAAATTCAAGGAATTGACTTTGAAGAGACATTTGCACTAGTAGCCCGTATGGAAGCTATTAGGATGTTCTTGGCTTTTTCTTGCTCAAAAGGATTCAAAATCTATCAAATGGACGTGAAATCAAGATCTCTAAATGGGGAACTCAAAGAAGAAGTATACATGGAGCAGCCGTAAAGGTTTGATCTAACAGAAGGAAAGGACTTAGTTTGTAAGTTGAAAAAGGCTTTATATGGGTTGAAACAAGTTCCTAGAGGTTGGTATGCAAGATTGGATCACTATCTACAACAACAAGGCTTCAAAAAGGGAGTGGCTAGAAGTAATCTACACATAAAGACAGATGAAGTTACCAGTTACTCTTGTTTATGTTGATGATTTGATTTTTGCCAGCAATAATGATGAAATGAGCCATGAATTCTCTCAAAACATGTCAAAAGAGTTTGAGATGTCAATGATAGGAGAGCTGTCTCACTTCCTTGGACTTCAAGTATCTCAAAACAAAGCAGGATTGTGTATATGTCAAACCAAATATTTAAAAGACATGCTCAAAAGATATGGAATGGAGGACTATGCACCCATGAGCACACCTATGACCACAAATTGCAAATTGAGCAAAGATGATGACTCCCCTCCAGTAGATGCAACTCATTACAGGTCAATAATTGGAGCCCTTCTATACTTAACAGCTACAAGACCAGACATAATGCAGGCAATAGGAATGGTGGGAATATTTCAATCTACTCCCAAACAATCCCATTTATTAGCTGTAAAAAGAATTCTTAGATATCTGAAAGGAACTCCTAATTTCGGTCTTTGTTACCCAAGGAGCTCAACACTGACTGTAACTTCATACACCGATGTTGATTGGGCTAGAAGCATAGATGATCGAAAAAGTACTAGTGGAAATGCACTCTTCCAAGGAGACTGTTTAGTATCATGGCTTAGCAAAAAACAGTCATCCATATCATTATCCACAGCCGAAGCCGAGTATATTGCTGCAGCAGACTGTTGTACTCAGATACTATGGATGAAGGAATCTCTAAAAGATGTCAACATATGTATAGATCAATCGATTACCGTCTATTGTGACAACAAAAGTGCTATCAGTCTCAGCAAAAATCTAGTGATGCACTCAAGAACCAAACACATACCAATCAAGTATCATTTCCTCCATGAGCAAGTAGTTGAACAAAACATCGTCCTAGAATATATCAGTACTAAGGAGCAGATAGTTGATATTTTCACAAGACCTCTTCCTCGAGAAGAATTCGAACATCTATGTCAAAAGATGGGGGCTATTTCTTTATCATCACTCAAGTTCATTCATAAAGATATAGCAGGATAGGGAGAGCAGTTTGACAGGGGGAGTCTGTATGCATTTCTTTGCCATTGATGTCAAAGGGGGAGAGCAGAAAAATATTTCCATCAATAAAAAAGGGGGAGATTGTTGGACACAGATTGTCATTGATGTCAATATGGAAATATTCGAGGAGCAGACAGAGCCAAGAGGAGTAGAAATAAGATATATATATGCATGCATTTAAATAGCTATAGAGGAGCCATATATATACCGTACATATATGCCAAAGTACAGGAGCAAACAGAGCTAACAGAGGATGCAGATAGCCATCAGAGCAATAGAGGAACAAGCAGAGCTATAAGGAAGCAGACAGAGCCATCAGAGGAGCAATGGGTGCATTTATATTATCGGGAGCTATCGGGCCACAAAAGAATTATATGCATGCAGATACAGGCGGAGGAGCATATATCATACATATGTGTTTTTAACACTATCGGAGGCGCAGACTTATATAGATATACATTTATGCTATCGGCTCGTAAAACCCATGTATGCATGCTTTTACACTATCGGCGGACAGAAAGCCCATATACATAGGCTTAACACTATTGGAGGCGGAAAACTGGGCTCTAGGGCAAATACACTATCGGAGGTGGATTGTGGACTTGTAAATATATGCATGGGAGTTTTGGGATCCAATCGGGTCCGGGACTTACATCGCATCGGCATATCGGAGCGGGAGTGTGTTAAGTGTTAAGCACCATCGTAAATCGCCAATTGCGATCAGCGATATCGCATCAGACCAAAGGCAAAGCGCCGATAGTGTAGTCCATTGGGACCTCCGATCACCGATAAGGCGATTTGATCTGGATCGTCAAATCTCATTGCTCCACATCAACGGTCACAAATGCGTGCGCCGATAGTGCAGTCCATTAGGACCTCCGATCACCGATAAGGCGATTTGATTTGGACCATCAGATCTCATCGCTCCAGATCAATGGTCACAAATGCTTGGTGCGTTGACTTCGACGTACGGTAAGCGCGCCGATAGGAAAAGGTAAAAACCAGTGTCTTGGAGTATTTTTTCAAAGTATTTCCATTTAAAAGGAAAAGGCACAGATCATGTGGAAAAGGTTTGGGGCCGATTGCGATGAAACTGTGGAGGAGCAGATCCGATATAGTATTATGCGGGTGTATGGATTCTTGAAGTCCGCTCTTTAGTTTTTTGGTTGTGTTCCTCGTATATTCCTGTATATTTGTGTTTATGCATTACATGTGGTTTTTTTGCTAAAAGGCCTATGATAACTGCTCTGATGATTTAGGAGGTTGAATGTCAGTTAAATGGGGTGCATCATGGCGATGGAGATTGCGATTGGGGCACAACACCTCCGTTAAACTGAAAAACTTTGTGTATGCTTGCAATCATTGCCAAAAGGAGCGCTGTTACGGTAAACCGGGAAGATGTGTTCTCTGTGGATCGTTTGGTCCTATCTAATGAATCTACGTGTCCCCGAGAGTCAGTGAACTTGCATAGCGCAGAAGAAGCCACAGCAACCGAGGAGGAAGCCTAAGAGGCGGTGTAAGCAGAAACAAATGGATAGAGGCATGGGAATGAATAAAACAATAAAAACAAAGAACTGTGGTTGGTGTGAATAACCAGAGTGTGAGGCGGCAGTGGCAATAGAGGCAATAGAAGCAGCAAAGGTAGTAGAGGCAAGAGAGTAGGAGTGAAGGTGAACCTCAGCTAAACAGAGATTAGCAGCATATCAATTTATACCAAGGTTGGGTTGGAGACCAAGAGGTTAGAGCCTCAGAACTGAACAAGACTGAAGTCCTTAGGGGTTGGTTCTCCTGAGTGTAGAACCATTGCAAAACAAAGTTGGTGCTCTAGAGGTTGGAGCCTCACTGAAGTCCAAGTTGGAGCTTGGCAACTAATCACAATCAGATATATACTTATATTGTATTTATTTCATTGTACTGTGTTGTGTTTAAAACAAGCATTAATTTCAACTGTTGATTTCTGTGTTCTATATATATATATATATATAATTTTGGTAGTAACTAGAAAAATTAAAAAGAAATACTGATTCACCCCCCCCCCCCCCTCTCAGTATTTCCAACAATAATATTAGGATTTAGAAATATAAACCCTAATATTGTAAACCCAATATAATATAATAATATATTTTGTTTATAATATTGGATTTAATATTAGGGTCCGTAAACCCAATATAATATAATATTATAATATATTGGGTTTAATATTAGGGTCCATAATATTGAGTGTTTAATATAACCTTGATACTATAAATCTCAATTTGACAATGTTTGACTAATGTGGTTGATTATATTTGGCTATTAATATTAATAGGCGATTCTATTTGACCGAAGTTGAAGAGTGTTGAGTATCAAACATAGTCAAACATTGTCGAACATAGTTAACCACATTAGTAAATGTGGTTAACTAATTTTGTAATGTCACATTGCAACATTGGATAAATTGCAATGTAATGTAACATTGTGACAATGTTTGTCACAATGCGATAATGATTGTCATATTACGACGTTCGATAAATGTATGTCACAATGTGACAATGTAACATTGCAACAATGTCATAATGTGACAATGTTTGTCACATTGTGACATTTGTCACATGGCTTGACCAAGTTCACCATGGGTGAACATGGTTTGACTAATTTGACCATGGTTGACCATAGTTTTTGATGATAGATTATGGTTTTCTATATTGATAATGGAAGGCTACGGTTGATCATGTTTTACCATGGTGTCCAAGGTTGACCATATTTGATTGTATTAACAATGGTTGGCCATGTTGAGAATGAGTTGACCATGGTTTTAAAAAGTTGATTATGGTGACTATGGTTGACCAAATATGACCATGATTAACCATGGTTGACCTAGGTTGCTTGTGGTCCAATATTAAAACCCTAATTATAAACCCGATATTAGAAAACCCTTATATTAAACCCAATATTATAAACCCCAATATTATAAACATTATATTACAATCCCAATATTATAAATCCAATATTATAGACCCTAATACGATTAAGTTACACTAAGGACAACTATGAGTGACTTTTGACTTTTGTTAAATATTGTAAATATAGGGTTGACCAAGTTTGATCATGGTAAACTATTTAAACATGGACTATAAAGGTTAACTTTGTTTGACTAATGTGGTTGACTGTGTTCGATTATTAATACTAATCAATAATATTAATAGGTGTTTCTGTTTGACCAAAGTTAAAATGTGTTGAATGTCAAACATTGTCGAACATAGTGAACCACATTAGTAAATGTGGTTAACTATTGATTAAGACTGAAATTGTTTGACTTTGATGAACCATGGTAGACTATAATTGAATATGTTTGAGTTATGGTGAATGGGGATGACTATGAGTAAAAAAGGTTGATTATTGTTATGTTGATGGATTTATGTCACAATGCGACAATGTAGCATTACAACAATGTTTGTCACAGTGTGACAATGCAAAATTGCAACAATGTTTGTCACAATGTGACAATGTTTGTGACATTGCGACGTTTATCACATGGCTTAACCAAGTTCACCATGGGTGAATATGGTTTGACTAATTTGACCATGGTTGACTGTAGTTTTCTATGATAGATTATGGTTATCTATATTGATAATGGAAGACTACAGTTGACCATGTTTTACTAATTTGACCATGTTTGATTGTAGTTTTCTATGATATATTATTGTTGTCTATATTGATAATGGAAGACTACAGTTGACCATGTTTTAGCATGGTAACCTAGGTTGACCATATTTAACCATATTAACAATGATTGGCCATGTTGAGCATGGGTCGAGTTAGCCAAATATGACCATGATTGACTATGGTTGACCTAGGTTGCTCGTGGTCCAATATTAAAAACTGAAATATTAAAAACCGTAATATTACAAGCCCTTATTACAAACCCTAATTACAAACCTAATATCATAAACCTTAATATTAAATCCAATATTATAAACCATAACATGGTTGAGTTACACTAATAGCAGAAAACTATGAATGACTTTTGAATTTTGTTAAATATGGTAAACATAGGGTTGACCAAGTTTGATCATGGTAAATTATTTAAAAATGGACTATAAAGCTTAACTTTGTTTGACTATGTTTAACTAATGTGGTTGATTATGTTTGACTATTAATACTAATCAATAATATTAATAGACGATTATGTTTGACGAAGTTGAAGTGTGTTGAGTGTCAAACATAGTCAACCACATTAGTAAATGTGGTTAACCATTGACTAAGATTAACTATGTTATACTTTGATGACACATGGTCGACTATAATTAAATATCGTTTAGTTACATTGAATGAGGACGACTATGAATGAAAAAGGTTTACTACTGTTAAATATGGTAAACATAGGTTTGGCCAAGTTTGATCATGGTCAATTATTTAAACAATGACTATAAAGGTTGAGTTTTTTTTACTATGTTGACTAATGTGGTTGACTATGTTTGAGTATTAATATTAAACAATAATAATAATAAGGGATTATGTTTGATCGACATTGAAGAGTGTTGATTGTAAAACATAGTTAAATATAGTCGAACATAGTCAACCACATTAGTAAACCAATGTGTTTTAAACTATATTAATATTAGTACTATTAAACATTTTAAACATTGACTATGGGTGACAATGGTTTGACTATGTCATCATGTTGACTCTACCTATGTCAAGCATGATGTCTATGGTTAACTATAGGCATGGTTGACCATATTTGAATATGGTCGACCAAGGTTGTTTGAGGATGGCTATGAGTGAACAAGGTTAACTATCATTGACTATGGTATATATATGGTTGATTAACGTTAACCTTGGTTGTTTATTTTTTCATTAAATGCAAAGGTTGACTACAAAGGTTAACTACAAAGGTTAACTATGTTTAACTATGTCATCATGTTGAATTTGAATATGTGTCTATAGTTAATTATAGGCATACTAAACATAATGCCTATTAATAATCATGGTTGAACATGATGTTTATGTTGAGTGTGTTTAACCAAATCAATTATAATTATGATATGTTAATATTTAAATTAATATATTATTAATGTGTTAATTTATATATTAATATATTAACATAAGATTAATATTATAAATTTATTAAGATTTAAATAATATTATTAATAAAATGATTAAACTTCGTAAACATTATTAAAATTTAATATTAATATAATTCTCAAACATAATTATAATTAACAACAATAATAATTAATATTAATTTAATATTAACAATAAATATATTAATATATTAATACAATATTATATTGATATAAAATCTATTTAATTTATTTACGATTCACAGTTAAAGATGACTCTCCTCACTACTAATTTAACCACTAAATAATCATACAATACCCTACACCATATCGACCGCCCAAAACAGCTACCAGCCGCCTTAACTGCACCGATCGGATGCCCCCACACCCATTAACCATGCACGAATGCAAACAAAAAACATCTGAATCACCCAACTTATTAAGCGGCACAGTTTAGAATGAATAGGTGGTGTACTTATCCACGTTCAATACTTTTTCTATTAATTCTCCTATTATTCACCTCTCAATTATGCATCAACGATAACGTTTTAAATTTTATTCTGTGGCTCTTAACATTTAATATTCTTTATAAATTCATCTCAATTATGTAACGTTTTAAATTTTATTCTTTGTGTCTCTTAACATTTTATGCTCTTTTTATTTTAAATTCAAAAAGAAGTGAACTGAGAACAATTTCCATTTGAACTTTAATTAAATAAATAAACACACCGATATAGAACATAAAAAGGCTTCTTTATAATACTTTAAAAACTTTTGTGTCTCTTAACCTTTAATACTCCTTTTAAATTAAAAAAAAGTGAAATAACAACTTCTTCCATTTCAACTTTAATTAAATAAATAAAAACCGATATGGAACATAAACAGGCTTCTTTAATAATACTTGAAAATAATTTTGTTATATTATTATTATTATTATTGAAGTTTGTTATATTATGATTATTATTATTGAGATAGGATATTAATATAGTGTAATTATATTTATATAAAATATATTAATATATTAAATATTTATATACCATGTAAATTAGTTGTTTGGTAAATTCTTGTCTAACTTTATTTTATATATATATATATTTTGACTTGTTTTATGTTTTATTATTATTTTAGCTATTTAATATTAGATAGTATATTGATTGTCAATTGTAAAAAAAGTTTATGAAAATTCTAGAATTTTGTGATCAAAAGTTATAATGGAAAATTAGAACGTTTATAATGCATTCATAATTAAGTTCGAGTGTGCTTACTGAAATGTATTAAGACTGATAGTTAAGAGGATCTGTTTTGATACTAAATGTATATGACTTAAGTTTAGTTATGGTATTGTTGTATCATTAAAGATATCGATATAGTTTGCATCATGTCCAAGAGTAACTCGAACTACAATATTGTTTCTCTTCGAAATCGTGAGTCTTGTATCTCTTTCAAGTTGTCAACACTATTTGTGAAATTGATGTTGATAATCATGGGAGTAACCAATAACTGGAGTCTTTTCTATAAGGGACACATCTAGTAGATATTGTCAATTATTATCTATCATTTCAAAAGCAAGTCAATATTTATTAATAGATTGCTTATAGGTAAAATATGAAGTTAATTATAGTTGGTACTAAACCATGATAGTTACAAGTTTCGTCTAGTTACTAATCAATTATCTTACTTCCTGCTCCATTTGGTTGACATTCTAGTATGTGTAATTGATTACAAATGGTACTCGAGGGCCTTATCCAAGATATGGATTGGATTTCCATGCTACTAATTTCACAAAACTCCCAATTACTACATTCAATTACAATACCATTAACAATTTTAAATATATTGTTATCGACGATTTTGATAAAGACTAGTACATTTTTGTAATGATATCTTAGATATAGATTCATGTTGTTTTCTGTTGACTATACCATTGTGTATGCATGAATTCAAATTAATAGAAAGGTAAATTTAGATGATGTCTAATAGTTAGAAAATATAATTCCTATTTGTCTTAGTTGCAATGTTTTCTAAGTATAAGAGTATGTTCCTAGTGTTTAGGAGTTTGTTGAGGTCTAGTTGGTTGAGAGATTCCCTGCAACTAGTTAGCCTCCTAGATTGGTGTGTGGTTGATATATTCACTTGACCAAGAGATTGTATGTCCAAGATAGATTAGCTATCTCGGTACATAGTTTCTTGTATTTATATTATATTATTATTTTGATGTGAATATAATTTTGAGTGGCTTATGCAAATTTAAGTTGGTATTAGAGCTTGTATGGACCTGGGCCTAGCCCCCTTATGGGAGGTCCAATAGACCGTATATGTGTTTGTTGAGAGTGTATTGTTGTTGTGTTTGTAGTCGTGTGTTTTTTCATCAATTACATAAAGAGATGAAATGTTTGTGGCGAGTGTGTGAAGTTCTAATTATGAGGTACAACCTTGAGAAATGCTACATGTGAGTTCGAGTTGTGTGAAGAGTTAAGACTAGTGCTGGAGAGCCTCTGTGTGGACAATGATTTCCCAAATCTATGCATTTGTGTGAAGTCGTTGTATTATATTATATTGAACCAACATTCACTGTTAATAGGCATAGCGCCTCTGGACTAGTTCTCTCCACATTTGACCTAGAGAAGCGACTTTTTTTAATGTAACCTACATACTAGAGGGACTAATAATTGTGTTCAAATATTTCCTATGGTCTTTTGGAGCATATAGATTAGCACCAATTTCATGCAATTGCCCAAGTTTTTGCATATGAAGTATGCAGGAGACCGCATTTGAATGTGTTGTGTGGCCTACCTATGAGGAGCCACAACCTCGTATTTTATTAGCAAAAATTGGACCAATGTGTGGAGGAAGCATGAATTATTGGACCAGTGTGTGCAGGAATTACAATTTATTTGTTGATTTGAACAAAGAACAATTCCACAGGTTGTGGGAAGGATATTCCTTGTGAAGCTCGGTGAATTAAAGTCAATGTCATGAATGGTCATAGAATTGCTTCACAATGTTGGACTCCACCAATGATGATTAGATTATGGAAATCTACAACCATGGTAAAATGAATAGTAATTTTTATGAATTTACGTGGATTTTGGGAAGATGAACATGTTGATCCTAATCAACTCAATGTAGAAATGCAATTGGTTAGAATTGGTTATAATTGCATGTTTAGAAATTCCAAAGAAGAACAAATTAATAGTAATATTTATAAATGTTTTGGAATATAAGAATTTACATTGAGCTTAACTAACTCAATGGAGTGGTTTTGTTAGAATTAACTACTCTAACAAATCATAGGTGAATCCAAGACAACAATTAAACCAGAAAAGAAAGAGGAGTCTGAACACACTCCATAGTGGATAATAAGGTTGAAGTGCAACAAATATTGGTTAGTGCAACAACAATAGTGAAAATTAGGTGAGGATGGACAAAAAAGCTAAAATTTGTGTGAACTTGTGGAATAGACTCATGATCATGGTGTGTCACATGCATGTATTAGTAAGCAAGTCTATGATGTTTTGAAGTGGTCCTTGAAAAATTTATAATAGTATGTACCTGAGTCAGTGGTGATGTAAGTGTACCCCTATAAAGTTTGTGGTTATCTTAAAACCACTTTGTAAGTGTAAGTTTGTGGTGAGCCAAAAACCACTTTGTAGTGTAGGTTTGTGGTAAGCCATAAACCACAAGTGTGAGAGGGAAATGGACAAGGATACCTATAGCATGGTTGAGGGTCAACCAACAAAACCCTAAGCATGGTTTAGGGTAAGCTGATAAAACCCAGTGCATGATTATGGGTAATTTGAGAAAACCCAAGGTGATAAAGATGGAGGGGGGACTTTCAAGTACATGTACAGGTATGCAGATATACTGGTTGATTGAACCATGTACACATAGGACATCCTAGTAAACTAGCAGCTGCAGCGGTTGGTACCTATGCATTCTGGTGGTGGATGGTTGTTCCTTTATATGGACGTTCACAAATTCTTTTTTATTATGTTTGTAAACGCCAGGACCACAACTAGACTTTGTTAATTGAGATCAAGACAAGTAGTCATTAAGGGGGGGACCTAGATAATATTGTTCCTACTTGATTTAATTGTGATTCTTTCTAAATATAAAAGTATTTTCCTAGTGTTTTGGAGTTTGTTGAGGTCTAGTTGGTTGAGAGATTCTATATAATTAGTTAGCCTCCTAAATTGGTGTGTGGTTGAGATATTCACTCAACCAAGAGATTATATGTCCAAGATAGATTAGCTATCTTGAGACATAGCTTCTTGTATTTATATTATATTATTATTTTGATGTGGATATAATTTTGAGTGGCTTATGAAAATTTAAGTCTAATACATTTCCAATGCTTTCATAAATTTTGGAATTAATCATATTTCTATTGGCTATTATTTCTAAACCTTCTATGAATTCTACAGGGAGTCTTGCAATCTTTCACAAATGTTTGCCAACAATGAGTGAATTTTAAGTATCTAAACCTTATTTGACTAAATGGAGTAGTGATACTTCACTTCTTCCACCAACTGTACAGTGAATAACCAACAATGTATCATAGTAGGAGCTAAGGATTATATTCATACTTCGAATGGGAGTGAAAGTAAATTTGACATGAACTATTCTAAGGTGAACCAAAACTCCATTGGAGTGAATCTACCGACCTCGAATAATAGGATTTGAATTCACCGAAAATATTTTACCCGATAATATGTTGATACTTGTTACAATTCTCTTAACCAAATCATTCCATTCAAAAGATAGCCTATATGATTAATCCCAGTCCAACCACTACCATTGGTTGAGGAGGTTTTGCAAATTGATTTCCATGCTCATAGTTATAATGGTAGATAATTACTCTATATATATATATATACCTTGCACAATAAATTATGATTGCGAGATCAAATGATTAGAAGATCTTGACTCGTGCATAAAGAACCCTTTATGAAAACGCAGTTCAGTGCAATTCAAATATATATATATATATATATATATATATATATATATATATATATATATATATATATATATATATATATATATATATTTTCGCAGAAAAATCAAACTTTTTATTAAGGGAATAAAAAAGTTACATCTATAGATGCCAGAGGCATTATTGACACTGTCTGATAAAAAGGAAAATCACAGAGTGGATGAGTAGTCACAAACATTAATCATGAGCATATGCAATACTTTGAAATATCTAGTAGAAAAAACACAACAAAATCGGGTCTATCCATATACTAGAGAAAACAACCCACATAAAGTGTTGTTAAAAAATAATTGTTGTGGCATATAATATCCAGAGAAAAAACATAAGTTGTATCAACAAAAAAGAAACACTGATAAACCTGTATCCATCAACTTGAGAAAATAGTGAAGTAAACAAAACATGCATATGAACAATCATTTGTTGAAAGCCTGCTGATCGAATCCTCGAATCTTTCCCTCTTCAGTTTCTCTTATATTCCATTTGCCCAAAACCTATTGTATTCCCTCCTTAGAAAGGAGGCCTGCCTCAAAATTGCATTCCTTGTATATGTGGCACACAAAAATATAGTCAAAACCCCGTTTTAAATGTAAAATTTCTTCAATGAGAGGAAGAAAAGTGTGATTTTGACATCTCTGAAGTTCATTAAACCAATTTATCACATTTAAGGAGTCACCAAAAATTTGTACTGAAACAATCCCAATTTCTCGGATCCAACATAATAATAGTTTCAAGGAGAGAAGTTTTGCATAATTGTTTGTTCCAGATCCAAGGCCAACCGAAGCTTTTAAATTCCTTTGAATGTTGATGTGTATAACGAAACCTCTCCCACATATGTTATGAGCATAAGATGCACCATCAAAATAGGACCACAGGATTCGAGGATTTATTTTTTCCTCATTGATGATTCGAGAAGGTGGGGTTGCAGTTGAGGATGGGATGAGAGAGAGAATAACATCGCATTCAATAGAAATGAGGGAAGGAGATGAATGAATGTCAAGAAAGATGTCTTTGTTTCTATCCAACCAAATTCCCCATGATATTATTGGTGGGACATTTCTCAAATTTTCATCATGCACCGAATTCCACCAATTTTTCCAAGCCTCAGCTATGTTTGCTCCTCTCCAGTTCATACTAAGACCCCGAAGTCTCAGGGTGGCCTCCCATATTTTCAAAGTAAAAGGGAAACTTAAGAACAAATGGTTTACAAATTCTTCTGAAGTTTTACATAGCGTACACCAACCTGGGCCATGCTTATTTATTTTTCGGAGATTATCCCATGTTGGCACCTTGTTTCTGAGGGTGTACTAGAAAAATAATATTGACTTTGTTGGGAATTTCAATTTTCATAGTAATTTCCACCACCATGTATTCTCCCTCAGTAGTCGCTTGTCCATTTGATAAAGGTATCCAAATTTATGAGAATAATTACGTGTACGCGCATGGACCCATATGAGATCATCTGCTCGATCCTTTATCTTGACCTAAGTTTGTTGCAGTTCTCTAGTGTAGTTTTCCCAATCAGCTACCCATTTTGGTTCTAAGTGAAGGTCTATGGAAATTTTCCAGCCTTGGTGCCACATCAAGGATGCCTCGAAGTCTGCCACCTAATTCAAGAAAAATATACCTTGGTTGTTGAGAAAAATAGATAAGTCCCTTGGGAGATCATATCCTTCGTTGCATCCAACCCATGGATCCAAACCAATTCTGACCTTCTCCCCATTCCCAATATGCTAAGCAACTCTGTCTTCTATAACCATGAAGGAATCCACAGTAACTTTCCAGATAACCAAAGCATTTTGTGATTTTTTGTCTATACTGCACAACGATTCCTCAAGAGGAATGGGATCAATATATTTCCTTTTCGCTATAACAGTCCAGAGATTATCCATTGATAAGCTACGCCACCCTGATTTTGCTGGCAAACCTTTTGCAAATAAAGTGAGATCCTTTATTCCCCAACCTCCCCAAGCTTTTTGGAGAGCTATCTTATCCCAAGCCACCCACAAAAGAACTGCTTCCTCCTTTGCACAAGCCCATAAAAAAACGACCGAACAATTTCCTGATTTGGGAGAGGATTCCTTTGGGGACCGAGGTGAGTGCAAACCAATAGACCAAAATTGCAATTATTACCGATTTAATCAAAACCAACCTTGTAGCCCTCGAGGTCCATTTATAACTCCACTTTTTTATTCACTTTTCCATTTTGGCCAACATCCACATCCATTCATGTTTTTTATATGATTTCGGCTTGAGGTGGAAGCCAAGGTATTTGAAATTATCCTTCATAGGCTTAACTTCAAAGGGGAGGAAAGTATAAATTCTAGTAATTTCTGCCAAGGAAAAACTTTCATGAACTAATGATCATTTATGTTCATTTATGCACATACCTGTAGCTTTGAGAAACATGTCAAGTGATGCTTTCAACTGCTGAATACCACCTCTAGATCCATCACTAAAGAGGAGAACATCATTGACAAACAAAAGATGATTTATAAACATATTTGTAGATACTTCAATCCCTTTTAGGTTTCCCCTTCGTTTTTCTGTGAGAATCAAGTGGTTTAGTCCTTTAGCTGCCAGTAAAAAGAGGAGAAGTGACAAGGGGCACCCCTGTCTTAGCCCTCTTTAGTTGTGGAAAAAGGGGGATGCAACTCCATTAATTAAGACAACAAAACTAACATTTGTAATGCATCCCATCACCCAATTGATAAAGCTAATGTCAAAACCTAGATGAGTAAGAAAAAGACGTAGATATATCCAACTTATCCTGTCATATGCCTTTGATAGGTCGATTTTTACTATCAATCCTTTCGTTTTCTCCATTTGATACTCTGCATAGTCTCCTAAGTGACACCTATGGCTTCATGAATTTGTCTACCATCTAGAAACCCAAATTGTTCCTTGGAAACATTTTTTGAGAGAATCGGTTTTAACCAAACAACTATTATTTTTGCAATTATTTTGTAGATACAATTACAGAGAGAGATTGGTTTGAATTCCTCAAACGATTTTGGGTCATCATTTTTTGGAATTAAAGCCAAAAAAGTAGAGTTGAAAGACTCATAAACCTGTCCTTTTAATATGGATTCCTCCATCACCCAAGTGATTTCATCTCCCAGACTCTAAAAAAAATGTTTGAAGAATTCCACCGTCCAACCATCTAGCCCCTAACTCTTATCTTTCTGCATAAGTTTTATGACACCTTCAACTTCTCCTTTTGTGACTGGTGCCGTGAGCATTTCATTTTCTTCCTCCTCCACAAACCTAGGGAAAATTTCGGCGACCTGAATAACTTCTGCAATCGATGCTTGTTCTGGATCTCTAAAAAGTGTTTTGAAATGGTCTCTCCCCAGAGATGCTATCTCATCGAAAGATTTTGCAGTGCATCTATATTCTTTTTTCATTTCCCATAGAGTGCTTGTATTCTTTTGGCCTTTTGCATAATTTTGAAAAAACTTAGAGTTTTCATCCCCTGAGGCAAGCCAAATGGCTCCACTTTTGAGTCTCCACTGATCTTCTTTATCTTTTAGGATATTTCTTTTAGAGGTTTCTAATTTCTTTATCCTTTCCTTTGATTCTTCTGTCTCATAACCTTGTCCCTCCTAACATTCTAGTTTTTCTAGGGATTCCTCAATGATTTTTAATTCAGAATCTTCCCTTATCCTTTTCTCATTTTCCCATAGTATAGTTTCCTACTTCATTAGTTTGATATTTTCCATAAACCGATGTGCAAAGGAATGGTCTAGGTTAGGTGCTAAAGGAATCCAAGTGGCCTTTACCAGTTCATTGAAATTAATTTCTTTAAGCCAAGCTAGATTGAACTTAAAAGGAAAATTAGGCTTCCTACTAGTCCCCTTCAATTCCATGAAAATAGGGAAATGGTTTGAATCTCCACCCATCCCTACCCATTGTCTAAAAAGTGTGATGTTTTTTATTAGATCTTCCTTCATTAGAAAACGATCCAACGTTTTTTCCACCCTAGCCTCACCCGAGCACAGGCCTATTTTTTATTAAGTTAATATCAATAAGATTACAAACCATCAATTTGTTCATGAATAAATCTGCTAGGGATCATCTTGTGCCTATGGCCCCCAAGTTTCAAACAAACCAAGAGAGAAATTGAATTCCCCTCCCACCACAAATTTTGGAACATTCATGAAGGATTTTGATAAGAGAGAATTCCAGAAAACCACTATGTCATGATATGGCCCATAAATGTTTGTAAAATATAGTTCCAGACAAAGGTACGAGGAATAGACCTTTCCCCCCAAGACCAGATCTGATCCCCATGAGTTTAATAGCCTCAAACTATTGTCTTTAAACCCCATAGATAAACCCTCATATATTCTCTTCGCATCAGAGGCTACAAAAGACCAACCCAACATCATTTTCCTAAGTGATGCTAGGAAAAAATCACCATTTCCCAGGGTTTATTGAATCATAATTACATCAGGATTTAAATTTTTGAAGAGATCTTTCAGTTCTAGCTTCTTATGGGTGCTAGCAAACCCTCTACAGTTGAAAGATAATACCATCATTTGGTAACCACCACAGGGGATTGTGCCACTCTATGCATCACTTCCAAAGAGATTTGTGTACCATCCGCTATATCTATATTTTCTTTAATTTGATCCTTAGATATATTTTATTTCTCACCTCTAGTCTTCTAATCAAGCGCTTAGTATTTAGCTAAAAAGTCAAAGTTCCGAGAATGGATCAAAACCTAAATGACCGCGTCTGTCTTGGCAAAATGATCCTAACGCAACTCGTTTCACTGAAAACTGAGTTCGTATGAGGAAGATATCACGTTCTGTCTACTTTGCCAAACAGAAGAAATTTTTGAAAAAAAGTGCATAGTCACTACACAGTCAGCAGTCCGTACTGTTGGAGTTGCAGGTGACTGTTCAAGGTAAACGGTGGTCAATGCTCAATCATGGTTCACCAAGTGGCATGTTCTTATTGGTTATCAGGTGCGGTGCGTTGGCAAGTTTTCATTGGTTAATAGTGGTCCAATGAAGAGGGCACAAGTGGCAAGTCAGGAGGCCACCACATGTCCCTCCCCAAAGGACCAATTATGGTGCTTACCAAAATTTTGTGGTAGGTGGGGAGTTCGAAGCCAGGACCTTCTCCGACTAAACCATATGCCATACCACTACACCACGATTTGTTTCTTAATTGTATTTTTGTCCACACATATTAAAGTTTATACATATTATGGTTGGGGGTTAGGAGGGTCAGCCCACAGGCCAGCCCTCCCATGTGATCGCTCCAATGGTTACGGTTACCACACCATCCAGTGTCAACATAAACCACAACCCATGACATTTAATGCCATACATGTGACACATCATATATCTGGTGGTCACGACTTATATAAAGGCCAACATTACATAATTGTTTGCAGAAACCGCGCTGAAAGCCATGACATGTGTCCACCCAAACTGCCAGCTCAAACAGTTAGCGGAAATCACGTGGTAAATTCGTTAAAACTAGATTAGTGGTTAATTAAGCACATTTAACACTAATTAAACTCTAGTTTAAATTGGCAGGAATTCCGACATACCTCCAGAATCAGCGCCAACTCCAAGTTTAGTGAAGTTAACTAGAGTTCCTCTAGTTTTAGTGGAGGTTTTCTAGGAGAAAACAGTTTTGACCATAACTGGAGAAAAATTCAACCAAATGGAGCTCAGAAAAAGGTGTTCCTAGCTAATTTCGACATTCTGAACACATTGAAGCAGATTTCAAGAGCAGTAGAGCTTTGTAAACAACCTTTTTTTCCATATTGAGCTAATACAAAGGCCCAAGCCATGGAAGCTAGACCAAGGAGATGTAGCCTAGGAGGGGTGAACTCCTTCATCAAAACACTGTGTTAAGTGTTCATGTTGATGGTTTGCTATACTTTTCATTGTTGTTGTTTAACACTTGTTTTTCATGTTAGTTTTCTCATGAATGTCACATTAAACTTGATCAAATTTACATGTTTACATTCACAAACAACCTAAGGAAACCTATGCACAGGAAGCAACGAACAAGCATTTGTTTATAAATCTGTAATTGAAATTAGCACTTCAAAACTAACATTCAATAACAGATCAAGTTGGTGTCAGATCAAAGGTTTATTTGCTTGATTGCTTGAGTTTTGTGCAAGTGGGCTTTTAATGGTTGCAAAATTGTGATGCTTACAAGGTTAAAGTTGAAGAGAGGAGAAGAGAAATTGTTGGTTGCAACTCCTGAGGTAATGCCCAGAAGAGGGAGAGACATAAGGCCACAATCTCCACCCAAAGTTCCAATTCCAGTTGCACTTGAAATACCTCAAGTTTTACCTTCAATTGAGATTGAGGAGGTACACGTAGTACTAGAAGCTGAGCTTGAATCCAAATCCATCATGTTTGGAGCAAGAGAGACTGAAGGTCTTTCATAAGAGGATGCATTCAAGAAAGCTTTCTATGACTTGACTGACATGGTTAGAATCCTCTATGAAGAGAGGAACACTAGAATAGCTAGAGAGAATTCTAAGCCTCCACATGCAGAGGGAAGCTCAGGAGATAAAAAGGATGAAAAGAAGGATTCAAATGGTAATGGAGGAAAGCCTCCTCCATCTCCACCATCTTCATCATCTTCCTCATCATATTCATCATCCTCAACATCTCAAACAGAAACATCTTCCACTTCCACCACAAAAATTGTCCATACTCATTCCTAAACCCAAAAAGGAAAAACTCCCTTACTCAATTTGGACACTAAGTTTGAACTTCCCATGTACAATGGTGAGGTTAATGAAGAAAAGTTAGACAATTGGATTCGACAATTGGAGGTTTATTGCATAATTCAGAACCTTCAAGAAGATGACATAAAGATCCAGTTGGCTTTATTGAGGCTAGAAGGAGCAACATTAGTCTGGTGGGAAGCAAAGACTCAAGAGGAAATGAGAATTCATGGTAAGATATCCATTTCTTGGGTTGAATTTGTTTCTTCAATTAAAAAACAGTTTTATCCTTTAACCTATATGCAAAAATCCATTATGAGTTGGCAAAATTTTAGGCAGCTTAAAGGCCAAACAATCCAAGACTATACCCAAGAGTTTAGAAAGAGGGCTTTGTTGTTAGGAGTAAACTTGAATTCCCAAGATATATTGTTGAAATATATTGGGGGTTTACATTCCTATTTAAAACATATTATCCTTATGTTCAATCCAAATAATTTGGACGAGGTATGTGTGCAAGCCACACACCTTGAAGCAAGGGGAAAGAACATTCGGGAAGAGGGTAGTAAGAAGAAGCCTTTCAAGGGTAAAGAGAAAGAGAGGAAAATGGAAGGGAAAGAAGAATGCAAGTGTGAATAAAGAAGGGTACAAAACTATATGCCAACATTATTCCAAAGCTGGGCATGATGAATCCCACCATTGGAAATTACATCCCGAACTAAGGCCTAAGAAACCAAACAACAAGGGAAAACAAAAGGCGACTGCTACAACACAACATGATCTTGGATCAAATTCTGGTGATGAGACCAAGATTTCAACCATGGTCACAAAAGGAAAAGAAGTTTTTGCAAGCACTAGTTCCTCACATAGTCAAAACAACACTCCAAATGAAGAATCAAGAATAGAGTTGTTTCATGTAAGGGTAATTTCAAATCATACAAAGATTGATGCATTATTCGATAGTGGGTCACAATCAAACTTAATTTCAGAAGACTTGGTCAAAAATATTAACCTTGAAATTGTACCTCATCATAAGCCATATCCATTGGGTTGGATAGTCAATAATGCAAATTTACAGGTTACAAGGAAGTGCTTATTCAAGTTTTCCATTACTGAAAAGTTCATTGATGAAGTTGAGTTAGATGTAGTTCCACTTGACATCTCAGGAATCATTTTGGGTAGTCCATATTTGTATGATAGGAAAATAATATTTTAACACCATGAGAATAAATACTTATTGCTCAAGAATGGGGTGGATTACATTGTGAGAGCCCATCGCAAAAAGCTAAAAATTTCTTTGGTTAATGCAGGGCAGATGAAGAGACTAGTAAATGCAAGTAAAAATTTTGTGCTTCTCATGATCAAGAAAAAGAATGATATTGATTATGAATCTTTTGAAGGTTGTGATGACAAATTAAAATATAATTTGTTTGATGTGGTAAGCAAGCATGGCGATATGTTTTAGGAACCAAAGGGGTTACCTCCCAAGAGGGGAATTCAGCATGAGATACAGCTACAACTGGATGTTCCACTTCGAAACATTGGCATGTGTCACATGTCGATTATGGAGAGCATGGAAATCAAGAAGCAAATTCAATAATTGATGAACAAAGGTATCATACACCCATCTACTTCGCCATGTGTTTCGCCCATTGTTTTGGTGCCAAAGAAGGATGGGACTTGGCGCATGTGTGTGGATTTCCGTGCACTGAACAAAATCACGGTAAAGAATCGTTATCCACTCCCACAAATTGATGATTTGCTTGATCAGTTGAGGTATGCAAAGTATTTCACTAAGTTAGACTTACTAAGGGGTTATCATCAAGTTAGAATAGCTGAAGAGGACATTTGGAAAACCACATTTAAAACTAAACAAGAATTGTTTGAGTGGCTTGTTATGCCTTTCGGTCTTACAAATGCTCCATCTACTTTCATGAGAGTTATGAATGATGTATTGAGACCATTTATAGATGACTTTGTCATTGTGTACTTAGATGATATTCTCATATTCAGCAAATCTAGAGATGAACATGTCATGCATGTAAACAAAGTACTTGATGTCTTGAGAAAAGAATAGTTGTTTTTAAAGATGTCGAAGTGTGAATTTGGAAATACTTATTTAGTGTATTTGGGACACATTGTTTGAGGAGGTGAGTTGAAGATAGACCCCTCTAAGGTTGAGGTCATTCTGAATTGGCCCAAGCCTAATACAGTTACAGAGGTATGAAGCTTTCTTGGGGCAACACAATATTGGAGGAAATTTATTGATAATTTTTCTTCCATTGTAGCTCCATTACATGCATTGACTAGTGTCAAGAAAGTCTTCCATTGGGGAGATGTACAACAGAAAGCATTTGATTCTTTAAAGCAAAATATCAGTTCAGCACCAGTATTGGCTCTTCCGGATCTTAGACATCCATTTGAGATTCAAACAGATGCTAGTGATTATGCCATGGGAGTAGTTCTTATGCAGCATGGTAAGCCCATTTCATTTCATTTTGAAATTTTTAATGGAGTTGTGACTAACTATCCCACTTATGAAAAAGAACTTCATGCATTGGTACAAAGTGTCAAAAAAATGGAAACACTACTTGATGGGGAAGGAGACCATTATCCATACCGACCATCAACCATTGTATTACTTACAGTCACAGACAAAGTTGCAGCAGTCATGACACTTCAGATGGATGGGTTTTCGACAAAAGTTTCATTTGGTTATCAAGTACAAAAAGGGAACCTACAATAAGGTAGTTGATATGATTTCTAGGCCTATTGTAAATTCATTTGTTATACTCATGCATAATTTTGTTTTGCATGAAAGTTACATTGAGTAATATGCATATGATAATGACTTTCGAGATGTGTATGCAAGCTTGAGTCAAGGAAACCAAATTGAAGAGTTGGATTACCATGTACATAAGAGTTTGTTGTATCACTTGGGAAATTTATGTATTCCACAGGGAGAAAGAAACAATATCATAAGGGAAGCACACACTTCATTGATTGCTGGACACTTTGGTGTAGGCAAGACAATAGCGAATCTCCAAAGGTATTTTTATTGGCCACACATGTTTGATAATGTATCTCATTTTATAAGAGGATACTCTTTGTGTTCAACAAGTAAGCCTAGCAATAGGAAACTAGGATTGTACACTCCACTTCCGGTACCTTCACGTCCATGGGAGAGTATCTCAATGGATTTTGTAGGAGGTCTTCCATTGTCAAGGAAAGGTCATGAATACTTGTATGTAATTGTAGACAGGTTCAGCAAGATGTGTATACTAACACCATGTAAAAAGAAAACTACAGCTGAACAAACATCTCATATTTTCTTCCAAAACATTTGGGTTAATTTTGGTCTTCCTACTTCCATTGTAAGTGATCAAGATTCTCGATTTGTTGGGAATTTTTGGTCAAATTTGTGGGACATGATGGACACTAAGTTGAAGAAGAGTACAATCTTTCATCCACAAATAGATGGACAAACCGAGGTGGTCAACAGAACAATCATTCATCTTCTTAGAGGATATTGTAGCAAACATCCCAAGTTGTGGGATGAACAGTTGCATTACATACAACATGCATACAACAGGGCAAAGCATTCTTCCACAAACACATCGCCATTTGAGGCATGTTTTGGGTACTTGCCAATATCACCATTGGACTTCATCTTTGAGAAAGATGTCACCATCGATGGTCACAACGACATCGATAAGGCAAGGAAGTTCATAGAGAAAATTCAATTGATACATCACATAGTGCAGGAATAGTTGGAAAAGAGTCAAAGCAATTACAAGGAAAGGCATGACAAACACCGTGCCGATCATAAATTTCAAGTTGGAGACAAATTTTGGTTATATATTAGCAAAGAGAGACTTCAAGGAGAAGGTAAAAATATTAATCCAATCCGTTATGGTCCTTTTAAAATTATGGAAAAGATTGGTAACAATGCATTTAAGCTTGATTTGCCTCCTTATATGCAAATATACTCTGTTGTTAATGTTGCGAATTTGAGATTGTTTGAGCCTCCTTTGATTGATGATCAAGGAGAGCATGTTCAGATGCCATCATTAGATGATTTCTCGCCAGAATATCTTGATGAACTTCAGCAGGATCTCATGCTTGGCAGAAGGACCAGAACTTTGAAAAGAGGGAATGTTGAATACCTTAGAGTGGGACTCAAGGGACAAAAGCCTTCTAAATCCAAATGGTTGCAAATCAAGAAGATGAGGGAGATATACCCTCACCTACTAAACAAATGATAGTATCTTTTGTGGTCCAAAAGGCTTGTAGTGGAGAGGAATGATTAGACGCTCAGTATTTAGATCAAAAATAAAATTTCTCAGAATGGCTCAAAACCTGAACGACTGCGTCCGTCTCAGTAAAATGATCCTAACGCAACTCGTTTCACTAAAAACTGAGTTTGTACGAGGAAGATATCGTGTTCTCTCCGCTTTGCCAAACAAAAGAAATTTTTGAAAAAAAATGCACAATCACTGCACAATCAGTAGTCTGTACTGCTGACATAGCAGGTGATTGTGCAAGGTCAACGGTGGTCAATTCTCAATCATGGTTCGCCAAGTAGCATGTTCTTATTGGTTATCAAGTGCGGTGCGTTGGAAAGTTTTCATTGGTTAATGGTGGTCCAATGAGGAGGGGACAAGTGGCAAGCCCGGAGGCCATCACGTGTCCCTCCCCAAAGGACCAGTTATGGCGCTTACCAAAATTTTGTGGTAGGCTGAGGGGTAAAACCTGGGACCTGCTCCGAATAAACCACATGCCATACTACTACACCACGAGTTGTTTCTTAGCAATATTATTGTCTGCAGATATTTAAAGTTTATAAATGTTATGGTTGGGGGTTAGGAGGGCCAACCCTCCCATGTGATCGCTCTGGCAGTTACAGTTACCACACCATCTAGTGTCAACATAAACCACGACCCATGACATTTAATGCCATACATGTGACACATCATATATCTAGCGGTCACGGCTTATATAACGGCCAGTGTTACATAAATGTTTGCAGAAACCGCGTCGAAAGCCACGACATGTGTCCACCCAAACCGCCAACTCAAACGGTTAGCGGAAACCCCGCGGTAAGTTCATTAAAACTAGATTAGTGGTTAATTAAGTGTGGTTAACACTAATTAAACTCCAATTAAAATTGGCGGGAATTCCGACGGGCCTCCAAAATCGGCGCCACCTCCAAGTTTAGTGAAGTTAATTGGAATTCCTCCAGTTTTAGTGGAGATTTTCTAGGAGAAAATAATTTTGACTCTAAGTGGAGCAAAATTCGACCAAATGGAGCTCATGAAAAGGTGTTCCTAACTGATTTTGACATTCTGAACACATTGAAGCAGGTTTCATGAGAAGTAGAGATTTGTAAACAACATTTTTTTTGCATATTGAGCTAATACAAAGGCCCAAGCCATGGAAGCTGGACCAAGGAGATGTAGCCTAGGAGGGGTGAGCTCCTTCATCAAAACACTGTGTTAAGTGTTCATGTTGATGGTTTGTTGTACTTTTATTTGATGTTGTTTAACACTTGTTTTTCATGTTATTTTTCTCATGAATGTCACATTAAACTTGATAAAATTTACATGTTTACATTCACAAACAACCTAACGAAACCTATGCACATGAAGCAATGGACAAGCATTTGTTTATAAATCTGTAATTGAAATTAGCACAACAAAAATAACATTCAATAACATATCATATTCATAGGTTTGTGTTAGAAAATCAAAAAGGCAAAAAGATTTTATTATTCTTGATAATTACTTGTGATGTTTCTTGTGATTATGATTCTTTATATCTTCTTTATTTTAGTTCATCAAGAAATTATCAAAGAAAAAACACATGAAAGAATAGACACCATATGTGGGCACTATGCCAGGGAAAAACCCCCCTCTAGGGGAAAACCCAGTCAAGAAATTATTCCTTTCAATAGTATACTTTGAGACTTTTCATCCTAGACCAAGACCAGACCTTCCCTCCACACCAAGTCAACCTCCCAAATCTTCGACCCCTTTCCACATTAGAGAACTTTTGAGGTCTAAAATGGGCCTCCTAAGAAAAATGTACAACTGTAGCACCCTCCTCCCACATCTACCCAAGTAACTAGCCAACCGAGGTAAACATGCAATGACTGGCTACTATGATTCGATTCGACCTCCTATTTGACATTAAGGAAGTGGAATCGATGGAAAAATTACACACAGTCATCCAACATCAACGTTAGGAATCACATCAACCAATCCAACACTTCAGACAACTTGCCTTTGGGTCCTACTAAAATTTTGACCATCTTAGGCCTTAGTCGCTCTCATGCTATAGGCATGACAGCGTCCAGAAACCCAAATTTTCTCTCATAGGCTTATGTGCCAGCATCTAGGAACCCAATTTGCAAATTCTGTGCCAACGACCGTGGGATTTACGCCACCTTTTCAGGCCCAGATCCTAGGTCACTGTGAAAAATGGCATGATAGCTTAAGATCAGTAAAAGAACAGGAAAACAATGATGCCAAAGCAATAAGTTGAACAAGACCTTAACCAAACCCCTACTAGTCATGACAGGCATTTCATCAAACATATCATCAACATGTAACCTATAGGTGTAAACAACATAATTAAGTTTAAGGATATCATACTTATCTGAGAATCGTTATGAATCATTGTTCCCTCATGTCATTTTTTGCATTATCATCTATTAGGCCATAGATACATTATCCGTTCATTTACAAGTAAAAACATGCTAAGAGCCATACATATCTGTTGTCATAAAAAATACATATAACCGACATAATAGGGACATAAATAGCATAAACATATCAACCATAAAATCCACCTATACGTCATTACTTTTACACATGAAAATTAGGGGAATGAATTTCTCATTAATGAATGCAATAAACCAACCGGAGATGGGACTACCACATTCCACTCGACCATAGATTAGTTGAGCCAATGATCTCTTCAACCAATCACCCCCGTGCCATATTCCAAGCATGAATTTGAGACTCATAGAACACACCAAAAAACATAACAAAGCATGGATGCCACCAGAGTCCTCCACCTACACCAAGGAATTTGAGTGCCTCCTAGTCTCTCAGGCTTTACCGTAATACACAGTTTGATCCTGAGATCACTAGGCCCTGCACCGAGACACACTCTCTAGGATTTATCATACATCCTATCCTAGGACTACTAGGCCCAACAAAGAGAAATACACCTCTTGGCTTTACCGTATATCCCTCCATTCACCGGCAAGAATTCCTAGGCCCATCGAGGCACACAATCTAGGTTTACCGCAACCCACAATCTGGTTCAAGGTTTACTAGGCCAGTGGCTTTACTGTGATCCATAGTCTGGTTCAAGGACCACTAGGCCATGTGTTTGTCAGTTTGGAGATCTACCCCACTCAGCTCTGAATCCAACAGGCCATCCCACATTAACCGAATATGAGAAACCCATCTCATCAAAGCTATCAGGAAATGGCAAGACTAGGCTGGAGACCACTATCACACCTTGCAAAACCCATGCCATGATAGAAAGAAACCACATGAAATACCATGCATGCCAACTCTAGAAAGGAAATACACATGCAAGTCGATACTTGCAATGAAGCCGGCTATAGTTACTTGATCTTGACTTTCCCTGCTTAATCTTTGCTTCCTCTTGCCTTCTTTTCTTTTCTTGCTCCAATGCCAAAGTGCTTCAAGAAAACTCTACGTGTCCAAGAGTGAGAACGAGAGAGAGAGAATAATGAGAGAGCTCCAAAACTCAACTGACAAAATGTTACCCACTGATCCTCAGAAGCCTTTTTATGAATGAGGCCTCTCTTTCTTCATTTTCCATTATCTTCCTTCATTTTCCTGTTCACATGCAACCTGTGACCTTTCACCTCCATTTTCTCCTAATTTCCATTATTTTCATAAATAATGGTGCCAAAAATTCCATTTTTCCTTTCCAAAGCCTTAGCCATTGCCCTTTCCAATTTCCTTAGCCATAAACGACCAAATGAACATCCCTTAGGATGTCTTGCCCAACATTCAACTTGGAATAAGTGTCCCATCAACCGTGGTTATTGTTTTTAACTTTTATTACATGGAATATTCACCAAGGTTGTTACAACAACCAAAATAAACTTTATAAGAACCAATAGGATTCAAGATGATGATGTCAACCATGGGGGATGATTCACCATTTTTGGGGTAAAAAAGTAAAAATATTAATAAATAATAAAATAATAAAACTACCTTTTCAACTTATCTCCATAAGGGAAAAAGTTAGGATTAACGGAAACCCTCGGGAGAGCGAATATCCCGGAGACCAGCGATCGAACCCGGAGATGGCCCAATGCGTCTGCTACTTCTCGGGCTCGGTAACCGGCTTAGTGCATGGAGGATCCAGCTCCAAGGCCGCCTGTCGACATCCTCTGCCTCGGGCTCAAGTAAATCCTGGAAGGAAAAAACCCCTGGACCGCCGAAATCTGCCAGAAACGGAGACAAAGGGCGCAGTCAAGTAGTGGAACGAAACAAGGGTTTCGTATGACCACTCAGGATATCACCAGGATCCAGCAGACGCAGACGAGAACAAGCTCGGAGGTGAAGCGGTTTACTGCAACAACGAAACTCGTGGGAAGGCAAACAATAGTTCTTGTTCAAGGTATGGCAGAAACACCCTCTTCACTGAATATCAGAATGATGCTCTGTATTTTATCGGAGTAGATCTGGCTTTTCTCCTACCTTGGAGCTCCGAATGGGCTACTTTCCCATCGATCCGCGGCAACCTGTACAACGCAGGCCCTCAACTAACAGAACTAGACCCTATTATGGCATATCGACCCAATCTCGTACAGATCCAAGGGAATGTGCGCAAGGCAGATTCAGGGGATCTGAAGGCATTCTCAACAGATCTAGGGTTCCAAATCTTTATAAAGCCCCCCACTGGGAAATCGACCCCAATCTGGGTTCAAGCTTCAGACAAGGTCTCAAAACTGAAGGAAATCATCGTCAAGCACAGTGGCCTTCCGGAACGATACCAACATCTGCTCTCAGAAGGCAGATCGTTACAAGATCACTGGACAATAGGCCACTACAACATCAAGCCAGGATCAAACATCATAGTCAACATGAGGCTACGGGGAGGAGCATCAGCAAGTGGAACACAGACTCCAGGGTCCTTTCGTGATGCAGTCAATGGGACCAGCTCAAAGAATACAGGCTCCTTCAAGGATGCGGTGAACGGTAAAGGGGAAAACATTCAACCCAAACCAGTACCAGCACCAGAGCTACCAGGTCCCTACATTGTGGAACAAACATTAGAAGCTCCAACGATCCAGGTAACTTCACTGGGGGTAATCAATCTACACACTGATCTAGCCACTCATGTTGTTATATGTAGATTTAATGGTTTCTGGCCAAAATCAGATGCCCTGCATCACTGGATCCTCACAACATGGTCACCTGACTGTGAAATTCATCTCTGCTCAAAAGGTTTTTTCATAGTCCGCTTTACAACAGAACAGGAACGTGATAACATTATCAATCAGGGGCCATGGTTTTGGGGAAAGGCTGGCCTCTTCACCATCCCCTGGTTCCCTGAATTTGACGCAAATACTATGAAAGTGACAACCGTACCTGTTTGGGTGAGACTGCATAACCTCCCTCTACACTTCTGGCACTATAAAGTGTTATCAGACATAGGGAATTCTTTGGGGAAATACCTTAAAACAGATGAAGAAAGAATTAACCAAGGAATATTCACCTATGCTAGAATATGTGTAGAAGTGGATCTAAGTCTGGGGCTACCTGACCGCATCACTTTGAACTATAACAACACGCAGAGGATACAACCGCTTGATTATGAAAATACAGCATTCAGATGCCTTAGATGCATGCAAAAAGGGCATCTTCAAAACACCTGCCCACTGGGCAAGAAGGACCCCAAAGTGAACAAGAAACAACCAAAAAAGCCGAAAGGATGGCAGCACACCGATTGGAGGGAAAAAGAGGACATGTAGAGGGCAGAGCATACAGTGACCCAAGAGGAACCGGATACAAATATGGAACAGAACGGCACACAGGAAGAAAAAGCACCAGACCCTCAAATGGAGGACCATCTCCAGCTGCAGACAAATCCACATCTGGAATTCAGTGGCAACAAAAGAACTCACGGATCTGAAGGATCAGAATCCGACAAAGAATCTCCAGCGAACATACCCGAGCACCCGCAGGCCATCATTATTCCCCCTCCTGACTCACAGGGTTGGCGTAGGGTGGAAAAGAAGAAGGGCAGAAAAATATAGGCTTGATGTATTTGAAATTTTTCATTTTTTTCAGTTTTTGTCCTAACCATGGACAGCCATTTGCATATGCTCCAAGCATCTACAAAATGTAATTTATTTCAATCATGAATATAAATTACGACTTTTTTCTACGTGAAAAAAAACTTATCTCCATAAGGTTTTACTAAAATTTACATTGGGAGTACTCATTGGATCCAAAATTCAATTCCTCATCCAAGGAGTAACCATGCTGCATACTTTCGATGGGCCCTGCTACACAAAAATTAAGAAATACATGAAAAAACGCAATTGCAATCATGCTTTTCATGTATTTCTCATTTTTCGTGTAGAAAGGTCCATCAAAAGTATTCAACACGGGTACTCCTTGGATGAGGAATCAAATTGTGCATCTAAAAAGTGTCCCCGCTCGAAATTTGAGTAAACCCATAGGGAGATAAGTTGAAAATACGAGTTAAAACATAGTTTTTTCTTTTTTCCCTCTAAAATTTGATGATGTAATCTACCTTATTCTATTATTTCCACTATTATTTTATAATTTCCTTAGGAGGGCCATTTTAGACCTCAAAATTCCCCTAATGGAAACTTCGACTAGGCAGCAGCTTCCGACAGCAGGAAACTTCTGGCAACAGTGAAACTTGGAAGACTTTAATCTCCCAATCTAGGGCACAAAACAAAGAGAGAGAGGAACAAAAATTTCACTTTTTTTCTTATCCTTAGACTCCACCCAACTCACACTTCCTTTGGCTTCCTGGCAACAAACTTCACACTTTTCCCAGCGACAAGAGATATTGAACTTCTTGTGAGAGTGTGTGTTCCAAATGAATTTGATTTGCTTGTATCTATAGGCTCCATGAGTGATCGAATTAGTGTCCTTAGGCCGACTTGGTGTGGAGGATACATAAATCATATTTTACTCAATACTTAACCTTTTTACATGATTCAAAAGCCCAAGAAGGGTCTCTTTAAAAGTACAATGACTTTATTAACTCAGAATAAATCCTAGAAGTCCTGAATGGGGACTTTGGCCTAAAACATGGTGACCCAAGAATGAAACCCATGCTTTAATAAGTCACAATTATAGTAATAATAATAATAATAATAATTATTTTCATTATTATTTTGACAAGTACATTACAAGATGACTCAAATACATGAAATGAAGACCAGACCCAATTACATTTTCCAATACTCCCTCTTAACTAGGGAGGTATTCATCATATACAAGTACAATGGAAGATCTCAAACTATATGAACAATGAAGAACTTTAGGCACCGCAATGCCATGGACTAGATTCTTGACTAGGGTAATCTATCCCTTGGTCTCTCAGCAATTTAGGCACTGCAATGCCACAAAATAGATTCCTAACCAGGGAAATCTATCCAAGTGGGTATAAGGTGGAATCAAAATTTCAGCCCCTCTGGGTACCATCAACTTACTTTCTAACCACCAACCCAAAGATCCAGGGGTGTATAAAAAAAAGCTCTATAATCAACACAACCTTTCCAAATTTTGGACCTAGACATCAACACAAAGTGTCAGCCAGATGTCCTCCCAGGAAATGCTTCACTCACAAAGCCTCAACACTCCTTGATCTAGTAGATCAAAAGATGACCAATCTCTCCCAATCAAACTGATTGGTAACCAACATGCTATCAAATCCTTCGAGAGATTCACCTACACAAGCACAAACATAATCAATAATATGCTTTCACATGTACATAAACAAATACAAACCTCCAGGGTCTTTCAGAAAACTTGATGTTTCTTCTCAAATTTTCATAGTAGGACTATCGACTGAATCTCTGACAGAAGATTCCTCAATCATACACTTTTCTTTCCTACTTCATGCAACAACATATCCTCTGAAATTAATTCTTCAATCAAAACCAAGTTATTCCCTCCCTCTTAACCAGGGAGCATCTCTTTATCCAAACTCCCTCTTAATCTTAGGGAGATCTCTTCTATTCAGGCTTCCTTGGGGAGATCAACTTCTTCTTTTGTAATCGGAGAATATTTTATGGCTTCTAACCATTTCATCAGAGTTGTCATCATCCTCATCATGCTTATCACATCAACAAAAATCTTCACCATATTTAAGATTGTGTACCTGCACAACTTAGATAGCAAGTATAACCAAACCTATAGAAGCATGAAGTTACCATATCAAAATTATAGAAGCATTTCAACCTTACATATATCAGATACCAAAACAAGATATCTTCAACATCTTGCTAGGGACTTTTGTCATAAACCATAGACTACTTCATAACAACTTTCATTCCATCTAGGGCTTCAATGTTTCTTTCAAAGGTGTAACTTACCCTACTACAACATATAGAAAACCCTAGAAACAATTCAAACAAATATAAATCTAACAACTTTCAAAATTCATATGTTAGATTTTCCACTAGGGTTTCATACAAATCCTAGATTTCATACAAGAGAATCAATTAAAACCAATCACAACTTAGTCATTAACATGACCAACTTCTACTAGGGTTACTTGCAAACCCTATTTTTAATTAAACATCAATCCCAACCAAAACTCAGATTTCAACAATATTACACAAATCTCAAATTATCATATTTCCATCATTCATCAGAGATTTTCATTTCTACTATCATTCAACTCCAAAACCCTAGAATTTCATTTTCACAATCTGAACAATCATGATTTAAATAGATCTATGATTGTTATGTCATACATACTAGAAAATTTAACTACTACTAATGTTTAGCTACAAAACCCTAGATTTCCAAATATCATCATCCTAAAATCTCAGACAAGGACTTACATTAAATTCTAAGACTTATGACCATTACTCACTAGGTCAACAAACATATCTAGGAATTCATTATCATGCATAAGCATATCATATATTATACAACATTAATATACTAGACATATATTGACCTAGACCAAGCTAGGGTTTCGACCAAATAGACACATACCTAGGGTTTCATTCCTAGGACTCTAAATACATTACAAGGATTTTTCTTATAGACCCAGCCAAACCCTAAAGATCTAAAGTTTCATAACATAGCAAAGAAAACCCTACAATTCCAAAATTTCAAAGGTCTGAGAACACCAAAATCCCAAACATGACATCATCAACAAGAACTTCAAATAGCATTTCGCAACAACCCTAAGTAGGCTAGGGTTTCACACATTGTCAGCATACCCTTAGGTTAGGGTTTTTTGAGAGAACTTGTCTAGGGTTCTATAAAAAAACAATTAAGAATATGAGTGGGGTAGATTTATCAATTTGATGAATCACCCAAAACAAGAAACAATATGATTCAATGTATCTAGACACGACAATGTTAGTAATAGATTTTCAAATGAATAAACATTTACTATATATAAATCCATGTTTTTTAGTTTAAGGCATACCTTTGATTCTTGACAAACCTGATCTTGGGTGGATTTCTTTCATACTCTTTGAGGATAAAGCAAATGTTTTCCTAATCAAGACAATAGCGGGAGAATGGTGATTAGTATTTAATATAATCAAAACTAAATGAGTACATGAAACCAAAAACTGAAAGGAAATGAGATACTTATCTTTGGGAGTTGTTGGGGGCTCCCTCCAAAGCTTGAGGGATACCTATAAACTTACAAAATAAAACGTATTTTCTAAAAGCATGTTAAAACCTATAAATTCTAAATATAAAAAATATAAAATATAATAACTAATACTAAAAGAAAAGGAATTAGTAGTGTAATTCCCTTATATAAGATTCTTTGGGTTTGACTTTCTTTGAGTCTCCTTCTTCAACTATGTTGGCTTGATCTCTTTCTCTCTTCTTGTTTCTTGGATTGTCGGGACAGTCACTCCTGTAGTGACCCTTCTTATGACAATGATAACATTCTACCTTGGACATGTATACTTTCTCCCTCAATCCTTTTGATTTCTTTCCTTTGTGATGAGAAATGTAGGCATCTGATAGTCCTTCAAGATTGACAACTAATGATATCCTTAATTCTTCTTGGCTGCAGGCAGTCCATAGTTCTTCAAAGGTGGGAGATACCTTCCAACTGTTAAGTCTGGCAGAAAATGCACCCCAAGTAGGTGGCAATCGTAAAAGGGAAGAGATCATGAGACCTTTGTCTAGAATAATTTCATCAATGGCCAAAAGATCATCCCTGATTCTTGCTATCTTCACAAAGAAGGATGCCACTATGTCTTCTTGAGTCATGTTTGTGGTCCTTAGCTCATTCTTCAAACTTGCTACTTGACCAATGTTCTTAATAGTAAATAACTTTGACAAGGCTTTATACATTTCCTTAGCATGATTGATGTTAGCTGTGAATGGGACAAGATTTTCCTTTGATCCTTCTACCATTAGAGTCATGGCCACCAATTCTAGTTCCCTGAATTTCACTTTGTCAGCATCACTGGAATTCTCTGTAGGTTTCTTTACTTTTTCTTTGACCAAGTCTAGTACCTTGTTCTTTTCAAGGATGAGGTCAATCCTCTTCTTCCAGGACATGTAGTTTGAGGCTCCTTCAAGTTTATTCTCTCCCTTGATTGTGTTAGACATGTTCCTTGAATATAGTAGATTCCTTGCCTAAGATAATCCTTTTGAATGGTTCCTTGATCAAGTGCTTGACACTGCCTTTTTCTTCCTTCTTTACCAAAACTATGATACCATGTTAGAAGATCAGAAACACATAAATATTTTCTTATTCTTGATAATTACTTGTGATGCTTCTTTTTATTAGGGTTCTTTATATCTTCTTTCTTTTAGTTCATCAAGAAATTTCCAAAGCAACAACACATGAAACATTAAACACCAGATGTAGGAACTATGCCAGGGAAAAACCTCCCTCGAGGGGAAAACACAGTCAATAAATTATTGCTTTCAAAATTATTCTTTGAGACTCTTCACCCTATACCAAGACCAAACCTTCCCTCCACACCAAGTCAGCCTCCCAGTTCTTCGACACCTTTCCAGAAACTTTGACTAGGCAATAACTTTCGGCAACAGGCAACTTTCGGAAATAGTGAAACTTGGAAGACTTCGATATGCCAATATAGGGCACAAAACAGAGAGAGAGAGGCACCAAAATTTAGATTTTCTTCTTCTCCTTAGCCTCCACCCAACTCGCACTTCCTTTGGCTTCCCAACAAGAGACTTTGCACTTTTCCCACCTACAAGAGATATTGAACTTCTTATGAGGGTGTGTGTTTCAAATTCATTCAATTTGCTTGTATTTATAGGCTCCATGAGAGGTCGAATTAGTGTCCTTCAGCCGAATTGATCTTTTCTAGGTTGACTTGGTGTAGAGGATACATAAATCATATTTTTATCAATACTTAACCCTGTTACATGATTCAAAAGCCCAAGAAGGGTCTCTTTAAAATTACAATGACTCTATTAACTTAGAATAAATCCTAGAAGTCCTCTATGGGGACTTTGACCTAAGACATGGTGACCCAAGCATGAAGCCCATGCTTTAATAAGTCACAATGATAATAATAAAAATTAGTTTCTTTATTCTTTTGACAAGTACATTACAAGATGACTCAAATACATTAAATGACGACCGAACCTAGTTACATTTTCCAACAGTTTTGGGGGCTCATGTAAAACTCCTAGGCCTCCAAAGGAAAATGAAGGGAGGTCTTTCTTGTCACAAGGATGAAGATTATAGTGGAAATCCAAAGAAGATAAAACAGGGGGAGGAGACGGATCCGGGTCGGTCAGAGTAGTCACAGATAAATTCAGAGCAGGGATATATGTGATGATACTGTACAAACCACAAGATAAACTAAAAACTAGAGGCAATTCATAAGATAAGCTCCTGGAGGGACAAGGGCCAGGATAATTATCAAGTAAAAAGTGAAAATCTAAGGATAAAGAGGAAGGGGGGTGGAATAACCGTAGTCTTGGAAGGAAGGTAGACAATTATAATAGTGGTCCTCTTGCTAGCGCTCTTCCTCCTTCACTTCCCGTTGTTCATGCACCGAGACCAGGATCTATTCAACCTCCATCTGATCTAGAGTAGCATCCCTCTTCTTTCTTGCTTTCTGATTTTGATTTAATTCTTTGTCCTCTGGAATTGTTGTACCTTCATCTCTAAAATCACCCTCGTGCCTTATTCTTCTCCAAAACCCCACGGGGGAATCACGCGCAAAATGGCCATGTTTATGGCATCTATGGCATCGAAAGGGAATTTCCGTGTAGTCAATAAGATGGGTGTGCGAGTAACCCTGAAGCTGAAGTTCAATTTTTTCTGCCAAACCTTCCCTAAGATCAAGCTTTACCAGGAGCTGGGCTACAATCCTGCACTTTGTTTCATTGAAAGACATATTTGCTTCGAGAAAGGTCCCTAGTTTGTTCCATATCGCCTTAAACACACTATCATCCATAACTGAGGAGGAAACACCGATAACCAGACCCAAACCAATATTTCCTTGAGATTTTCTCTTTGTGCATCAAACAATGGTGTCCATCGCTTAAAGAGAATTGGAAAAATCCCAAAAGGCTAATTTCTCTCAAGAACCCATTCATGGGCTTCATTTTTACTGAATCTAACCATAAAGCGTCCCCATGCCAAGGTGATCACCTTAGCATGTTTATCCGGTGCTCCCATCCAAGCCCTTTAAATCCATTCTGAAATGTAGTTGGCTGAATAATTCCTACCATTCGATCTCCCGAATATGATGAGTTCTGAAGCTTCCATTTCCTTATCATTTTGAATGTCAACCCCAAGGAAAAGGTTTGGGATCTCTGCCTTCTTTCTTATGCATTTAACTTTTTCCATTTTTGACCCAGAAGGCTGGCCTTCCCCTGCTCAATAACCACATGTTGGATTTGTTCTCCCTATGAAGGATTAGGATCTTCAGGTATCCCCTAAAAACATTCATCTATCAACACCTTATATATAGTAATATCCCCAATTTCTGCAATCTTTCTTTCCTTTTCTGGTCGGAGAGCCAAACCCCTCACTTATGACCTTGGAAAAATGAACCACAGTCCTCCACCATACTCTACTCCTGTGACTTCTTGGTTGTTTACATGTCCTTAAGTCTGCTTTACGTCTACGTGAGGTTTGTGAGTTTCTCCAACCTTCCACTCCATATTACCCAAACCCTATTCAACCCTCTGCTTCGACGCAAACTTAATGGCTAGGGTTCTATCAAACCTCTGTGGCGAGTTGTTATCTTTTTCTTACAAGTTATTGATCAAACAAGATTTAATCCCTTCGCTTCCCCATTGCCCACAACTCTGGATAATATCTTCAAGTCCTCTCGTGAAAACTACAACACCAGAATTATCCAAAAGGGGTTTGGGGCTTACTAGGAAATCCGTCAATTGCCCTATGGAGAACCCCACTACATTCGTTGGAGTTGTCTAACCATCCTTAAACCCTTTGTCAGAGTCTCAAAATGATGCAATGGAAGCTAATGACTTGTCTTCATCCAAGAACCCTAATCCTCTTTCAGGTTTCCTCTCCAACCTCGGAAAACCCATATTGATAGTTGTATATTGAGTTGGAAGCCTTACCTTGTCGAGGTTCTGTTGAGTTGGCTCAAGCCCCCATACTGATAGGATATCTTCTAGCGAGGGCTCCAGGTCGATGAAGTCTCATGGGTTGACCATTTCCCCTTCCTGAGAGAAGTAATAATAAAAATAAATCGTTCTATGCTTTCTTTCCTTGGTAAAACCCTTGAGCAAGTGAATGATAACTAAAAATGATCACAGGAAAAATTTACCCTCATTTCCATTAGCCGCCCAATAACCTAAACGCCTCCTGTATGCACGATAAACCACGAGAAAACAATCGTTGTCATGTGTGCTCCAGGTGTACACTGATTGCTATCCATGATCACCATCCGTGCAACTATGGTTGCCTTCCATCAATAATCCCTAGATGATCAAACCCTAAACCCTAGTTGCCGCCATTGAAACCCTCCTCGATAGTCCACCAAAATGTGTAAATTTTTCATCCATTTTAGCTAGAACTTATCTCTTTAACTAAAGAGATTATTGTTATGAGGTAAGAAATTTTTATTTGTATTTTATTAATGGAATACTATTGTGATATATCTATATCTATATATATTGATATAGATATAGATATGGGTTATCTCAGGGTTGGTAGAATGGTTGTTATCCCTTCAACCCAAATTCAATTCCCTATAAAAGACATAATGATGAAAAAAATTATTGTAATGACTACAACAATAGTTATTGGCCAAATTCCAACTATACAATATTTAGAGAGGCTCACACATATCAATACAAAGAACATAAAAAGATAGAATAATAAATTACAATTTATTGGTGTAGAAAATCGATCAAAGAGAATAATCTAATTTCAATATTCAAGGATATTTTCTTACATTATTTTACATCAGGCACTACCTCATATCTATTAATTCTCGTAAATAATTGTTAGATACTAAATCAATTTTTTAAATGATAAATCAACGCTTCTTCTTCAATAATATATTAACTAGCATTTGCACCAAGAGGTGCAAAGAACATGCCGATAGTGTTTTGGGTGTTTTTACCCTTCGAATATATATACAATAACATTTGAAATAGAAGGGTTTCTAATGTATCATTGGAGGTTGGGGATCAACTGGTTGAATGGGCTCAGAGGTGGGTTGGTCGAACGGGCTCAGAGGTTGGGTATCTTTTCAAAGGTCCAGTGTGTCGAGAGGCCTGACTATGCACGACGTCATTTTATAAAAAGGGCCATATATCGATGATGAGAAACATGCCCCCATGTATCGACAAGAGCTCCTTGTTGCTAGCTTTGTTGTTGTTGGTTCTAATACTGATCTTGCATCTACAAAATGAAGGTATGTTGCTTAAAGTGGGGGAACTTGACCTAACTGTTGATTTGAAATTGAAGTTGGGGGATGGGAGGATAGAACTGACCTCACCCGCGACCTCGTTCTCCTAGTCGTTGATGATTCACTCCAGGATTACAAATTGGTAAGGAATAGACATAGCTTTCTCTATGAAAGTAGCTAATGTTGCTTGCCATATCCAATGGAGGATATAATAACCTTACCATTTCACCAGAACTAATGGATAATAGTACCTCCATTATTCGAAGTGCTATGAATTGTCATAATCATAACAACGAGCATACCCCTAAACTAGGGGAAGGGAACACCGAAGAGGAAGAGGTTAAATTTTGATTATATGTAAATGTATTGAATGTAAAAGTAAAAATTCATTTAAAACAAGTGTTGCAGGGAAACTTAGTTCTTACCACTCAAGTTAGGAATTATGCTCTAGAAAAAATTACATAAAACATTATAACTTGCATTAGTCAATACTAAATTAACAATGGTTAATAGGAAAATTGAATCTTATAGTCTTTCTTTGGAAGGAGCTAATAAATTGAGATGTCTACACATTTACAATATGTTATTTACCCAAGTATGAACTATTTTTAAATATTTTAATTTGATGGTTTTCTTGCAAAGCCTAGAAATGAAAAATCACTACACAAATATTTAATAATCATGCTTGAATATCTCAACAATATCCAAAAATGGTGGATAAAATATGTGAGGCAGTTATCCACATGACATTATATTGTGCAAAGGGTGCAATAAGACCTTCAAGTTATGGTTGATTCAAATATTTTAAAAATAGTTCTTTTAATAATATAAAAAAAATGTATTTTTCAAAGTTAAACAAATATTTAAATTAAATAATAATAATAAACTAAATTTATATATATTATTACAATTCATAATATTTTAATCTTGCTTTGAACGTGGTTGTGTGAAACATCATTTTTGCAAATACAATGGTAGAGATTTTTGAGAATTAAATTTTGTTGAGTACATCATTCTCTTTGTCGCCCTCCTTCATTCTATCTCTTTTGGAATCAAACAATGGATGTTAAAAGCCAAATAAAGAATAAAAACTATTTTCTAGAAGGCAAATAAACAAGATAGGTTTGAAGAGAAATGATGCATCTTGGTTTTTACACCCTCAGACAAATTCACATGTCCCTAAATGACTCTTTGAAGCAAGTTGCAACTCATCATAAAATTCAAACCAAGAATCATTCATTGTATCAAAGGTTTATTCATTTTTCTAGCTAGGCTCAACTAACTTGGCTTGCCAAATAAGTGGTAACTTGACAACATCTTTTGGATTGAAGAGAGACTTGGCTTACCTTTCGTCGACACTTTTCTCTATTTATTGGCACTCAGAACACAAAAAGAAACTCTTGCTTTAGTGAATCCATGCATACACTACTTATGAATCTTTTTGTTTGAAGGGATATATGTGCATCCTTTCCCATGTGTAGCAATGAGAAACATGTAAGCACAAATTAGAAAAAATATCTCTTGGCCCTAAGGATTGTAGGCACATTTGTTTTTCTTATAATAGATGTAACAAAAATATGAAATGTGGATAAGGACATAGCTTATATAATGAGCTTCTTAGAACATAAAAGAAGCACTCTCATCATAGTGTAAGGAAAATACCATACAACGAGCTAGTATTAGTGGACTCGAATTGAAGTTGGGGTGCCTTCGGTAATAACAATAAATGGCCTCCTTACTTGCTTGTTGTATATCCCAATTTACAATGCCATCATTGGAAGCATAGGTAGTAAGTCAAGTTGAAGAATAACAAATTCATACAAGTGAGTTGGGTTCGTTTATTTTTCCTTTTTTTCTTTTGTTTACTAGTTGAATGTATACTCTCTGCTCCTTTTCTGAGTATAGTTTATATTCCCCTTGTGTGTGGATGCATTTGATGCTATCTATCGATTGTAGGACAATTATCTCTCAGATGACAACAAGGTGTGTGTTGCTTAATGCATGTGACTTAACATACCAAGTGGACTTAGCATACCAAGTGGAAGTAGAAGATTGCAACAACAATGCATGCTAGTATCAAAACATGGCAAAAGGCCCACCACACTCTCCTCATTTATATATCAAAAATCGAAATTACACTATAAAATTTTGATATATAGAATGATTGAAGCCTTAACTACATCAAAACCTGAATACTTACCACTCACAAATATGTTCTATTAAATTAATAAATAAATCTCATACACTAAACTCAGATCAACCCATTAAAATTTCCATTAATAACCTATATAGTAAATAAAAAATAATTTTTTTTCACAAATAAATCAAATTAATATAAAAATACTACAAAATATATTATACTAAGATTAACTAATACGATAAATGGGTAAATTGAGTGTGTATGAAGAAGATTTTGCAACATGTGTAACTTTTGAACATGACTCCAACATGGAGGCTATATATGTGTCTTCACTGAGTGCCACGACTCACATATCAAATGACACAGAGGTCACAGAAGGAACCTACCATAAAAAATTTCCATACCCGACTCCATTCAATGATGAACTTTCAATTAGAGCTTCATTTTGTTTCAACACTACTCATGCAGGTCTAAGTTACACAGTAAAATATGGCTAGAAATGGTTGTGTTATGTTGATTCTCTATGAATTTCTAAGGTTGCAATCATTTGCAGTTGTGGAATCTCATGGTCCATGGCAGGACAAATATTTAAAATGAAATTCCTTAGTGTTCCGTGGCATCAACCAGGACTAATGTTAAGTCAGAAGTCGAGGACAGCTACTGGTAAACTAATTTGAATTCCAAGGACTTACAGTAATAGCTTAAAATAGTCCTATGAGGGCAATGCCTTCGAATTTCAACAACTGAATTATATTTTTTTTTTAACTATACATAACGTTTGCATTTTTCCCAAGTTGTGTAGGCGAGGAAAGGTTAGGTTGGGCAATGAATAATGGTTTAATTTAAAAAAAAAATTGAGTGTGAGAGACATATACAATCCCTGTCAGGTATATATTCCATGTTTTTAATACAATCAAGGTAGAGAGGCTTCGATTGATTGGTATTCTTGATAGAATTAGAGAGAATAACTGGGCATATGATGGAATAAGACCAATCCCAGGTTAGGAAGGTTGTCCATAGATTTATATGGTACGTTTTCTATTACTTTGATCTATTTCATATAAAAATAAAAATAAAAGTTTTGATTCTTGTATAGAAGCAAGTTGCTCTTCCAGGTCTTTCACCACTTGCTAAGACTCACTAAGTTGGCCTTACATGTGTTCAAGTTTCTCTTTTGTTGCAGCCAGTGCAATTTCTAGATTAGTATTTTTGGTCTCCAATTGCACAAGCTCCTTCTCTATATCTGATTTATGTGAAGCCATAGCTCTTAATTCATACTCTAATGACTGCTTTGATTATTGTGTAGAAGCAAGCTGGACTTGCAGGTTTGCCACCATTTGTTCAGACTCAATGATTTGGGCTTATGTGTCTTCAAGTTTCTCTCTGGTTTTAGCCAGGATATTCTCTAGATTATCTTTAAGGGTCCTGAATTGCATAAACTCCTCTATATCTGTGTACATGGGTCTTCAACTCAGATTCCAATGTTGTTTTTTCAACTTGAATGAATGTTATTAAGCTTCTGAATTATGTTTGATCCGAATTTAAACAGGAACGCAACAAAATACAGAGATAACCATATACACAAATATGCAGTGGAAATAATACTTCATTTCATTAATGTAAAATACTGAAATATTCTTACAAACAACAATGGAAATAAACCAGCTAGGGCGATGGTAGCTTATCTCTGAGAAGAGATGTGGCAGCTACATGCCTCTGAACTATTTTACAATGAGGCTCGAAGGCCTATTTATTGTTGAGAAACAATGGAAAATCCTTAACATCCCAAAAACTAACCCTAGAATATGAAACACCAAATTGTGGGCCCCATTTGGGTAAATTGGTACATCAATTTCCCGGTGTCGTAACTTTGGCACCCGATCTCCGTTTGACGCGTACAATAGCTCATTAGAAAGATCTATCCGAGAACTATAACTTTGGGACGAGCAACATCAGTCCATGGACCCATGTTGCTCCCGAATTTCCCAAAAAACGTCGTTTAGGGCCTCAAAATGGCTCTAGAAGTTCAAGACCCGAAAAACTGTTAAAAATAGTAAATTGTGCTACAATTACAGAAACTAAAAAACTGAAAGAGACAGTCGTGGGGGTCCAAATGGGATAGGTGGGTGGCCACCAACATCCACCTGGATCATTCTTCCCCCCTTAGGAAGCAATGGTCCCCATTGCGTTGAGTTCCTCCATCTGCTGAACTTGGTCCCTGGTGAGCTGTTCTGCGATCTCGGATGTATCCAGTAATGGTGGGAAGCATGGTTGAGGGCCGTACACATTGAAAAATTGGTGCAGGTGAAGGAATGGAGGAATGTTGTGCTTCAAAGCATTATTTCCCACAGTCTCAGTAATGGTGTAAAGACCATGTGGGCATGGTTAAAGCTTCTGATGGGCTCTTTTAAGGCGTTCTTTCTGTAGATGCAACCAGACTTTGTTGCCCACCTGAAGCTTGTGTGGTACCCCTGTGGGTGAGGAGAAGTTGTTCCTGTGTTTTGTCATGACCGTATTCCTTTGTTGCTGCTGCTGCGTGGAGGAACCCTTCGCGGGGGTCGTGGATGTGATGACGATCTTCCCCTTACTTTGGGAGCGAATCAGACAGAAAATGAATTTCCTAGTCTGGGAGATGAGCTTGCTACCTTTCTTAGTAGATATCAAAGAGGTGGCGGTAGGTGGGGCTACCTTCGGTATCCTTTATAATGAATTATCCAAAGAAATAATGACAATGTGAGGCCTTGACTCATACACAACATGTTGCCTCCATAAGTATGGCCGGCCTAATAATACATCACAAACATCCAAAGGTATAACATCACACAATACCTCGTCTGTGAAGGGCTTGATGCTGTAGGGAAGGCGGCACTACTGGCGAACTTTGAGATCTCGTCCTTCATGAAGCCACCCGATACTGTATGGCTGTGGGTGTGGTGTAGTCTGTAGGCCCAACTGCTTCATGACCTTTGCTGAAATGAGGTTCTTTTGGCTGCCACTGTCGACAATGAATTGCAGCGACGAACCCTTCACCCACATCTGTGAGTGGAAAAGACGTTCCCCCTCCTCTGGATCTTCGGGCTCATTCTTTTGGATCTTGGTGGTGGCAACAGTGACACTGGGCTCCGCATTACTGATCTTCTTCCCTTCACCATTCCCCTTGTCGGGTTCTGACTCAGGGTCGAAACATGCATATGATTCTGAAGCCTTCAACTCAGCCATTAGCGACTGCTTTGTCTAACACTCACTTGTGTTATGAGTGGGACTGTGGAACTCACACCACTTTCCTATGTCCTTCTTCGACTTCATGGTGTTGTTCTTTTCTTGCGGCTTCGACGAGTTGTCTTGGGTCACCCCGCCTTGGCTTTTTCCTTTGGTCTTTGGATTTGCAGATCCAAAGTCTCGCTTCTTCTGTTTGAACTTTTTCTAGATTTTGACAGTGTATTGGTATGTCGTGCCGAGCGAGGAGATGTTCAGGAACTCCATCTCTTCCTAGATGTATCTATGTAGGCAGCCGGGGTATTTGAGTACCAAATGCAGCTCAGAGTCCTTGATACCCAACTGTGTGCGAAGGGTATGAAAATTTTTTGTGAACTCCAGCACATCTTGATCCCTTCCCTGCTGCAATGTGGTCCATTTGATGTATTTGTCCTCATAGCTTTTGATAGGGTAGTACTGCTCCTTGACGGCATCCCGGAATGAATCCCAAGTGGGTGCGGCTAAAAATAGTGAGCCCGTACTTTCATTCTTTTGCTCGTAGTAGGTTTCCCACCAGTGCTTGATGTGGGGGGTTGCTTTGAGAAGAGTGAAAACAATCTTTTCCCGTCTCGAAAATTCATGAATAGAAAAATACCCATATAACAGATTTAACCATTTATCTATGACTTCTGTGTCTATTTGACCCTCGAATATGGGGATTTCAAAATTAACTTGTACCTTAACTGGTGTGGCATTTCCAGAGTAGCTGTTGGAAGCTGATGCGTCGCCTTTGGGTAGCCGCTAAATGATCTACGCAAAGCTATCCATCATCACGTTCCTTCGTCGCTCGAGGGCTTCTTTGAGAAAGATTTTGATAGGATCTCCTGCCCCATCGTCTTTCTTTTCATTAGCCATGGGAGGCTGTTGGGATTTGCGAGGCTGGTCTTGCAAAGGTTCGACCAGTTTAAGCCCTAACTCCTTATATCCCGACCTTGTTAGGGACATGCAAAGAAAAACAAAGAAAAAACAGACTGCTCTGATACCACTGATCCGAATTTAAACAGGAACGCAACAAAATACAGAGATAACCATATACACAAAGATGCAGTGGAAATAATACTTCATTTCATTAATGTAAAATACTGAAATATGCTTACAAACAGAAATGGAAATAAACCAGTTATGGCGATGGTAGCTTATCTTTGAGAAGAGATGTGGCAGCTACATGCCTCTGAACTGTCTTACAATGAGGCTCGAAGGCCTATTTATTGTTGAGAAACAATGGAAAACCCTTAACATCCCAAAACCTAACCCTAGAAGATGAAACGCCAAATTGTGGGCCCCATTTGGGTAAATTGGTACATCAATTTCTTGGGGTCGTAACTTTGGCACCCGATCTCCGTTTGACGCGTACCATAGCTCGTTAGAAAGATCTATTCGAGAACGTTAACTTTGCGAAGAGCAACATCAATCCATGGATCCATGTTGCACCTAGTTTTCCCAAAAAAAGTTGTTTAGGGCCTCAAAATGGCTCCGGAAGTTCAGGACCCGAAAAACTGCTAAAAATAATAAATTGTGCTACAATTACGAAAACTGAAAAACTGAAAGAGACAGTTGTGGGGGTCCAAATGGGATAGGCGGGTGGCCACCAAAATCCATCTAGATCAATGTTTTAGCCAGGATATTCTCTACATTATTTTTATGGGTCTTCAATTGCATATACTACTGCTTTAAATCTATAGATTTGTGTACATGGATCTTCAATTCAGTTTAGAATGCTGCTTTTTCAACTTGAATGTTATTAAGCTTCCAAATTATGTTTTAGATAGGATATTATCTAGATTATCTTATGCATCTTCAATTGCATAAATTCCTCCTCTAAGTTTACATATCCGTGTATATGGTCTTCAAATCAGATTCCAATGCTGCTTTTTCATCTTGAATGCTATTAAGCTTCCTAATTATGCGAAAAAAATCCATTCAACAGGGGAAATTGAACGCTATAATTACTTTCTTGCCATGAAAGACTATCTTTACTAGACCATTATTGCGCAAACTAAATCGAATCGTGTCAGAGGTTTGACTTTCGAAGTCAGTGGCTTCATTTTGTGAAATTTCATCATAATCATGTGCATAAATTGTCCTAACTAGGGATAGGAAAGCTATTAGTTTAGTAATTAACTGTACAATTTTTTCTTTCCAAGTAAAAAATGATCCACCAGTTCAACAAACTCTAGAATTCTGGCATCTAGCCTATGAATTTCAGAAGCTCTGAGTTGTGTATTTCCAGGTTGTTGAGTTATACATTGTACGAAGTTGACAACATTGGAAATAACAGTTGCCAACTCTACTTCAATAACACGAATTTTACTTCCAGAATTAGAAAGAAAAGTTGATTCTACATTCATTAAAGGTCTACTGCAAACATAAGGATCAGTTCCACTTTCATCAACTACTATTGGATTTATTACATCCTTCAATACCTTGTGCAAGTCTACACCCTTAGCTTCAATATCGAGGATTACATCAAGCTTATCTTGAAGACTAACTAAATAAGATTCATTCAAAACATTTTTAGCTTGCAAAGCAGTCAATTTTTCTTGCAAAGAAGTTAGCTTTTTGACCAAATCAGAGCATTCTCGATTGGCGGCTAGAAGCTCCAACTCTCTTTGTGCAGAAGTATATTCCAAAGAAGCCTTCTCTTATTGATTAGATGAAGCAAACCTCCTACAACATTCTTCTCAGTCAATTTATCTTCTTTTTCTATTCTTGTCTCTCTGAATCTAACAGAAGGCATGGAGGCCAATTTCTCCATCTGAAGAAAATCATCCATCAAGTCAAACTTGGGTGCATCACTAAGCTTTTCGAATTTTCTAGAAACTTTTTCTTTTCTAAACTGATCTAGTTTTGTAATCAGTGTTGAGGCCCATGAATCTGCACTAGGATCACCATCATTCCCATCTTCAGAAATTAAGGTTGAATGCTTGGTGGATTGCTTGTACTCCCACTTCTTGATCCTTCTAAATGCAACTCGAGAGTAGGTTTTTGTCGCTGTCTCATAAAGGATTCTAATTGCTAATTGGCATTCATAAGATATTCAATCTCTTTATGAGGATGTTCCTTGTGACTGGCGTTCATAAGATATTCAATCTCTTTGTGAACATGTTCCCTGTGACTAGAATTGATAAGATATTCAATCTCTTTATGAGCATGTTCCCTGTGACTATCATTTGATAACTCTCTAGAAGAAATAGGTGAAGTGGCACCCCCTACCAAAAGACTTCCTAAATTTCACTTCCCCAACTTCCTTTCTAGTTGTCTCTACTTCAAGTTTCATTTGAGCTAGTGAAGCAGGCCACGACAACCTTTTGCACACTAGACCCCCTAGTCTCTGGTGACCTGCCTCCAACTTAGCAGTTTTTTAAATAGTTTCTTAATGTTGTTTGTTTGCTCGTTGCCTTTGCATATTTCTTGCATATGTCCCTTTCATCAATATTGAGTCCATTTCCTTATTAAGTGAATGAAGAATGAATTTTGTATTTGATGGAAGTATTTTCACTTTCTAATGATTCAAGCTTCACCTGAAGAACTTTGATCTCAATCTCAACTTGATTTTTGGCTTCATGTATTTCCCTTAACTTTGAACTTTCCTACAGAGAATGATCCATTGTATTATGCTTTGTTATTTCCTCAAGTAGATGTTGCTCTGTTATAGACATTTTTGTGCCTTACAGCTCTAAGCATGAAATGTCCATAAACCAAGGGATCCTAAGTCCCTAAAAGTGTTGTTCCAGCCCCTAAAGGAACAAGGTCAACAAATTACAGCTTCTCCCACAAGTTCTCCACCAGAAACCGCTCAGAATCAGTGAAATCAGGATCATTTCAGCTGCTCCACTAGCTAGCTGCGTTGCATAGCACCCTAGTACACTAGCTAGGTGCGTTTCAATGCACCTAAATGCACTACCAAGGTACGTTGAGCGGGAAATGACAAATGGCAGTGTCATTCTGCGAGGTGGACAGACAATGGAAGCTTCCAGAATCTTCCCCAATGACACTTGCCTCACTGAGTTCGACCAAGGATGAGTAAGAGGCTCTCAGTCTCCAAGTGGAAGCAAGAACTGACAGAGAGAAGACACTAGTCAAATCATGAGCTGACTCATCCTCTTTGCATACATCTATATATGGATCCCTCATCCCAGAGATCCAGAGGCTGGAATTTTGTACATTGCAGAGAATTGATGTTGGTTTTGAGATATCAGAGTATTGGGTGATTTATGCTTTGTTGGAGGTGAAGAGGGGATTCCTTTGCTGGGAGGTTGATGCTGGATCAGGAATCATCGGTTGTAACTCCTCCTGGACCTTCTTGTTATATCAATAAAACTATTTGAGTTTCTCCTACATGCTTGTGTATCATTGATGTTTGTTACATTTGTATGTTTAGCTTAAATCTGATCCTAAGCTATTTATGAATATAAATCCATGTCTTTGTGTAGTTTTCTTCTTCTGTGATCTTACAGGAACTTGGTGAAGCTGGGCGAGTAAGGGAGCAGGTAGCTGGAAGCTGTCAAAGAGGAGAGAGATTGGATCAAAGGACTAGCGCAAGACACAGGTTGGTTCATCCTATTCCTCTTCGTTTATAGTTCATAAAGAAGAATACGAAAGTAGTTTTCCCTGTTTGTTTCTAAGGTCACTGTCACACCTTAGTGGGATAGGGTCGTTCTGAGTAGACACTTTTCCCGTTAACAAAATGGCGATTCCGCTGGGGATCGTGTCTAGTTAGTTTGTTTGTGTTTCTCTTGTTGTTTGTTTCATAAACATAGAAGTAGCAATCGAACTGCATTTGCCATTAACAAATGCAAAGTAGACATCTGCTACTTCAATCCATTCACTGGATCTGTTTATGATTTGAACAGCTGATTCACAAATGATCTGACTGCCCTTTGTGATAGCTCTTAGACCTCCTTTAAATCTACCCTCTGATTATGCATTACTGATTGCTTTTACTCGGCCAAAAACCATAGATTAAACTGCAAACCGTGACCCAGAACCCGGATAGAATTCTCGTTTCTGCCCCAGCGCAGGCTCTATGAAGAGACTCTGCATTTCAACGCAGTTCCCGAGAGGGCTACCTATGCTGCAATCCAGTTTCTCTGTGTAACAGGTGCGCTGATCAGCCTAGCCTTGTGCAGCTGAGGTTCTTTGCTTCATTTTTTCAGTTTTGTCTCTGATTTTTGCAGCCTGTGATCAGTGTATGTGTCTGTTTAAAAACCCCTTTTCTTTGCCTTAATTCCGCCTCCTTTGTACAAAAAGACTGTAGATGTTTTTGTGTGTTTGTTACATCATTTACAGTTTTCCATTGAAAAAGTAGAATAGTCATACTGTCGTCCTTTGATTTAGATCTGTCGTAAGTGTCGATTTTGATGTTAGGAGAAAGTTTATTTGCTGTTGACAGTCGATTATGCTTTTACTTTTGCCTTTGGTTTGAATTTGTGACTTTCTAGTGTCGAAATGAGTATTTATTTCAAAATCATAAAGTGTCGTAATCATCTCTACCTTTTGATTTCGAAAAGAAGCTTGTTTGTGTTTGTCACTTGAAAGCAAATTCAGATTTGTACATCAACTTTCTTTTTAGGCATCAATATTAAGAAAGTGAAAAACAAATACATGCACATGTGCATTTGCATATTGACAATCTGTTTGGCTTGATTTAGGAAAAGTGCATTCACAGTGTGCTCTTTGCTCTTTGAGAAAAGATTGTGTCTTGCTTTTCCTTTTGTAGCTAAGATTTTCATTGCTGAAAAGAGATAAAAGTTTGCTTATCATCTTTAGATTGCATTTTAGGAATTACATCTACATCTCGTGGTGATCCCAAAAGGCAAACTTCATAAGAAAGATCAACTTAAAATAAATTGAATGAATCTAACAACGCTTTGGAACTTAACGCACAACATTTAGAGGTCTAGGCTAAAGACGTATTCCGGCGTCGTAAAGCCTGGTAACTGTTGTCCTCACTGATGGTTGGGTGATTCCTCCACTTTGAGACGATAAGTGCCAGTACGGACTTGTGCTCCCACGTGCCGTCGAGTATATATTGGGAGACCCCTATAGGCTTAAAACCTTTTATCCATAGGAAGCCGTGTCGGCCGCCCTACTGATCGCAATGCACCGAACACAACATTCGGGAAGATTGACTGCCGTACCGTAAAAAGTATTCTGCAGTTTTGCGATTGGTTTGGTACTCCCTCTACCTAGATCTCCAGAGCAGTCCCTTTCATTCCTTTTCAGACTCCTTAACGGAAAAGGTCCATCTGAGCACTTGTCACTTCAGGCTCATTAAAAATCGAAGGAGACTAGAGTCATCTTTTGTTTTTTCTCTACTCTTAAAAACTGAAAAAACAAGTTGTGTCAAAGCGTCTAAAATTTATTTTAATCGGAATATTCATACCCTTTTCCTACGTTGATCTTAGGTTGAGAAAATGGAGTCTACCAACCAAGGAATTCCCCTTGGTGGAAATCCTAGTCCCTTCTCCTCTTGGGGAGATGTTGGTGCACCCCATATGGCCACATTGTCGCTTCCAGGACTGACAATTGGCTTGCCAGTATGGCTCTTCTCAACCAATGTCGTTCAGAACACCACTATTCCTGAACAATCGAATCAGCAACCAGACGAGTCCAGAGTTGCCCACCAGCCTTCTACTTCCTCTAATTCTTCCTCTCCTCCTTCCTCTTCGCTTGATGGGGTTGGCAAAGCCAAAAGTCAAGTTCCTAAAGAGAAGAAGGAGAAGAAGAAGAAAGAGAAGAAGAAGAAGGAGCCAAAGGCGAATGGGGGAAAACGAGTGTCGTCTAACGAAAATCCACACACTGCACCGACCAGGCCTAAATCGCCATGTGTCATTTGCAAAGGAGACCACTTTCACAGAGATTGTCCTTGCATCCCTCGGATACTAAGGGACTGGTCTCCTCGTTTGCACAATCCGGTGTCATCAACCTCTGATGATCATGTTGAAAGCACACCGTCAACTAGCGAAAGTGAAGCCCCAGGACAAAAAGGGAAAGCTAGATTTCCTTGTAAACTGTGCGAAGGAAATCATGCCGTCCACCGTTGTCCCTTCTTAGACGAAGCGAAAAGAGTTTTGGATGATCGTCCGGTTTCACCGTTACGACTTCCTCCTGGATATAAAAAACTCTTGCCGAGTCCGTCGCTAGTTGAGAATCCAGCTGGCCCGCTCAAGTGGTCGGCTGAAGCGCCTATCATTGAAGATAAACCATCTGAATCCATACCAGACGAAAGTCAAAAGGTCGAGGCGGTAGTTGACCCGGTCTTGCCTTCAGAGGTTTTATCTTCGGATGATACAGTCACTGAAGAGAACAAGGATGACACCGTCCAAATTCTCTTCATCAACACAGACTCCGATGAACATGGGGGCAATCTACCCATTCCCTTACCGCAGGAGGGAAGTTCGTCAGAGCCATACCCGGCCGTCTACTCGGTCCCACCTCCAAGCAACCTAGTTGTCTCCTTCGACTGGAATCAACTAGGCAGACCCCGTTTACCAGCAAGCATACCATTCCGAATTATCGTTCAAATATATAGAATGGTCATGGCTGGTACCATCATAGATGAGGGGGCTTCTGTGAGTATCCTTTCCTCTATTGCTTGGAAAGCGCTTGGTTCGCCATCGCTTTTGCCTGAGATGAGAAATCTGACAGGCTTTGATAAAGGAACCAGTCGACCTTTAGGGATCCTTCCCGATGTGCCCATAACATTGAGAAGGAAGACAATTCAAATGAACGTAATGGTTGTTCAAGGACCCTTGGATTATAATCTACTCCTTGGACGAGACTATATTTATTGCATGGGAGCCATCATCTCCTCACTCTTTAAAGTAATGTGTTTTCCGCATGAAGGAAGAGTGGTCAAGCTCGTGGACCAGCTTTCATTTCCCGGATCACGCATAGCAAATAGTCATATACCATCCCTAAATGGTCTCTTCACGCAAGAAATGTCTCAATCCCCAGTCCGTCCTCCCGATGAGCGCGAGTAATTCGGAGGGATATGACTGAAACCCAGGGGGCATGCGTCCTGGTCTGCTTCGGCAGGAAAACTTCGGGTATAGGGTAGGTTTCCGCGGGAGAATATGACTAGTCTGTACCCCGTCTGTCGGTGGAAGAGGGGTTATTCTAGAATAAGATTCTCTTGTCAAAGTTATGTGAGTTGGCGGACGTCGTCACTCACCCTTGTTTATCTCGGTAGACATCGCCGAAGAAGTGTTTTGTTTGCACCGCGAATAGAGCAATCTTTGGGTAACCTGTAAGAGGTAGGCCTCTCCTGATAGAACAAATGTTTTGTCTGCAAATTGAGGGGTAACCTTGAAACCATATTTTATACCTGGGGGCATGCAAACCTTTTGGAGTGCAAGCAAAGAGCGATTATTTATCTGTTTTTTGGATTAGTCGTTTCCTAACTTGCATAAAGAAAGGATGTGGGGCAAAAATCTAAAAGTTGCCATTTTTATATGAGACATTCTTATCATATGACTGGATTAATCGAGCAGTTTTAGCGCATAGTTCAAGCTCGTTAAAAAATAAACATAAGATATGAGCAAATGTTTCCACCCGCGTTTAAGCTCGTTAAAAAATGAACTATTCCCCGGTAAATAACCACCGTGAATGAAGCATTTCAGCCATTAAAGCCTCGGTCGTGTTTGCACCATCACCTCCACTTTTCATTGGCCGATCATTCACCTCCATTTGATTGTTTACCCATTTTGAGGAACAGCTGCGAAGAGTGATTTCACTAGCCATCCTTGTGACACTGCCGTGATTGGAAAATTCCAAGCCTTACCTGGAATTAGCTGCTACCCATTTTATCACTCGTTCCTCAAAAGACGAGTCTTCTTTAAGCTCTTTTCAACTAACTCGTAAAATATGAAAAGATTGCCGAGTTTTGGCCTTCCAGCTCGTTAAAGTGACCGAAAGTGATATCCCTCCTCTAGATTTTAATCTTTTTGGACCTGAGGGATTATTGCACAAAAAGATCGAGCGCTTGTTTTGTTCGGCTCGTTAAAACTATCGAAAATTCATCCCTTCTGTATTGTTTTATACTTTTTCAGACTTAAGGGATTAGATGACGAAAAAGGAATTTTGGAGTTACCTTTACGTACCTTTTCAGACTCTCTAAAAATGAAAAGGACCGTGTTATCTTTGTCGTTAAACTCGTTAAAAAGATTAATAGCGACAAACTTGTCTTTAGACGAGAACGAGTTTCACTATCGCTAGGCTCGTTAAAACATAGCGATGGGTTTGCCCGAAGGGCAAATTATAGAACAAGCATATGTTATCCTCCTCAAGCTTGACAAAAATAAAGAGGTACTGGTCAGCAATGACTGGGGAAAAATTGGGAAGAAAACTCAAAGAATCTTTATTGGTAGCAAGTCGCTCTTGAACATGACACTTCACTCCATGCCTGAGTCGGGTTGGGTTGTTTCATTCACCGGTCACATCACCATGGTCACGCCATACCATCCACATTTGGGGTAAATGCTACCAATCCATCACATAAGTGTCGCCGACATGTTCAAGAGAAGTCATCCAGAGAAGTCACCCGTGTCCCATCCACTACCATACATTATACTTCATTCTTTCATGACCGCCATCCTGAACCGTATATCATCAGATCGTTTTCACCTCCATCAAAATCATTTGCTCCGTTCCGTGTCATTGATGTGGGATTCATTAAGGCCCTCCTTTGACGGGTCACTTCTTGTCGACATCAGCTCATTATCCAAGAAGTTGATCTAGGAACACCCCCTTCAGTATTTTGAAGCTTGCATGCCTCAATGGCAAGTTTCTCACTTCCGGCGACAGGTATACATCAATGACCTTCGACCGAAAGATTTTGCGTGGTGTTCGACGCCAAGTCCTTTATTCACACCACGTGAATTGTACTGCAGTACCTTGAGGGTCATCATCATTATCGGTGATTCCTCTCGCGCTTGTTAACAGTTTACATCATTGACTGGTAATCAAGCGATGTCTTTCCATGTTCGACTTCAAAACATTTCTCACATGGATCGACTTGTACTTCGAGTGAAGATCAGACGAGATTGAAGACCCCGGATCTAGTTTCATCCATCCGGGCTGCGATATATATTCAGGAAAATAAAGACATTGAAATGTACAACACTGCAGCATAGATAATCATCCTACCAAAAGCATGATGGCTCTATCAGAATCATCAGTCTACCATCAGACGATTATCTGTCCTATGTACATGAAAATGAATTTATAAAGCTTAGCATGGGAATGCCCACCTCAGCTAGATCATGAAAACAGTATGAAGATAATGTATTGTATTGTATCTTATTACAGGTCTCCTCCCAGCATTGAAAGAACTTCGGATCCTCCTAATAAAGCATTTCAACCGATAAACGGCCTCATACTTTAGGGGGCAACTGTTATAGACATTTTTGTTCCTTACAGCTCTAAGCATGAAATGTCCATAAACCAAGGGATCCTAAGTCCTTAAAAGTGTTGTTCCGGCCCCTAAAGGAACAAGGTCAACAAATTACAGCTTCTCCCACAAGTTCTCCACCAGAAACCACTCAGAATCAGTCAAATCAGGATCATTTCAGCTTCTCCACTAGCTAGCTGTGTTGCATAGCACCCTAGTACACTAGCTAGGTGCGTTGCAACGCACCTAAATGCACTACCAGGGTGCTTTGAGTGGGAAATGACAAATGGCAGTGTCATTCCGCGAGGTGGACAGACAATGGAAGCTTCCAAAATCTTCCCCAATGACACTTGCCTCACTGAGTTCGACCAAGGATGAGTAAGAGGCTCTCAGTCTCCAAGTGGAAGCAAGAACTGACAGAGAGAAGACACTAGTTAAATCATGAGCTGACTCATCCTCTTTGCATACATCTATATATGGATCCCTCATCCCAGAGATCCAGAGGCTGGAATTTTGTACATTGCAGAGAATTGCTGTTGGTTTTGAGATAGATATCAGAGTATTGGGTGATTTATTCTTTGTTGGAGGTGAAGAGGGGATTCCTTTGCTGGGAGGTTGATGCTGGATCAGGAATCATCGGTTGTAACTCCTCCTGGACCTTCTTGTTATATCAATAAAACTATTTGAGTTTCTCCTACATGCTTGTGTATCATTGATGTTTGTTACATTTGTATGTTTAGCTTAAATCTGATCCTAAGCTATTTATGAATATAAATCCATGTCTTTGTGTAGTTTTCTTCTTCTGTGATCTTACAGGAACTTGGTGAAGCTAGGCGAGTAAGGGAGCAGGTAGCTGGAAGCTGTCAAAGAGGAGAGAGATTGGATCAAAGGACTAGCGCAAGACACAGGTTGGTTCATCCTATTCCTCTTCGTTTATAGTTCATAAAGAAGAATACGAAAGTAGTTTTCCCTGTTTGTTTCTAAGGTCACTGTCACACCTTAGTGGGATAGGGTCGTTCTGAGTAGAGACTTTTCCCGTTAACATGCTCCAATTCAACTATTCTGCCATCAAGATCAAACTTCATTTTGTCCCATTTTATGGCCTTTTTGGTCATAGCCTTGTGAATTTTATCTTCATTTTACTCTCTTACTTGCTGAACCTGCCTCACGCATTCTTTCCAAGCACCATCCAAATGGCTAACTCAATCTTCAAGTGCAATTTTTTGCTGCATTATGGTATCAAACTGTTTCTTTAAAGCCATTTCTTCTGTTTCAGACACAACTTCTTCAGCTACTGTACATTGCGAAATGGATCATCAAACCTTCAGCTATTGGATCAAACACATCACATCACATCACATCTAGTTGCTGCAATTTCTGGATTATGTGATGCGTTTGATCGAGATCTAGTTGCTGCGATTGGCTTCACCTCAACAACTATTAGTCTTGGCAGGGGTATTTTCTCCTTTTTTACCAGTCGACTTTCGCTTCCCCTCTTCCTGCACGCTCGGTCAAACTTCTTGTTTCATATGCGCGACTAGTTAGGTATACCAATCCAAACTTAAATGCACATAACCAATTCAAACTTCAAACTTAAAAAAGCCCATATGTGCCATTTTTCCATTTTCACGGATTTGACCTATTGACGGTGTTGGACCCGCCAACATGTCAGGGGATCTCCTCGATAATAAGTCCCAATTAGACCTCAGACAGTTTGGTGTAGAAGTCTCAGCAGTGTCTTCATCTTGTAGACCTGGTTGGGTGTCATCCTAAATTTAGCCGGCTCCTTCACCCAGTACTTCAAGATATCTCTGGAGTTGGCATTGCTGCTAGGTATGTTGAAGGGAGTCTCCATGATGATCACAGACTTCGACATCTGAAACATCCCATCATAATCCTGTGCCCTAAAGGTACCAATCTCTGTCCCGCTCACACTGTTCAATGTCATCGTCTTGGGATCAGTGTGCGAGATGATCCAATGCATCATGTCCGCGCATGGGAGCACGGGATACCTGCATGCAATCCGGTACAAGCCAAACTTGTGGATGTTCACATAGACTTGGCGGTCTTCGAGGTCTTCCCCAAATGTGCCTACAAATTCATCATTGACCTCTTGCCACTTTAGCTTGATATCCTTGTCTACAATCAGCTTGGTGTCTTCGTAGATTGACAAACTTGCAAACACTCGCTCAACTGCTGCTCTAGTTGCACTTCCATTGGTGTCCTTTGATCCTTCTCTCTTGGTGGCCATTGATCCTGAACCGCTAAGATGCAGACGAACATCTACTAGATATGGAGACAAAGAGACATGCATGGCAAGAAATTTGTCAGCTAAAACCAAAGCAAACTGAGGAATGGCATGCAATATACCTGGGATTTGACTGGCAAGGATTGCACAATTTTTCCAGGGAGGTTGGCTGCCTGAACTACACAAAAGGAAGTTTGGGCTATCTGGGAGGTTGGCTGACTGTTGGAATTGCGCAATGCGCAATCCAGGCTAGCCTGATGGCTGTTGGAGTTGCGCAATGCGCAAGTTTAGCTGGCGGTGGTTGCAAGCCCAGTGATTGCATTGCGTAATTTTCTGGGCCAATAGTCATTGTCCCTCAGAATGCGCAATGCAAGACTAGATGATCTAAAAATGGGGCTTAAAAGGCTTCTTGTGAACTTACAAGAACCTCTCCCACTTCCAAAGCTTAAATTATTCCCAAGTCTTTATGATTAGCCAAATGCGAAATTAATAATGTGCTTGAAAATAGGTGTATGCTGGTCTATTTTAAACTGTTTATGTGCTTTAAGTTGATGTGCTTAAGCTGATATATAAATACATATAACAGTAAATAATGCAGCAATAAAACAAACACATGAGACAACAATTAAATTAGGAGTTCACCCAAAACTCTTGGGCTACGTCTCCATGAGGTCTAGTCAACTCAACTAGGCTCTCTGGGATTATGGAAAAGTCCTTTTACAAGCTCTGTGGTTCAACTCCATTGCTTTACACAGAACAAAATGGGTTTAGACACCATCTTATCCCTGGCTCTGAAGCTCTCGGCTCTCTGGCCCTCTACTCTCACTCTGGCTCTCGGCTCTGGCTTTGGCTCTGGCTCTTGGCTCTAGCTCTTAGCTTTGGCTCTGGCTCTTCGGCTCTGGCTTGTCTGAGCTCTCAACACTCTGCTTGACCTCCAAGCGACTGTCTTAGCAACTTTCTACTCTCTGGTTTTCCACTTGACCTCCAAGTGACTCCAAGGCTCCCTCAGCTACTCTGTGCATTAACTTTCACTCTCTCTACTCTCTTCTACTTCTGCCTACTCTCAATTGAGCTCTCTGCCTCCTTTGAGGTACTTTTCTAGCTTTTCGGCTATCCAACCATTTCTCTGCGTATCATCCTTTCTTTGCGCCTCTACGGCTTCCCTGCTCCTTGTCAGTTCGACTGGCCATCTGGCTTTGCGGCTCTGTGGCTTCAAAATGCATCATTGCCTATAAAAACGCTCGCTTGCAGTGTGGCATGAGGATCTGGAGTGGTTACAGAGGTTTCAGGGCCTTCTCTTAGGCAAAAACCCGAAAACGGAGAAAATTTCATTACACATAGATTTATGGAAAATACATTATTGGATGTGATTTTCAGACTTGAAATCCCATTCAATCGCCCCTAAAATCCCTATCGGGTCTGCCATTAGGAATTATATCGCATCGCATTAACATATTGGGCGAGATCCCAAATACACGGGAAAACATTCAAAAACCCGACAAAATCCTTTTTATCGGACTTCAAATTATATCGAAATCGCCCTAATATCGCATTGGGTCCACCTTGGGTTGCTTTCACGAGCTCCACCATCGATCTGGGTGATCTCCGATCCAACGGTCAACATGCGGTTTCACGCGGCTCAAGGATACGGAGGTTACTAGCCCAAAAAGGCGGTTTTCCTCTTTCCTCTGCCAGCTACGCGTCATTCATTGTATGGGATCGGGCGGAGCCAGCCCAATACGATTTACTGCCTAAGGCCCGCCTGAAATCCTGCTTACGGAACTCAAATTACATGTCGCCATGTTTATAATTCCCTTTTGGGTCCGCTTGATCGCTTCGGGCAATTTCCTTTGTATTTTGGTTTTTACACCGAAACGCGCTTATACATAGGAAAGTCCCTTTTACCAGAACTCAAAACTTATCGAACCGCGCCTATAAAGTCGATCGAGTCCGGCATTATCACCCCTTTTACGTCACTACGAGGTGACGTTACGATGCGATATATCGCAATCGCAAGTCGCGTTGGCCTGGGGGTCCGTCCTTTGCCTCGTGGCGTCCCCGACGCCGATCCGCTGATATCGGCGATCGAAATCGCATTGCCTGGGGTCCCGCCATTGAACACAGGCCTATCTCTGACCCGATATATCGGGGATCAGAGATTGAGGGTCTCTTCCCTTTCTGCTTAAGTCCACCTCTTGGACCCTCTTCGATGCGATTTCCCTTTATAACAGTTTTTGCCATTTGTAGGGGATTTTGCCCCTTTTTCCAAAGAACAAAGGGCATCTTCTTTCTACGATAACTTCTGCATCCTAAGTCCATTTTTTCCCATTTAAGTTGCCATAGATTTAGAATGAAAATATCTCTGCCATGGGGCTATTTCCAGGAACTTCCTTGGACTTTCATTTTCCTCTGTGAGGAACACTTAGACTTAGGAGTCTATCCAAAATCCATTTTCGATCACTGGAGGGTAGTCACTAGGCAAAAATGCTTATTCCCTAAGAGGAATATTGAGCCTTCCTTCTTAGGATTGCGTAATGTTGTCTTGGTGAGGCAGAGTCCAAGCCAAGGCTACCCAAACCCGCCAACAGGCAACTAAAAACAAATGTGAATGTGAATTCACGGCGATACTGAGTGTAACCAAGAGTGAATGATAGTGTATGCAAACAGTGAATGAAGGATTCAGAAAATGGAACAACATGCATGTGGGTGAAGCGAGTTGCTGAATCGACAACTATTCGTGCAAAAAAGTTTCATGCATGTGACAACAGTGAGATGCTAACGAAAATTGAAATGGTGCTAGTACAAGCTAGTATGCATGTAAACAACAACAAGTGTTCATAGAAATCAAGCAAACAACACTCACACAAGACAGAACACAAAAAGCGATATAAATGTTGCAAAAGACAAGTTAAGACTACTTACTTGTGAATAGTTGAGCTGGACGTGTCGAAGAGTCCTGGATGTGCTTTGGGATGTCAGAGCTCCATGGTCGATGTGAATAAGTGAGCTCTGAAGTGTTGAATAAATAAGCTGAGGCTCAGCACGTGCATGCCACAAATCTAGGAAAAAGCGACACTTGGAGGAAAGATTCTAAAACAATCTTTGCATGTAATCTCTAGCTGCTAAAAATAGCTCCCTAAACTCTAGGGATGATTTTTGCATGTTGCTTTTTCTATTCCAAGAAAAAGAAGTCCATGCATGCAAGTCAAGCTTTCTCGGTCCCGAGTGGAACCGGTCAACCCAATTGCACATGCAACAGTCTGCTCAGATGAGGAGAAAAAATGTGCATTTCTGGAAGGGAGCTAGGCTAGTTGACTAGAGGGATTGCACAATTTTTGGGTAGAGAAGCTGACTATTGCCCATAATTGTGCAATTTCTGGGCTGAGCAGCCCTACTGGGAGGAATTGCGCAATTTTCTCAATGAACAGTGACATGCAGATTTGTGCAATTATGGATCCCAGTAGGCTGCTAGACAGAATTGCGCAATTTCTGGAGGGAACGCTGGTTCCCCTCCAGAATTGAAAAATTTCTTGAGGGAGTTGATTAGCCTGCAGTTGGACCAAGTCCGGAGAAACAACCTATGAGGGGGATGCAACAAGCTCTCAAGGACAGGCTATCATTCTGCAAGAAAATCACTGAAGCTTGTGTACTTACATGCCGCACTGAAAGGTTGGTAGGGAGGCTCCAAAACGAAGCTAAGGCAAAATTTTGGAGGGTGGTTGTAGCTGCTACAACACTTGGCAACACAGTGGTAGAACTCCAACTCTCTTAATGGACCTTGTTCGTCAAAAGCAAGTCTAACACCTCTGGAAGTCTTGTTTAGTTCTCACTTCATCTTGGTTTCCACACTTGCTTGATTGTAAGATGTAGCATCTACCAAGCTCTTGGTCGATTGAAACACATTCCAAGCTAAGTTAACACAGTTGTTTCAATTGAGGTTGAGGGGTATATTGGTGCACAAGCAATATAGTTACCAGATTCTTAGTTTCATCTTTGGTGTTGTTCCACTGCCAGCAGGCCTGGATAGTACCTCGGCAGAGTCACGCAGGAACACAAGCATTGCTCCGCTGCCAACGAGCCTAGTCAGTACCCCGACAGAGTTACTTGCATCACCTCTCTGCGCAGGAAGCCTTTCTCTTCTTTCACCTTATCTATTTTTCTATTTTTGAAATTTTTCACTTTTCATTTTTTTTAATTTTCCATTTCAAAACCGTTCATAACACTCATTCATTTCAGAGGTGGAAGAGGGATCCCTACTTATTGAGAGCATAAGAGGTTGTTCCTTTAGAGAATTAGTTTATTATATACCTCTGACGTGCCTGTTAAGGTTTTCCCCCTGACCTTACTCTAATTTGACTGAGCTGCCAAAGGTTAACCCAAAAACAACTGACTAGAGTAGGTGACGCTAGATAGCGCGCAAGCGTTGTGTTTTCAACAAGATTCACTTTGAACATTACGTATTTTCCATCGACGTATCATGGACTAAAAGTAACAAGTTCTTCATACAGAGGTAGGATGACAAATAACCATGTAGTGATAGCTGCACAAGGCCTCTTGTACTTTACCCAGCTTGTTTCAAGAGTCATGCATGGTTTCATGCGAAACTAACCTATGAACAAGAACAAGAAAACAAAAAAAACAAAGCGAAAGCAGAAGCAAAAGTGAAAGCAAAGCAAGTAAGCAAACAAGCAACAAACAAACAACATAAAAATCAAGTAAGCAAACAAGCATGCAAGAAAACAAAGCAAAATTAAACACTACTCCTACTCCTAATCTAATGGTGGATGGGCCTGATCACGTGAAGTGATGCTTCCAATGCAGCCACCGGCGCATTGGTTGACCCTTGCTGGTGAAGGCATGGTCCACAACCAACCTGGTTGTGCGAACCAGCAAACAAGAAAGATATAACAATGAAGAAAAACACACTTCATGTTTGAAAGTGTCCACAAGACATAAGTGAGAGAAAGTACATGACATGTGGTTCGTGGACTTGTTATGGTGCTATGCGACACTGCGTGTAGCTTTGAAGCATAAGCATACTCTTGAGTGTGACATGAAAGCGATGAAAGAAACAAAGACAACTTGCGTCGTGCACATGTGTTTGCAATGTAAGATTCCTCCAATGCATGAGCGATGGGATAGTGTAGTTTGAGTGGAGGAAGCATGATCTGTGTGTAAGGTTGATCTACAATGCATATAGATGAGTGATGAGGAGCCTTGGATGATTGAACAACTTCCTGATCAGAAGTGAAACCAACCTCATTGTCCATGTTTACATGTAATCAATAGCAGCATGCACGTTCGACAGGATACGTGCTCTTTTAGCACATCGCTGCTGCCACCCGTTGAGATGGACGACTGCCTTATGCACGATACCAAACTTGGAATACAACACCTGTTAGTGTCGGTATCTTCATCGCTCTGTCAGTGATCAAATTCTCTTGTTGCATTGCATGTTAGGTGTCTCACCCGATCAGCTGCATTCTATTAGGGTCATGGATCATCTGACGGTAGTGGCTTATTATACATTTTCCCTCATGTGCTGGCCCATTTTCATTCATCTAAATCATCTGCAGTCAATTTTTGTCTTTAAATCTACAAAAGTCATTTTTAGGGTTTTAAGTCTCATTAGGTCTAGGGTTTCGTCAATAAGGTTTTCAAAATGCTCAGTAACGGTCAGCAGGTGCATGAAGAGGTCAAATAAAGTTTCAGCAACAATAATTTCCATAATCACACACTCAGTGATTGATTTTTCCTCAAAACCTTGTTTTGAGGAAAAACAGAGTATTTTATGTTTTTATGTATAAATTTGATGTAATTTCAGTTTTTTCATATGTAATAACTTCACTGGCAACCCTGGTCACCTTGCCAAGCTTCAACAACTCCATCCCCTACAAGGCAAACAAAAAATCAAAGCATTCAATTCATTAAAGGCAAAAATAAAACAAACTGCCCAAAAACAGAGTTTTAAAACCAAGTCAAAGGCAAACATTACAAAGTGGGTTTTTGATAAGTGAAAAATTAAAATCTTTTGTATATAAACCATTTGTCATGCTCAAAAAGCTTATTTGCATCCAAAGGAGAAGGAGTGAACAAGAGAAAGGTCAAAAATCGTAAAGGAGGCAAAACTATAGCAATTTGGGCACGTTTCAGGGGCGCAGCGCATTGGGTCGTGGGCGCGGTGCATCCATCTGGCGCGACGCATTGGGCTGCCCCCCACAGTGTAAAATTAACATAGGCACAACGCATTGAGTGGGAGCGGCGCACTGGGTTTGTGGCGCGGCGCACAGGGTTTCAAGCCTGATTTCACTCACAAACTCTCCCAAATTGCAAAATTTGCTTAATATTCTTGTGTTCAAGTAAGTTAACATTTCTCCCATGACCAATGAATGAGTTACCTTGGTGTTTATGGTGATTTAATGAGAAAAAATCAAAACCCTACCTCTTTGCATTTCTTGCCAAAAACAGTTGCATAGGGTTTGCAAATTGTATGTTTTGCTGCCAATTCCACTCCTAGCTATCTCTCACTCCCTCACTCCTTCATTCCTTCATTCATTTTCTCCCTCTCATTACATTTTATCAAACCATTCCCCCAATCCCCATATCCCTAAGTCTACTAATTCTAAAACCCTAATCCCACTATCCCAAACCCTAGTTAAAAATTCCCAAACCCAAAATGCTGTCCTAGAAGTCTAAACACTATTCCCTAAACCTTTCTATTCCCCAGAAACTTGATAGCAAAAAACTAAAGACACCATAAATCTCTTCATACTCATCAAGAAAACTCAAACATTAGCAAACATGGAGTCAAATCCTTCCTATGATTGAGATGAGGAGAGACTCAGTGATTCTTCTAGAGAAATGCATGCACCAAGGAGACCTCACAAGGGTGGTAAACATGTACGAGAGGAGCCTACTTCACTTGCCGAGCTGCTGGCCTATCCTCTTGCTGTCACATGCTTTCAACACCAATCTTGTTATCAGTTCTGTGAGTTGGCAGAGAGAGTCCAGTACCATCATGAGTTGACCAGATTGTTTGTGCTCCATCTTCATAATGGCCAAGTCACTTTAGCAAGTGTGACATTCACCTTGACACCCGAGACTATTTCTCAAGAAACTGGCATTCCAAATGTTGGTGAGCAGTGGAATAAAAGGTAGCAGATTGAGAGAGAGCATTATGAGCTTTACATCAAGGCTGGTTATTAGAGGCATCTCAGTAGAGTTTTTCCCTTCAAATATATGAAGGACACATATGCTCCCTTGATGAGACTCATTATTAAATATTTCAGCTGTGAAGGCTGGTTTTCTTGCCTATATGCCTATCACATTAGATTGTTGATGCACTTCACTAGGGTGAGAATGATGAATCTCCCCTATTTTATTTGCCGAAACATTGAGAAGATGACCACCTTAGTGCATAGGAAGCCTCCTCAGCAGCAATTAAACAGTATATATCATTTTGCACTAATCAAGATTGTGGTCTTGCATCAGCTTGGTTTACAGAACATCTCATGGGAGGATTTCATTTCACATGAGGTCTTCATAGGTCCTCAAGTACCCCCAACAGTTTTTCATGAGATAGGAGGACCTTCACATCAGTAGGAGATTCATGAAACACAAAACACTAGTGTGCCAGTGTTTGTCACCTATCAAAAGGGCACTAGAAGGTTGTTTACAGCGGCAAAACGAGTATTATCTCCACCCGGGGTGGAAGGGGTCTCATTTCCTCCATCAGTAGAGCAGGTACAGGACAAGGGCAAGTGGCCATTACATGATGAGGGGCCTTCAGGAGGGCAGGAGATAGATTTCATTCTTATTCAGGATGACAACACTGATTTGGGCTCACAAAGCTCAAAACTTAGAGAGATCATTCAGGAGCAACAAGATGACATTCAACATTTGTCTCTCAACCTGGATAGAGCCAAGTGGATCATAAATTATCTGGAGCAAAGAAATAAATAGCTATAGGATCAGCAAACCATAATGGAGCTACAAAACATACGAGAAAACCGGCAAGCTGCCAAGAGAAGGAAAGTCAAGCTCACATCACTTGAACAAGAAATCAATGCTGATCGTGAATCTTGGCTTGAGAGGGCAAATATCCACTTGGAAAAGATTCTAGAGAAGGCCAACAGAGAGAAAAATATGTTGAGGCACATGGCCCATCATTACTTGGCGAGAAACAAAGTGTGCAAGGCAAGAATCAGAAACTTGAAGGCCAAGTTGAAGAAGGCATCAAGGAGGCGAAAAGAGCAAGATAGACTTCAGATTTTGGTTGAGGCTTCCTTGGCCCAACAAAACACTTGATGAAGGACACTTAGCCCAAATTTCAAGAAATTTGGGACACTTTTTGCAATTTTGAAATTTTGGTTTAAAAAACAGGTTTTTCTGCCTAATGCGCTGCGCCACCTAGCGCGCGCTTTTGATGGGGACCTCATTTTGAGGAAAAATAAGAATTTTTGGATTTTTCATGAAGAAATATGCATGCCCACAAATGGCCAAGAAATTTTGACAGGTTTTGAGCTTCCAAAAAGGTCAAAAACACCTCCAAAATGACTTTTCTGCCCCTTTTTGGACACATAGGAAGCAGTGTTGGAAGAACTCAGTTTTAGAGGGGCAAATGGAGGCCAAATTCAAAAATTTCACTTGTTCTTGAAAGTAGGCAGGCAGGCCTTTCCAACAAGCCCATTTGGAGAAAATTTAGACATCGGGAAGGCCTCCAAAATCAGCTGCAAAAAGACGCTATGTATAGGGAAATCAGCGCGACACATTGGAGGAATTTTGCTCAGTTTGGCCAAAAAACTCTGTTTTTCGCCTAGTTTCTTCACAGTTTGAATTTTCTCCTTCTAATTGTCAAAATCATGATGTAATTTAATGTGACATGATGGATTTTGATGTAATTATGCTAAATTTTCACTTATAGAGGTAGATTCATCCATCAAAAGGTAGTTTGCAACTGAATGAATCAGTTCCCTAGTTTTTAGAGGCAAGCTGTTCCACTGCCTACTTTTTAGTTCTCAATTTAGACTTTGTTGGAACAGCTCCTAAACTTTTGAGCTCGACCCCTAGAGGCTAGGATGAGTTGTTGGTTGCCTATATCTTGTAATTTTTCAGTCATTAGCATGGTTGGACTTTTGGGAAAGCTTGGAGCTTCATTGTATACTCATTTCAACAGTTTTGGCAAAGGAATAGACCAGGGTTTGCAGCACTTTATGGGATTCTTGTGGCATCTTGCTTTGGTATTGTGTTTCCTTCTATAATTGTAAGTTCACATGTGATTTATGTATGCCATTATCTCTCTTTGCTTCATCTTAACTAAATCAAACAAGGATAAAAGGTAGAATACATTGAAATTGCAGTGCTCTACCTAGGGTTTGTTTAGTTATCTATGTTTTCAGCTGTTTGAAGAGGATCCCTAAGTTTTTCATGCCCTTTCCAACTCCTCACCTGTCTAAAAGCTCTCCATCTCACTCAATTTGAAGTACCAAATCACCTGCCTACCTTGCCCCATAGAGATCTCTGCAAAACTGAGCCTCATTCCCGGACCCAAATCTGCCTTTCACATTTGAGCCAACAAAACATCATTAAATTTAATCAAACACCTTTGTACACATACCTAGCCTAAAATTAGTCATTACATCAGTCATCTCAAGCTTCATAGGCCATCTTTTCTGAGATTGACAAGGAGAGAGCCCTCTCTCGACCTGGTAGGGCTAGCTACCAGGTTAAGCGTGGTTTGATGTTACCCTAGATCCTACCTTTCTCAGCCTGAGGTGGATTTAGGCACTAACAACACCCGCATGACTGTGTAAAGGGACAATACTTCATCAAGTATTTCATTCTTCAATTCTGCTTGGGCGGATGATGTAACCAATTCTCCTCCCTGCTTGGCCGTTTGTAGCTCCTTAGCCATTCTCTCATTCTCAGTTATCAGGAAGTGAACACTTGAGCTAGTGGCTTCAACATATGCTTTGGTAGCATCGGCTAATGCTGCTAGATGTTTGCACACATCAGACATGATCACTCGTTCCTCAAACTGTGGAGGAGATGCATGATCATCCAGAGTCAACACTCTGTGAGATTGCACAACTCTATGTTGGGACTCGTCGAATGAGATGTTGTGCATCTCTCCTTCTGGCTGATCTCTAAGGATCTCAGTGTCTCCTTGGTCGCTTGAGACTTGCTCCTCTTCTATATGCGGTGAATCTGGTGTATCAACCTCTTGGTGATGAGGCATGAGGTCGATGTCTTGCTCTACCTCCTGTTGCTCCATATTTGTATCCATCTGTTCAAGTGATTTCTCTATCTCCTGAGCGAAGCCCTGCTCCTACGATGGTTCACCCTGTCTGCTTGATGCCCGCTGTTTTGATGAGTCTGCTATCTATACGGGCACAATTTCATCTATCTATACAAGTTGCACCCCATGTTGTACCTGTTCCTGTTGTGCTTCCTTCTCATGTCTGCGTAGCTCCTCTTCTTTTTGTAGTTTCTCCTACAACTCACGCAACTCCTTATTCTTTTCCTCCATTTTCTATTTCTCTCTCTGCCTTTACACGTTTCGCTTGTCGCACTTTTGCCTCTTCGCCTCTATGGCCAAAGTTGATTTCTTAACAAGTGGGTCTACTCAGAACTTGCAGCTTTGCTCTTCCTCCATGTTGTCGACGATCTTCCTCTTGCCCTTGTCATGCATTGGTATGTTTACTTTTGCCACTGTTACTGCTTCCAATGCTCTCTGGGATGCTGCTTTGCTATCCATTCCACAGCTATGCCGACTCGCTCATTGAGTCTGGAGGAGTTGTAACAATATCTCCATGGGTCTTCCTCCACCCAATGACATGCCCCATGGATCCAGTTGAACTGTACTCTCGTGTAGTGACCTTTCACAAGACAATGTGAGCCATATGGATTGTAACTTCGAGCGTCGAATGGATATTTCTTCATCTATTCTGCTTCGAAATATCCATGAAAGTCCGTATCTCGTAAAACCTGATCCGTAATGGAAGAGCAGGTCAAGGTGCCTTCTTCTTTTGGTGCAGCCTAGCTGATAACCCTACCGAGATTTGATATGCTACTTCCTTCATGATGAGTTTGTCCAAGGAAAACATCGGTAGAACATGCAGAGGCTTCTCCGCGCTGTACATCTATATGAAGGTGCCAGACGGTGAGGCATACTAATCAACTCTGTCGATCAATGCCTCCATTGTTGCCTTCGACATGTAAGGTGGATCCTATTCGAATATCATCTTGTAAACCGGGGTGACAAAATGATCGAATAGCTGTGTGATAACTCCTCTGAAGCTGCATTCGGACAACATCTTACAATAAGTGTTCACAGAGGTCTCCACCGGTGTCCATGCCCACTTTAAGCCCGGGAACTCCTGACAAGCATTAATTACATCCAAGATGTAGGCAGACATGTAGATCCATGCTTGCATACCTTTGGGCGGCTATCGAGCCCTTGTTACATGTTCCTTCAGTTAGTGAGCCAACGTGTCGAACCTGTTGCATGCTTTTCCTTCTCTGGCCAGTTGGTCCAACGTGATCACCCAACTCTGTGGGAAGGCTTCCATGCTTTCTTGGCAATATAGGTGACACGGGAAAATGACCAAGTATTGATACGCCTTCCACAGTATCTTCGTCTTGTAGACCTAGTTGGGTGTCATCCTAAATTTAGCCACCTCCTTCACCCAGTTCTTCAACATATCTCTGGAGTTGGCATTGCTACTGGGTATGCTGAAGGGAGTCTCCATGATGATCACGGGCTTCGAAATCTGATACACCTCATCATAATCCTGTGCCCTAAAGGTATAAATCTCCATCCTGCTAACAGTGCTCAATGTCATCATCTCGGGATTAGTGTGCGAGATGATCCAATGTATCATGTCCGCAAATGGGAGCACGGGATACCTGCATGCAATCCGATACAAGTCGGACATGTGGATGTTCACATAGACTTGGCAATCTTTGAGGTCTTCCCCAAATGTGCCTGCAAATGCATCATTGACCTATTTCCACTTCAGCTTGATGTCCTTGTCTACAATAAGCTTGGTGTCTTCATAGATCGACAAACTTGTAGACACTCGCTCAACTACTGCTCCATTTGCAATTCCGTCAGTGTCCTTTTATCCTGCTGTCTTGGAGGCCACTGATCCTGAACTGCTAAGAGGCGAACGAACACCTGCTAGATCTCGAGACAAATCAACATGCATGGCAAGAAATATGTTAGCTAAAACCAAAGCAAACTGAGGAACGACATGCAACATACTTGGGATTTGACTGGCAAGGATTGCACAATTTTTCTTGGGAGGCTGGGAGATCGGCTGCCAGAACTATGCAAAAGGTAGTCTGGGCTATATGGGAGGCTGGATGGTTGCTAGAATTGTGCAATGTGCAATCCAGGCTGGCATGTTGGCTACACGAACTATGCAATGCACAATTTCAGCTGGAAGTGGTTGCAGGCCCAGTGATCGCATTGCGCAATTTTCTGGGCCAACAGTCACTGTCCCTCAGAATTACGTAATGAAAGACTAAAGGACAAAAATTGGGTAGAAATGCGCATTTCCTGAGATGAAGATAGAGCCTTCTTTCTCAGGATTGCACAATGTTGTCTTGGTGAGGCAGAGTCTAGGCCAACGCTGCCGAGACCCACTGACGGGAAACTTAAAGCAAATGTGAATGTGAATGCATGGTGATACTAAGTGTAAGCAGGCATGCATGATCGTACATGAAAATATTGAATGAAATATTTAGAAAATGGAACAACATGCATGTGTGTGAAGCAAGTCACCGAATCGATGACCATTCGTGCAAAATAGTTGCATGCATGTGACAACAGTGAGATGCTAATGAAAAATGAAACGATGCTAGTAGAAGCTAGTATGCATGTAAACAACAACAAGTGTTCACATAAATCAAGCAAACAACACTCACACAAGCCAAAACACAAAAAGCGATAGAAATTCTGCAAAAGACGAGTTAAGACCACTTACCCGTGAATAACTGAGCTGGATGTGTCGAAGAGTCTTGGATGTGTTGTGGGATGTCAGAGCTCCATGATTGATGTGAATAAGTGAGCTCTGAAGCGTCGAATAAATAAGCTGAGGCTCATGACATGCATGCCACAAATCTAGGAAAAAGTGACACTTGGAGGAAAGATTCTAAAACGATCTTTGCATGTAACTTCCAGTTGCTAAAAATAGTTCCCTAAAATCTAGGGATGCTTTTTGCATGTTTCTTTTACTATTCTGGGAAAAAGAAGCCCATGCATGCAAGTCAAGTTTTCTCGGTCTCAAGTGGAACCGGTCAACCCAACTGCACATGCAACAGTCTGCTCAGCTGAGGAGAAAAAATGTGCATTTTTGGGAGGGAGCTGGGATGGCTACCCAGAGGGATTGCACAATTTGTGGGCAGAGCAACTAATTGCTGCCTAGAATTGCTCAATTTCTGGGATGAGCAACCCTGCTGCGAGGAATTACGCAATTTTCTCAGTGAACAGTGACGGGCAGATTTGCGCAATTCTAGAGCCCAGCGGGCTGCCAGATAGAATTGCGAAATTTCTGGAGGGAAGGCCGGTTCCCCTCTAGAATTGCGCAATTTCTTGAGGGATTTTCTCAGCCTGTAGCTGGACCAAGTCTGGAGAAACAACCTGTGAGGGGGATGCAACAGGCTCTCATGGACAGGTTGTCTTTCTGCAAGAAAATCACTTAAGCTTGTGTACTTGATAAGGCAAGACATGTTGATGTGAAAGGTTTGTAGGGAGGCTCCAAAATGAAGCTAAGGAAAAGTTTTGAAGGGTGGTTGTAGCTGCTACAACACTTGGCGACACACTGGTAGAACTCTAGCTCTCTGAATGGAACTTGTTTGTGAAAAGAAAGTATAACACCTCCGAAAGTATTGTTTAGTTCTCAGTTAATCTTGGTTTCCACAATTGCTTGATTGTAAGATGTAGCATCTACCAAGCTCTTGGTTGATTGACACACATTCCAAGCCAAATCAAAACAGTTTTTTCGATTGGGGTTGAGGGGTATATTGGTGCACAAGCAGTATAGTCATCAGAGTATTAGTTTCATCTCTGGTGTTGTTCCGTTGCTAGTAGGCCTGGACAGTACCCCGGCGGAGTCACGCAGGAACACAAGCATTGCTCCACTGCTAGTGAGCCTGGTTAGTACCCCGACGGAGTTACTTGCATCACCTCATTACACAGGAAGCCTTTCTCTTCTTTCGCCTTATACATTTTTCTATTTTTAAAATTTTTCACTTTTCACTTTTTTTAATTTTCCGTTTTCATAACTGTTCAAGCACTTATTCATTTCAGAGGTGGAAGAGGGATCCTGACTTATTGAGAGTAGAAGATTTTTTTCCTTCAGAGAAGTAGTTTATTATATACCTCTGACATGCCTGTTAAGGTTTTCCCCCTCACCTTACTTTACTTTGACTGAGCTGCCAAGGGTTAACCCAAAAACAACCGACTAGAGTAGGTGACACTAGATAGTGCACAAGCGTTGTGTTTTCACCAAGATTCACTTTGAACAGTACATATTTCCATTTACGTATCATGGACTAACAAGTTCTTCATACAAAGGCAGGATGACAGATAACCAAGTAGTGATAATTGCACAAGGCCTTTTGTACTTTACCCATCTTGTTTCAAGAGTCATGCATGGTTTCATGTGAAACTAACCTATAAACAAGAACAAGCAAACAAACAAAACAAAGCGAAAATGAAAGTAAAGCGAGTAAGCAAACAAGCAACAAACAAACAACATAAAAGGAAAGTAAGAAAACAAGCATGCAAGAAAACAAACTGAAATCAAACACTACTCCTACACCTAAGCTAATGATGCATGGGCTTGATCACGTGAAGTGATACTTCCAATGCATCCACTGATGCATTGGTTGACCCATGTTGGTGAAGGCATGGTTCGCGAGCAACCCGGTTGTGTGAACTAGCAAACAAGAAAGATATAACAATGAAGACAAACACACTTCATGTTTGAAAGTGTCCACAAGACATAAGTGAGCGCAAGTACATGATATTTGGTCCATGGACTTGTCACGGTGTTGTGTGACACTGCGTACATATTTGAAGCATACGCATACTCTTGACTGTGACATGCAAGCAAATGAAAGAAACAAAGACAACTTGCATCGTTCACGTGTTCTTTCAATGTAAGATTCCTCCAATGCATGAGTGATGGGATTGTGCAGTTCGAGTGGAAGAAGCATGATATGTGTGTAAGTTTGATCTATAATGCATACATATGAGTGATGAGGAGCCTTGGATGATTGAAAAAATTCTTGACTAGAAGCGAAACCAACCTGAGGACAATGAGGGCCTCACATAACCATCAGCTTGGGCTGAAGTGCCTCGACAGCCTCAGGTGTTTCGACTTCATCGTCAAATAGATCATCATAAAAAGGTGGCTTAGAAAAACCAATTGTAATAGAATCATGATCGTGATCGAATATGGGAGTAAATGGATCACGACAACCACGATCAGAAAAAATCAATGATTTTATCAGCATCCTCATGATCTGATAAATCAAACAGAGGGGTAGATGAGAAGCAGACAAATCTATCCTCTGTGTTTCCAGAAAAGATAGATGAAAGGTCAAGTGAATTTTCAATGAATAATTTATCCTCTCCATTTTCAGATGATGGACTGACATCCAGTGTGTCTTGCGAGTGATCAACAATGGGTACATCCGTAGATGAAGATACACATGCAAAATCATGGATGATAGGTTCACCAAAGATGTTAGGAAAGAATAGAAGAGGCTCGGACAAAAAGGAGTCATCCTTCGTTGAGTGTTGATGCTCGATCTCCTAGTCATACTCTTCATGAATGACAACGCATGTTGGTTGTGCAACACCAACTCCGTCAGTGGTTTTATCCTCATTCACAACAAGTGTAGAGTCCGGAGTGGCAGAACACAAGACAGTATCATCTGGAGGATCATTCAAGAATGAAGATGGAGGTTGTGGTACAAAGCATATGACAACTCGATGGACTCACAACCAAATCTGCGTGGAAATTAAGCAAAGTGATGTTGGTAGGATGTGACAAATGAACAGATGTGTGAGCATGATCTCCCGCATCACTCTACAGTGGTGGAGTTGTTTGATGAGGGGATGACGAACAATCACTTGTGACAGTGACCGTATCTGTTTGTGATTGTGCATCTCCCTCACTGAAGAATGCTAAGCGAGGCTTGAGTTAAAACTTCTTCTTAGGATGGGAATATTTCTTAAGACAATACTCGAATCTATCCCAAAGTTATAAAAATTTCATCTGGCTCTTCGGAGTTTGAAACTGCAAATCACGGAAGCGTTGCCAAAAATCCATAGGTGATACATGTGGAGCCTTCTGTTGTTGTAACAGTTTTTGGTAAAGATGTTCTGGATCAAAATGATAGAAAATTTCTTCAATGAGATCACAGAAGTGCTCAAGTGAGTGCACATTGTCAGCCGGTAGGTTGCACAGCTACCGATGTGGAGATTCGCGAAGTGTGTATGTAAGCAGCAGACTGGCCTGTTGGTTAGAACATCCATCTTCCTCGTGAAGCAAGGCAAGGAAGTCATGTAAGAACTCAGGCCAGGCCACTTTGCCTTCACTATCATATGTGTATGTGGACAAGAGATCGAAAAGCTCTCTCGTGATGGTAACATATTCGGCATGCAAAAAACATCGTGGAGGGAGTAGAGTGCAAGACTCCATGATAGATATGCAAAGGTTCAAAACAGAATGAGAGGACACAACTTGTCATCTCACCCTCCTTCTAGCGCCAGAAATGTTGACGGTGCTGGACCCGCCAACATGTTAGGGGATCTCCCTGGTAATAATTCCCAATTAGACCTCAGACTGTTTGGTGTAGGAGTCCCAGCAATTGGTCATACAGTGATGCGTTGACCACGGTTTCACACAGAGGCAAGTAAGATGTCCCTGTTGGTAGCAAGGGTGTGACAGTTGCAGTAAGCCAAGGAAGGTGCATGAGAGGTTCTAACACATGGAGGGTGAGGTAAGTGTGCCCCTTGGAAACCTGTGATAGCATGGAGTTAAGAAGGGAACACACGAGAAAAGATGCATCACAACATGGAAGGAAAATTAGCTAGTAATCCAAAGTGATGGTTAAACCAACAACACATTTCAGAAAGATACATACATACATATACAAAAAGCTACGCATGCATGTGTAAGCAAACATATACATATATCATTTAGAGTACTGAAGATAGCTGAAATACAATACAATATATGCATGAAACATGTTGGCTCTTGTTATATTAAGAAGTGTAAGTTCCAGTCATACAATACATCCATGTCCAACCACTAGTTTCGACAGTGGAACGTTACAGCCACAACTGCCTGCTCTTCCAAAGAGATATAGTAGCTCTGCACAGTGGCGAAGCCAAGGCACGTTACAATACTGTCCAAGATTTATCTAAGATACTCCTATCGGAAGCTTTATTGACCAAAAGCCTATACAATGAGTTATGATGGACTATTTATAGCAAAGGGTGGGGTGGCCCTTGACATTCCCCTTTGTGACAGTTCATTTACCCTCATGACTCTTCATCTACTCTATGATTGTTACATCCAACTATCGACACTTGAACTTACACTTGACAAGATGTTACATTACAATGCACATGTACCCATGTGAGACAAAATGGCTTGAGCAAGCCATGCAAGACATCACTTATGACTCGGACAACTGTTGGAAGACCAGCTCTTTGACATCCTCACGGTGGTCGATAGTAGCGAAATGATGCCAAGATCGGTAGTCCGCAATGGTGTCCGTGTACTCTAAGGTGACATTTTTCTGGAACCTGACTCTTGCCTTAATAGCATCCGGGTACACTGCTTGAGCTCCTATGTCCAACTCATTTGATAGCATGCACATCATTATCTTGAGTGTGGTCGGACCAACAACATACTTATGCATGGTTTCTACACTGATGGACAAGTCTGGGCTGGTGGATATGCGCATCAACTCATCAAAGAACTAGTCAAGCTCTAGGCGGACCTATGCCTTTTGTCCTCGCCTGGGTGAGTGTCCCAATAGATGGGATCGCATGTGTACACACAACAACATCCATACCCTTGAATACACGTGCATGGGAAGCCTGTAGACTAATGATGAGCTGTGGGAGCTCTTCATAGTTCCGGATCTGACTCAGATGCGTGCCTTCAACTTGACCGCTCTGGGCATCATCATCTTAGGGAAGTGAAGTGGGACTCCCTTGTATCTCATCGTCCATGTTTTCATCTAATCAACAATAGCATGCATGTTTGACAGGATACGTGCTCTTCTAGCACATCGCTACTGCCACTCGTTGAGATGGACAACTGCCCTATGCACGGTACCAAACTTGGAATACAACGCCCGCATGACTGTGTCAAGGGACAATACTTCATCCAATATTTCATTTTTCAATTCTTCTCAGGCGGATGCTATAAACAATTCTCTTCCCTACTTGGCCGTCTATAGCTCCTTAGTCATTCACTCGTTCTCAGTTATCAGGAAGCGAACACTTGAGCTAGTGGCTTCAACATATGCTCTGGTAGCATCAGCAAATGCTGCTGGATGTTTGTGCACGTTAGACATGATCACTCATTCCTTAAACTGTGCAGGAGATGTATGATCATCCAGAGTTGACACTCTACGAGATTGCACAACTCTATGTTGGGACTTGTCGAATGAGATGTTGTGCATCTCTCCTTCCGGCTGATCTCCAAGGATCTCAGTGTCTTCTTGGTCGCTTGGGACTTGCTCCTCTTCTAGATGTGGTGAAGCTGGTGTATCAACCTCTTGGTGATGAGGCATGAGGTTGATGTCTTGCTCTAACTCTTGTTGCTCCATATCCGTATCCATTTGTTCAAGTGCTTTCTCTATCTCCTGAGCGAAGTCCTACTCCTATGATGGTTCACCCTGTTTGCCTGATGCCAGCTATTATGATGAGTCTACTATCTGTACAGACGCAGTTTCATCTATCTGTATAAGTTGCACCCCCTGCTGTACTTGTTCCTACTACGCTTCCTCCTCCTGTCTGCGCAACTCCTGTTCCTTATAGAGTTTCTCCTTCAACTCATGCAACTCCTTCTCTGTTTCCTCCATTCTTGTTTCTCTCTCTGCCTTTGCACGTTTTGCTTGTCGCGCTTTTGCCTCTTCGCCTCTATGGTCAAATCTGATTTATGCACAAGTGGTTCTGCTCAGAACTTGCAGCTTTGCTCTTCCTCCATGTTGTCGACAATCTTCCTCTTGCCCTTGTCGTGCAATGGTATGTTTATCTTTGCTACTGCTACTACTTCTGGTCCTCTTTGGGACAACATCTTACAATAAGTGTTCACAGAGGTCTCTGCCGGTGTCCATGTACACTTCAAGCCCGGGAACTCCTGACGAGCACAGATTTCATCCAAGATGCAGGAGGACATGTAGATTCCTGCTTGCATACCTTTGGGCGGCTGTCGAGCCCTTGTTACCTGTTCGTTCAGTTGGTGAGCCAACATGTCCGACTAGTTGCATGCTTTTCCTTCTTTGGCCAGTTGGTCCAACGCGATCACCCAACTCTTTGGGAAGGTTTTCGTGCTTTCTTGGCCATACAGATGACACGAGAAGATGACCAAGTATTGATACACCTTCCACAGTATCTTCATATTGTAGACGTGGTTTGGGTGTCATCCTGAATTTAACCAGTTCCTTCACCCAGTTTTTCAAGATATATCTAGAGTTGGCATTACTGCTGGATATGCTAAACGGAGTCTCCATGATGATCACGGGCTTTGACATATGATACATCTCATCATAATCCTGTGCCCTGAAGGTATCAATCTCCGTCCCATGGAAACTGCTCAGTGTCATCGTCTCGGGATCAGTGTGGGAGACGATCCAATGTATCATATCCTCGCATGCGAGCACGTGATACCTACATGCAATTCGGTACAAGCCGGACTTATGAATGTTCACATAGACTTGGAGGTCTTTGAGGTCTTCCCCAAATGTGCCTGCAAATGCATCATTGACCTATTGCCCCTTCAGCTTGATGTCCTTGTCTACAATCAACTTGGTGTCTTCGTAGATCGACAGAATTGTAGACACTCGCTCAACTATTGCTCTAGTTTCACTTCTGTCAGTGTCCTTTGATCCTGATCTCTTAGAGGACATTGATCCTAAACTGCTAAGAGGCGAACAAATACCTACTAGATCTAGAGACAAAGTGACATATATGGCAAGGAATCTGTCAGCTAAAACCAAAGAAAACTGAGGAACGACATGCAACATACTTGGGGAACGACTGGCAAGGATTGTGCAATTTTTCCTGGGAGGCTGGGAGACTGGCTGCCAGAACTACGCAAAAGGAAGTCTGGGTTGTCTGGGAGGTTGGCTGGCTGATGGAATTTCACAATGTGCAATCCAGGATGGCCTGTTGGCTGCTGGAACTACGCAATGCGCAATTTTAGCTAGCAGTGGTTGCAGGCCCAGTGACCGCATTGCGCAATTTTCTGGGCTAGCAATCACTGTCCCTTAGAATTTCACAATTAAAGAATGGAGGACAGTCACTGGGAAGAAATGAGCATTTCCTAAGAGGAAGACATAGTCTTACTTCTCAGGATTGCACAATGTTGTCTTGGTGAGGCAGAGTCCAGGCCAAGGTTGCCCAGACCCGCCAACGGCAACTGAAAGCAAATGTGAATGTGAATGCATGGTGATACTGAGTGTAAGCAGGATTGAATGATCATGCATGCAAATAGTGAATGAAAGATTCAGAAATCAGAACAACATGGATGCGGGTGAAGAGAGTCGTTGAATCAACAATCGTTCATGCAAAACAGTTTCATGCATGCTACAAAAGTGAGATGCTATAAAAAACTAAAACGGTGCTATTACAAGTTATTATGCATGTAAACGACAACATGTGTTCACATAAATCAAGCAAACAACACTCACACAAGCCAAAATACAAAAAGCGACATAAATGTTGCAAAAGATAAGTTAAGACCACTTACTCATGAATAGCTGAGCTAAATGTGTCGAAGAGTCCTGGATGTGCTGTGGGATGTCAGAGCTCCACGATCGATGTGATCAAGTGAGCTCTGAAGCGTTAAATAAATAATCTCAGGCTCATGACGCGCATGCCACAAATCTAGGAAAAATCAACACTTGGAGGAAAGATTCTAAAATGATCTTTGCATGTAACCTCCAACTGCTAAAAATAGCTCCCTAAAATCTAGGGATGTTTTTTGCATGTTGCTTTTGCTATTCTAAGAAAAAGCAACCCATGCATGCAAGTCAAGTTTTCTCAGTCCCGAGTGGAAACGGTCAACCCAACTACACATGAAACAATTTGATCAACTGAGGAGAAATAATGTGCATTTCTGGGAGGGGGCCGGGCTGGTTGCCCAGAGGGATTGCGCAATTTATGGGCAGAGTGGCTGACTGCTGCCCAGAATTGCTCAATTTTTGGGTTGAGCAACCTTGTTGGGAGGAAATGCTCAATTTTCTCAGTGAACAATGATAGGCAAATTCACGCAATTCTAGAGCCCACCAGGCTGCCAGACAAAATTCCGCAATTTCTGGAGGGAAGGCTAGTTCCCCTCCAGAATTGCACAATTTATTGAGGGAGCTACTCAACCTGCAACTGGACCAAGTCCAAAGAAACAGCCTGTGAGGGAGATGCAACAAGCTCTCATGGACAGGTTGTCATTCTGCAAGAAAATCACTGAAGCTTGTGTAATTTCCAAGGCAAGACATGTTTTCGTGAAAGGTTGGTAGGGAGGCTCCAAAACGAAGCTAAGGAAAAATTTTGGAGGGCGGTTGTAGCCGTTATAACATGACCATACGTCTCATCCTTCCATGACATCAACGAAACTTGGTAATAACAACTTGTTTGTAATTAAGTGGACATGTGTCAGAGATAATTCGAAAATGACAAATCTCTACAATGTCGACAAGAAGACCCTCACAATAAAACACCTATTAGCATAATAAATAACTAAAATATACATAACATGATATAATAATAAAAACGATGAATCTCTACAATATTGGTAAGAAGACCCTCACAATAAAACGCCTATCAACATAATATGTAATTAAAATATACATAACATAATATAGTAATAAAAAACTCACCTTTTGAATGCATCTTCCCTTGTAATACCATCTACTTCCCAATTATAATTCAAGGATTTTAAAGGAACCAAGAATTATTATATTCACCAATTTGGCATACAATTACATACTTATTAAAAACTTTTATTAGCGAAAGGTAATTAAATTATTATTAGCGAAAGGTAATTAAATTATTGAATATAAGAAATTTTTATTTAATGTAATTTTTTTTTTTTTTTTTTTTTTAATTTGAAAGTTGAATCCATAAATAAGAAATTTTTATTTAATGTAATTTACTAACTTGGGTAAAAGTGAATAAGTACATATACTAACAAGAACAGCTACAAACCAGCAAGACCCTACCCATGAATAGAATTGATACCAGGGTGATTTGCATTATGCCATTTAGAAGGTACTTGTTTGGAATGCGACCTTGAGAAAGACCCGTGAAATGCATTATTCCCGTTCTGAAACTCAAAACTATTGATGGCATTTTCATGACCACTACCATAATCGAAACAAATCTTGTAAGCGTCGCATTGCTTGTACATGATTATAATTACGTTGATACCCTAACTGTGCAATCGTAGGCTTCGACAAATTCTGCACTTTCAGATGATCAAAAGATGCAGAACGCTACAAGATAGAGACCATGTTCTCTCCATAACTAATCAAAGATATCAAAGGCTTTAACCAAACAACCTGTCGAAGCTTAAGGATATATATCAGTCGTTAGATAATGTTTCACGACGAGCCCTCATATCATATCAGAGTGTGGCGTGGAAACCATACAAACTATCAAATTTTAACATAGGTGTCACATGTCACGACATCTCTCAAAGCATAATAGTACTTCAAAGATGTTGACTACATTTTGTGAAACCGCTGCTCAATGAATTGACTGTAGGATAAGCGTATGTGTTATTTATGTTCTCTCACTCCTATTAATGGGGCACCAAACGTAAATTCATATACTAAAGTGAATGTGATGTGAAATAATTTTGAGAAAAATAATAAGCCAACGTCATCGGAAAAATCAATCCAGTAAGCATAGGAACCAACCGTTTGAAATAGATGCGTATGAGAAATAAAAAATACCACATAAACTGTGAAAGGGACTTTACAGAAGCTTTAGAATGCAATATACCACAAATGGATAGCAAAATATTTAGAATGCAATAGAAGGTAAGTGCAAAAATAAGAAAAGACTCTTGAAATTAGAATGAATCATTCTGGCTGTGATTTCGCCTTCAAAATTCATTTCATGACCAAATTTCATCAAGATTATGGAAGTCGGTGGGGCTTCTCGCATAAGTTAACTCCATGAAATAAAACAAGACTATCAACAAAATTAAATTAATGCATGGAAGTTTATTGGCATAAATCAACTCCACGAAATACGAAAACACTATGAGAGAAATTAAATTAATGCATGAAATAACTTTAAGAATTCATTTCCAAAGATTAAATTGATTACTGAAATTTTCTTGTGGAATACCAGGCAAAACAGTGTGCGTGCAACAACAAAGTTCTCAGGCTTATGGAAAGAAGGATTCAAATTTGTAGGGTTCATGGAAAGAAAGATTCGAACCTGCATGACAAAGCCAAAATACTTGTATTCTAGTAGTGAGTTGAAGGCAAACAAAGCTTAATCCAAGAGGTGGAGAAACACAATTGAATGCTAATGAATTCAATTGATTGTAAGCTCATTACAGAATTTTTATAGCCAAGAGCTTTCCAACTTTAATATAAGTAAATAATATTGAACTGAATTGGAATGTATATAGTACACAAAAAATCAAAGTTACCTTTGTGACTGAGCTTTGAGCTTTTCAAAAAATGCTAGTTCATCCGCTTATATATTTTTGCTTTCTATTTGCACCTCAAGTGGAAAAACAAACCTTAATTGATGGGAGGATAGCATTCCAACCTACAAGAAAAAAGAGACAAAAACACCATTTGTGGACTATACTTACAATAGAGGGTAAGGTATAGTTATAACAAGAAAACTTGAATCTTGTACTAAAATGTTAATGTGTATATGTATTTGCTGCATGTACTGGTGATATATTTGTTACTCCTGGTTCTTTTCCGAGATTCTATAGTGACTGCACCCCTTTTCTTATTTAATGAAAATGACAAATTTTCCTTTCTGGAAAAAAAAGAGATACAACAAGCCTAATGACCCTATCAAGCTTCTCAAAAGAGTCATCCTGGTGTGGGATCCAACCTTTGATCGCTTTGCTAGCAACGAAAATAAACCAAGGTTGACCAACTTGTAGCAACTTGCTCACCTTCAATGTGCCTGGGATTCAAATTGGCACTGGGAATGAATTTTTGTCATGGCCGCAGATAATGGGAACGAGAAGGATGATGTTGTTGATGTTGATGGTGTTGATAGTGTTGATTATTTTTGGGGTGTTTGAAAACAATGAAGTTGGGTCAACACCATTGTTCTGTTTTCCTCTTGATTTAGTCCGAAAATCCCCATATGTTTGTTCTCAGCTTTAATGCCCTGGTCCATGCCTGATCAGGTGCTCAAAATTAGGCTCAAAACTCAAAGTGTTAGAATATTGATAAACTTAGCGTCAAATTGAAGATCTCATCATTTTGATTCCAACGGTGTGAATGACACTTGAATTCGAGCTCGTGTGAAGAAGTTAGAGCAAGTCAAAGTTCAAGTTTGACTTGGACAGATAGCAAGAAAATATGATGTGGCAAGGCCCTTTAGTGAATGGGGAAGCGCCAAGTGGCAGGCTTCCATTGGCCCCCGCATCTCAAAAATCATATATCATAGGTAGGTCGTGTTAAAGAATCGACCCCAAGCAAGTTAGGGTTGTGATGTGATAAATCACAATCACACTTCACAACAAGGAAGGCATTGCAGAAATCGGCCCCCAGTGTACCCGAGTTGCGATGTGATAATAGCAATCACAAATCGCAGTCACAAACCATAGAAGGCAGAGTCCCGCATTATGTTACCTACCAGTTCTCCATTGATTTCGATTTGTGAAAGGATCCCGGATGCGAGGCGATTATGGGTTATAATTAATAGTTTCGTCAGGTCCGCTATATCGCAATCGCACATCGCCCCGCCACATTCACAGACCATAAGCTGCCAATTTTCTGCCAATTTCGATTTGTAATGGGACAGTCGGTGCCGATAGTTTATGGACCACCGTGTGGTGAAATTTTCACTCAGTTAGCACTTTTTGGAGCTAATTTGTAGGATCATGCTGGAAATGGGACAATTTGTGGAGCAAAAATTGGGAAAACAAGGGGAAGTCATAAATTCTTGATTTTTTCACCAAATTAGATGCAAAAAGAGGATAGATGGCCATTTTTGGACATTCTAGACTGATTAGAGAAGGTTTCAGAAGCATTTGAGCATTGTAAACACAAATTTTTACACTTTTGATCATAATAGAGATGCCCAAGCCATTGGAAGCTGGACCAAGGAGACGTAGCCCAGGAGGGGTGAACTCCTTTATCATGTGCTTGTTGTAATGTGTTTTTGATGATGTTCTTTATATGTTTATGTTGCTATTTATTTTTTTATTTATGTTAAATTTCTCATAAAAGTAACATAAAAACTCTTCATTTCACTTGCAAAAAATCATGAATCCTTAAGCACAATGAAAGCATTTTTTTTATAATCTGAGGAGGATCTTCGCACAACAATCTCATATTCTAAATCAGATCAAGTTTGGTATCAGAGCACTAGGTTTGCTTTGTGAAGGAAGTATTTGATTGTTTGCAAGTTTATGACATGCTTATAAGGTTAAAACTCAAAAGAGGTGAAGGAAAGTTGGTTGGAAACCTTGAAGTTGGGTCAAGGGGAAGGAGAGTAAGGTTTCCATAATCTTCAACACCAGTTCAGCCTCGAGTTGTAGTTGAGACTCCATAGATCATGTCTCATGAAGGAGAACCTAAAAACATGTCAGAAGATGAGAAGACCTTCAGAAAGGATTTCTTTGATATGACAGAGATGGTGAAGGTCCTCTATGAAGAGAGGAATACCAGGTTGCAAGGGGAAAGTTCTAAACCTCCCAAAGGAGAAGGCTCTTTAGGAGGAGGTAATGGAAAAGGAGGTAACGGAAATGGAGACAAACCTCCACCCTCTCCACCATCTTCTTCATCTTCTTCTTCACAAGCATCTTCACCCTCTTCCACTAACACAACCCTTACTCATACTCATCATCATTCTTCAAAAGGAATTGGTAAATCACCTTTTTTAAAACTTGATGTTAAATTCGAGTTGCCCATGTATAATGGTGAAGTGAATGCAAAGAAGCTTGATAATTGGTTTCATCAATTGGAGGTCTATTGCAGGATTCAAAACCTTCAAGAGGATGACATAAAGATTCAGTTAGCTTCTTTGATAATGGAGGGTACAACACTAGTATGATGGGAATCAAAGACCTAAGAGGAGATTAAAAACCACAGTAAGATCTCAATTTCTGGGAATGATTTCATTGCTGCAATCAAAAGACAATTCTACCCTCTAGCTTATATGCAGAAAGCCATCATGAATTGGCATAATTTTATACAGCTTAAAGGTCAAAATGTGTAAGATTACACCCAAGAATTCAAAAAAAGGTATTTGATGTTAGGTGTAGATTTGCAATCATAGGACACATTGTTGAATTATATAGTGGGTTCACACAATTACCTTAGGCATACTATCTTAATGTTTAATTCTAATAATCTAGATGACGTGTGTGTACAAGTCACTCATATTGAGGCAAGAGGGAAAAACACTCTAGAAGAAGGTAGTAACAAGCCATTTAATAGTAAAGGAAAGGAAAAGGCTTTCAAAGGGAAGGCAAAGAAAATTTCGTCTATCAAAAAAGAAGGAGAGAAAGTTACATGAAAACATTTTTGCAGAGAGGGTCACGATGAAGCTCATTGTTGGAAGATTCATCATGAAATGAGACCAAAGAAAAACAACAACAAGGGAAAACAAAAAACAACTGCAACCACTCAACAGGATTTGGGATCCGATTCGTACGATGAAACTAAAATCACATCCATGGGGTTAAAAGGAAAAAGAATCCATTTCTAGCACTAGTTCTTCAAACTCACAAAATGAAACTCCAAACGAAAAAAAGAGAATAGAACTTTTTCACATATGGGTGACATCAAAACACAACAAGATTGATATGTTATTTGATAGCGGCTCTCAAACCAATCTTATCTCTAAAAACATTGTCAAAAGTTTAAATTTGAAAACCTTTCCACATCATAAACTGTATCCACTTGGATGGGTGTGTGACAATTCCCAATTGCAGTTTACTAGAAAGTGTAAATTGAAAATTTCTATTACTGTAAATTTCATAGATGAAGTGGAGCTTGATGTTGTGCCGTTAGATATCTGTGGCATAGTTTTGGGCAACCCGTTAGATATCTATGGCATGGTTTTGGGCAACCCGTACCTTTATGAAAGAAAAGTTATCTTCCATAGACATGAAAATAAATATAATTTATTCAAAGATGGAGTGGAATATATTGTGAGAGCTCATAGCAAGAAAACAAATATTTTGCTTGTTAACGCAGGGCAGATGAAAAGGCTAGTGAATTCAAGAAAGAATTTTATGCTTCTAATGATCAAAACCAGGAATGATGTTGATAATGAAACTTTCAAAGGTTGTGATTCAAATCTGAAATATGAATTGCTTGATATAGTTAACCAATATGATGAGATGTTTTAGGAACCAAATGGATTACCTCCCAAGAGAGGAATCCAACATGAGATACAGTTGCAACAAGATTGTCCTCTTCCTAACATTAGCATGTATAGGATGTCAGTGATGGAAAATGAAAAAAAAAAATAAAAAAATTCAAGAGTTGTTGAATAAAGGGGTCATCAGACCATCTTTTGCGCCATGTGGTTCACCTATTGTCTTGGTGCCAAAGAAGGATGGAACATGGCGCATGTGTGTGGAATTTCGTGCATTGAACAAAATTATGATAAAGAACCATTACCCACTGACCAGAATAGATGATTTAATTGATCAATTGAAAGATGAAAAGTATTTTACTAAGTTGGACTTAAGAAGTGGCTACCATAAAATTAGAATAGCTGAAGGAGACATTTAAAAAACAACATTAAAAACAAAATAGGGTTTGTTTGAATGGCTAGTTATGTCGTTTGGTTTATGTAATGCTCCCGCTACATTCATGTGTGTGATGAATGATGTATTGAGGCCATTTCTTGATGAGTTTGTCATAGTCTACTTAGATGGCATCTTAATTTTTAGTAAATCTCAGGATGAACATGTCATGCATGTAAGAAAAGTACTTGATCTCTTGAAAAAGAACAATTGTATCTTAAGATGTCAAAGTGCGAGTTTGGAAAAACTTCTTTAGTTTACTTGATTCATATTGTTGGAGGAGGTAAGTTGAAAATAGATCCCTCCAAGGTTGAAGTCATTGTGAATTGGCCAAGGCCCAAGACAATTACAGAGGTAAGAAGTTTTTTGGGAGCAACCCAATATTGGAGAAAATTCATTGCTAATTTTTCTCTTATAGCAACTCCTTTGCATGCATTGACAAGCGTGAAAAAGGTTTTTCAGTGGGGAGGCAAACAACAAAAGGCCTTTAATGTATTGAAGGAAAATATTAGTACAACTCCATTACTTGCACTTCCAGACTTGAGACAGTCGTTTGAGATTCAGACTGATGCTAGTGACTACGCTATGGGTGTAGTCCTCATGCAACATGGTAAGCCTATCAGTTTTCATTTGGAAACTTTTAATGGTGTAGTGATTAACTATCCTACATATGACAAGAAATTGTATGCATTGGTGCAAAGTGTGAAAAAATGGAAACACTACTTGATGGGTAAGGAAACAGTCATTCACACTGATCATCAACCATTGCAATACATGCAATCACAATCAAAGTCGCAGCAATCAAAGCACTTCTGATGGATGGGTTTTCTTCAACAATTCCATTTGGTAATCAGGTATAAGAAAGGTATCTACAATAAAGTTGTTGATATGCTTTCTCAGCCTATTGTTAGTGTAGCTACTTTACTCAAGCATAATTCTATTTTACATGAAAGTTATATTGAGCAGTATGCATTAGATAATGGCTTTCTAGATGTTTATGAAAGCTTGAGTCAAGATAACCAAGTAGAGGAATTGGATTATCATTGCATGACAACTTGTTGTACCATCTTGGCAAGCTTTGTATTCCACAAGGAGAAAGAGTTAACGTCATAAGAGAGGCACATACTTCTCTTATTGCTAGTCATTTTGGTGTAAGTAAGATGATGGCACATCTACAGAGGTAATGTTATTGGCCTCATATGCTTGAAAGTGTGTCTCATTTTATTAAAGGATGTTCATTATGTGAAATCAGTAAGCCTAGTAATAGGAAGTTAAGATTGTACACACCACTTCTGGTTCCTTCACGGCCGTGGGAGAGTGTTTCTATGGATTTTGTAGGAGGTCTTTCATTGTCAAAAAGAGGTCATGATTATTTGTATGTAGTTGTGGATAGGTTCAAACAAATGTTTATTTTCATGCCATGTAAAAATAAAGTTACAAATGAACAAACTTCTCAGTTATTCTTTCAGAATGTTTGGGTGCATTTTGGATTGCCCATGTCTATTTTTAGTGATCGAGATTCTTGCTTTGTTGGGAAATTTTGGTCAAGCTTGTGGGGATTCATGACACCAAATTGAAAAAGAGTACATTTTTTCATCCACAAACAGATAGTAAAACAGAAGTGGTGAACAAAACAATGATACATCTTCTTTGTGGGTATTGCAGCAAGCATCCTAAGTTGTGGGATGTACATTTGCACCATATTCAACATGCTTACAACCGAGCCAAGCTCTCTTCCACTCAAACTTCGCCATTTGAGGCATGCATAGGATACTTGCCTAAATCTCCTTTGGATTTTATTTTTGGAAAATATGTAACTTGCTATTGAAGGTCATAGCAACATAGACAAAGAAATAAAATTCATTGAACAAATCCAATTAGTGCACCAAAAGGTTCAAGAAAAACTTGAGAAAGGCCAAGGCAAGTACAAAGCAAGGCACGAAAAGCATCGTCAAGATCACAAGTTCCAAGTTTGTTATGAAGTTTGGCTTCACATTAACAAAGAGAGGCTCCAAGGAGAAGGTAAAAAGATAAAACCAATTAGATATGGTCCATTCAAAATTTTGGAAAAGATTGGTAACAATGCTTTCAGGTTGGATTTTCCTTCATATATGCAAATTTGTGTTGTTGTTAATGTTGATAATTTAAGGTTGTATGAGCCTCCTTTGATTGAAGATCAAGGAGAGAATATTAAAATTCCATCTATTGAAGACTTTTCTCGAGAATTCCTTGGTGAGCTTCAGTGAGACACTATACTTGACAGAAGAACAAGGACATCAAAAAGGGGAAGTATCGATTATCTTAGAGTGGGGCTCAAGGGTACAAATCCTTTAAAAGCCAAATGTATAAAGGTTGGAAAGGTGAGGGAACTGTACTCAAAACTCAAAGTGTCATAATCTTAATAAACTTAGCTTCATATCGAAGAGCTTATCATTCTGATTCCAAGGGTGTGAACGACACTTGAATTCGAGCTCGTATGAAGAAGTTGGAGCAAGTCAAAGTTCAGGTTTGACTTGGATAGATGGCAGGAAAAGATGATGCCCTTCAACGAATGGGGAAGCCCCAAGTGGCAGACCACCATTGACCCCCGCATTTTGCAAATCACATATCGCAGATGGGTCGTGTTAAAGAATTGGCCCCAAGCAAGTCAGGGTTGCGATAAGATAAATCGCAATCGTACTTTGCAATAGGTAAGTCATTGCAGAAATCAACCCCCAACGTACCCTAGTTGCGATGCGATAATAACAATCGCAGATTGTAATTGCACACCACAAAAGGCAGAGTATTGCATTATGTTACCCATCGGTTCTCCGCCGATTGCGATTTGCAAAAGGATCCTGGATGCGAGGCGACTATGGGTTACAGGTAATAGTTTCGTCGGGTCTTCCATATTGCAATAGCACATCGCCCCGCCGCATTCACATACCATAAGACCATCGGTTTTCCGCCGATTGTCATTTTAGATGGGACAGTCGGTGCCGACAGATTATGGACTGCCGCGCGATGAAATTTTTTCTCAGTTAGCACTTTTTGGAGCTAATTTGTAGGATCATGTTAGAAATGGGGCAATTTGTGGAGTGAATATTGGGAAAACAAGGGGAAGTCATAACGTCTTGATTTTTTCACCAAATTAGATGCAAAAAGAGACTAGATGGCCATTTTTGGACATTTTGGACTGATTGGAGTAAATTTCAAAAGCATTTGAGCATTATAAACACAGATTTTTACACTTTTGAGCATAATAGAGAGGCCTAAGCCATTGGAAGTTGGACCAAGGAGATGTAGCCCAGGAGGGGTGAACTCCTTTATCATGTGCTTGTTGTAATGTGTTTTTGATGATGTTCTGTACATGTTTATGCTGCTGTTCAGTTTCTTATTTATGTTAAATTGCTCATAAAATTAACATAAAAACTCTTCATTTCACTTGCAAAAATTCATGAATCCTTGAGCACAATGAAAGCATTTTGTTTATAATTTGATGAGGATCTTAGCACAACAATATAATATTCTAAATCAGATCAATGCCCCGCAGGGATTCTCGGCCTCAATGCCTTGGTCCATGATCGCAAGGGCTAGAAACCACCAAGAAGCCATAGAATATGATCGCGATTAGAGGATTCACCCTCTCCGTAGAACTCTTTTCACAAGCAGTGGCCCTCACATAGGTTTTTCCACAAACACACCCGGTTGGAATATTTACAAAACCTAATCCAAAATTCCTCCCTAAAACCCCCCAAAAATACCTCAAAAGCATAGAATTTAAAATAAAAAATGACCACATATACAAGAAAAGTTGCACTCAAAGCTTGCCTTTCCAATATTTACTCTTTTATGAAAAAGTCTTCAACTTGAATCCATCAAAGAAATAATAGACTACACACATAGTGACAATGAAGAAGAAACCATTCATCACTGGGAAACTTCATGAATAGAGTGGTATCTCTAACCCAAAGACAGACTTCAATGCTTTTCGGATTACCTCATGGCTTAGACACCTATTTTCAGGCAAGAAATGATTAAAATAAAAAATGAAACATTTGGATGACATGTGGGCTTGGATGCAATCCATGTTCCCTTGTCAGGAAGGCCACCTTTCAAACGAATGGATACAACTATTAAGATCACTGCTCTAAAACATCGAAACTTTCAAAAGAGTTGATAGAGCTATTAAAAGCATTGTTATAAACCTAATAACCCGAAACTTCATGAACATAGTGGTATCTCTAACCCAAAGACAGACTTCAATGTTTTTTGGATTACCTTGTGGCTTAGACACCTATCGTCAGGCAATAAATAATTAAAATAAAGATGAAACATGAAAGATTATGATCTGGCATTCTGGCTGCAATATGCAAAGGACGGGGATGTCGCCTTATTTTTTTGGATTATCAGGGATTGTGAATCAAACACGAGAGCTGCAAATGTCGGGAGATGCACAAAGTGTGTTCTTTCTTTCTGCCTCAGGGAAAACATATTCATCCAAATTTCACGCACTGCTGATGCTTCAATATTTCTATTACAGGTACTGTTAAGACCACTCTGTCAACATATCATAACAGGTTCTTGATCGGAGATGATGAACATTGCTGGAGTGAAAATGGCGTGTCTAATATTGTTGGACATTCTTATACCAATAAAACATATCGAACGTTCTAATTTTCAGAGTGACAAAATCAGCGTTGTACTCGAAACTATATATTACATTCACCATCTCCGCAAGCGTCTTCTCAGTCACGACAGGAAAAGTGCAGGCGGTGCATAAACGGGCAGTAGTTCTCATGAAGTCGGTCAGTCCTCAGTTGATACCATATCATTGTCCACTGGCGGCTCTTTGGACTCTGAAATATTGCCAGAGATATCATTGAAAAGCCATGCAAGCAAAGACCTCTTCCTCACGGTAAAGTATGGAAGAAGGGAAACATGTTGCCTTCAATCATACTGCTTGCAGAGGGAAAAAATCTGTAAGTGAATGATGTTTTCGTCTCTATAAACGACACGGTGTTTTTCCACTCTCTCCACCTCTAGGTGCGTATTTCTAACATAGATATCCTTAGGACAATGTTTTGTTTGAAATTTGGCGCATGAAATAATAGTTGTAATGTCCATGAATGATTAATATCTTAATTTAATATAAATAAAATAAAAGCAATACCTATCAGCAGCCGAACCACACCATAAAAGCAGATTGCAAGACACTCCTCTTCACAGTACCTACATCAACAGGCCGCGGATCCCAAAAAATTCTTTACCACTTACATTGCAAAATTGCATGCATTCCAGACTACGGAAATTATAGATCCATGACAAAAAATCAGATGTAATATCCTTTAGCAAAACACAACAAAATTGTTGATATGTCTGAAACCTATCACCGAAGATTCTTATCTACAGTTCCAGATTGGCCACAAGGTGTAGACCAAATTGCAGTAAACCTTGTTAATAAGGCCTACGCCTACCATTTACAAACAGATCCATGTTAGGCCCAGGTCAAACTAAATGTAGAAAATCGAGCAGCAGAGGGTTACTTCCTTTTTACAGATGTAATATAGAAAAACAACATGGAAACATTGCCAGATCATGAAAGGGAAAAAAATCCCTAATAGTTTTTAAGGAATTGAGTTCTGTGATATGAATAGTTTATCCATCACACTGTTTTATTTGAGTGACTAGTAAATATGGCTCATCTTCGAGACACGAAAGACATGGAAGAAATGATTGAATAATCTGAAAAAATTTATATTTCTCATCTCATCATTTGTCCTAGATAATGGAGATGAGGCACAAGTGTTGAATCCAAACATTATTCATCATCCACACGTATGGAATCCAAACATTACCCAAAATAAAAACAAGTGTAAAATCTAAACTTTTAAGTGAAAAGAACACTATTATTCATTCACTTATTTATAGTTACAACCATCTAACTTCCCAAAAACAAACTTTCAAAAGCGTCGTCCACCATATTATTTTTTAAGAGATATTAAAAAAAAAAAAACAAACAAACAAACAAACCATGGCAAATCAAAGGCAAAAACAAATCAAAAGAATCACAATTCAGCCTCGCCATGGCATTACAACAAAATGCACTTAAAGACTAATCGCTCTAGTAGTCGATCCAACATTCATCTTTTCATCAAATGGCCTTACATTCTCCTCATAAGGAGCACGGCCACCCATCTATATGTATGTGTCTATGACAATTAATCCACTAACTATAATAATCAATGCATGACAACAAACAACAGAGATCCAATATAAAACATATGAAAGCAATGACCGAGGTAATAAAACAACCCACAATACTTTACTTATTCTGCTCATAATGAACATATGTCTCATCGATGGTGTCCATCTCCAAAGTCTAACATGTGTAATATTTGTAACATTCATCATGGCTAAAAACCCACAATGAAAAATCCCAGAAACTAGCTCTCATATTATTGGTCGTAAGAGAATATTAACACATAGAAGAGATTACTACGCATTTGTTACATCCACATTTCGCCATGGATGACTACTCTTTTGCTTAGTGTGGGCAACAGTTCAAGTATGTCAACATGGAACAAAATTTTACCATAATTTCCATGAAACTATGCCATTCGTGCCACGTGTTGAAGCTTGTATATTCCAAGGTCATATATAGATATATATAAAATAACCACATGTGCTAATGGCACACAACTCTACATCCACGTCGGATGATGGGACACCAAATGAAGTCTCGATATAATTTATTAGTTGAATAATGTGATTTATTAGGTGTACAACTTTTTTTTGGGTAACTCAATCTTCGTCATTACACTAGACGATTGAGTCTTACCTTCCCCATCATCTCGCTGGACCACCTCCTCTTCCCATCCTTGTCATCATAATTGAACACCTCACCCCCACAGTGTCTTAGCCACGTCAATTGGCATTAAAAAATTAGTGCCTTTACTTTTCATTTCATTTCTTTCCTCTATAATATCTTATTTCAAATTTCTTTTTTTAAATGAAATTCTATTATAAAATTATTTTTCGAAAATAAGATTTATTATAAAATTATTATTGAAAATAAGAGTCTTGGCATGTTTGACGAAGGTGGCTCCTTTTTTAATATTTAAAATTATTTTTTGGAAATAAAATTATTATTAAATAATTATTGAAAATGAGATTTTTGGAATGTTTGATGGTGGTGCTTTTTTTCTATAAAGCAATTGATAAATATGTTTTCATATCAAAATAATATTTTTTTTAAAGCACCCTTGCTATTACTACCATCCTTTGATGTCAGATAGCGAAATAAAGTGAAATCATTTTGTCAAAACTCTCGAGGTGATTTATAAGACATCTGATTTTAAAATATAAATTATAGAAGTGTAATTCTACTTGTGAACTTGACCCATTTAATATTTTTTATAATTAAAGCACTTTTATAAACAATATTATTAATATTATTAATAATTTTGAGTTTATTTAATGATTTATTTCCAATAATTAATTTACTTGATTTGATTTACAAAGTAACAGTTCAATATCCATACCAAGAGTATAAGTAAATGTAAACAAATAAATTTAATACAATATTTATTATTTCAAACCAAAGTATAATTTTTACAATCCAACAATTCCAAATTAACAATCCTATTGGCCTTTCTTTGCACCTTTTGGGGCAATTGCTAGTATAAAATATTGGGACAATACACGGTTTTATTTGTGTCCGAGTATCAAATACAATAAGTGATATCATCCCAACATATATATTAGTACATGAGGTATTGAGCAATTTTTTTTAATGGTAGCAATATGATTTCAACAATAATTATATCAATTTCATAATATATTAGTAAATTTTTTTAATGGGAGGAATATAATTTCAATAATGATAGATAAATTTCATAATATATCTATAAAATAAGATATTTAGCAAATTCTTAAATGAATTAATACGATTGTAGCCATAATAGTTCTAATCTCTATAATGTATATGTAATTATATTAAGATAATTACATATTATACAATCAATTCAAATTTTACATTATTTAAAAATAATAATAATTCAAAGAATATGAAATTTGATTATAAGTATCGTTCATTAAATTAATAAATAAAACAAGATTCTGATTTTTGAAATCTCACATTTCTTTGATGTATAATCCTCGTGAATTTGATGAGTTTTTATGATTTAATTAAAATTTACAGATTCATCAATTGACTTCCCAATCTTCTCCTCAAGTACTCTTCTTCCTCGTAGACCACCGAGATACAATGGGGTTGTACATGCGATGAATAGGCTAACAATGTGGAGATGAGCTGTCAAACTCAAGAGGTTCCCACTCCTTGGAACTCCACACACAAAAAAATCATAAACATATCTCTAATAGTCAGTCAAAAGTAAAATAGCATTAGGACATTTGTCTAGTATTAGGGTGCGTACTAAAGTGAGTCTCTCATAGCTTGTTCTTCCTTTTATAAGAATTTTTAGTATTTCCACTTGGATTCTTATGCAAAATTATCATTTTCATAAATTCAATATTCCTATTATTCACCCATCCATATGTTACTATTTAATCAAGGCTTTCATGAATTTTATTTTCTTATTTTGTTTCAAAAAGGCTAATTTCCCTTGCCTCAAAACATGTTTCCTATTTCTTTCCTTAATTGTCCCTTGAACCCAAATCAAATTCCCTTATTTTGGTTCTCAAGTGTTTCTTCAACTAGAATTAACATGTAGGTATTAGATTTATGTCCTTAACTACCCCTATTTTTTCTCAATTTCAAATTTTATTTGGAGATTTTTATCCTATGCTTCATCCACATGGAGGGTTCTCATGAATATAACTTTTCTCAATTTTTAAATAGGTTCTTTTAATTTCATGCACACCACCTCCTTTTAGTGTTAGTGTTTATTCAACAATTCTTGTAATTATTTTTCATTTAGAATATTATCCCTATATGCTTTTTTAAGGCTAACTAGACATTTAATTGAGTTCAATTATTTTTTAAATTTCTCTAAGATTGAATTCAGATTTTTCCATAATCCCTTTTCCAATGTCCATATAAATTAAATTTTTATTAGTACTCTTTAACTCTAGTTTTTAGTCCATAATTTTTTTTGGATTCCATTCTCCTTTTTGTTTTCTCGATAACAAGGGTGCCAAGTTGGTTGCGCCCTTCAAAATTTCATAACAAATTTCCAAGGGTGCCACAACACTTTCCCTTTGGGTATCTGTGACTAATAGAGGGGAATATAGGTACATCAGTCAAGAACATCACTAACTCCAAGGTCACCCTCTTTCGTGAGACAAATGTCGACTGAGGATCAAGGCGTCCCCCATAGCGTGTGCCCCTTAGTGTAACATTGTGAGTGCCCAAATCCATGGTCTAACCCTCACAATATTGTGCAAATTCAAGGCAAGGGTGCCCAACACCTTCCAACTCTAGTGGATGGAATCAACAACGTTGTCTACCCCTCCCATGAATATCCATTATACTCTATATAGGCCCATCACCCATGTCACAAAATAAGAGGCACTGCTATGTAATTTCTCAATGCATTGTTACTTGGCCATGATCTCTAGGCCTCCAACATATTACTTCCATACTAGGATGATGAAAACGAAAGTTGGTTTTTGCACTATTCGAAACTTGCTTCATGAAAGGGCATTCAATGAAAAGGTGTTAAACAAACTCAACATTTTCCTTGCATAGAGTACACCATCCAAGAGATTTTCCTTGCATAGAGTACACCATCCAAGACTTTTAAAATTCCTTGTTTGCAAGTTGTCCCAGGATGGGACCTTATTTTTTAGTAGACACCACATTAAGAGCCAAGATTTGGCTGGGAATTTGATCTTCCATAATGGTTTCCATCACTAGGTTGTGTCTCCTTATATTCTGTCAATAATAAGGTGAATATAGCCTCTCTTGGGATTGTAGAGATTGAAGGGGGATTCGGCCCATACCAATTCATATTATCTATCTGATAACCAAACATCGGTCACATTCAAAGCCATTGTGTATTCCCTCCACTCATTTTCAATATCTACTTCAATACCCAACTACTTGGTAGATTTCCAACCTTGTGCCTAGATGGCAGTGCTTCCCTCATTAATAGCTAGATTGAGAATAAAAGTGAAATATCTATTTAGGAAGTTGATATGACTTTGTGATAGCTTGAATTCGACACCAACACAATTCGACCATGGATCAATACTCATCCTCAACTTCTTCCCGTCCAAAACATTCCATGCAATACCTTCTTCTATTAGAGGGGAAGGAAGTAAACATTTCTTTCCAAATAACTGACCTATTGTTTTGGCCCTTGGACGAGAGTCTCAACCGCTCTTCAATGAAATAAGGATGGATATATTTAGAGTGAACTAAATCATTCCATAGAGTATGAGTAATCAGTAAATGCCAACCATCCTTTTCTGCTAAGGATTTTTCAAACAAAGGTAAAGCTTTTAGGCCCCATCCACTACATGCTTTATGAACTATGATTTTATCCCACTTTACCCGGGGCATAAAAAAATGATCTTTAGACCCAAACCAAATGAATCTTAGGCACACCTTTCACATATTCTCTAGCATGCCCTTTGGGACTCATGTGAGGACCATCCAGGTTATAGGGATTGCTTCCAAGGTTGATTTAATGAGCATTAGTCTCCCTGCTCGAGATAACCATCTCACACTCCAAGATTTCAATCGCTTTTCAAGTTTTGCTAATAACCAAAACCAATCCTCTTTCTTGTAATCATTAGGTTTTAAATGGAAACCAAAATAGTTTAAACCATTATAAAAAGGAGTGGAATTAAAGGAAAACAAGTTTTAAGGGAATTGGAGCTCCATCTCATCCAGCATATGACTCATCAAAGATGATTTTGCAATATTGATTTCCATGCTTTTGGCTCCTATGAATAAGGAAAAAACATTTTGTAGAAAATCCAACGCTCTTATTGAGCTGTCATAGAAAACCAAGATGTTGTCGAAAAATAGTAAATGAGTGATTACCATATACCTAGCCCCCACAATTCCCCAAAACAACCCACTCTTTCTCACATCTAATAGTAGTTGACTGAAACATTTAGCCACAAGGAGAAACAAGGGAGAAAGGGGGCATCCTTGGTGCAACCCTCTTTAAGCATGAAATAAATGGGAAATAGAGTCATTGATTATAACAACAAAGGAAGTAGAAGAGAGACAACTCATGACCTGAGTGATCAAAGGCACCTCAAAACCTATGTGTGTTTGAAAGAGGTAGAGATAGATCCATCTAACATGATCATAATATTTTGAAAGGTTAATATTCAAAATGATACTTGTAAGCTTCTTCATTTTAATACTGTGAAGGCCTTCTTGTGCCACCTCAATTTCCTCATGAATAAGACGACCTTCCAAAAAACAAATTGTTCACTGGAAATAACTCTCACAAAAATAGGTTGTATTAATCAAGGAATGGTTTTTTCAATGATCTTATTAATGTAATTGTAGAGAGATATAGGTCTAAAGTAATTAAATGACTTGGGGTTATCCTCCTTTGGAATCAGTGCAATAAAATTAGCATTGAAAGAGGAAAGCACCCTTCATATCTACCTAGATTCCTCCACTAACTTCAGTATATTGTTCCCCATTAAATCATAAAGGCCCAACAAGAACTCTATCGACCACCAATCTAGACCTAGGCTTTTGCCTTTTGGAAACTATGGAGAACCTCTTGTAATTTGACCTCAAAAGTTTCCTCTAATAAACTTTGATTGTCCTCTTCATGAACAAATCTAGGGAAGGATTGGGCCAACCTGATCACCTCAGCAATGGATCCTCTCTCATCAACCTTGAAGAGGTTTCCAAAGTGTTTATTACCTAAATTTTCTAACTTCTCAAGGGTGGAGGAAAAACCACCTTATTGATTATCTAATATCCAAATGGTGTTGGCCATTTTCCTCCCCTTCACATAGGGCTAGAAGAATTTTGTGTTTTCATCCCCCACATCCAATTATATGGTTCTACTCTCGAGCCTCCAAGAAATATATTTTTCTTCCAATAAATTCCTTCTCTGGACTCTAGGAAGGAGTAGCCTAGCCTTCGAATCATCACCGAGGTGCCCTATTGGGTAATTTAATTGTGAGTTAAATTACTTGCTTTAAATGTCAATCCAAGTTCATATACTTGTGAATTACACTTGCATAATATATGCTAGGAAATTAACTCTCAATAAAAAAGGAAATTAATCTATGGAAATGATTGCGAGACTCAAAGAAAATCGATTAATGAAAAGATCTAAATGATCACACACATGTTATTTCTTAAATACTATATCTATGAAAGCATCGAATTCAAAACTTGAAAGAAATGAACTATTCTAATTCTATACTATGCAAGATTTTTGAAATTATGTTATATCAAATATAAAGGTAAATCCTATTCTATTGGACTCGGAAATTAATTTGATCTATTAAACTTGAACTAAATTCTAATCTATTGAATTTGAAAGCAATTCTAATCTCTTGAAATCAAATGACTTGAAATTAAAATGCTTAAATCCTATTGATATTACTTATGTGTGCATACTAAATAGATCCAATCATAACTATCAAATTATTTATGAATTTTAAACTAAGTAACTTAAACAAAATGAGCATAAAAGAACATAAAGAACATGCATAGAAAATGAAGAATTTAATCAAAATACTTGAAATAAACTTTGCAGAAAGTGAGCATAAAATAAACTAATCTATCTTGCAAAAATGAAATATTAAAATACACCCCATACTCATCAAGTGGCCATCCTAGTGTGCATGAGAGCTGGAAAGTTCAGGAAGCTATTTGATCAAACACCATAACTCATCATAAAAGCATAACCATATCAAAATATTGTATTAACATCAATAATATTCATAACATCAAGCATAAGCATAGCTTTATCATGCCCAAACTTAACAATGAAGCATGATCATAACTCCCAAACTTAACACACCTTTGAGAGGAGAAGACACTCCTATTTATACAAAAACTAAGATAGTTAATTCATAAATGTAGACCCACAAATATCTCCTAGATCCACAAATATTTAATGTGGTTACAACCGTGTGTTAACATCTAGCAACTAGCATTTGTTCATATCCTATCACAAATCTCTCATAGCTATGATATGAGACACTTATGAAGACTTCCATGATTCTTCTCCGTGACATGTGCTTGATCAATGATCTAAAATCTTCCTCAAGTCTTCAGGAGTTTGAAGAGGAAATTCGAATTTGAGACTTATAGGCCAAATATGACTGTGCTAGAATCTTCAAATATGTCTACACACATCACAAAACTCACCCCTTTTTTATTTATTAATGAGTACACATTATTTTTCTAATATTTAACCATAAATTCACTCAAAATACCAAAAAAATTGTATTTGAAAATAATATGTCTAAACCCATATTCAATTATGAAGATGGTCTTAGTGCATGGTTATGGAGCTGCGAAATATGATAAATACTGAAGGAAAATGAAAGAAAGGAGGGTGAAATGGATGCCATTTTGGAGACCCAACATTCCCCCCAACTGAAGATGTTTCATTTCCTCATGCAAATGTGCATCGAATGTCATGGATTGAAGTCATCTTATTTTCTGTAGCCTTGAGATGTGTAAGATTTGTCAACAAGTCAGTTTTTTGACTTTAAGATACCTTCAAGACTTGCAAAGTATTCTTCAATTATTTCTTTTTATCAAGATCTTGATGTTGTGGAGAGTCTTTTGTTCTTTTTTCTGAAAGAGATCTAAATGGAAGCTCTTGTGATTAGTTCTTGTGTGGCAACAATAAGTATTTCAAGTGTTGGTTTTTATGTGACAACACTTTTGTTTTATTCTTATTCTTGCTGCAACGAAGAATACTTGAAAATACATTCACAATGAAGACCCACTCATATACAATCAACTGATCCTTGCTCATTGTTTTAATTTTTTTAAAAACATATCCATCTTTAGAGAACCAAAAATGACAACAAAATTCAGTTGGGAGAAGCATGTTGGTCAATAATGTATGAGGTTATGGAATATGGAAATGAAAAATGGTAATGAATATCCCCCCCCGAACTGAATATGTCTTTGTCTTTTGAAAATTGGAAACACAACGTCAGATGGGAAATTTTCCAAATACATATATTTTAGAATTCAAGGAATTAATGATTAAAGATTAGAAAAAAACATACCTTCACCTACTTGAAAAGTTAATAAGTTATGCATCTAAGAGAACTTGGTTATTAATGTTGGATCATGTGAAGTGAAAGAATCTGATATGTTGCTTCTTAGTTGTAGGAGTAGAGGATGAAATTTGAAATCAAGATCTTTGTGCCTTCTTATTGTCGAAGTTGTTGTTGAATTCTCGAGTTGGATCTTGATTTATTGGAACACTATTGTAAGATGTTGCAATCATATAGTATTCATTCATATTTGCATCGTGGCATAATTTTTATCTACGTGAATAATTTTTTTTGATGTCGAACATAGAAAGAAATTGTTGGATTACCAACCATTAATGAATGTTGTTAACCAACATGAGACTACTCACCACTAATGTCAATGAGAGTCAATGTGCTCAAGTACATCTTACTAGTTATGGAAATGAGTTATATTTATTATGAGATCTCGGAACATCCACAGTATTCATATTGAGTTTCGACGTTTCGAGTTAATACCATGATGATGGGTCATGGTATTGACCCGAAACGTCGAAACTCAAATTGAATACTGTGGATGTTCCGAGATCTCATAATCAAAATCCTCACCACAGAAATCTCCAAACTCTAAATGAGTTATAATCGAGTCACCTCGAAGATCCAACAAATAGGGGACATTGACGTATTCACATTGTTGATTTTTGGGCAGCGAATCCCCCAATAGCAGGTTTTTGGGGGTGGTAGCCGAGTTTTGGTCAATGTAATGTAAATACCCCGCAAAATGCAGGTGCGAAGTGCGAGAGTCTAGGGTTGTCTGTCCTAAAATAATATAATTTAATGTATGGTAGGTCGACCTACCCAGGGTCTGCAGACCATGGGATTGTATAAATAGAGCGAGGCTCTAAGTATAAAAGGTAGTTTTTTTATATCTTAAGTCCTAGATTCTTTTGTATGAGGAATTCTCTCTGAGTCTGTAAGTTCGAGTCTTGGGTTGTAGTCGTAGGAAGAGGCTCTGTAGCTATGTGCACAGAGGCCTGGTAAAGTCCACAGCTGTGTGTGCGGACCCCTGCAGCTGAGTGCACAGGGCGGAGTTGGGATTGTACTGGAACAAAAGATTAATAAAAGATAAATTGATTCTAAAATATTGTGCATTTGCTCGTAGATCTGTGTGTTTATGCTTCTGTTATATCTTTGCATCTCTTTATAGTTTATGATTGCGCACACTTGTTATGAATGTTGAATGATTGATGAGAATATTGGGCCCACATAATTAAGTTAAGATCTATAATAATAACACCGTAAGGATAAAGGATCTAGACAGTGCCTCTTCGCGCTCTTTACAGAGCTACGCGAAGGTCAGACGGCTGCGTGGAGCAACACAAGCACGTAGGATCGATTCACGAACTTCCCAGACTTCATCAAGACATCCCTAGGGTGCGAAAACCTGGTTCCAGCGCCCTCCCATACTACCTCGAGTGATACCTCAGTCCGCGCACCGCGGACTGTTGCCGAAATGGCTTGTAGTTTCAGGATTTGTTTGGCTAAATCACTTCTGAACCTGGGTCAGGCCCCTACAAGCAAAAAAATGGTTCTGTTGTCGGGACCAGGATCTGCCTAAGGGATGTCTGATGTCGGAACACTGGAATCCCACGAAGAAGGAAATTGAAGAGTGGTTGGATCAGAAGCTTCACGAGTTCGTGACACAGGAAAACAGAACTCCGCAGATATCCGAGAATAGGTAACTGGATCACTACGTATATACGGAAATCCACGAGATCTTCTTCGCATCCTTCTCTTCAGAGTTGTATGATTGGATCGCGATGTTAGCTGATAGCCAGGAAAGGTATAAGCTCGATCAACCGATAGTGTGGACTCCAGAGTTAGTGCATAGACTAGAGGCATTAGAAGATAAGATCACGCGAGCTGTGGACCATTAGCTCGACTGGATAATAGGGGGATTTATCACTAAGTTTGTGATAGACACGACTATGAGCTACAGCGAAGTAGAACAATGTTTTCTCAAGGGACCGCGAGGTAGGTACATTAAATCCCTGAATACTTGGATTAAGATGTTGTTATTTGAAAAACGGGTGATGCGAATACATTAATGTTTGGAACGACACGGAGTGGAAAGACCTACAAGGGTACCGAAGGATTAGGAAACAGTCCCTTAATTTCACCTTCGCGAGAGAGCGAGGAAGATCGCGCTCGGGTTTCTCTGAGAAGTGCGATCAATTTGATTAGGCAGCACATTCTACAGTTACCACCTCCAGTTATGCCACCACCTACTTCACCTCCTTCACCTCCATCTTCACCCACCCCACCTCCACCACCCCCATGATTTAGCATGGCGAGCGCGATCAAGCTACCTGTATTCAGAGGAGTAGGGAATGAGGATCCGAACTAGTTCTGGTTCGTGGTAAGAGCAGTATGGGAAGCACAAGGGGTTACATAAGACAACATTAAGAAGGCCACATTGGTGAGCGCGTTGCAGGATTGTGCGCTGACATGGTATATCAAGCACTCTAATGATCACCCAATTGCAGGAATAGCAGAGATCTAGAATGCGCTGAACAGAGAATTTAGCCGGCCGAAATCAGAGACACAGTCAATCATCGGATTTAAAGAAATTGCGATGCTTCTAGGTGAGACCCCCTGGGATCTGGATCATAGGCTGAAGAGTACGACCTGTGAGGCCGATATGATGCTAATAGATGGGCAGTACCACGCATGGTTTGTGGTGTCTTTGACACCACACTTGAGGACGATGTTGTCATAGCAGAAGCTTTCAACCCAAGCCGAAGCGTTGGAGATGGCGATGAGGTTGCATGAAACACCGATACAATATTCGGGGTTGGGAGTCCAACAAATCCACGCACAACTAATGAATCTCTGCTTAAAGATGCAGAGTTTGAAGCGGGATAGGGTGCCATGGCCAGAGGCACGCAAAGAAGTATGGTGCATAAAATGCAAAGGCTAGGTCCATGACAAAGACCACTGTGCAGTATTCGCGAACTACTTGGCAGGAGGGGGACCAATGCCATTGAGACCAGAGGCTCAGGCAGGGCCATGTGTGACACCCGCACTTTGGTGCCTGATCTGTCAGATAGGAGGAAAGCACACGACGGATAACTATCATTTGTTGCAAAAGTATACACAGACTCCGTAGCAGCTGTTTTGTAATTTCTATAGGTCAGTGGGCCACAATGAGCATACTTGTCCGAGCTACGAGTTAATGATGGATCGAACCCCAGCCTATTGGATGCAGACAAAAACGTGAGCCCTCGACCCAATAGTGGGAATGGCGCGTGGTGGATTTCAAGGGCGAGGTCGAGGACGAGGAGGAATGGGGCCAGGAAGGGGATGTGGACAGTTAATCCGTTACAACTGCGGAGGACTAGGGCACTACGCTCGCAACTGTACCAACCCGACGAGAGTATCCTATTCATACTGTGAGCAGTTTGATCATGAAATGGTAGATTTTCCTATGTTGATCACATAGATGCACGAGAAAGGGGTACTTCAACCTACTCTGACTCAAAATATTCAAATGATGAAGTCTGAACCGCGCGAAGAAGAACCAAATGTGAATATGGTGCTCAGAAGCGGCGCGGCCACGGGTGAGGATAGGGAGAGCAGCTCGAGGAAGATGCATGGGTTCAGAAGGCCCCTACAAAAGAACCTGAGTTTAACGTAGAACGCGCAAACGAGACGTTCATGGAAGCTAAGAAGAGCTTCGCGGAGGCCTCCACTTCAGGTAGTAAGGATCAACCAAAGAAATGAATGGATCCATCTATGCTTACTACCTTTCTGGAAACATGTATGAAACTGCTGTGTGACAATAAGGCAGTTAAGGGGCTACAGGAGTTGCAAACTAGGTGCGCAGGGTTAGGGGAACAACGCATAGTCCGAAAACTCGGAAAGCATGCATTGTGCACCGGGAGGGAAATGAGATTGACGGCACAGATTGGCGAGTATGAAATGGATCAGGTAATCCTAGACCTGGGTTTGGATGCGAATGTGTTACCAAACCAAACATGGGAATGCATGGGCAGGCCCACGTTGCAGTGGTCCCCTATTCAATTACGAATGGCGAACCAACAGAAGATTTTGCCCATGGGGAGGTTGCAAGGGGTAATAGGTAATAGAGATTTTTGATGACAGCAACCCTTATCCCGCGTTGCTAGGAATAGACTGGGCCACTGATATGGATGGAGTCATCAACCTGAAGAAGCGGAAGATGATAGTCGAGAAAAAGTCCCTACGCATAGTAGTGCCACTAGACCCAGCCAAAGGAGCGCACTACACTGAACCCATGTGCATCGATGGAAGCGACGATGAGATGGATTGTATCTACAAGATAATTGCATGAGATCAGGATTGGGTGAATCCAACTGTAGATGCAAGGATCTCGTGGGAGCACGTAGGTTCCTGCACCTCAGATTCAGACGAAGAAGATGAAGGCTGCCACAATCGGTTGAATGAAGTGACAATGCTGAATTTGCAACATGATGACTAGATCACTGCGATGCGTAACAACCCAGGCCCGAGATCTACCAACATATGATGGACTGACAGCGGTGGATGAATTCTTGAGCAAGTTTGAGAGCGCAGTATCGAAGCAACATCGGTTCGATGCGTTGAAGTGGGCGCTGCATGCGACATCTGCGTGTTGGTGGGGAACACATCAAGGAAACTTTGAAAACTGGCATGGCTGCAGGAGGATGATGCGGCTACGATTTGGGAAACCGGAACTACGGATAGCAGATAAATACGATGGACGAGATGACCCATGCACGCACCTCACAAAATGGACCAAGGCCTATGGAGAAGAGCCTCAGCATGAATGGGTACACTTATTCTACCATACCCTGGATATCATACCCATGAATTGGTATACCAAGACAGAACTCCGACATGGTACGAGCGAATGGGATATCTTGTGCGAGGGATTTTTGTTAACATTCACATTTGAAGACCGATGGTTGGATACTATTAACGATGCGTTGCAAGCTGTAAAATCCGCCATCTTCAAAGTACCATAGGAACCACGGGAAGTCGTTCAACCAACATGGGAAATCCAGTTAATCAGTGCCTTGGAATGTTATAACGTACAAGTAGAGGAGGATGATGACGACCCCCGAAATATTAATATTCCAAAAACATAAGGGTGCTGCGAAGTTCGAGGACCATCAATTGAGGATCTTGACATCACCGTGTCACTCAAAACAAAGCATGTAAACATTGGTACAGACGCGGAGCCGAAGTACACGATGCTTGGGGACTATTGGGACGATGCTATGGTAGACAAGGTCGTCAAGTTACTCTGCGAATATCAAGATTTGTTCCCGACCAAAATCACGGACTTAAAGGGGATCATTGGCGATTTAGGGATGATGAAGATCACTCTAAAACCAGACGTGAAGCCAGTTAAGTAGTGACCTTACCATTTGAATCCGAAGTATAAAGAAAAGGTCCATGAAGAGTTATACAAAATGCTTGCGGCCAGAATTATTGAACTAGTGGAAGAATCCGACTGGGTGAGTCCTATGGTAGTATAGGAGAAAAAATAGAAGGGTGAAATTAGAATCTGCGTGGACCTGAGGAAGCTTAACGATGCTTGTGTTCACTATCCATTCCCAACACTGTTTACAGATGAAGTATTGGAGAATGTTGGCGGACGGGAAGCTTACTCATTTACATATGGCTTCTCAGGGTACCATCAGATCAAGATCGTGCCGGAAGATAGGAGCAAGACAACCTTCGCAACCAAATGGGGTTGTTTTCAATACACCATTATTTCCTTTGGACTGAAGAACGCGCCAGCGATATTTTCGCGCGTAGTGGTGGCCGCGTTCAAGGAATATGTCCACAAGTTCTTGGAGGTCTATCTAGATGATTGGACTGTATTTGGGTTAGTTAAACACCATATAGCGAGCTTACGTTTGATGCTGGATACTTATCGATGACACCAAATTGCGCTGAATCTTAAGAAGTGCACCGTCTTCATCCCCTTTGGAAATTTTCTTAGCCATGTGGTCTGCAAACAAGGCCTGATGGTGGACCCTGCGAATATTGCCATTATTCTCAATCTGGAAGCACCGCGAAGTGTCAAACAAATACGCGCCACATTGGGGCACACTGGTTACTATAGAAAGTTTATTAATAGCTATGCACAAATAACAACACCAATGGAATAGTTATTGAAAAAGGATGCTACATATTGTTGGAATGATGATTGTAAGAAAAGTTTGGATGTTCTGAAGGAAAAAATGGCATCCGCTCCCATCTTGGTCTTCCCAAAATGGGACATCGAATTTCATGTACATGTTGATGCGTCGTGTATTGTGTTGGGCACTGTACTTATGCAGGAAGGCGCGGAAGGTGTGGATCACCCGATCGCGTTCGCGATTCGGCGACTGTCCAAAGCCGAAAAGAACTATTCTACTATTGAGCGCGAAGGATTGGCAATGGTATATGCGCTCCATAAATACCGCCACTATTTACTTGGTGGGCACTTCAAAATGTATATCGATCATTCCGTGTTGAAATACATGGTGAACAAGCCTGTGTTGGGGGGGCGCATATGCAGATGGCTGTTATTGTTTCAAGAATATGACTTCGAGGTCATTGTAAAGCTGGGATGCCTAAATGCAGGACCAGATCACCTATCACGAATTGAGATCGGCGAGGAGCCAACAAATTTGGAGGAAGAACTACCTGATGCACAACTCTTTGCAGTACGCATCCTGGACAACCACTTTGAAGATATAATCCATTTCTTAACCATAAGGACTGCGCCGCAGGAATATTTAGTCCAGCAGAAGAAGGAATTGGTGATATGCGCGTTGGACTTTTCTATCATCGCGGGGCACCTCTACAAAATGGGAAACGATGAGATATTACGAAGATATGTGCCTGAATTTGAACGAGGACAGATCCTCGTGGAAGCACATGGGGGGCCTGCAGGAGGACACTCTGTAGGACGAGCGACGACACAGAAGATTCTTTGCGCTAGGCTATGGTGGCCAACCCTACATCAAGATTCGAAAGCATACTGTCGGGCCTGCAACGTATGTCAACGAACTGGGAAACCATCACGAAGGGATGAGATGCCACTCAATCCACAAATGATGCTGCAACAATTTGAAAAGTGGGAAATAGACTTTGTGGGTCCAATCAAACCTCAGGGGAAGACGGGTGCACGCTACATCATCACCGCGATAGAGTATCTGACTTGATGGGCAAAAGCACAACCAGTTAAGGACTGTATGGTTGCCTCAGCTATGAATTTTTGTTCGATAACTTGTTGACACGGTTTGGATGCCTGAAAATTTTAATGAGTGACTACGGAACACACTTCCTAAATGAAACTATCAGCGCACTCACTGAGGAGTTCCAGGTGTATCATCATCAAAGTACGTCGTACCATCCACAAGCTAATGGGATAGTAGAAGCATTCAACAAGATTCTAGAGACTACGTTGACCAAAGTATGTAATGCGCAATGAAACGATTAGGATTTGCGCATACCTTCCGTATTATGGGCATACAGAACCACGTGCAAGAAATTGACAGGTTAGGCACCTTTTAGGTTAGTCTATGGCACGAAGTAGTCATGCCAATGGAATATATCATACCTAGTTTGCGGATAGCAATGATGACAGGCATGTCAGACCGCGAAGCCTTGGAAGAGAGGCTCGCGCAATTGGAAAAACTTGAGGAAGAATGGTTTCTGGCGGGATTCCATCAGCAAGTACAGAAACAACGCGAGAAAGCTTGGCATGATCGCCATATCAAGCTACGCACATTCAAGGTAAACGATTTAGTGTTGCTGTATGACAACAAGTTCGAAAGATTTCTGGGAAAATTCAGAATGCAATGGTTGGGACCATATGTGGTAAAGGAGGTCACAAATAGAGGCGCCGTCCAGCTAGTCAAACTTAATGAAGAGCCCTTCCCAGGAAGAGTAAATGGCAGTGGCTTGAAGCCTCTAAAAATGGGTGGGTCGGCTGTCTGACTAACCGACCAAAGCACAGTCTTCGCGACCCGACAAGCCGAACAGGGGTGCGGGACTATAAACACAGGTACTAGAAGCTGGCATCGAAGTAAAGAATCAAGTCAGATGCAGAAGCAGAAATGGAGCAGATCCAGACAACGGCAGCATGGGGAGTTGCAAACATTCATGCCACACAGTCACAGTTAGATGGACTTCACACAAGGATCGCCACACCAACCGAGTGACTTGGGACGAGTCACGATGATTGTGTTGGGGGCCTGTTGGGCAGCAGATCCCCCAATAGTGGGTTTTTAGGGTTGGTAGCCTATTTTTGGTCAATGTAATGTAAAGACCTCGCAAAATGCGGGAGCAGAGCGCGAGAGTCTAGGGTTGTCCGCCCTAAAATAATATAATTTAATGTATGGTAGGTCGACCTACCTAGGGTCAGCAGGCCATGGGATTGTATAAATAGAGCGAGGCTCTAAGTGTAAAAGACTGTTTTTTTAGATCTTAAGTCCTAGATTATTTGGATGAGGAATTCGCTCTGAGTCTGTAAGTCTGAGTCTTGGGTTGTAGTCGTAGGAAGAGGCTCTATTGCTGTGTGTGCAGAGGCCTAGTAGAGTCTGCAGCTGTGTGCACGGACCCCTGCAACTGAGTGCGCAGGGTGGAGTTGGGATTGTACTGGAACAAAAGATCAATAAAAGATAAGTTGATTCTGAAATATTGTGCATCTGCTCGTAGATCTGTGTGTTTATGCTTCTGTTATATCTTTGCATATCTTTACAGTTTATGAATGCGCGCACTTGTTATGAATGTTGAATGATTGATGAGAATTTCGGGTCCACATAATTAAGTTAAGATCTATAATAATAACACCATAAGGATAAAGGATCTAGACAGTACCTCTTTGCACTCTTTACAGAGCTACGCGAAGGTCAGAGCACACAGGATCGGTTCGCAAACTTCCTAGACTTCATCAAGACATCCCTAGGGTGTGGAAACCTAGTTCCAGCACCCTCCCATACTACCTCGGGTGAGACCTCAGTCCACACACCGCGGACTGTTGCCAAAAGGGCTAGTAGTTTTGGGATTTGTTTGGCTAAATCACTTCTGAACCTAGGTTAGGCCCCAACAAGCCAACATTGATTATTGGTGAGAGAACTTTCCATTAAGGCATGCAAGCTTCAAGGTACTAAAAATATCTCTAGTCTCAAATCCAGATAATGTACTGAAGTCGGTGGGTCAAGACTTGTTAGAAGGAGGGCCTTAATGAATCCCCCACCATCTAATGCGGGTATAAAACATTGATTTAGAGGACCATAGATGAAAGATTTGCAATTATCAAGTATGATTTATTTGGAAAAAAGGAAGAAAACAATAGGGTGACTCAACATTTTAAGTGAGTTGAATGACTTTATTCATAGGTTAGGGGTGAAATGTAAGTGAGGAAAAAAAGTATGAAACTTGTAAAGGGAAAATGTTTTTGAAGTCATAATCCAATAGTGGTAGGAAGATGGAATTTTGGACTTCAATATGGATGGACTATAAGCTTAGAGAGAGAAAAATGAATGAGTAGCAATGGCATGATGGATGTGATTTGACATGGAATGAGGTTGGGTTCTTCATGATTCCATTAAAACATGCTTCTTCTAAAGAAGAAATTGGTCTTTGAAATCCATTTTTGCATATATTGATTTTCTTTGATCATCCTAGAACCTGCAAAAACTTAGCACTAGTTTGCAATAAAACGTAAGATTATCGAGGGAGAGAGGTGATCAATCTATCTTCATTTGATATATATGCAGAAGGAATTCACAAATAGTGCTAATAAGACAAATTCAAGTAAGATAAATAAATAATGAAATGCACTTTTACCTGTTAGGAAGCAGTGCACTTTGCACTACCCGTCAGTGTTTTGTTGATAATTTCTTCATTTATATCTGATTTGAGTGATTCAAAAACCAGGTTAAAGCAAAGTCATATTAGAAACATGTTTTTAATGATTTGATGATTTTTTGAAGTCAAACTGCTCCAAATAAATAAATGACCATTTTATTATCTCAAATGCTGATGAAAACTATCACATGATGTAGAGCTCGTCGAGATCTTTCCAACGACACTTGAATGACCTCAAACAGACGTCGCATGAGAAAGTTATACCCTTCTAAATGTTTTAGGAATTAATAAAAAAATGTGCATGGGTGCCACGTGGCAGTACCAGGGAGTTCCACGTGGTAGCACCAGAGGGTGCTACATGGAAATACAATTATGCCATGCCAAATTGATGAGGTTGCTTATGAGTATGTTAACATGGAAAAATGACATGGTAGAGTGTTGACTCAATTGCTGACTAGGCATTTGATGATGTGGTAGTGATTGGGCAGTTGAGTAGACCAATGTTATGCTACCACATGGAACAATCTTAAGTGTGGCAGTGATATTTTGACAAAATTATCACAAGGTTACTCAATGACTATCAAAATATCACATGATTAACAAATGGCCTCCAAAGGGTTTCAAGTGATAAACTAAATATTACACATTCAATGTTTTACCAATAGATCACGAGTATGTTTTGTGAATTAAGCCAACAAAATATTATTTAATTTTAAAAACATTAACCATGTGACAAAACAACAAATAGTGGGACAAAATGACAAATAACCAATCCGCTGTATCCGAAATTTTTGTCCACGATTTAACTAATCCAACCATTTTGCCCTATTTGTTTGCATGAGTTTTTATCACATTTCGTTTGTGTGTTTTTTTTTTTTAATTTGTTGGTTTTCTTTTAAATGGTTTTTATTCATGTTTTTTTTTTTTTTTTAATGTTTGTTTTTATTTTTATGTTTGTTTTTCATGCATATGTTTAGAATTTTTTTAGTTAGTTAGTTTTTTTCTTTTATTTTTCGATGTTTCATTTTTGTTTTATGTATTTTGTTGTTTTAAGTTTTGTTTTTTGTTTATTGAGTTTTTAAGTTTTTGTTTTTTATTGTTGTGTTTGTGTGTTTTTTTAAATTAAAAAAATTAGTTTAGAATTTTTTGAGAAAATTTTAATTAGGTTTTTTTTTTCCTTAACAAATAAAAAGAATTTGTTTTAGCAAGAATTGAGACTAAAGTAATTGAGATAAAGATAAAAATTTAAGCATTTTTTTTTAAATTAATAGTAAATTTAGATCTTATAATCATTTCATTTTTTTAGATCTTTAATATTTATGAATTTTATTGTAGAACGTCTTATCAAAGTAGATTCTGCAAAGCTAACTAATATCCAATTTCCTTTTTGATCATCCAGGTCGCAACAAGGCGCGAAAAGAGAGCATACTTTGGAATTTGACCAATTCTTTATTCATTTGAAATTTGAAATTTGAAAAACAAAGTAAGAATAATTGATCTCAAACCACAAATTTTAACTCTCGAAACTCTACTTGTGTTCCTTCTTCCCAAATGACCATTTTGTTGTAGATCTTCTTGTCCGTGATTAATGAATTAGGTGGTCCTTACTGCACCACCAAATGAGAATTTCCAAGAAAATAAATGAAATCAAATGTCAAAATGAAAACTCAAAAACATTAACATTACCAAGCTTGGTTTTATTTCCCTATTCTATCCTACTCTATTTTGGAGAATTTTTTGTTTGTTTGTTTGTCAAGTGTAGAAGTATTTCCAATGAAGCCATTTGAGGATCAAGATCATTAGTATGCTCACTTCCAACTCTGAGAATATACCTCAATTTTCACCAGGATATAATAGATCAACTGTAAATTTGGATTTGGTGCTAGGATTTGTTGAAGAATGGAAGAATGTTGTGACATAATCACTTTTTGAAACCAATCTTCAATGTAGTCCTTCTCCCCAAGAAATGCTTGATCATCATTTTAGATCTCTTGTCCATAAATGGATTAGAGTCGAAACTCTTATAGTACACAAATTGATTGAAATTCATGCATCCTATTTATCATGCTTTACATATGTAGCTAAAAATTAGATTGAAAACTAAAGATGCATTTTAAATTGAAAGCTAACACCTATGTATACTTCCTCGACAATAATGCTAAAATGTTATGTAATTTAACTTATTTAAATTACTTGCATTAAATGTCAATCCATGTTCGTATATTTGTGAAGTACACTTACACAATATATGCTAGGCATCTAACTCTCAATCAAAAAGGAAATTAAGTTATGGAAATGATTGCAAGACTTGAAGAAAACCAATTAATGAAAATATCTAAGTGAGCACACAAACATTCTTTCTCAAAGACTATATCTATCAAAGCATCGAATTCAAAACTTGAAAGAAACAAACTATTCTAGTTTTATAATATGAAATCTTTTGGAAATTCTATTGGACTGAGACATGAATTTGATCTATTGAACTTGAAAGTAATTCTAATCTATTGAATTTGAAAAAAAATTTAATCTCTTAAAAGAAAATGACTTGAAATTAAAATGCCTAGATCCTATTGAGATTACTAATGTGTGCATAGTAAATAGAGCCAATCATAGTTATCAAATTACCTATGAATATGAAATTAAGCAACTGAAATTAAATGAGCATAAAATAACATAAATAAAGTGCATAGAAAACAAAGCATCTAATCAAAAGACTTGAAATAAACTTCGCAAAAAAATGAGCATAAAAGAAACTAACCTATCTTGCAAAAATGAAACATTAAAAGACACCCCATACTCATCAGGTGGCCATCCTAGTGTGCATGAGAGGTGGAAATTTCAAGAAGCTATTTGATCAAACACCATATCTCATTATAAAAGCATAACCATATCAAAGGATTGTATTAACATAAATAGTATTCATAACAATAAGCATAAGCATAAGCATAACTTTAGCATTCCCAAACTTAACACTGAAGCAAGAGCATACCTCCCAAACTTAACGCACCTTTGAGAGGAGAAAACACTCCTATTTATACAAAAACTAAGATAAATAATTCATAAATGTAGATCCACAAATATCTCCTAGATCCAACAATATCTCATGTGGTTACAATCGTGTGTTAACATCTATTAACTAAATCTCTTCATATCCTCTCACAAATCTCTCATAGCTTTGATAGGAGACACTTATGAAGACTTCCATGATTCTTCTCCATGACATGTGCTTGATCAATGATCTCAAATCTTCCTCAAATCTTCAAGAGTTTGAAGAGGAAATTCGAATTTGAGACTTAGAGGCCAAATATGACTGTGTTGGAATATTCAAATATGCCTACACACATCACAAAACTCATCCAAATTTTATATATAAGTGAATACATGTTACTTTTCTAATATTTAACCATAAATTCACTCAAAATACCAAAATAAATGTATTGGAAAATAATATATCTAAACCCATATTTAATTATGAAGATGGTCTTAGTGCATTGTTATGAAGCTGCAAAATATGGTAAATATTGAAGGAAAATGAAAGAAAGGAGGGTGAAATGGATGATATTTTGGAGACCGATATTATTCAATATTTTCCCAAGTCCTCTAATTCCTTCTCAATATCCTTAAGTTCTTGATCATCTTGTCTTCTCTTGAGAGGAACCTAGTTAATCGTGTCCTTTTTAACTTGGGAAATTTTCTTAGCAAATTGAACTCCTGCAAAGAGCCCAAAATCAGGATAAAAATGAAGCAAGGTAGATTTCACCAAGTCTCAATATTTGTCTTCTTTAAGCAACGTTGCATTAAATTTGAAGGGGATCTCTAGTTTTTTCCCCATCCATATGATTTCCAAGAATATAGTAGAGACCCGTGTGGTAAGCCCAGAGTCTAATTGGGACCAGCTGTTTGAATAGAGCCCCCGAGTTATACGTTACCTACGCTACGTGACCCATTGGAGTTCGTACCCGCTAGTCCACATATACCCCATAAGGTCCTACCTGATACCCGCATTACACTGAATGATACAACCGGAGGGATAGAACTAAGTCATTTGCAAATTTTGATGAAATCTGAAGTGAAAACGAAGGTGAACAACCGCTGTATATAACGCAATGTTGTATCTTATTCTTGGTGGGCGTGGTGTTATATTTGGTGTTGTTCATTTTATGGCTTGGTGTAATAATTAGATTCACCCCCATGTTTGACCCATTGCCACATTAAAGGCATCCTTTCCACTAAAGATTGAGACACAAGAAAACATTCAAGTAATTTGGCCACTCTAACATCTCTTGTTCTATGATTCCTCCAAGTTGGACAAAATTTTGTCATTTACACATCTATAATATTTTTATCATTAAAAAGATGGTTGAAAAATTCTATAAGGGGGTTAGGTCTTACGTGGGGGCCCAAACTTCAACCAACTCTATGGATAAGTAGAGATCCCTTCCCAAAATCAAGTTCTTAGAGGAGAACAAATGTTTTTGGAGAAGGGATTCCAAGAAAGTAGGTCGCTCTATGAATGTCCCATATATATTGATCACCCTAAATTCCACATATATTTTTGAATTAATAAAGTGTTAGGATATTCTGACACATAGGAAATAGTTAAGTATAACTTGGTCTAGTGTAGAGTTAGGTAAAGTGTGTTTCTTTACTATGTACTTTTGTAACTTACAATCTGACAGTCACGATATGTTTTAGACATGAAGTGATCCAACGGTTCATTCTCTCCTCGGTATTACCGACACTTGATCCCTGGCTTAACACTGGATTGGTCCATGATCTCTATTTAAAGAACATGGAGAGTCATTTGTAGGGTAACCGCTCATGAGAGAAGCTTATGTAAATTTTCATTCTTTTATTAATAAATTGGCTGAAGTGGCTGCGTTGGCTCAGGTCGTGCATTGTTTCCCTCTTTGAGGGTTTTAACCATGTCAAGAATATTGGTGTATTGATCTGTGATCTATTTGTGAGTGGTGTCCTTTGGTGATTTGTCTGAGGAACTTACCCTGTAAATTCCTACATGGTATCAGAGCTATTTGAGGGCCGCATCCGTTGGTGATCCAAATCTGAAGCCAATACAACTGCATCCAACTGTCGTTTCCTAGATCTACTGTTTCTGACCGCTTTCGGGCTTACAAGACTGCTCTATTGTGTTAGGAGCATCTGTTCTAGTGAGGAACCCCTTTCGTTTCACGTGAAAATGTTTCTGGTAGCCCTAGCTACATCATTTTTAAGATCTGGAGGTATACAGTCTTTATTTGCAGTTCTAGCTATTCATCCCTTTGTTTATTTTGGTTTATTTAGCTCTCTATTTTTTATTACCGGATCTACACTTTTCATTTCTGCGTATGCTCTTTGCCGCGCGACTCTGTGCGATTTGGACACAGAAAGGAAGTATTTTTCTCATGCGTATGCTCTTTTCCGTCGTGCCTTGGTGTGATCTCAGAAAATCAGAAACATTGAGGAAAATATTTAGTTTCAAGCTAAAGCTAACTTCAAGCCATAAGTTTTCTTTTTTTGTATGTCCTTGTTGGGTTTTGTGGTTTTTGTTTTGTAGGCAAAAAAGAGTTTTTTAAGTAAGTACGCACCCCAAAGCTTCTTCTTTTCCAAAAATTACAAACTTTTTAAACTAGCTTACTTGGTCCAAGTTACTTTATGAGAATAGAGGTCTTGAGTTCAAGTCTTTCTTTTTGTTGAGTTACTTTTTCAAAAAGCACATGTAACTTATGTTTTAAATTTACTTTATGTAAAAGTGTTCTCACCCATTATAAAAAGCGAGTCACTTATAATTCTAAAGTCTTTTTATCTTTTATTTAAGTTACAATTTAGTGGGTAGCTCATAAAGTACCATTGTAAAAGTGACTTTCACTTATTTATAAAAGTGAGTCACATAAAATCTTTTTTTTTAAAAGTGAACTAATCAGATTAAGTTTGGAAAGGGCAGGGAGGGGGTGCGGAGGGGGTTTAAATATAACATTATCATTCATTTCCGCACATTCACGCACTTCGTCGGCATCTTCAACAAATTTTCTTCAAAAAGCCATAACTTCTTCATCTGAACGGTGTTTTCAGAACCATTTTTTTTTAATGAGCCTAATTTTTCGATATCTTTCCATTGGAACACTCAGTTTCAACATCTACAGCTTCAGTTTCTATTAAAATGGAAAGTCCATGCCAATTTATTCTTGATAGCACCAACTACTTCCAATGGTGGTCCTACATTGTGGATTTTCTTAGAAGTAAAGGTCTTTACATAATTGCCTCAAGCTAAGAAACCAAACCTCAAGATGAATATAAGCCAACCAAATAGGAAAATGGGAAAGATCAAGCACATAGGTTGATAGGGATGTTTAGATTCCATATCGCAAAACTTGATACTCCTAATGAAACAATGAAACAACTTACTAAAGTTTTTGGAATTAAAAATGAAATTAGAGCCCATCAACTCGAAAATGAGTTGCTTACATTGGACCCCAACAATTTTTTTCCATTGAATATTTTTTGTCCAAGTTCAAGACCCTTAGACTTTTCTTGGAAGGTTTTAAGGTTAAGAAAGAAATGATAGCCTTATCTATTCCATTCTTACTAAATTAGGACCAACCTACTCTGTGTTTGATTCCACCTTCCATTCTACTAGAGAAGCCTTTATTTCTCAAGGAAAAGACTACAAGTCCCCCTCTTTTGATGCATTTTTTGATTCTTTAATAAGAGAACAAGAAAAGCTCTTATATCTTGGTCTTTTTAATCTTGGAAACTCTTCTAATAAAGCCTTAGCCGCCCAGCAACAACCAAATTCAAAGAATTCTAAGAAGTAGTATCCTAAAAAGAATGGTCCTAAACCAAACAAGGGTCCTAAGCAATTTCAATCTCAAAATGAAAAATCATTTCAACAAAATGATAAGGAAAATAAAAACAAAGGGAAGAAGACTGATAGACATTGCCACTTTTGTAATCGAGATGGCCACTTAGAATCCAAGTGCTTTAAGAAGATGGAAGCCTTGGAAGCAGAAATGAAGAAGCATAACATCCATTTGGAGCACTCTTCAACTTCAACTTCATCTTCAGGAATAACACTTTCTGCATGTGGTTGTCAATTATCTCAGTCTGGTTATGCACTAAATATATCTTCTTCTTCTCATTCTCATGAGTGGCTCATTGATTCTGGAGCTTCTTATCACATGGCCAAAAACAAAGCCATGTTTTCTTTAAATGATTGTAACACCAAAAATATATATGTTGGTGATGATAGATCTCTTAGTGTTGTAGGGACTGGAACTGTTCATCTAGACAATGGTCAATTTAATGATGTATTATGTGTTCCAACCTTATCCTACAACCTTCTATCTATATATCAGATGACTCATTTAGGTGAAGGTAAAAATGTTAATTTTCACCTCATGATGTTGTAATTAAGGACCTAAGCGATCCTAGACAAATTTTAGCTACTGGCATTGCTGATCATTCTAAAAGGTTGTATAAGTTTAACAACTTTGGGTCATCAAATCTTCCCTCGGTATTTGTTGCTCATAATGATGAAGTGAACAAACTTTGGCATGAGCGATTTGGTCTTAAACTATCACTCTCTTCAAAATCTATGTAAAGAAAATATGGTGACAGGTCTTCCAGTGGTATCTTGCAGAGATGGTGTTTGTTCTAGATGTGTACCCAGAAAACATCATCGGGATAGTTTTGAAAAACGTGCCTCTTGGCACACCTCAGCCCCTTTACAGCTTGTGCATAGTGATTTATGTGGTCCACTTCCAGTTGTTTCATTCTCTGGCTACAAGTATTTCTTCACTTTCATTGATGATTTCTCTAGACGCACTTGGGTATACTTCGTAAAACTCAAGAGTGAAGTATTTAACATGTTCTTGGCCTTTAAGGCTTTTGTTGAAAAACGATCTAGACATCAAATTCTTAAGCTAAGATCTAATAATGGTGGAGAATATGTTAACAAAAAATTCATTAAATTTTTCACTGAGAATGGAATTCAAATGCAACATATTGTTCCATATACTCCACAACAAAATGGTGTAGTTGAAAGGAAGAATCACACCTTAAAGGAAATGGCTAATTGTTTGCTTCAATCTAAAGGACTTAGTTTTAATTTTTGGGCAGAAGTAATTAACTGTGCAAATTACATAGTAAATCGCACTCCTACTAAGATTTTAAAGAATATCACTCCAGAAGAAGCATGGAGCTCAATTAAACCAGATGTAAGTCACTTTCATGTTTACGGAAGTGAAGCATGGGCCCATATTCCGGATGAGAAACATAAAGCTTTAGAACCTAAGAGCGAAAAATGTATTTTTGTTGGATATTTTGAAGATGTCAAAGGATATAGACTTATTCCACTTAAGTCCAAAAATGTTATCATTAGAAGAGATGTAAAGCTTGCTAAAAATATATCAGCCTACGAGCCTAGTTCGGCGGATGTGCCACCTCTCTCTATCCCTTCTACTTCTAAAAATATTTCTTCTTCAGATGATGACAACGAGGATGACAATCCTCCCCCACCTTCTTAGGATTCTCCTTTAGCTCCTCAGCTTCCAAAATGGGTTCATGCTACTCAGGATGCAGCAGGTGCTCTTGCCGGTGATCCTATAGATCAACAACATACATGTTCTCAGTTTGATAGAGCCTCTTCTTTAGTAGCTCAAGCTTCAACGAATTATGATCCTGACACCTTTGCAGAAGCTTCAAGCCATCTAGATTGGGATGTAGCTATGAATGAAGAATATCGTCCATTTTTGGCAAATGATACATGGGATCTTGTTCCTCTTCCAAAGGGACGAAAACTTGTTAGATGCAAATGGGTTTACAAAACCAAGTATGGACCAGGTGGAAAATTTGATAAACATAAAGCTCATCTTGTTGTTAAGGGTTTTTCACAAGTTAAAGGCATTGACTATACTGAAACCTTCTCTCCTGTTGCCAAAATGAACTCTATCCGCCTTGTTCTTTCCCTTGCTGCCTCTTTCAAATGGGAAGTCCATCAGATGGATGTTAAATTTGTCTTCTTGCATGGGGACTTGCATGAAGAAATCTATATGGAACAACCTACTGGCTTTATACAAACAGACTCCAGCCTTGTATGTCAGCTTAAGAAATCCCTTTATGGTCTCAAGCAAGCCCCTTGGGCTTGGTATGCCAAAATGGATAGCTTTCTTTTAGAAACTAGCTTTTCTAGGTGTCATTCTGACAATATTGTCTACACCAAGAAAGTGGGCAAGTCTCTTATCATTCTTATTCTTTATGTTGATGATCTTATCCTTACTGGTAGTGATCTCAACCTTATAAACCATGTGAAGTCCAGCCTTAAAGAGAAGTTTGAAATGACAGGCTTAGGACACTTGCATTATTTTCTTGGTCTTCAAGTCTTGCAATCCAAGGAAGGTATTTCCCTTTCCCATTCCAAGTAAGCCTGTGATCTTCTACGCCATTTTCACATGGAAGATTGTAAGCCAATCCCTTCTCCCTTTCAGTCTGGAACCAAACTTTCAGTCACTTGTACTTCCCCTGAAGTTGATGCTACCTTATATCGTCAACTTGTAGGAAAAATTTGTACCTAACCCATACTCGTCCTGACCTTTCCTTTGTTTTTCGCCTTATTGCTCGGTTTATGCAAAACTCACATGAAAGTCATTGGAAAGCAGCTAAAAGAATACTTCGTTATGTTTGAGGTACAGTTCAGTTTGGGATTCATTACAATGCAAAAGAATCTCCTCTATTGGTTGGTTTCACTGAGTTCGATTGGGTTGGTGACCCTGATGATCGGAAGTCTACTACAGGTTATGTGTTCACTCTTGGTTCAGGACCTATTACATGGGCTTGCAAGAAATAAAGTTCCATTTCTCTTTCTTTAGCATAAGCAGAGTATCGTGGTGCCGTAGAAGCTAGTAAGGAAGCCCTGTGGCTTCATCAGATCCTCTCAGAGTTTGGCTTTCAACAGCAACATCCGACTACACTTTGGTGTGATAATCAAAGTGTCATTCAACTATGCAAAGAGCCAGTCCAACATCAGTGCAGCAAACACATTGAACTACACATGCACTTCATCTGAAAGCTCATTCATGACCACGTTCTTGAAGTGCAATATTGTTCAACAGATGATCAAGTTGCAGACATCTTTACAAAGGCTCTCACAGAGGCGAAGTTTACTAAACTTCGATTTATGGTTGGAGTTTAGGAAGTTGTCACTAAGGGGGGATAGGCTCTAATGCCTCCTTCCTTCTCCTATTGTGTCATATTTGTACATCCTTCAATCCTATCCCAAGTTGTTCTTAAGGGGGGCTGTTAGGATATTCTGACACATAGGAAATAGTTAAGTATAACTTGGTCTAGTGTAGAGTTAGGTAAAGTGTGTTTCTTTACTATGTACTTTTGTAACTTACAATCTGACAGTCACGAAATGTTCTCGACATGAAGTGATCTGACGGTTCATTCTCTCATCAGTTTTACTGACACTTGATCTGTGGCTTAACACTCGATTGGTCGATGATCTCTATTTAAAGAGCATGGAGGGTCATTTGTAGGGTAACTGTTCATGAGAGAAACTTATGTAAATTTTCATTCTTTTATTGATAAATTGCCTAAAGTGGCCGCGTTGGCTCATGCCGTGGACTGTTTCCCTCTTTGAGGGTTTTAACCACGTCAAGAATACTGGTGTATTGTTCTGTGAACTGTTTGTGAGACGTTTCTTTTGGTGTTTTGTCTGAGGAACTTACCCTGTAAATTCTTACATAAAGTCCATATGGAAAACCAACTCCAATCCCCATTGGTTTAAAACTTTTTTTTTGGGGAGTTTCATCCAATTGCTAGACCACTTGATCACCCATGGGCATCTAAAAAGAAAAAACTCCATCATCTTAATACGTCCTCCAACACTTGTGTAACTACGGCCCCATCCCCAAAGGTTTTATGAAGTAAAATAATGTCTGGGGAGAATAAATCCACAACCCTTCACAAGGCTAATTTTTTAGAGGGTTGGCCAGTCCCCTATAGTTGAAGGATTGGATAATCATAGGGGCACCCCACCCAGGGCCTTCTCTTCTCTAAGTGCCCCAATGATGGATTTTTTCTTCCTAGAAACCACATCTAGATGAGCTTGGACTTGGGATTTTTCCAAGTGAGATTTTCTACCCCTCTGTTTCCACTCCGAGACTAGACAATATTTTGTAATTCTAAGAGAGGGAGGGTTCATTAAGCTATGCCCTGGCCTTAGATGAAGAAAATATATAGAATATGAGTTTGAGAAAACAAAATTATGGATCTCTTTGATTGAAACAATAGTCGATGAGGTAATTAATGAGGCCAGGGGGAAAATACAAGGGGAAGAGTAGGAAAGGGGAATGTCTCAAGAAGAAGAAATTCTGGTGTCAAAACTAGTTGAGCATTCCCATCCTTTTCCCAAACTAGCAAATGAATCAACTGAAGATGATAAAAGAGTTGAAACATGAAAATTACCTAGCATCAACACTTAAAACATATCAGGTTTCATCGAAAGGGGGTGGAGGAGGTGGCTCAATGTTGAAAATAGCAACAATAAATGATAAAAATAGAATCTAGAAATTCCAGTTTAATTTGTCCTTGAATTAAACTAAGAATTAAAATCGAATTTTATCCTCATAGCAACTTGTAATAATTAACTAGAGTGAGTTGACTTAATTAACTTAGGAATTTTGAGTTGGAAGTCTTTATGAAGTCGTGTGTATGTTCTCCCTATATTATAGGGGTCCAGGATGAGTTAAGTATGAGTTGTAATTAGTTAACTCAGTTTACTGAGTCAATTCAAGTTAAATTAGTTCCAAATTGTTTGAGTAACTAATAGTGATTTAACAGTTAGTTGATGCATCAGTGCACTCAACTAGTGTTACTCCAGTTAACTGAATATTTACTCATCAGAAACTCATGCATGTTGATTCTGAGAAAGACCCATTTGAGACTAGAGTGCATGGACAGTGTACTATTTGTTCTAAATTTTTCTGAGTTGCACTCATAGTGCATGCAATCAGGAACTGAGACTAGATTGGATTGCGCAATTATGGATGAGGAATTTCCCTTTAAATACGGGCTAATTCTCTCAGGAATTGTGCAAAGAATTAGAAGCTTAAAGGCTTGGAAATTTGGATAAGTATTGGCCAAAGGAAGTCATTAGGTGGAGGATAGGAAATACTTGTGCAGGTTAAGCTCAAGGTTGAGTAGAGCATATTGTATTCATCCGAATTCTTTGAACAAGTTTGCAAGGAAATAGGGACTTGGAGAGCAGGAGAATTGGCTAAGTATTGGCCAATACTTTGCTTGTGAGTTGGAGATTGATTTTACTTAGTGCTGGGATTGTTCTTGTGATAACAAGAATTGTAATCTCATCTTGGATTTCTGATTAATGCAATACAAATAGTGGGGTTTTGAACTGTGGATTTCCCCAGGTATTTATTGTGTTATGTGCCATTGATGTTATTCCTCTTGTTGATTACTATTTTTCTCGATCTTTATGTGCTTCCGTTGTAAAGAGTAGAAGTAGATTCTTGTCTTTTGCTTTAGTACATTTGCATGAGCTTGTGAATCTACAGGTAATTCTACACTCAAAACTATTTTGCTCCTTGCACCGACCCAATGCTTCATCATAAATCATGGAACTTGTAAAGGGGCCAACTATCTCCTTCTTTTGACTGGCATGCCTAACTTCCTCTGCTCCAATCGAGTCCTCTTGATGGAGACTTCTTTTTCTGGACAGAGGATCATCCCTAATCACTTTGTTCTCATGGAAAGGAAGGCAGTCATCCTTGATGATGTGCCCAGTCTTATGGCATTACCTACATTGAAAAGGGATCCCTTGATAATCCAAATTCTTATATAACTAACAATTGGGTGATGTGATAGTACTTAGTAAGACCCTATTGCAACAAAGTAAAAAGGTAAAAGAAATGAATTGGGCAATAATTCCTTTGGCTATGTTTGGAAACCCTAATTCCAAAAAAATGAGTGTTTTGCATACAGGAAGTCTTCTTAACCTTGAATTTTTCTGACATTTAGAGGATATGTGTTATATTCATAAATATGTATTTGACACATATAACAGTTGGTTCTAGTTATGGCTAGATTCATCAAAGGATTGGAGTCCCTTGAGAGATGGCATGGATGTGTTCAGTTGCAAGAAACATGCTTAGCACAATGAGGTAAGGTAACTGGTATATTATATATTTCTTTATGCACTGACAATTATGTGTGTATGGCAGTATGATGCAGGGGATTGCATGGAAAAAGAGACTACCATGAAATCTTGAAGAAGGATTAGGTTGAGCTTTCCTTTGGAAGCACCAGGAATCACGAGGATTGAGTCATGGTGTTTATTGAGAGTCTTGTCATTTCAATTCTTTGTTCTTTTTTTGCGCTTAATTTGCAATTTTGTCTATGTCTAGTCTATAACTATACCACTTTGTTCGTGAAGTCATATTGTTATTGGTTTTCATGGTTTTCTTCTTGTTTGTGTTTTCTCTTTCCTTTTATGTCTTGAGGGTATTGGGAATTGGTTGGGAAAGAGGAAAATTAATGGAGATCAGGGAGAGCTGTGTGGTACTTGACAGGTAATGTAAGACCTGGATGAAACTCAGTGCATGTATAAGGGCAGTTGAAGGCAAGAGTATGATTGCCAGTTGGACTGGTTGGGTCCATTGGTCTAAATGGATGATGGCAGGATAGGCATGGAAAAGGTAATCAAGAAAGGTAAGGTGAATGTATTTGAGGCGTCATATGCCTTGGCTATGTTTTGAACTGTTGTTCTTGATGTTGTGCATGTGTTGCACGCATAAAGGGAGTTCTCTTAACCTTGACCTTATGATATCTGGTAATTATATTATGATCATGATTATGTTGATGTTTATATATGCATGCATGTATGTATGTATGTATGTCGTGTCTAATAGGGCCATCATGGATAATGATTGTTTTTATGCTAATGGTTATATGCGTATATGTATATGTGTATGTTGTTATCTAACAGGGTCATCAGGGATCATGATTGTTTTATGTTGATGTTTATATGTATACATGTATGTATGTATGTCGTTGTCTGACAGGGTTACCAGAGATCATTCTCGTGGAGGAATGATTTCTTATGTAGGTGAATGACATGAAAAGGTTCCTAGTTCATGAGGAATCAAGTGGGAAGAGTAGTCATGAAAAATCTATGAGGTCAGTATCATGTGGATATGAATTGATATTGTATGCTTGTATTATGCCTATGTTTGTGTTATTATAGATAACTCTGAGGGATACATTAGCTGAATGAAATCAGTGAGATCTTAGGCATGCTAGGATAAGCATGGATGGCGGAGAGATGCTAGAAGCAAGGTTTTTTGGTAGCACAATCTGGTTTTGGATGTGCAGTGCTACTGTTGTGCATATGATGTATATGTTGCATCTATGATATTGTGTGCATGTGGTGTTGCGTATATATAGTGTGTGTACATGTTGTTTATGCAATGTTATGTACAGGGTAGTACATATAGTGTTGTGTGAATATTTCATATGCAGTGTTGAGCATAGATGGTGCTATGTACATGTTGGATATGTGGTGTTGTGTACATATCGTACTGCATGATGGATATGCAGCATTGTGTGCATATGGTGATGTGCACATGTTGGATATGCAGTGTTGTGTACATATGATGCTATGTACATGTGGTGTTGTGTGCATGTTGTATATGTGATGTTGTGTGCATGTTGTACATATGTACATATGGTGTTGTGTGCATGTGGTGTTGTGTACATGTCGTGCATATGGTGTTATATACATGTGGTGTCATGTACCTGTGCATCTGGTGATGTGTATGCCTGGCGTTGTGTACACATTGTACAAGTGGTATGATGTACATGTGGCATTGCGTACACGTTATGCAGGTGGTGTTGTGTACATATGATGTTTTGTACACATTGGGCAGGTGGTGTTGTGTATAAGTTGTGTTGTGTACATGTTGTACATATGGTATTGGTGTACATGTGGTATTGTGTGCATGTCGTACATGTTGTGTTGCAAGCATGTGGTACTATGTATGTGCATTGTGTAGTTGTGGTATCGTGACATGTGTACTCGTTGTGTTGTACTCTGTATAGTATATGTATTGTGTTATGTTGTACACCAGGCGTAGGTACATGTATTTTGTGGTGCACCATATGTGCTTAGTTAACCTTTTTCTTACTTCGTTGTTTTATAGATTTTATTTTGTTTTGGGCTTTTGTTTTTGTTGATCTCTTAAAGTATCTAATGCAAATGGAAATCCTATTCTAAGGTCTTAAGAATACTTTTAAAGGTCAAGTATGGATGTAGATTTCAAGACAAAGTCTATGTCCCTAATGGTAACTTCCAAAACTTAGCACTTCAAAAGATCTTAAAACATGTTATTTGATGGAATTAGTACTTAAACAAAAGTGTAAGTATGCAGCTACTTCAATCAAGAAAAAGATGAAATACTGATCATGAAATCATTGTCTCTACTATTTGTCTAAATATGGAAATAAAAGTTAAGCTATTGCACTCAAAGAAATAAAAAATTGCAAGGAAAGTAAAACTAAAATCAAATTACACATTCATAATTCGATCCCTCGCCATTAGTCCCACTATGGCTTTCAGAGGTAACCATCAATGATATGAGCAATTTAATATCTAATTGCAGAAAAGTAAAACTAAAATCAGATCACATCAATTCATAGTCTGGTCCCTCGCCATTAGTCCCGCTATGGCTTTCGGAGGTAATCATCAACAACTTGAGCAATCTGATATCTAATTGCAAAAAAGTAAACTTAAAATCAAATCACATCAATTCATAGTATGATCCCTCGCCATTAGTCCCGCTATGGCTTTCGGAGGTAATCATCAACAACTTGAGCAATCTGATATCTAATTGCAAAAAAAGTAAACTTAAAATCAAATCACATCAATTCATAGTCTGATCCCTCGCCATTAGTCCCGCTATGGCTTTCGGAGGTAATCATCAACAACTTGAGCAATATGATATCTAAACTAACTAACAAAGCAAATGAATAAAACTGAAATCAAAGCATAACTGAAATTGAAAAGCTAAAAAAAAAACAAAGTCAGCAGAGAGGTAAATCTCATGTCACTATTTGATGCAAAAACATGTAAAGAAAAAACTAATCTACAATCAACCGGTTGAACACACTTACATGAATTAAAATTGCATGAATGGAAAATCTAATCTATCAAACTTGAAAGCAATCAAATGACATAATGAAATCAAAGCAAAATTACAAAATGATATCTACTCTACCTTACATTCTAATATGCTCCATGACACCTACTTCACATCTCCTTCCATGTTGAGAACATCAAAGCTTTATTCAAATTTTTCAAAATTACAAAGTACAACAAAGCTCTCCAAAGCTTTCAAAAGCCATCAAGGAAGAACTACAAACTCCAAGCTAAATAACTAAAAGCCAAGCCAAGCTAATAAGCTAACAAATGAAGGAGAGAGATCTCCTATTTATACAAAAAAATGAGAAGCCATCTCATTAATGAGAGTCCATGAATCTCTCCCTCTACCTCTAGAGTCCTAATCAAGATAGGAACTGATAAGACACATGTCTTCTTAGACTTACAATACCACATATCCTCATGATCCCATGATTCTTTCCACTCAAATTCGAATTTGGCTTAGAGTGCCACATAAGGGTCTTCTAGAAGCTTTCTTTCAACCTACACATGTCAACAATCTCAACCCATTTGTTAGGTATAAGCATATGCACATTAATTTCTAATTTTTAACCACAAATTCATTTAAAAAACTTAGAATTAATAAATATTGGAAAAACATAAATGTGACCCAATGATAATGAAAGTGGGATGAATGTGATGACATAGTAGTGAAATGGAGGTGATATAATCGACATAATATTCAAAGTGTAATGGAAATGAATGACATTTCAAGACTCAACATACCCGCCAACTGAAGCTATTGCATGTCCTCATGCAATATATATTACATTAACTCTTTTGATCCTTGATCTTTGGCTTAACTTTGCATGATATCATTTGATAACTTCATATTTTTGCAAAGTGTTTTACTTGAATTGCAACATGGTTGGTTCTTGTGTTACAACCATTTTTTTTGTTGTTGTTGCATTCTATTTGATCTTTGAACTTTGCATAATGATATTTTGATTATTGTTGCAAAGTATATCTTTATTGGATTGCATGATGGTTGGTTCTTGTGTGACAACCATGATTTTGTTTGTATCCAATTTATCCTTTAAGAACTTTTTCAAAAGCCATTGTATGCTCATAATAGCAATGTAATAATTAATATATGTTGGAAGTATGTGGGCTCCTGAATATGATTTGGATATGGAAAAATATGAAGATGAATGTATTCCCCCCCCAACTGATGGTATTGACAATTTTATGAAATGAGGAAGAGAAATGTTTTTCCAACAATTATCATTCTATCTTTTTATGGAATTCTATGGTCAAAAGTTAGAAAATGACGTACATTTACTTACACTTTGGAATGGATGAGTTGTATGTGTGGTGGCTGCAAAATTCTGATCATATTCTTCTTCAAGTGGCTGAACAAGAGGAGTCATGGATAAAGAGATAAGATGACTTTTTATTGCTTCTACTAAAACTTGCTGAATCTGCTCCAAAATGCTGAAAATAATAGTCTTCATGTCTTCAAAACTCATTGGCACAATTCCTACTATGTGAAAAGATGTTCTGATGTCGAACATAGTAGGAAATTGTTGACTTAGTGACCATTAATGGATGCCACTAGTCAACATGAGAACTCTCACCATTGATGACAATGAGAGTCAAGATGCCCAAACACATCTTGCTAGGTACGAATGATTTTGCCGATGTCGAGTCACCTAGAAGATCTGACGAACAAGGGACATTAATGTATTCCCATTGTTTGTCAGCATGAGGACTTGCCATTAAGGCATGCAAGCCTCAAGGTGTTTTTACAAAGAACTTAGACTCAAAGGACTATGGACTCAATAATTTGCACTGAAGCAAGGCTTATTTGCGGAATGAAAATGACAGGAAATGGAGGATGAAAATGGAAGATGGCAATGGAGAACAGAAATGGCAATGGGTAATAAGCACATGAATGAGCCTCTTGCTTTTATTTGTGGGTTATGAATGGACAAAAAGAGATGGAAAGTGTATGTGAATGTAAATGGAAAATATGGAGGAAAATGAGATGAATGGTTTATTATGAGGTATGGATGTGATGGATGGATTTGATGGAGACAATAGTATCTGAAAGTTTTTCAAGTGTTTGGATCTGATTTTGCATCAGCATATTTCCTCTTTGTTGTTGATCATCCTCTTATGAAACAAATTGGTCTCTTAGAGAGACACCATTCTCTTGTAGTCATTTGTCCTTCCTCCTGGAACCTGCAAAAAAACTATACTTCTTCTGCAATGGAATGTAAGATTATCAAAGGAGAGAGATGGCCAATCTCTCTAGTTATGATATTTACACACAAAACTAAGAATTTGTATTAATGAAATAAGTTCTTAAAGGGAAAATCAAAAGAATTTATACATGCTTTGGAATTAGTGCCCCAAGTTGAATGTTGCTTATTTTCAGCAATTTATTTCATTATTTTCCATTTCAAACTCTAATGATGGATTTCTCATTGTGTAGATCTTGTTAAGATATTTCCAACGGTACTTAAATCATCAAAATCTGATTTTGTATGAGAAAGATAGGCTGATTTGAACAATGAGGTTTTTTTGGCTGCCGAATTGGACTTTAGCTGCGGAATATGCACGGTTTTTGTAGCTAAAAATCTTGAATACAAAGTTAGCTATTCATCTTTCATTATTAGTCCAAAATTAATCATTACCTTCAGAAAAGTGAGCAAATAACTTATTCATTTCATTGATTCAAAATTATTATTATTATTATTATTTGACATGCAGCGACTTAGTGTGGCGACTCAATGATAACACACAACTTGACTTCCCTTTGACCGGGGTCTTTTTCATTGAATTGGATCAAATGAATAGGACACCATCCATGTACTGACATTTTCCCAGCTACCCATGTGGCTTGTTTTGCTAGATGACACCTGCAACCTAGAGTTTAACAAAAACAGCTGCGGAAAGTTGAATCAGCTGCGGAATCGGGCTGCTTTCCGCAGCTACAAGACAGTCAATCATCAGTTTTGAAATTCAGCACGCAATCCTCCTACTTCTGTATGATCAATAGCAAAATTCATTGGTTCCAAGGCATAGTTCTTAAGGCCGCTGATTAAAGAAATTCTAGAATTTGGATTCAGCCATATGCTAATTATTGTTTTACTCAGATTACTTGAAACCAAAGCATATAATCCACCCTCACTGTAAGCGCAGTTTGATAAATATGAAGTGGAAAATAGTTATGAGCTTGATCGACGCTTTTCATGGGATTATGGGTTGACAGAAGTCGTTGTATTGCAGAGTTTTTGGCTGAAAATATGGTCAAACTGCCAAGCACATCATAACACCTACACATAACTCGTTAATGGAGGCAAAATCCATGAGTATCAACACCTGTGCCGATATTTTAGCAAGTAAAATGCCGAGTCATAGGAATAGCTGTTAGATGGGTGCTTGGAGAAGTGTTGTTATACATTAAAGTCAAAATTAAATGCTAAAAAGCTCCATAACATGTCTATCAATTGGCTGTGAAGAGCCGTATCCAACCAGTTCACGTAATGGAGAGCCGTCTTCAATTGGGCTTACTTGTTAACAGGTGGCAATAAAAGGCAGGAGACGTGGTGGCAAAAGGTGGAAGATGTATAATTAATTATCAGTATGCCATTGATTTCAAATCAGAAGCAGCCGAAAATCAACTGTCAATTAATTAATTGAAATCTCGTTTTTTTTCCTCGCGGCCTGCAAAAATTGGCTCCAAATAACCAAGAAATTCTCTTAAATCGCCACGAATTTCTTAAAATGGTTTCTGGGTTATCTAATTGACCCTACTGGCGAAAAAACCCATGTTTTATTTTTTCAAATTTGCCTCCGTTTGGACAACTCGTGCTCTCAAAGTCTGACATTTTTCTTTGTTTTGCATTTTTTTCTAAATTGCTGTGTTTGAATTTGCAGGTTCATGAGCGTTTTGGAAAATTCTTTGCAGCAGCAGTATGAGTAGTCACAGCAGCGATAAACTACCATATGGAGATTTTCTTTGATTGTATGCGTTTGGAGATAGTATATGTCCGTCAGATTTACCTAGATCAACACCCCTATTTAAGTAATTTTGATCTGCATTTTGAAATTCCACTATTGAGCTCAGCGCTAATGGAATAGACTTTATATTACAGGTTTGTTGAAGTCGAACTGAGGATAAGCATCAATTTGCTGTGGCTGTATGTCACAATTCATTTTCTTGGCTTCTCGTTTCACGGTTTCGATCCTTAATTGATTGTTTATACTCCAAGTGCAATCCCTTGTTATACTTCATTTTGTTTGCCAAAAAAGAAAGCTCTTAGCCCTACCTGGTTTTCATGGAGTAGGCTTTTTCTTTTTTTCTTTTTTCTTTTTTAATTTCCTTATTTTGTTAATAAAATTATATATGTTATATTTCCAAGATTAAAAATATACATATATATTTTACTAAACAAAATAATAAAATTTATTATATTCTTTTTAATGTATATATATATATATATATATATATATATATATAAATTATTTTGTTAATAAAATTATATGTTATACTTTCAAAAATTAAAAATATACATATACATTTCATTAAACAAAACAATGATTTTTTTTTTTTTTTTAATCAATTGAAATGATGAAGTTTATTTTGTCTCTTTTCTTTTTTTAACATAACAATTCTTTTTTTGATCCTCCAGATCACACAAAGTGCAGGAGGAGAGCATACTCAAGAATTATTAATTTTTTTTTTTACATAACAATCCTTTTTCTGATCCTCCAGATCACACAAAGTGCAGGAGGAGAGCATACTCAAGAATTATTAATTTTTTTAGATGTAAGAAATAAGGTCTCCTAATTACACTTCCCCGGCAACGGCGCCAAAATGTCTAGTCAATTTAACGTCTTAAATTGCTCTACATAAATTATCAATCCGGGTATCATAAACTGATGAAGTGTGGTGCACCATATGTGCTTAGTTAACCTTTTTCTTACTTCGTTGTTTTATAGATTTTATTTTGTTTTGGGGTTTTGTTCTTGTTGATCTCCTAAAGTATCTAATGCAAATGGAAATCCTATTCTAAGGTCTTAAGAATACTTTTAAAGGTCAAGTATAGATGTAGATTTCAAGACAAAGTCTATGTCCCTAATGGTAACTTCCAAAACTTAGCACTTCAAAAGATCTTAAAACATGTTATTTGATGGAATTAGTACTTAAACAAAAGTGTAAGTATGCAGCTACTTCAATCAAATAAAAGATGAAATACTGATCATGAAATCACTGTCTCTACTGCTTGTCTAAATACGGAAATAAAAGTTAAGCTATTGCACTTAAAGAAATAAAAAATTGCAAGGAAAGTAAAACTAAAATCAAATTACACATTCATAATTCGATCCCTCGCCATTAGTACCGCTATGGCTTTCGGAGGTAACCGTCAATGATATGAGCAATTTAATATCTAATTGCAGAAAAGTAAAACTAAAATCAGATCACATCAATTCATAGTCTGACCCCTCGCCATTAGTCCCTCTATGGCTTTCGGAGGTAATCATCAACAACTTGAGCAATCTGATATCTAATTGCAAAAAAGTAATCTTAAAATCAAATCACATCAATTCATAGTATGATCCCTCGCCATTAGTCCCGCTATGGCTTTCGGAGGTAATCATCAACAACTTGAGCAATCTGATATCTAATTGCAGAAAAGTAAACTTAAAATCAAATCACATCAATTCATAGTTTGATCCCTCGCCATTACTCCCGCTATGGCTTTCGGAGGTAATCATCAACAACTTGAGCAATCTGATATCTAAACTAACTAATAAAGCAAATAAATAAGACTAAAATCAAAGCATAACTGAAATTGAAAAGCTAAAAAAAACAAAGTCAGCAGAGGTAAATCTCATGTCACTATTTGATGCAAAAACATGTAAAGAAAAAATTAATCTACAATCAACCAGTTGAACACACTTACATGAATTAAAATTGCTTGAATGGAAAATCTAATCTATCAAACTTGAAAGCAATCAAATGACATAATGAAATCAAAGCAAAATTACAAAATGAAATCTACTCTACCTTACATTCTAATATGCTCCATGACACCTACTTCACATCTCCTTCCATGTTGAGAACATCAAAGCTTTATTCAAATTCTTCAAAATTACAAAGTACAACAAAGCTCTCCAAAGCTTTCAAAAGCCATCAAGGAAGAACTACAAACTCCAAGCTAAATAACTAAAATCCAAGTCAAGCTAATAAGCTAACAAATGAAGAAGAGAGATCTCCTATTTATACAAAAAGATGAGAAGCCATCTCATTAGTGAGAGTCCATGAATCTCTCCCTCTACCTCTAGAGTCCTAATCAAGATAGGAACTGATAAGACACATGTCTTCTTAGAGTTACAATACAATTAGTAGATGTGACACATATCCTCATAATCCCATGATTCTTTCCACTCAAATTCGAATTTGGCCTTAGAGTGCCACATAAGGGTCTTCTAGAAGCCTTCTTTCAACCTACACATGTCAACATTCTCAACCCATTTGTTAGGTATAAGCATATGCACATTATTTTCTAATTTTTAACCACAAATTCACTTAAAAGGCTTAGAATTATTAAATATTGGAAAAACATAAATGTGGCCTAATGATAATGAAAGTGGGATGAATGTGGTGACATAGTAGTGAAATGGAGGTGATATAATGGACATAATAGTGAAAGTGTAAAGGAAATGAATGACATTTTCAAGACTCAACAAGGTGTATACATTGTGTGGTGTCATACGTTGTGTGTGGATGTATGTGTTGTGATGTACATTGTGTATGTGCACGTGATTGAAGAAAAGAAAATGAATTGGGTTTTTGCTGGATGTGGCAACCGATCTGGTGTGTACAGAAAGAGCAAAGGCAGAAGTAAGGATTGATGAAGGATAAGTATTAGTATTTTATTTCAGTTTTATTATGCATGTGATCTATGATTTTACTTATGATGTTTGCATGTGATTTATATTATGGTTTATAATGGTTTCATGCAATTCATGATTTTAAATTATGATGTTTGAGTTTGAGCTATCCTATTGTGATATGTTTATACATGATGATTTCGTCAAAGATGTGGGTTTGACTTGTTGTGACAAGAAGTGAACATAATTGCAAATGTACCTTGTTGACGGGCTACCAATGAGGTATGATTTGAAGTTATTTCAATTTATTTTAAATCTAATGGAAATTATGTGCTTGGTACAGGAAAGCATGAAATGCCCAGTTGGGTGGTCAAAACTAACGGCAAGCATTAGTAGAAACATCATAAGGAATTGTAACAGGAAATAGTATGTTGGTAAAGCACTTCAGGAGCAGGGCCATTATAGGACACTGGTACCCAATAGTGTTCATTGATTGCCATGAGCATGCTATGACTGGTATGATGGTTTTAAGGTAGGCATATGCCTTGGTTTTTGGACCTTCCGATGCGAGGAAACCTTATCGAGGGATGGACTACCCAGGATGGGGGTGCCAGCGAAACTTGGAAGGTGTGTAACTACATGGAAGGGGTGATCGAATTTCCCGAGGGACTATGTAGCAAAGAAGGGAAGGTCGGGGCCATATTTGTTTTGGTCATTAGCATTTCCATATGGAATCAGATGAACATTGGGAGTGTGCCTTGGAACAATGAGTCGGTAACTGTTCACTGAGAGGACGAGTGGCATAGGATTATAGAACTAGAAATTGGTTGTAGATTTGACCTTACAATGGATTCTGAACTTCCTACGAAGGAGGTGAATTATGGTATTACTTTGAGCCTGGTGGAGGTGTGAGCCTATGGACTCCCTTGTTGCGGATGCAGGCATCGTATCCTATTATTTGTCGGTTGAGAAAATGTACATATGTGTATATGTGTGTATTATTGTAAACATTGTATTGAGCTAGATTTATAAAGCTCCATAGACAGTATGATTATTTGTTGGGTGAAGAAAATGTGTATGTGTGTATTTTTGGCATTATGACACTGGCTTGGCATTATGGCATAGGTATTGTCCTTGATGGCAACTCACTCGAAAATCACTCAGATGACAGTTTAGGATCACAGGCTCTCCGAATAAAAGAAAAGGAGGTATACGCAGGTTCCCGTTAACCAAGCCGCGTATACACGCGGATTAATAGACCAAAAGGCGCATATGCGTATACATGCACTTTCATGCACAGAAAAGCAGGTACAGTTTGGAAAACTTGATTTTTGGTCCTTGTGATTTTGATCTTTTATATTTGGTGCATGACTTGATCTGTAAATTTGATGATCTGGGTAAAACTGATATCTGAATAGTTGAAAAGGTTAAATTACCTTTTACAGATTTGTACGCAGGTTCAGCACAATAAAGGTGCATATACACATTGGTTCGGTAATTCAAAACTGTGTATACGCAGGTTTGTCTTGATATAAGAGCGTATGCACGCAGGTTCTACATATTGAAGTACCGTACATCCCATAAAATATGTTTTAGCTACTTCTGTTTATTGTTGTAGTGTTCTGGTTTCAAGATTGGTTTCTGGTTACTGTTACTATATTCTAGTTACAACATTTAGAGAAGTGATTGTTTGATTCAGTTTTGGTTAGTGCAAGGGAGATTGATTGATGCAGATATATTTTGATGTTTGATTGATGCTATTGATGGATCTAGCCTAAAAATTTATGAAATGTGGTCCCTGGAAGAAAAGAGAAGGTTGTAGCCTTCTATAGGCCAGCACCTACGTCTTAGTACATCAACTAGTACAAGAGCTAAGGGGGTTGTAGCTCCCTTCTAGGAGAATCTGGAGAACGAGAGAAGGTTGTAGCCTTCTGCAGGTAGAAGCCTGCGTACTGGTATAAGACTCCACTAGTACATAAACATTGTAAAAAAAAGTTTCTTATTAAAAGAAGATAGAGACGAATTGCAGCAGGTGGTTTTCACCCACATTGGGTTTCCACCTTATATCTTGTGTTCTTTTGTGTGACTGTCTGCTCTGTTTTACTGTACCTGGTTACTATTTATATGGTTCTGATGCACAGATTAATGATCAACATCTGAAGAATAAATTAAATTATAAGTCTGCAGGTTATACACTAGTTTCTTTAACTATAGTTGCGTATATACGCATTTTTCACTAACTGAAGTAGCGTATACAAATCTGATTGTGAAATGAAAAATAATTGACTTGCTAATACTGATTCACCCCCCCTCTCAGTATTATTTCCAACAATTGGTATCAGAGCAGGTCCTTCAGAAGAAGCTTGATCACTTGAAGGAAGATCTATCATCATGAGCAACTACGAAAAAGAGGCATCCATCTGGCCACCAATTTTTGATGGGAGCAATTTCATCTCTTGGAAGGTAAGAATCACAGCCTATCTTCAATCTCTTGGAACAAAATTTTGGAATATCATGGAAGGAGGATACACATTTCCAGTAGCAACTCCTACATATATGGCAGGTAAAAAGCAGTATGAAACAAATGCAAAGGTTGTCAATACTCTATTGGGGAGTCTGTCACAATCAGAATTCGTCAAGGTTATGTAGCTCAAAACCGCCAAATAAATATGGGACAAGATCGTTCTAAGCTATGAAGGAGATGATCAGGTAAAATGTGCAAAACTACAATCTCTCAAAATTCAATATGAAACTCTCAAAATGCACAATGATGAGATTGTTAATCACATGAAAAATCTGGGTGAATAAATAAAAGAAGTCACTTTAGTTGGAAAGGTTCTATGATCCTTGTCTTCTAAGTTTGAATCAAAAGTTTATGCCATAGAAGAAAAGCAGAATATTCAAATTATTACTATGTCACAGCTGCACGGAATCCTAACTGCTTTCGAAATGAGAAAAGGGGGTCCATAAGACATGAGAGAAGCCGCATTCAAAGCTTCAAGAAAAGGAGAATACAATGAGTCAGAACATATGTCAGAAGGAGAAGAATCAAATTTTGTCAGGAACCTTCAATGGGGCTCTGAAAGATTCAGAGGTAAGTTACATTTCAAATGCTTTGCTTGTGGAAGAGTCGGTCATTATGTAGCCAAATGTCCTCATAAATATAAGCTTGATAAAGGTAAGGAATCGATTAAATGGAATAGAAAACAGAATGTAAGTAAGAAGAGCTATTATACACATGAAGACAACGATGGACTTTCAAATAGTGATGAAGATGAACATGGTAATGATTATAGACTTTTGATGGCTTTTGAAGATGATGATTTCTTGGATGCTATAAATGAAGATGATCTCTATGAAGAAATTTCTAAACTTAAAATCTGTTTAGAAGAAAAGAGTATGATTATAGATACTCTGACATTCCAACTTGCTGAAAGGGAAAAATACAATGAAAAGTTAGAATGTGAAATTGTGGGACTTAGAAAAGATATTGAGAAAACAAAAGCTCTTAATCTCAAATTTGCTAAAGGATCTGAAACTTTAGATGAGATTATCAAAGTGCAGCGTTCTCCTCTAATAAAAACAGGTCTTGGATATACGGAAGAAGCATCTCAAGTGCAGAAGCCATCCACCTCCAAAAGTTATCTTGAAGCAGCAAGGAGAAGTGAACAGGTTGACAATCATCAGCAAAGGCATAAAGCGGATCATCAGGTAAATCGGGGTCAATCTAATTCAAGGATGAACAGAAGCTACAACCAACCACAGGTAAATCATTCCCAATTTGCTTCAAGAATGAATGTCAATGGAAACTACAATCACATGGTCAGTAGATTTGATAATCGCAGGAATTTCTTTAATGGCCAATGTTTCTCATGTCATAACTTTGGACACAAAGCTACTCAATGTGTTGCCTACAAGACCATCATGACTAGGGAAACACAAAATCAAAGGAGTATGACTGGGATCATGAAGAGGACCTTCAATAATTTCTCTGCTCTTGAAAATGAAATAGAATGCTCTATTTGTAACAACTTCGGTCATGAAGATTCTGAATGCAGGAGTAAGTTTCGGCAACCATCTCAGAAGGAGAAAGCTTCATTGGGTCCCAAAACATGGAGAAAGAAAGAACCGCAAACAGAAAGATGTGGTATAGCCTTATATGCAGAAGGACAGTAAAATCAGTGGTACATTGACAGTGGATGCTTGAAACATATGACAGGTGATAAAGAAAAACTTCAGTGATATAGTGCCTTAGAAAAGGAAAGGAAGGTCTCATTTGGAAATGACACCCCTGTACTCATAAAAGGTAAAGGCCCTGTTCTTTTAAAAGAAAAGGTCAAAGCTGGAAATGTTATGTATGTTGATGGCTTAAAGCATAATCTATTGAGTGTTAGTCAAATGTGTGATCAAGGAAATGAGGTAGTATTTCGATCAAATAGATGTATTGTTCGTGAGCTTCATACAGGGGAAACAGTGATCAAAGGCATAAGAACTCCAAATAATTTATACATACTCAAGGGAGGACAACAACAATGTTATCTAAGCAAAAATGATGAACACTGGCTATGGCACAGAAGATTGGGGCATCTGAGCTTCCCTTAGATAAGGAAAGCATGAAAGCAAACCAGAACACATTTCCCTGAGAAGGAAGGATCAGCTAATAGGCCACTTGAACTTGTCCATACTGATTTATGTGGTGCATTAAGGAAAAAGTCACCTCAAGGAGAAGAATATTTTATATTGTTCATTGACAATTTTTCTAGGATGTGTTGGATAGGACTTCTAAAGCATAAAGACAAAGCTTTCGAAAAGTTCAAAGCTTTCAAAGCCTTGGTTGAAAATGAATCAGATCGCAAAATCAAATGTCTTAGGTCTGATCGAGGAGGGGAATTTACCTCGGATGAATTTTTCGACTTTTGTGAAGAACATGGAATAAGAAGGGAATTTTCTACTGCAAGGACTCCTCAGCAAAATGGAGTGGTAGAAAGGATGAACAGAACGGTTCAACAAATGGCTCGTGCTATGCTTGATGAGTCTGGAACTCCTGCAACCTTCTGGGGTGAAGCTGCATTTGCTGTTGTTACTATTCTCAACAAAACAAATGTCCGGGTAAACAACACTCAAACTCCTCATGAACTTTGGTATGGTAAGACTCCCACTATAAAATACTTCAAAGTTTTTGGAAGCAAATGTTACATCAAAAGGACTAATGAAAAGCTTGGCAAGTTTGAACCTAGAGCAGATGAAGGCATTCTCCTTGGTTACTCTTCCCGAAGTAAAGGATATAAGTGTTACAATAAAAGACTTGGTAAAATTGTTGAAAGTATTGATGTGGTGATTGATGAAGCAGGCAACAATCCAAAACAGATAAAAACCGAAGATTTTGAAGATGATGAGGACTATCCTTCAACATCAAATCAGACTAATGATGAAGAAGAAACCTATGAGGCACCAAAAGAACAGATAAGGGTAGAAGAAAAGACTCCATCCAGGTACGTCCAGAAGAACCATCTAGAGACTCAAATTTTGGGGTAGAAAGAGGCAGGTGTACAAACAAGAAGAACTATTACAGAAGCTTCAAGCTATCTAGCATTGCTCTCCTCCGTTGAACCACGAAATGTTAGTGAAGCATGCAAAGATGAATGCTGGGTCAAGGCCATGAATGAAGAACTTGAGCAGATTGAAAAGAATAACACTTGGGAGTTGGTTCCTAGACCAAATGATAAGAATGTCATAGGGACAAAATGGATATTCAAAAACAAGCTGAATGAAAATGGAGATGTTATTAGAAACAAGGTCAAACTTGTTTGTAAAGGGTATGCTCAACAAGAAGGTATAGACTTTGAAGAAACTTTTGCACTGGTTTCCAGACTTGAAGCCATAAGAATGTTCCTCGCTCTTCTAGCTTTTAGAAGTTCAAAGTATATCAAATGGATGTGAAATCTGCCTTTATAAATGGAGACTTAGAAGAAGAAGTGTATATTGAGCAACCAGATGGATTTATCCTTGGAAATGATCCAAAACTTGTATGCAGACTCAAAAAGGCTCTCTATGGTCTTAAACAGGCTCCAAGGGCTTGGTATTATCGTCTGGACAAATACCTTCATCAACAAGGTTTTTCAAAAGGATCAATAGATAGAAATCTATATATAAAAATTGACAATGATAAATTACTAATACTTGTTGTGTATGTTGATGATATCATCTTTGGTAGCAATGAAGAAGACATGAGTCAAAAAATTTCCTTGGTGATGCAAAAAGAATTTGAAATGTCCCTGCTTGGTGAGCTCACATACTTTCTTGGTTTACAAGTCCAACAAAACAAAGACGATATCTTTCTATCACAAACCAAGTACCTCAAGTAGATCTTGAAGAAATATGGCATGGAAGAGTCGAAACCAGTATGTACCACTATGGTAACAGGATGCAGCCTCAGCGCAAATGATGAATCAGCAGCAGTACATCAACCAACCTATAGATCCATGATTGGTAGTCTACTCTATCTAACAGGTACTCGACCAGACATCATGCATGCAGTTGGAATAGTCGGAAGATTTCAGGCAAATCCAAAGGAAACTCATCTTCAGGCAGTTAAAAGAATTTTCAAATATCTTCAAGGAACTCAAAACTATGGCTTATGGTATCCTAGAGATACTGATCTCACACTTCATGCATATACAGATGCAGATTGGGCAGGAAGCATGGATAACAGAAAAAGCACTAGTGGTGGTGCATTCATTATGGGATCCAGATTAGTGCCTTGGTTCATCAAGAAACAAAGTTCAGTTGCTTTATCTATAGCTGAAGCAGAATATGTGGCTACTGCATCTTGCTGCACACAACTCCTTTGGATGATGCAAACATTGCAAGACATTCAAATCACTTGTACTCCACCCATCTCCATTCTATGTGATAATACAAGTGCAATCAACATTTCAAAGAACCCTGTCATGCATTCCAAGACTAAGCACATACCTATCAAATATCATTTTATTTGGGAACAAGTGCTTGAAAAAAAGGTCAAATTGGAGTATGTTCCCTCCAAGGAATAGGTTGCTGATATATTCACCAAACCTCTGCCAAGAGAGACATTTGAATACCTCAGACAGAAGCTGGGAGTAGTTGATGCATCATCTTGTTGTTGACACTTATCTGTTTCAAAGAACAGTGGTTGTACGCGAGTTTCATGAAGCGTATCCGCGTACATACGCAGGTTTATGTGGATACAGTCGCGTATATGTTGGTTTGAAGAATATCAATGGGTCAGACTCAGGATGAAAAGAGTCTGATGTGGGTCTGATCATCTGGCACAGGTTCAGGGGGAGCATATACTTCTAATAGTGCATTATTGGCATTACCTGGGTATAATTTCACAGTTTTTTTTTTTATTCAGGTGGGACAGGTGCAGAGGGAGATCATGGTTGCTGGTCTGGATGGTGATTGACAGATGTTGTTGATGATAGTTGTTGATGACTATCATAGTCCTGTCTTAGATACTTAGTCTCTATGTCATGTATTTCTTTTATTATCAGGGTCATGTAACGACCTATCTTGTTTCCCCACTATGCCTAGGATGGATGATGTAATGTTCTTGTTTTTATCATGTATAAGCTTTTGGTGTATCCCCACTTGGTTGGGTGGATGAGTCAATGTTGGTATATCCCCACTTGGTTGGGAGATGGATGTATGTATAAGTCTTTGGCGATAGGAAGGTCATTTATGATGTATAGAGTCATGTTCTTTCTTGTAGAACATCTTTTTTCAGACCTTGCTTACAGTGAGGGGGAGCATGAACAGCACACTTCAGCAGAGCAGAGATTTCAGCATGTACTCAAGGGGAGCATAACCCTTTGCCCTTGATGACAAAGGGGGAGAGTGACTTGGGGTTGCCATCAAGTCCAAAGGGGGAGATTGTTGGCATTATGACACAAGCTTGGCACTATGGCACAGTTATTGTCCTTGATGACAACTCACTCGGCAAATCACTCAGATGACAGTTCAGGATCACAGGCTCTCAGAATAAAGGAAAAGGAGGTATATGCAGGTTCCCATTGACCAAGCCGCGTATACACGTGGATTAATAGACCAAAAGGTGCGTATGCGTATACACGCACTTTCATCAACAGAAAAGTGTGTACAGTTTGGAAAACTTGGTTTTTGGTCCTTGGTATTCAGAACTATGGTTTTGGACCATGGTATCTCGTCCAAAGTGTTGAACCCAGGTATTTGGACCCAGATATTGGTTCAAAATGGTTTTGGACCATGGTATTGAATAAGGCCTAAGACTATAAAAGGGGAAGGAGATCATTAGGCAAAGGCACTCAAGGATTGAATATCTTATGAAGAGCAAGATCTAATATATTGGTCATTGGGTTATGGTGCATAGCTGAATCTGAATCAAGGAGGAACCTGAGCACTAGAAGAAGGATAAGTTCTATTGATAGGTCAAGATCTTAAAGCTTGAAGAGAAGTATCTTTGTGTGATTTTGATCTTTTATATTTGGCGCATGACTTGATCTATAAATCTGATGATCTGGGTAAAACTGATATCTAAATAGTTGAAAAGGGTAAATTATCTTTTACAGATCTGTACGCAGGTTCAACATAGTAAAGGCGCGTATACACGTTGGTTCGATAATTCAAAACTATGTATACGTAGGTTTTCCTTGATATAAGAGCGTATGCATGCAGGTTCTACATATTGAAGTAGCGTACATCCCATAAAATATGTTTTAGCTACTTCTGTTTATTGTTGCAGTGTTTTGGTTTCAGGATTGGTTTCTGGTTACTGTTACTGTATTCTGGTTACAACAAATAGAGAAGTGATTGTTTGATTCAGTTTTGGTTAGTGCAATGGAGAAGTGATTGTTTGATGGATGCTATTGATGGATCCAGTCTGAAAATTTATGAAACATGGTCCCTGGAAGAAAAGAGAAGGTTGTAGCCTTCTGTAGGCCAGCATCTACGTACTAGTACATCAGCTAGTACAAGAGATAAGGGGGTTGTAGCTCCCTTCTAGGAGAATCTGGAGAATGAGAGAAGGATGTAGCCTTCTGCAGGTAGAATCCTGCGTACTGGTATAAGACTGCACCAGTATAGAAACATTGTAAAAAGAAGTTTCTTATTAAAAGAAGATAGAGACGAATTGTAGTAGGTGGTTTTCACCCACGTTGGGTTTCCACCTTATATCTTGTGTTCTTGTGTGTGACTGTTTACTCTGTTTTGCTCTACCTGGTTACTGTTTATATGGTTTTGATGCACAGATTAACGATCAACACCTGAAGAATAAATTAAATTATAAGTCTGTAGGTTATACGCTAGTTTCCTTAACTACAGTTGCGTATATACGCAGTTTTCACTAACTGAAGTAGCGTATACCAATCTGATTGTGAAATGAAAAATAATTGACTTGCTAATACTGATTCATGCCCCCGCCCCACCGCCCCCCCCAAGTTTTATTTCCAACATGTATATGTGGTCATTAATGTATACCGTAATGAGATGTGTTATAAAGCTCTAGTAAATGGTAATTTTGTCATGTTTTAGCAGATGGTCATTGTAAAAAATGCAATGAGCTATGTTATAAAGCTCCATGGGCAGTATGTTTTGTTTTCGGCGGTCTTGTTGGTTATAGGTGTCATTGAACACCAAGGATGGTGTTCCCCCAAGGGGGAGGGTTCTGTAACAGCCCTGGTTAAAAATCCATATAAAAATATATAAGACCACAGTCATGAGACACGTATTCCAAGTTGAATGGTGGGAAAAACATCCTAGTGGGTGTTCACTTTAGTTTATTACATCTAAGGAAAGTAGAAAAGGCAATGGCTAAGGCTTTGGAAAGGCATGAGCCATTTATTGGCATTTTATTTATGAAAATAAAGGAAATTAGGAGAAAAGGAAGGTGAAACATCACTGGTTGCATGTGAGGAGGAAATTGAAGGAAAATAATGGAAATTGAAGAAAATGGAGGTCTAATTGATAAAAAGGCTTCTGGGGATCATTTGGAAAGATTTTCTTGACAGGTTTTGGTGGCATCCTCTTCTATTCTCTCTCTCTTATACTCTTGGACACTTAGAGTTTTCTTGGAGAACTCTTAGAGAGTGTGGCATACTTGGAGTTTTGGAACAAGAAGACAAAGCAAAAGTAGGAAAGCATAAGAGGACATCAGGATCAACAACTACAATGGGTTTTTCTTGCAGGTATCGAGTTTCATGTATGTTTTCCTCACTAGTTCTGGCATGCATGGCACATGCATGTGGTTTCTTGGTTATGATATTTGATTGGCATGGAGGATTGCATGAAATGATAGTGGATTTGCCTAGCCTTGCCATTTCCTGGATAACCATGGTTTTGTGGGTTCATTTCTTTGTTTTTCTGGTTGGTTCTCATGTTTCCTTTAGATTGGATTGAGTTATTAGTTCTTGGAGCCTTGGTTGGACAAACACTTTGAAAGCCCTGTAATGGCTTGGGTTAAGTTATTAGTCTCAGAGCCTTGGTTGGAAAAACACTATGGAATCCCTGTAACATCTTCGGTTGAGTTACTAGTCCTGGAAGCCTTGGTTGGAAAAATGCTCTGGAAGCCCTTGGTGGGTTGAGTTACTACTCTTGGAAGCCCTGGTTGGAAAAAATCTCTAAAAGCCCGGAAAAAACTATGGGTTGAGTTACTAGTCCTAGAGCCTTGGTTGGACAAGCGCTCTGGAGCCCGACATCAATCGTGGGTTTACTTAATAGTATTGTAAGCCGAGTTGGAATAAATGCTTTGGAGCCTTGGAAGGCTTGGGTAGAGACCAATCTGATGATGGTTTTGTGATGTCTGGCCGTGAGGTGGAATCATTGTTTGATGTGTTGAGGTGGTTTGGCCTCTGGAAGCCCTGGATGGTTTTTATTAATGTGTTTTATGAGATCCCACATTCATGCTTGGAATATGGTATAGGGGTGATTAGCTGAAGAGAGACTTGGCTCAGCCAATCTACGGTCGAGTGGAACGTGGTAGTCACACACCGGGTTGGATTTTGCATCATTAATATGAGGTTATTTCTTCTTGTTATTTCATGAGTATTATACTGGTCTATATGTGGATTATATGGTTGTTGTTTCCTTGGTATTTCTGTTGTTATTATGTTGGTTATGCACATGTATTATGACCGTGGCTATGTATGACTCTCATCATGTTTTTACTTGTAAATGAATGAACAATGTATCTCTGGCCTAATGGATGAAATTGCATTTAATGTGTTGAGGCATCAATGCCTCATAGCGAATATGAGATAAGTATGAGACCCCTATGCTTAGATTTGTTGTTTAAACCTGTAGATTACATATTTGTGACATGTTTTATGAAATGCCTGTCATGGCTAGTAGGGGTTCAGTCAAGCCCTTATTCAAGTGATTACATTTGTATCATTATTCCATTGTTATCTTTCTCTTCTGAAGGTATCATTTAGTTCTGGGAAATGACATGGGATCTGGGACTTAAAAAGTGGCTCAAATCTCGGAGATGCGGGCACAACACTGGGCAAGAAAGTCCTTGGATGTTGGCATACCATGTTGTTGGAGCATCCAGAGCCCTCTCGACTCATGCATGCCCATATCATGGGAGCTTTCGGGGATTAATTGGTCTAAAAACTCAATGGGACCCAGGGGCTGGTTACCTGAGAGGTTGGCATGGTTCTTGGGATTCATTGTTGCTGATGTGGAAGGTCTATATGGTGTGTTTCCATCAGTTCCAATTCCTTAAGGTGACTTAGGAGGTCGAATCATATCATAGTAACTTCTCATCACATGTTTACCTCAGTTAGTCGGTTACTTGGGTAGATGTGGGAGGAGGGTGTTACATTGTTTCTTGTGAGAAGACTACAAGCTTCATAGAGGTTAAAATTTCATGAAAGGAGATAACCCCAGCGAAAAATATCAATTCCCTCTTGAACCGAAATTCTTCTATTTGCTAATTCTTACTTGATAATTGTGATTTCATTTTGGGGGGGAGGCTCGATCCATTCATTACATGACTTCCAAATATACCAATGGGAATTGCAAGGGGATGAGTCCCAGTAATGTGCAACCAAGATTTATCCCCTGGAGATGAGAGAGTCCTTGGTTGGGTGGAGTTGTTAATTTTGATGTAATTTTGGATGCCATGAGTTATCCTAGAAGAGTGCACTATTATCGTTTTTTATTTCCCAAAAGCTACGCTCCTAGACAAGATGTTTTTTGTTGCAAGCAACATTCCATATATGAGAACCCCTTATGTTTCCTGTCATTCTAATGAGTTGATATTCCTAGGTATTGGGGGCATACTTACATTTCCACATTTTGTTGCATAGAGCCTTTGGGTATTTGATCTATCTCTGCCAATTCTTAGCACTTAAGGCTCTATTAAGTATATATGGGTCATGAAGACCACGACCTTGTCCTTTTTTCATAGGATAGATTTTGTACCATGCAACTAGAACTCATCTTTGGTCTCTTTTTGCCCACCACTAAATGAAGTTGTGTTGAATATTTCTAATATTGTTCAGGATGGATTTGGGGGTTGTCATTGCTATGCAAATATATGTGGGGAGGTATTGAAGGATAAGTTTGAGTAAGATCAAGTGATCATCTAGATTGAGTGATCTGAAAGCCCAACAAGAAAGTTTTGCTTCAAATTTAAGAAGACTATTTTCCCATACCTTTTTCCAAAGAGGATTTCTAGTTAAAGGGGCTCCCAAGTATTTCGATGGAAGATTTATCCTTTGAAAATCAATCAAAAAAGATATGTGAATTTGGAAAACCAATGGGGTATTCAAAAAAGAATATTTGAAATTTCTCCATGTCAATGGAGGTTCTCAAAGCACCAGAGAATTATTGAAGGACGTTTCTAAAGGTAGTGGCTTCTTTGATAGTTGGGATTCCCAAGACAAGAGTATCACCCAAAAGCTACTCATGTGAGGAAAAGAGATCATGGGAACTAAGAGGAAGACCTTTTAGCTAGCTAAGTTCTAGGGTTGAGTTGATATATCTACCCAACCCTTCAACCATGAGGAGAAATATATAAGCGAAAATGGGGTCTTATTTCCTAATACCCCTTGAGGAGACAAAAGTGGGAGAGGGAGACCCATTAACTAGGATGGAGAAGAAAATTTTGTAGATGAGGGATAGAACCTAATGAATCTATCTTTCTACAAACACAAAAGTCATGAGCATGTGAAAAATAAATCAGATAGCTCAATTTGTCAAATTATTTTGGTGTGTCAAGTTTGATGAGTATACCTAGAGACTTATCATAATTAAAAGAGTGAATGTGTTCATGTGATAGTATTATTTTGTAAATAATTTGTCTTCCTTTCACATAACCATTTTTCTTAGGAGAGATAAGTGAGGGGAGAATGGGTGTTAGCCAATTTATGATAACTTTGGAGATGATTTTATAGATAACATTACATTGGGAAATAGGCCCAAAATAACCACCCTACTTACTCTGTCAGTGCTCTTCTTCCCCATGGACCTTGAACTACAGTGGGGCTATATGGAATATGGGTACACTAGTAGAGTGAAATTGATCTTTCAAAATAGGAGGTTCCCCCCCAGTGAAACTTCGCTCACACTAAACTCACAACAATTCTCTTGGTAGCCACTCAAAAAAGCAAAGTATCATTAGGACATTTATCTTGCAATAGGGTGCAAAATGTGAGCTTCCTCTTTGAATAGAAGGTTTTATACATGCCACTTGGGTTCTCTTTCAAAAGTAAGTATTTCCATTAATTCAAAATTTTGATTATTCACCCATCCAAGTGTTAGAATTTTTTTGGGGATCTCGAGAAATTATTTTTCTTACTTTCTTTTTTGTTTTTTAACTAATTTCTCTCACCCACACATGTTTCCCTATTTTTTTCTCATAGTTTTCCCTTGATCCCAAATTATACTCTCTATTTTGATGCTTAGGTGTTTAATCAACTAGAGTCAGCAAGTAGGTATCAAAGTCTTGTCCCCAACTACCACCTACTTTCTCTCAATTCAATCTTAATTGGATAATTTTAAATTATGTTTCATTCACGAGGAGATTCTCTCATGAATTTATTGTTCCCTTTTTTTAATTTATTCCTTTTTAATTTCATGCACACTTCCCCCTTTCTTATTGCAATTATGTATCATCCATTTATTTGTCCCTATTTTCCAATTTTAGAGTTTATTACTCTCCATATTTTAGGATAATTTATATTTTCTAAAGGTTTATTTTATTACGAATATTTTCCTAAGAGTGAGGATGATCCGAGGGAATACTTTATTTATATTCAATTCTAGCTCTAGAAGTATAACCTTATTTTCCCAACCCCAAACTATAACCTTTCAATTGAGAATTAATTTAATTATTATTTTTATCAGTCTCATTTCTTTTAGTGTTTTAATTCATCAACATGAGCATTAATTACCTTCAATCTCCTAATGTCGAGGGTGTCAATTCAGTTTTGCGATTCAATTAATTCCTCACAAACTTCTAATGGTGCCACACCACTTACACTTTAGACATATGTGACTAAAAGAGGGGAACATTGACACAATGATGGAGGTCATTGTTAACTAATAGGTCGTCTTCTATTATGAGACTAATGGAACTAAGGATTAGGGATTACATCTTGATGTGCACCCTTTAGTAAAGTCTCATGAGTGACAAAATTTGTAGTGCACCCTCACGGCATCATGAACTTTGAGGTGAGGAAATCTTGACACTCTCCAGCCTAAGTCACAGTAGGGGTGCTGGCAAAGGGGAAGCAGGGATATTGTCTCACCCCTTCCATGAAAGTTAAATCTACTACATGCAACCCCATCACCCATATGTGAGCCCTTAATCCAAGCACCTAATCTATGTCTCAAGAACATTAACATGTCATAAGAAATCAATATACAATATCCACAAATTGAATTCTAGCATCAACAATGCTCAAATGACCCAAACCAAAATTGTTATCCCATCACACATGTGTGCCAAGGTGGTATATTTCCACACTTAAATAATTGTTAGTAACATCTAATCACAAAAACAATCATAAAATATATAATTTTGATAGACATCATTGAAGTCATCAATAACCACATATACCATAACTATCAACATAATGTAGACTAAAGCTGGAATAAGTACATCACTAGTCATCATCACATTAGTAATAATGATAATGGGATCATCAAAATTTGATGTCCTCCAATAATAATGGATATGTCATAAAGTTATCTCAAAGTTAGGATAATTCAAATCTCAGGTCAACTAGAGTGAGGCACTACACCATGGCTCACATGGCACCTTACTAAACTTTGCAAAGATGGAGGTGTCCCACTTCATCTGTCACCTTTTCACATGGCATTCATTTATTGGTTATGAAATCATGTGTGGTTCATTCTCCAGTTCTTCCCACAATATGCAATTTCCAATGGTTGATCCTGCAGTAGATCAATGGCTCGCAATTCATATTATTCATATTACAACATAGACGATGGTTTGTGGTAAGTTTCACTTCTGGTGAATCTAATGGCCATGATTAACTTGATATGATAGTCCAAATCCATATCATATTGTAACATGCATGAGGGTTTAGGAAGAGTTTCATTATGATGGATCCAATAGTCATTATGAACTTGATATAATGGCCCATATTCATATGGGATTGCAACATGTGTGCAGATTAAGACCAAGTTTCACTTTTGATAGATCTAATGACCATGATCAACTCAATATAATAACCCATATCTATATTGGATTTCAACATGTGCATAAGTTAATACCAACTTGCAATTCCAAAGGACCTAACAACCACAATCCACTTGATCCAATGGCCCAAATCTATATTGGATTCCAGCATGTGCACGAGCCAATTCCAAGTTGTATTTATGATGGATCTAACAACCATGATCCACTTGATCCAATGGCCTAGATCTATATCATATTTCAACACGCGCGCAATTTACTATAAAGTTGCAGTCTAATGGATCTAATGGTTGACATCCAAGAAAAAAAATAACACCTTATATTGATATCAGATACAAAGAAGTGAGGGGGTTTAAGCCCATAACCATTCACTTAATTTTTTAATACCTATATTTTATCATTCCCAGTGGTTTTTTTTCCTTTGAATTCCATGCCAGATTGACAATTTCACCCATTTCAAATGGTGTTTTCATAGCATACCTTCCGAGTGCAATATGGTTTATACTATTATCATTCCATTCCATGAAGCTATTACCCCTATGAAAAACTATTCAACCACTACATACCCTTAAATAATAAATTCTAGGAATGCATGTCTAGTTAGACTATTTTATCAAATAGTTTGTAGGAATGCTCTTTAAATTCCACGTTTTCACTCTATCTTTGGCCTGTACAAGCCAAGTGTTGCAATTTGGGCTTTTCTACTACTTTGTAACACCCTTAGTCATCCATTATGGTGTATCACTACTTTTCTGGCCTAATCTTTCTAAATTTTTTCCTTTAATTCGATTTATTGTAGCATTGATCAAGCATACCTAATGAATTTTACCATGAAATGCATTCATGTACAAGAATATAATTGCATGAATGGAACCATTTACATTTATATTCACATGGAACACATTAAAATACATGAATATACATAACATAAACCATATAAGCATAAAAATGAACACTTTCCTTTTAAAGAAAGCACTGACTGGTTGTAGATGTCAAACGTTCCACCCAACCATAGACCATACTTCTCATAATCTCTCAACAACAAGCCACCCTTGAGTCAGGGACACAAATCCATAAGCACAAAGGCTTACCTATAGCCAACTATGGAATCTAACTAATGTTGAACATGATTGGGGCCATGGCACGAAACTCCAGTAGCCTCCCACCAACAATCTTGCATCCCTCGTCATCCCACACAACCCAAGGTAGTACACCCCCTTCTTTGCACCTGTGATCCATCAAGTTATGTCACTAACCTTCTATGATTTTCCAACCCAACCAACAAGGGATTCCTCAGAGCCTTGTGGATAATAGGAGTTCCAAATTTCCTCAGGAGTTTTCTCCCCAATACTTTTATGGCCTCACACTAGGGAAACATATTCCTTTTTCCCCAAATCCGCCTAGGATTTTACCAGAATCCAATCATGTAATAGTGTCACCACCTTCTTCCGCTCTAACGAGTCCATTCACCTTTTCTCCCCCATATAAATGATGCTTTGTATGATAGGATGGTCCTCTAACACACTTCACTTTTATATGCATGTCCCTCTTTTGATAAATAACACTCTCTAATGTCATTTTAAAGACTTAATATAAACTATGTGTACTTTATGACTTAGGCTGATTTTAATAATAGCTTATCCAACTAGCATTAATACATTTATCATTTATCCCTTAGGCCCCCTTTCATAGTTGTGGAGACGTTGTCCCCCATACTCCCATGTCTGACTTGGCTTGTAGCAGTGGTGTATTTTATTAATATGCACGTGATTTCATATTTACAAAAATAGGCTCTTTGGCCTCAAAACATGTACACATGACACGCTAGCCTAAAACACTGGTACATGGGATCACCAACCCCAAACTAATCCCTAGTTCACCGACGTAAACAAAATATGTACATCACACATCCATAGGGGTCATATTTGTGGTGTTACACAACCTCTGTCTCCCTTGATTCCAATTTGACTTCAATCGAATGTCATCCTCTCGCACTTAGGACCAACTAAATTTCTTTCTTCATCTACTAATTTATAATGCTTTCCTTTGATTCTTGGCATTTCAATTAACTCGATAGCATGTCGTAACAATCCATTACTTTGTTTCTTGGTTTGTTCCATCTACCAATTATTTATCTATTGTATTCCAACATGCAACCCTTCATATTGTTTCATGCACATCACATCCAATGTTCCCACGCACATGGATTTCTATGTCAACCTCTCCAGTTGTACTTTTGCACTATCTTGTGCCCAATTTTCTTGTGTTTTCTCTTTTCTTATTATCCTTTACACATATGCAAGTAGGTTGGTGGGTTATGAGGATATATAACAATCTAACTTGAGATCTTTACTTGAGTATAAAATCCTTTCACTAGTGTTATTTCATAGCCTTGACTTAAGAGTGGTAAATATGAAGAATTGCTAATGATTAGTCATAAAATATCTCCTTATAAACCATTTGGTGTAGTGTAGAACTTATTTATATAATTTTTAATTATGTTTCCCTTGTTTCTTTTTGTGTAAAATATTAATACACCCCTATTTACCATTTAATAAGCATAGGTTCAATGTAACAAGACTCCATTTTTACCATTTAACCATATGTCTATGTTTTTTAAGGGTGGTTCACGGACATTTTGTGGCCTCTAGATCCAAGGGAAAATCTAGGGAGATCAACCCGAAGGGATCTACCCACTAGCCAAATAAGCAAGGCCTAACCCCAACGACGTCGAAGAGATTTGGCCCTGTGACATCCCAACTAGCGAGGTACTTAGCAATGGGAACTCGACAAACTGAGCTAACCCTTGGATATTACCATAGGTCTATGCTATGCTAGTGTAACATTTATTTTATGAATGGCGGTTGTATTTTTAAATTAATAATTATAATTATGTTTAGTTTTTTTTTATTATCTCAAAAGTAGTTATTCCCTTTATACCATTTTAATTAAATTAATTAATTTAAAAATGTCATATGAACGAGTGTCATATGAAATGAGTTATGGATTTGTTGGGCATGTGGTATTGATAAGCCATGGTTTTATTTTTTTTGAAGTTAGGAAACTTACACTACACCAAATGAGGATTACATACACCAAAACTTTTCAGCTACTAGTCTGTTGAAAGGGTAACTAGAACAAAAACATAAGTTCAAAGCCTTGAGGTTGTTAAGACCTTGCCTAACTAGATCATCTTGTAAATGGAAACTTATAAAAATAGGTTGGTTGTGCTAGACCTTGATATACATCGATGTGAGAAGACAAAAAATACTACTACTGTTACAAGCAAAAAACCAATGATTAAACAATTATTGGGTAGAATCTCCAGACATCCACGTTGGCTAGTCACTACCCTTATCTGAGGAGAAGGAGATGTTGGCTAATCTCCTAGCTAAAATGATCATACTTTGTTCTATACTATAAATTATTTCCTCTATCTCTACCAATATGATAGAATTGTCCTATTGAGTCCTCATGTACCTCTGATCTCCTAGCTAGAATGGCTAGCTTGCAGTCTAAACTGTCAATTTTTTCCTCCATCTTTGCTAATATGATATAATTCTCCTAATGAGTCTTAAGGATGTTAATACCACGTCTAACTAGAGAATATTGTAAATAGAAACTTATAAAAATAGGTTGGTTGTGCCAAACCTTGACATACATCAACATGAGGAGACAAAAAAGACTACTAATGTTGCATGCAAAAAACCAATGAGTCATAACAACTATCAGGAAGAATCTCTAGGCATATGTGTTGTCTGGTCAATACCCTCATATGAGGAGAAGGAATTGTTGGTTGATGTAGGAGCATTCGGCTCGGAAATATCATTGTATTTTAGTAGACATAGGGGGTCTTGTGTTTTCAAGGAAGTTGGTTTCCTATGTATCAAATTAATGTAATTATTAAGGTTTTGAGTGATTTTAATGAGAGAAACTAGAATAGGGATTTAATTAAGTATTGTGAGGGATATTTGTAAATGTTCTTGAATGTTGGAGAACATGAGAGATTTAGGCTAGTTAAGATTCCATAGGGGTTGAGAGATTTGGAAATCAGTTGTAAATCTTAGATTAGGAATTAGTTCATGATTTTGTGGATTAGAGAGGATCCTTAGAGATAAAGAAGATATTTTAGGATTTTGTTGAGAAGGTTATGGATCTAAACCAGGAATTGGTTATAGAATCCTTTTGTATAAATGTAAGCCTAAAAGGCATAGAAGAGGGTTAGCTAGCTAGGAATTAGTTCAAGAGTTAGATAGGTTTGATTGTAAGCCTACAGGCAGGAAAGGGAAAAGGCCACTGATAAGAAAATCAGGCCAAAGAGAGACAGAGACTCATGATGTAATTATTTGTTTATATATACACAGAGATTTTGATTCCTGAGTGTGTGATGTGTGTTGATTGATGGAATTATAGATTGTGTGTGAATTAGAAGTAATTATGCATAACATAGGGTTGCAGGTGTGCAAAACGAGAGATCAAGTGCAGGGAAGAGTGTATCGGGTTTACACGCAGATAGTGTTGGAAGAAACCTTTAATGTTACAGTGAAGGTATACTGTAAGGTTCTTAAAACCTAAGGAGTTATGCAGTGGAAGCGTAAAGGTACGAAGGAGTGAAGAATGAAGCTGAAGATCAGAATCAGAAAAAATGAAGGCCGGAAGGCGAAAACAAATACACAGGCAGAAAGCGAACAAATGGACTATTACACAGTGAGAAACAAAAGAATATAGTAGCAAAGCATAGTCATTGGATCAATCAAATTAATGGACGAGTGTGATGGAGATAGACGACCAGGATTAAGTTGCGTAGAATAGAGTTAAGAAGATGAACAACAAAGATTTAAACCACATGCAAATAGTAGAGCGGTCTTCATAGGTGGCAAATATTTTCTCGCGCGCCCTCAAAGCAAAAAATGGTATTTCTATGAGTTCACGCGATTAGCCTTATGGGTTGACACGTAGCACACAGAGGAAAGAGAAAACAGCTTTTCTCGCATGCTCTCGGTCTAATATCGATCATGCATGTAATCTGCACAAGATAACGCGATCACCGTTGGATTGAGGTTAGAGAAATAAATGGTGGAGATCTAATGCACTAAAGAGTCAATCTGAAGAAGTGAGCTGACAACGCGATAACCGTCGGATATGCAAGAGTGAGATCGACGGCGGGGATGTAACACGATAAAGGTTTAGCATCGATAAATGTGTAAAGTCATGTGAATCAACGGAAAGGTAAGGTTAAGTGAGGTTTATGGTATATTTCTATTATATGGGAATTATAATAGAAATGAGCGGGTTTAATGTATTAGGGGTTAAGTTCGAGTTAACCAAAGTCTAAAGACCATGGTATGGTTGATAAGCACAGGTGATTAAAACCAGAGTTAAAAGGGTATGGTTAATATGCGCGAGTAATAAGACTTAACCCAAATCTTATGAAAGGTTATGAAGGGTTCCACTCAAAGGTTTTTTAAAGTCTAACCTTGAGATAGTTAGCTCAAATGATTCCACTTAAGCTTTTAATTAAAAGAGATAAACCTTGACTTATGGAAGGTTTCCTAAGTATGGAATTTTAGAATTCCAGGGACATGTATATGACACACAATTGAATTTTCATAATGTGGGTATTGTTAGCTTAGGCTGGCAGCATCTGGTATCAAAGTTGAATAAGGAAATTCTATGTATAAGAATTCTTTGAGAGAAATCTCTTCTAAGAGTTATGCTTTGAAGTGTGTATACAGGTGAATGGTAGAACAAGATCATGCAGAGATCTTGAAGGTGAGATGATATGTTTTTGTTTTAATTTGGTTTGAAGATTGGAGAGTTTGTGGTCTTTATATTGTTGCACAACTAGCACCATAAGAAGGTGTGAAGATTGCAACAACCTAGAGCAAGGAGTGCTCAATTGGTTCCAAAGGAAAGAACTAGAGAGATGCCAAAAGACTAAGCTCAGAGGAGAGAAGCTTAGTGAGCGATGTGTATGATGAGCCTAGGTATTGCAACAAGAATGCTACAACTCCCAGGGCTACCACCTTTACTTATCAACCTGGGGTTCATACAAACTTGGAGGTGACAGTTGTCGAGTAGTAAAAATGGTCTTTTTCACCTCTATTTACCCTACATTAATTATCAATCTAGGTACGATTTGTTATCTCAAAGAGTGTACCCAGTTTGAGGCGGTCACTTGTCAAGAGTAATGCTAGTAGTATAGTGCTTTTGCAAAAGTAAATAAATGCTGGAAACAAACTCTAAATGTAATGGCAAGAACTTGAAATGCTCATAACTAAATCATTCATTTAAGAAACTACAACACTTCATCAGTCAAGGGTGCAGTAATGATAACTCTTCCCTTTGTAAATTGATGTAATTGAAAAGCAATCAAGTAAAAGATCATCAATTTGGGAACCGGACAACAATAGTCAATGTTCACTACAGTTTTAGATCGTTCTATTCACACCAAAACAATTACTTGAAATGATAATTCAAATGACAGGAAAGGGAACAACAACTAATCTATTTAGAAAGATTGAACAGCAAAGCTTTAACCTATAGGAATGAATGAAGCAGTAGTCGTAATCTACAGGAATTAAGCAATAATATTTACCTCAGAAATGATTTGAACAGCAAACCGAAAATGGAACAGCAAACTAAAGTGAGTTATGAAATATTGAACAACAACCCGAATCAAATGTAAACGCACAACAAACTAAATCGAATGTTACACACAGTACATCTATACTGAGGGAAGCTGTAATCTGAGTTTCGGCATAACAATGATTGATTATGGTTATGAAGAAACAGCAATTGAGGTTACCATGGAACATCAATCCCAATGAAAAACAATCACTCTTAGAGGTAAACCGTAGATAAATAGGCAATAGTATCGATCTCTAAATACATAGCATTGTTACTCTATAAACGAACAATAATGGTAATCTATAAGGAACAGCAATGTTATACAATAATATCAATCTATGAAGGAACGACAATGCGATATAAATTCAGAATGAACAGCATAACATTCCAGTTGCAAAAGATAACCTTACCATTCAAATATGAATGAAATATGACAGAGCCAATACATGAAATAATAAGGAACAATAGATTACTGAACAAATCAAATAAAAGAAATCAAATCACACACGACTTGGAATTGGAAAATAATGGTACAGGAAGCAAGTGATCCACTAGGGCCGGGCCCTTAGCCTCCAGGGACGCACTGCTGTAACTACTCCAGAATCAAAGATGGAACAACAACGAAGTTTATATATTAATCATCAAAACAGAGTTACAGTAATCGATCTTTAAAGAGAGTCGATGATCAAAGTTTAAGTCACAACAATGAATTTCATAAAACAACAATAATCCACCTCCTGGGCTAGCAACGTTGTCCCTTTTTATAGCAGCCAAGTGGAAATATCAAAGATACAGATATTCCTTAAGGTAGCGATCCCTCAGGATCAAAGGATCCTGAGGGATTCTCCATATCGTTATTTCTCAGTTATCTCTTCGTTCTCTTGTGCCAATTTGGTATCTCCTCTTCCTTTTCCTGGCCTATGCGCTCTAATCTGGATTACCTCATTTAGATGTGGTTCCTATCAAAGGGACAATAGTTGATTTCGTCTTGTCTTTGCCTTTGGAATGGCGATCTTCCAATTTCTTCCTTTTCTGCATAGGAAAGGGTAATAATTAGTCATTTCACGTTATTCACAAATCTTCTAAACGTTATCATAATCCTTCACCATTTTCCCATTTCATAATGTAAAGAAGTTATGAATTAAAGGAAAAGATAACGAAATAAGTGGCAATTACATACCTTTTCTAATGCTCAACACACCCCCCTGCTTACCCTTTTTCATGCCCTCATGAAAACATTGTAATTGACATGCAAGGAAGTTAGGGAATAGGTTGGAGAAGGGTTCTCAGTAGGTGGTATACACCCATGATTCCTAGCTAAGAATTCAAAAATATGCTCTGTCTCACCTTCAGGAAATTCATATAGGGCTCTATATCCTGGTACATGATACCAAATGACTGGACTCCAGAACCTACAGTCTAACCAAGACAGGCTTTCTCTCAGAATGAGGTCACCATAGATACCCAAGCGGTCAGCAACTAGATTAAAATTCTCATAACTGAATAGTTCTCTATTTTGGATATTCCGATTAGAAGTCTAGTATCGGTATTTGGCTGCTGCTATGGCAAGGTCTTTGATGGTAAAGAAGTATTCTACTCCCTGTTGGATGATTGCTGTGTGAATAGGCCCCAATGCCTCGATCACACCCTGAGTTCTCATTAGGCTCCTATGTTTATTCCATAATTGCAATGGGTCTCTAGGTTCACCCCTCACCCATAGATCTAATCCATTCTCCTGTCTTTGAAAGACATTGTAGGCTTTAAGCCATTTTATTTGATTAACACCAAAAGAAATAAATGCCTGTAGTTGGACATCACCCACGAAAGGGCTAGGGTTCTACTCTGTTTCTCCATCTAATACAAGATTGTGCAAATAAAATTCACATAACAATCGCTGAACTTTCACCCTGTAATGCTTACAACAGTTTATGAAGTCATCAATGGTTTTTATCTCTATAGGCACTCCTGCCTTGACAGCTTTAATTTTCAATTGTAAATACCTTTCCATTAAAAACAAAGCATAGTTTCTGGCAGGTGCCCTACACGCTAGAACGTCAGTATACAGAGAACATAAGGTATCCATTTGTTTTATGACTATGTCTAGTCTATGGGTTACCTTTTTTACTCTTTCTTCTGCCTTTCGCCATCCTTCAAAGGCCTAGATTTCTGATGCATTAATGTTTTTCAGCTGCTGTTGTAATTTCTGGTATTTTTCTTGAGGAACAGTCTACTCTGTGAGTTTCTCTATTGTTTGTTGGGCTTGTGCCAAATCTTTTCGCAGAGTTACTATCCTTGGGTCATTATCCAACATGATAATTTTGGGCTGGAGATCTACTTGGATCTCCTTATTACGACATCTCGTCTTTATGGTCTGAGTTTCCTTCTCGCTAGAGGACAGTGCCTCTGTCTGGATTTCCTTATCACAGGCCGGTGCGTCGTCTATTTGTACTTCTACATTTGCAATAGCCAGATGCTGTTCCTTTCAATTTTGAATGACAGGTTGGACTTGAGTCCTCTTGGTCTTTTTCTTAAGGGGTTTTGCCTGGGTGGTTGCATGCTTTGCCACAAAGGTTCTTGTTGATTTCTTCCCCATTTTCAAGACTCTTATCTGTTGTCGAAGTTGCTTAATCACGTTAAGCAATCTCTACTGTTCCTTTCACAATCTTTTAATTTCCTCTGTTTTCTTGGAAGGAACAGTCATTCATTTACTCAGGCCTGGGCTTTGTACCTCAAGTATTGTACCTTCGCCTTGGCCAATTTCCTTATTTTCTTCTTGGGGTACTTCTTCAATGTTCTGCTGATCAGGTTTTTCAGGGGTAGAAACCCTAGTTTGCTTTGTTGTTTCCTGGGCTACTTCTTCTACTACCTCTTCTTCATCGTGGAATTCTTCGAGTGTATTTGACTAGGAACAGATTGTTCCTCTTCCTTATCCTCATCACTCTTCTCCCCAGATACACTCTCATCATGAGCAGAGTGATCCTCTTCTTCTTCCTCCTCATCACACAGTTCCTCGGATGCACTTTTATCATGAGCAAAGTGCTCGTGCGATTCTCCTTCAGTATGGAGGTTGAGTGGGCTGTGAGGTTGGACATATTCACCCATATTGGCCAGAATTTGGGCCAATTCATCTTCTTGTAGAGGGTTTTGCAGTGGACTTTCGTTGCGTTGCTCTGTTTCCTCTCCTTCTTCTTGACTGGATTGCTCAGTCTCCTCCTCCGGTTCTCCTTCATCATTTTCCTCCAATTTTTCATTCTCCCCACCTTCCAATTGTTGGGGTTGCTCATCTCCTGAATCATGTATTTCCACCGGTTGACTATAATTCCCTAGGAATTTCCTAGCATTCCTCTAATCCTTACCAATCTAACATATTTTCTTCGTTTCAGTGGTCTGCTTGATGTACTAGTACTATGTTTTCATTTTGGGGATGGTAAAGCCAGTCCCCTGTCTATGGAGAAAATCAATTCTTCCCAACTACTTCTTCTCTTGGACAAGACTGTAGCTCACTATCAGTTGTATTAACCCATGGTGGCTTACTACTAACTCTACATGGTGAGATTTCTTCATGCTTCAGGCAACATCATGTAATAAACAATTTAAAAATGCAGGTAAATTCACAACACATTTTTGCTTTAACACGGCTAAAATTTTTAGATGGCGTGCTCTTACCACGTCTTTCCTACCATCGCAAGTGATGTAGCTCTGGATAATTCTTGCAATTCTACCCACGGCTCTCCCAGGGCTGCCGGCAGAACTCCTTTCCCTTTTACAGTAAGGTTTTTCCCTTCATCCTGGAAGATGGTCATGGTGTCTCGCAGTCTCACCTTTTTCAGAGTCCACACAGGTCTAATGGCTGGCAGTCCCGAAACCTCTGCAATTATGTCATCAATGATTGCTATTTGTCTTCCTCTCACCATGGAGTAATTTTCTTGCAAATTTTACAGAAACTCAATTGCCACCATCTCATTGGATTGCTGTAGACGATTAAGATAAGCTATCCATCCTGCCCTTTCTAGGATTTCTCGTGCAGCATCGAAGACCATCAACACCTGTGGCTAGCTGTGAATTGATCTTCCTCCCATCTTATTCATGCTTATCATAGTGTAAAATACACAGAGACGACAATGGAACAGCAAGCTGTTCAAATTTTTAGCTCACTGTTAGGAAAGCATAGAGAAGGTGATGGAACAACAAGCTGTTCAAATTTCTAACTTACTGCTAATTTTTGTAGAGCAAAACGCGGAAATGGCTTCGGAACAGTAAGCCATGCATATTGGGAAACAAAATACCATTAAGTCTTGCTATTCCCGAGTCATAATACCTCTGAATAATAAGCTGACACGTATGCCAATGAATTATGAGATTACCTGCGCCCCCCTGTAATGTGATAGGTCGTCCTCGGCCGTTAAATAAAGGAGCAGCGTGTTGAACTGCCATAGTACAGAGTAATAAAGGAACAACGTATAGAGATATGCCATGTTTACAAAAATGAGCGGATTACCAAAATCGAGGCGTATGATAGAATCGATAATAAATATGGAAATGTCGTGATATGATGCGAGAAATGGAGGATAGGACAGCTGACGTGAATAAAAGTTCTTATGCGGTCATTATCGACTTTTACTGTCATAATTGATTTGTAAATGATTTTCATGTATCAAAGGTTCGAAAGGGTTATATACATAATCTCATTTGAACCACTTATAAAGATATAAGAGGAAGGGTTTTATAGTTACTATTAGTGTATAACAAATATGACTTCAATACCATCAATGGAGCTTTGTTGCCCATAGGTGTCCATAACCTTCACAGAGTTGTTTATTTCACCCTTGGAACCATAATCCTTTGTGTATGCCTAGGAAAGTGTTGTGCAATGTCAGAATGGAGGCCATTGTGCTAGCTTGGTAACCAACTGAATCACAATGCCATTCACCAGGAAGGAGTGAAAGGTGGGCAGGCCGGCTCGTGATGAGATCTCCTATTCCAAGGACTTTTTATTTTTCTGATGTGCTTCTTGGATCATATCCCTGGTGTGGTGGCCATAGTGGGAATGCCACTTCACTTTCTTCCTTATGATCATGGTAGGTTGGCTCTTGATGAGGCCCCCTATCCTTCATCTGACAAATCATGTTATTAATCATATAGATAAACATTTTTCTTCTTCTTCTTCTCTTTTATATAGCACTTTTCCTATTTATATACAGAGGGTGGCTCAACACTCCTTAAGAGTAGGGATGGTGGAAGAAGTCTGAACATCTCAATAGAGAAAAATATGCCCTTATTCTTATTCAATAATAATGATCAAAGAGAATTATGGGGATTTAGGAAGAACCATCATTATAAAAAATAATCAACCATATTGGTATTAGTGGAAATAATGACAGCAAGGTGATATAAATAGTTGTTTCCTTTCCTCTTTTCTCTTATCAATTCAAAGAAATTTCTTCTAAAGATGACGATTTTTATGATTTGCAGATTTCAGTATCCTCTAGTTTTTGTATTCTTACATAAATGTATAGTTGTGCCTTAAATAACCATCGCTCACAAAAATCCTCTAAACGGTAAAACACACATAAAGAAAAATGCACTCAAACAGTGTTGTTCTCAAGATGGAACAACTGCTATTTCTTTAGAGGGATGGCAAAATAATATTTGCACACAAAAAAAACAAACAAAAAGGAAAAAAATATGCTCGAAACTGTTGTTCCTTGAGAGGAACGACAGTTGTTCCTTAATCGGAACAGCAAATAAAGCAAGTGCAAACAAAGGATGCGAAAATGTTGTTCCTTCGGAAAGGAACAACAGAAAATGAAAGTGTTGTTCCTTCGGAAAGGAACAACAAAAAATGCAAGTGTTGTTCCTTCAGAAAGGAACAGCATAAAGCGAAAGTGTTGTTCCTTCGAAAAAGAATAGCAAAAATGCAGATGTGTTGTTCCTTCGGAAAGGAACAACAAAAAGGCAGAAATGTTGTTCCTTTGGAAAGGAACAGCAAAATGCAAAAGCGTTGTTCCTTCGGAAAGGAATAGCAAATGGCGAAAATGTTGTTCCTTCGGAAAGGAATAGCAAAATGCAAAAGTGTTGTTCCTTCGAAAAGGAACAACAAAACAACGGAAATGTTGTTTCTACGGAAAGGAACAACAGAATGCAAAAGTGTTGTTCCTTCGAAAAAGAATAGCAAAGCAGTGAGAATGTTGATCCTTCTGAAAGGAACAACAAAATGCAATAGTGTTGTTCCTTCGAAAAGAAACATCAAAGTGGTGAAAATGTTTTTCCTTCAAAAAGGAACAGCAAAATGAAAAAATTGCAGAAATGCAAAAATCTGTATAAAAAGAAATTTACACAAACAGAACAGAAAAAGTTATGTACAAAATTTAAAAGCAATCAAATTTCTTAGTGAACCAAATGTGAGGAAGAGTTCTCTTCCTCAGCCAAAATCTGCATGTCGGAGTCTTCCCAGAGTTGCTGGTAGAAGGATTCCCGAGTAAGTGGTTTGCGATACAATCAAACTCAGTGGCCATTTTCTTTGAAGGTGTGTCCAGATCTGTCAATGGTGGTTAAAGTAATGGTGCCATTATCATGAACCTTTTGGATTTCATATGGTCCCAGCCAGTGAGTTTGAAGTCTCCCCGGAAAATCCTGAAACCTCGAATCGTATAGGAGCACCCAATCTCCTTCATGGAAGACTTTCTTTTTGATGAGGGCGTCATGCCATTTTGCTCTCTATTGTTGGATTAATGCGGTATGTTGAAGAGCGGAGAGCTTGATTTCATCCAGCTCGTTGATTTGTTGTAGTCTATTAATCTGGGCCTCGTTTAAATCTAGACCGACTTCTTGTGTTGTTCTCAAAGTTTGTATTTCAAATTCTATTTGAAAGATGGGTTCCTTTCCAAATACTAGCTGATATGGTGAATAACCAGTGGTGTTTCTCAACGTTGTTCGGTATGCCCACAAGGCTTCCCGCAATCTTGTAGCCCAATCGCGTCTGTGTGACGCAATGGTTTTTGTTAATATTGCTTTTATTACTTTATTTGTGCTCTCTACTTGGTAATTTGCCTGTGGGTGATATGGAGTGGTAACTTTATGCTGAATGATAGTTTTTTAATGTTGCAGCAATTTTATTACCAGCAAATTGTGGTCCCCCATCTGTGATTATGTCTCTTGGCAGGCCATATCGCACAAATATCTGGAATAGGAAATGAATGACGGAATCCTCTATAGCTCTTGGCAGTGCCTCTACTTCAACCCACTTGGTCACATATTCCATTGCTACCAAAATATATGTTTTCTGGTTTGATGATGGGTTGATCGGACCAACAAAATCAAGTGCCCAACGCTTGAATGGTTCAATGACTAGCTGTGGGTTCAAGGGCATTTCATTGGACTGTCCAGGTCATCTTGCTCTTTGGCAACTGTCACAAGCTTGAACAAATTTCTTTGCATCTTTGAAAATTGTGGGCCAGTAATACCCAGTTTGCAGAACTTTATGACCAGTTCTTCGATCTGCAAAATGTCCACCACAAGGTCCATCGTAACAGGCTTTCAGAATGTCAAAATTTTCATCTTCACGGACGCATCTTCTGACATGCATATTTGCCCCTGTATGGAATAGGTAGCCCCCAATCCAAGAAAATTGGGTACTACGCTACACAATCTGTTTTCGTTCATTGGGGGTCAGATGCTTTGGTAATTTGCCTACGGCTAAATAATTCACAACATCAGCATACTAGGGTGTTTTGACAGTAACAACGAATAAATGTTCATCTGGAAATTGATCTTCAACTACTGCTGCATCCACTGGCTTCAGCATTCACGAGAGAAAGTCAACTACATGATTTTCTTTCTCAGGTCAATCTTTTATTGTGATGTTGAATTCCTGCAATAAAATCAACCATCTTGTTACTTTACCATTTGTAATTGGTTTATTTGATAAATATTTTATGGCAGAGTGATCTGTATATAAAACAACAGGATATCCAGTGATATAATTCCTAAATTTATTCACAGCATGTATTACAACTAAAAATTCTTTTTTAGTAATAGTATAGTTTAGCTCAGCAAGAGACAAATTCTTGCTAATGTAATAGATTGCATATGTTTTTTTTGTCTTCTTCCTGCCCAAGGACTACTCTAATAGCTGTTTCTGAAGCATCTGATGAAATTTGAAATGGCAGGTCCTAATTTGGACCTCTGAGCACTGGGGTTGTTGACACAAGATTTTTCAGATCCTCAAAAACACGGTCGCATTTATCTGTCCAAACAAAATCAACATTCCCTGTTAGTGCGTATAGAGGTGCAGCTATTTGAGAAAAATGTTCTATAAATCTCCTATAATAACCAGAAAATCCAAGAAAATTGTGTACCTCTATCTGTGTGGTAGGAGTAGGTATTAACAAAATTATCTGTATTTTGGCCGAATCTACCTGTATTCCAGCTGCTGAGATATAATGACCTAGGATGAGCCCTTCGGTCATCATCATATAGCACTTTTCATGGCTCAAGCAGAGCCTGGTGGCAATACATCGTTGCAGCACCTTTTCCAATGTGTCTAGTGCTGGGTCGAAATCATCTCCATATGGTGTGAAATCATCCATGTATACTTCGAGCCCTTCATTTATTAAATCTTAAAAGATGCTAAGAATGGCCCTTTGAAATGCAGCAGGGGAATTGCATAGGCCAAAGGGTAGGCCTCTGTAGGCAAATGTTCCCCAAGGACAACTAAAAGTGATTTTGTCCTGGTCTTCAAGGGCAATCTGAATCTGATTGTATCCACTGAAGCCATCCAAGAAAGAAAAGAATTTATTTCCTGCTAATGTGTCTAATACCTGATCAATGAATGGAAGGGGGAAGTGGTATTTCTGGGTGGCTTTGTTTAATTCTCTATAATCTACACAAATCCTCCACTTTCCATTCTTCTTCGGCACCACTACAAGTGGAGAGACCCATTTTCTATCAGAGATTGGATAAATAAATTTTACATCCAACACTTTTTGTAGTTCAGCTTTCACAATGTCTTTTAGGTGAGGGTTGAGTATCCGTTGCGGTTGGCAAACAAGTCTCGCATCTTTTTCTGTATAAATTTAGTGTGTACAAAGCTGGGGGTCGATTCCTTTCATGTCCGGATAATCCCTTGCAAATGCTTCCTTGTATTTTCTCAGTAGTTGGATTAGTTTTTCTTCTTGTTCAGGAGTTAGGTTATTATTGATGTTTAAGGTTTTTCGTGGATCAATCTCTATAGTTTTGCTGTTTGAAATAGAGGTAGTGGGTATTGTTTGATCATGGGTGTCTTTGAGAGGATCTTCTTCTAGTTCATTGTCAAATGCTGCCTCTATCATGTGACATTGTACGTGCGATCTGGATTCAGCTTGGTTAATAAAGTTGTTAATAACATCATCCTCTGTTTGATCTTTGAACTCAAGGGCATCTTCTATGGTTAATGGGGATCTAATGTTTTCGGTGAGGTATGATACAAGATGTTTGTTAGTTTTTATTATTGTTACACTTGGTTGGGTTGGAGGGTATAACGCTAGGTTCTTGATGTTACTTCCTCTAGTTATGGTCATACTGCCTTGTCAACAGCTAATGTAAGCATTAGTGGTCGCAATCCAAGGTCTACCTAAAATCAACGGGTGTCCATCAAGTCGGTTTTTGGGGTTTATTATCAAAAATTCGGCAGGATATTCCCAGGAATCAATAGATACCATGACATCATGTAGTGTACCTTATGGCCTAACCACTGATCGGTCGGCCAGTTCTAATAAAGTAGAAGTTGGTTCTACTGATGTAATGCCCAATTTTTGACAAGTGGCAGTTGTTAAAATATTAATTGCAGCCCCTAAATCAACTAAGGCATTTGAAAAGGTTTGTCCATTGATTTGGACTGTCACTATTGGATTTCCTGGGTCTTCATATTTGACAGGTGCTTCTCTCCCTGATAATAGATCAGATAAGGTGCTGACTACTTGGACTATTGGGTTATTTGTTATTCTCCTCCTTGGTTTTTTATACAGAGTTCTTTAATGGTTTTTGCATATATTGGGATATCTTGGATAGCTTGGAGGAGTGGTATTTTTATGTACAAAATTTTTAGTTCTCCCATAATATCAAAGTCAGGATGTTCTATAGGGCGCAGTATAATTAATTGTTCTAGGAATGAGGGAGAAGATGTGGTTGTTTGATTATGAGTCTGTTGTCTGATCACATCTTCTTCTTGTAATGGTTGTTCTACAAGTAACTGATTTTCAACTTGAACATTTTTATCTCCCTCGGTCTTTATAATGCTCCCAGACCTTAATTGAAGGTCATTACACTCCCTCAGATCGGTTTCTAGCTCTGTTGTTTCAATTATTTGAATAGATTGGACCGGTCTGTTATTTGGGTTTGGGTTGGGTTGGGCTGGGAGTTGCGGTCTTAGATTGGACTAAGGGTTTTGTTGTAGTGCTAACAGTGTAGGTTGAGGGAGTGGAATGGTTCCTACTAGCTGATTCATTGGTCTTTGCCAGTTTGTCTGCCAAGCTTGACTCTGCAAAGTGGGAGGGGACCATTGTGTTGGATACACATTTTTTTGCCAATACGGTGGAGCGTAGGGAAAATTAGGCCAATTAGATTGGCTTGTTTGGTTCAGCCAAGGAGATGATGAAGGAAATGGTTGTTGTGACCAATTTGAGAAGGGAGGTTGATTTTGCCACATTGTATTATATTGCTGAGCATGATATTGCGGAGGCTAGAAAGAAGAAGTTGGATCGGGGAACATACCTGATTGTCACGGCTGCCATTGACGGCGCTGATTAAGTAGGTACACTAGTTCTGGTTCTTCCTCCACTTCTTTGTATACTGCTTTCAATCCAGGAAGTGAGGGACAACTTTCTGTTGAGTGGTCTTTTGTACAAATGGTGCAAACTTGAATCGCATCTAATGGGCACTCTTTGTGGCTGTGTTTCTTTCTGCATTTGGGACAGAATATTGCAGATTTTTCTCCGCTTCTGCTTGTTTCTGTTTCGCTTGCATAATATCGAGCTGCGTTGTTAGAGTCCCAAATATATCAGTTTTGAAATTCTCCAATAAATTTTCAATTTCCGTGTGAGTTACTCCTTTTCCAGAGATTTTGTTGTCCCTTGTAAACCTGTCATGTTCCACTGGTTTTAGCCTTGTGCTTCCTCATGAGCTCCTGATACATAAATCAATGATGTTAGCAAAATCTTCTTGATAGATGTCTCCTTTTCCCATAATATTTAGTGTTTCAATTCATTGTTCCTTCATACCTTTAATTAATGTTGCTTTTAATACATTGTCAGGTAAGGGTAATGATGCATAAGGAGATCTTTGAAGATTATAATGAAAACGTTCAACATATCCTTCTCATGTCTCATTAGGTCTAGCTACCATCTGAAATATTTCATCTTTTAATTCTCTAGACCTACAATAGTCCTGATATTTCTTCAGGAAAGCACCTTTCATCTGATCCCAGTCATTTATAACACCTCCACCCAACCCCATAAACCATCGTAAAGTAGCTCCTTTTAATGTAGAGGGAAATAATCTCAGCTTTTGGGGATTAATGGTATAGTCATATCCTCTGCACAACACATCAAATTCAAATAAAAATGCATCTGGATCTTCTGATGTTAGGCCATGGAATGTAGGGATGTGCTGGAGTGGAATGGCTTTCATAGGTGCATTGACTGCAGTATCTACAATGGGATATTGTAGTGTAGAGGTTTGGGGGGTTTGCTGGTTGTGGGCCATTTGGTCAAATATGTGCCAATAACCCTCTGGGATTTCTAGGAGGGTATTCCTAGGCTGGCTAGAAGGAGCAGGAATGGCCTTAACAGGAATGGCTTTAACAACACTTCCTTGGTTTGGGATGATGAGAGTTCCTTATTGAATTAATGTTTGAGGGGATTCTAGCTCTTCAGGTTTTTCGGCTTCGTTCTGGATGATTTTTACAGCACTTCCCTTATTTGGGTTGCTTAATGGCTGAAATATTCCAAGAGGAGATTTTAGCTCTTCAGTTTCCCCTGTTCCTCCTCTTCCCTTGCAGAGATTACTAAGGTTCCCTTCTTGCAATGATTTTGGACTAGAATTCTTAAATTTCTTGAAAATCTTGCTCCTCAGTTTGGTTGTGCACCTCAGCAAAGGCTACAGATGTTGATCCTGTGGCCTGAAGGGAACTAGTAGGTTGTCTAGAAGCAGCTTTTCTAGGTCTTACTGAAGGCTAAGATTCTGCTTTTTTAAGGATTTCGTCTATAAAGGTCGATCGGCCAAGGGTCACCGGCCCCTTAGCTTTATCAAGCTTGGGTAGTGGTTTAGGATTATTTTCAGGCTTTTTTTGCTTAGTCATGCACACAAATCAAATGCTGATTTCTACCCAAAACAATAGCAAATCTGCAAGAAAGTGGGTAGGGGAGCAGGGTTGTTACATGCTCTATACGCAGGTTCTTACCTTCCGTTTTTAAAACCCAATTCTCTCCTAGCAAGTACTTACAGTACTCTGGAAAGAAACAAATGGCTACACTCTTCCCCGGAAACGGCGCCAAAATGTTGAGCAGTAAAAAGGGTCTTTTTCACCTCTATTTACCCTACATTAATTATCAATCCAGGTACGATTTGTTATCTCAAAGAGTGTACTCAGTTTGAGGCGGTCACTTGTCAAGAGTAATGCTAGTAGTATAGTGCTTTTGCAAAAGTAAATAAATGTTGGAAACAAACTCTAAATGTAATGGCAAGAACTTGAAATGCTTGTAACTAAATCATTCATTTAAGAAACTACAACACTTCATCAGTCAAGGGTGTAGTAATGATAACTCTTCCCTTTGTAAACTGATGTAATTGAAAAGCATCAAGTAAAAGATCATCAATCTGGGAACCGGACAACAATAGTCAATGTTCACTACAGTTTTAGATCGTTCTATTCACACCAAAACAATTACTTGAAATGATAATTCAAATGACAGGAAAGGGAACAACAACTAATCTATTTAAAAAGATTGAACAACAAAGCTTTAACCTATAGGAATGAATGAAGCAGTAGTCATAATCTACAGGAATTAAGCAACAATCTTTACCTCAGAAATGATTTGAACAGCAAACTGAAAATGGAACAGCAAACTAAAGTGAGTTATGAAATATTGAACAACAACCCAAATCAAATGTAAACGCACAACAAACTAAATCGAATGTTACACATAGCACATCTATACTGAGGGAAGCAGTAATCTGAGTTTTGGCATAACAATTATTGATTACGGTTATGAAGAAACAACAATTGAGGTTACCATGGAATAGAAATCCCAATGAACAACAATCACTCTTAGAGGTAAATCATAGATAAATAGGCAATAGTACCGATCTATAAATACACAGCATTGTTACTCTGTAAACGAATAGTAATGGTAATCTGTAAGGAACAACAATGTTATACAATAATATCAATTTGTGAAGGAACAACAATGCGATATAAATTCAGAATGAACAGCATAACATTCCAGTTGCAGAAGATAACCTTACTATTCAAATATGAATGAAATATAACAGAGCCAATACATGAAATAATAAGGAACAACAGATTACTGAACAAAGAAAATAAAAGAAATCAAATCACACACGACTTGGAATTGGAAAATAATGGTACAGGAAGCAAGTGATCCACCAGGGCCGGGCCCTTAGCCTCCAGGGACGCACTACTGTAATTACTCCAGAATCAAAGATGGAACAACAACGAAGTTTATATATTAATCATCAAAACAGAGTTACAGTAATCACTCTTTAAAGAGAGTCGATGATCAAAGTTTAAGTTACAACAATGAATTTCATAAAACAACAATAATCCACCCCCTGGGCTAGCAACGCTGTCCCTTTTTATAGCAGCCAAGCGGAAATACCAAAGATACAGATATTCTTTAAGGTAGCGATCCCTCAGGATCAAAGGATCCTGAGGGATTCACCATATCGTTATTTCTCAGTTATCTCTTCGTTCTCTTGCGCCGATTTGGTATCTCCTCTTCCTTTTCCTAGCCTATGCGCTCTGATCTAGATTGCCTCGTTTGGATGCGGTTCCCTATCAAAGGGACAACAGTTGATTTCGTCTTGTCTTTTCCTTTGGAATGGCGATCTTCCAATTTCTTCCTTTTCTGCATAGGAAAGGGTAATAATTAGTCATTTCACGTTACTCGCAAATCTTGTAAACGTTATCATAATCCTTCACCATATGCCCATTTCATAATGTAAAGAAGTTATGAATTAAAGGAAAAGATAATGAAATAAGTGGCAATTACATACCTTTTCTAATGCTCAACAACAGTGCTATATGCACAAGTAAAAGTGAAGGTCTTGCTTGTTGTCACTGTTCATCTGGCAAGAGACCCCAGGGGTTCCAAGCTAGACTTCTATAGGGCTAGAAGAAGCTTGATTCTTTGATGGAAGAAGAGAAAATCTATTCTAAGAGAGAGCTACTCTACTGCAGTAATGAAGAAAACAACTTGTAATGCTAACTCACACCATAACCTAATTAACCAATTAAACAGCTATGCTAAGCAGAATTGCTAAATCAATCACTAACCTAATGCTGCTATCTAAGTTACAGAAGCAAAGAGCATCAAACTATACTAAGGTGCAAACGAGGAAACTAAGCTAAATTGGTTTTCAAGTGGAAGAGAAATCGGAGGACGAAATCAGTGAAAGGAGGATGTAAGGAAGCAGCAGTGCATAAGAACCGTTGGATCAGCCAACGAATAGAAGATGAACGGCAGAGATCTTATCGCAAAGGCTTGAGTGAATAGATGGATGAATAGGGTGAATGCACAAGATGAACGGCAGAGGTCTTATCGCGAAGGTTAAGTGGATAGATGGACGAACCAGATGAACGAACAGGATGAACGATGGAGATCTTATCGTGGAGATTAAGTCAAGAGATGGACGGACAGGATTAATCGAAGGATGGGTGGCGGAGATCGTATTGTGGGAAAAAGAAACGTTCAGAAATGATGGAGCGGGTTTTGAAGGTGGTAAGTAGTTTCTCGCTCGCCCTCAAAGTTGTAAGTTGTATTCTGAAATTTCATGCGATTAGCCTAACTGGGTGACATGTAGCACGGGAAAAACACTTTTCTCACGTGCTCTTGGGCGGATAACAGTCATGCTAGAATCCGCACGAGATTGCACGATAGCCGTCAGATTAGGCTAGGCAGATCGATGGTGGAGCTTCACCAAGATAGTTGGCGAGCGGGTGACGCGATAGCCGTCGGATCAGGAGACAGATCGATGATGGAGTTTAGAGTGCATAAAGTATTGAGGTGACATGATAGCCGTTGGATCAAGAGATAGATCGACAGTGGAGATTAGAGCGCATAAAGTAGGTGGAATACTTCGCGCGCGATGGCCGTTGGGTAAACTAATGAATCAGACGATGATTGGGCGGGTTTTTTGTGGATCGGATGGTGAGGAAATGATGCATGAAGAACGTGCTGAAGGAGGTTTCAAATGAAACGACAGAAAACCCAGTGAGGGTGAGGGTGGACCAAGAGTGAGGGAAAACGATGACAATGAACTGAAACAAGTAACTGCATCAAACAACAAACTCCAAAGCTCATGTGAGAACCAAAAACCTGTGTTTTTGGGGTTGTTGAAGGGTCTCTTCCTCAATTCATGGTCCCAAAGGGAGGAGATGAGGTCGAGACACCTACGGACAACCTTATGGTGATCTTTTTCTCCTAGCTAACCTATTAACTGACAGAAGGCACAAATAGAAGTAAACTAAAGCAAAATCGATCGACTCTACGCTACTGTACTAGGAATGCAGATGCTTAAGCAAATGAACAGTTAAACCATAAATCTATGCTATACTGTTGTAATGGAAATGTAGCTATTTAAGCAAATGAATAGAACCAGGAAGCTACTTAAGTAAATGAACAGAACCAGGAAGCTACTTAAGAAAATGAACATAACCAGAAATCTATGCTATCATATGTGTACAATAAGGAGGAGCTTTGGCTGCTCGGGTTGGGCCCTAACCCAAGAGCTTCAACCCTCTGAGTTAACTCAGTGCTGGCTCAAAACAAAACTCATCTTTATTATAAAAACCATGGATTACATAACAAAATTGTCACAAGTCTTGCAACTCAGAAATAAAGTAGAGTTTTACAATAAAAATCTGAATCCTACTGAGGTCCTAAGCCTCTCTACTTATACATCTGAAGTCTCCAACGACTTCCTTCCAAATTAGGGAGGCTTGGCTCCCCACTCAAGATAAACTGGTTTTCTGTCCTTTTCACTTGCTCGGTTGTCTTCTAGTCCTCATGATTTGGTTGTTTGCACTTCGAGCTGATGGAGGAATATTCGAATGGAGGGGTAGTAAACGAGGAGGATTTACCTCTTATAATTCCTCTCCCTTGTCCCATTTGAGTTTTGACCAAGGTCTTTGCCATAGTTCCTTGCTTTTATCCTTTATTCCTGCATTACATGCACATTAGACCACAACGCAAAATATCCAACTCTAACTCATCTCATAAACAAAATATAATCAAAAGTATGTAATAAGTTGTGAGAATAGTTGGTTTCACTAAGCTAGGAGGTGAATTAAGGCCAATTAAGGCCCATATAATTACCCAATGATGAGGCTCATCAGTGTAGCAAGAAGGAGATTTGTTATTGCAGAGGTATTGTTGCAGCTCACAGAAAGATGATAGAGGAAATTCCACAGAGGATGTGGGTAGAATTGCTAAGAGATGAAGGAAGTTGATAAGAGTTTCTGAATGAAAGTAGAATGTGGCAGAACCTTGAAGAATTCAAACAGAGGTTGGATAAAGAGGACAGTTGTGTTCTTAAAAGGTGCAAATGAGTTGAAGCCTAGAAGGAGCAGAGAGAAGTGCTCAAAGAGGTTCCACAAAATAGAGAACCAAGTGCTTGCCAAAAGACCAAGTATAGAGGAAAGCTTGTTGAGGTAAGTGGCAGCAGGGAGGACTTGCTGATGCAGAGGCTTTAGTGCAGCTCATAGTAAGTGAGTGAGGAGCTCATGAAGATAGAGAAGGAGATGACTACTAATAGTCATAACAGAGGTAACATAGGTTCTGAGGAAGACCACAGCAGAAGAAAAGTGAAGAAGGAGGATGCCAAGGCAAATGGCAAGAGAATGAGTCAAGAGGAGCTTGACAAGGAGATTGTGGAATTAAAAGAACAACTCAATGTACTAAGGATGATACTAGAGGAAAGCCAAAGACAAGGTTGGGTCTTGAGGAAAAGGGTAGTGAAGCGGCATAAATTACAAACAAGGCTACAACAGAGGCAAGTGAAGTGGTTGGTGGAAAAACTCAAAGAAGCTGAGTTGGAAATGGAAGTTTCTATTTGTGAAGCAGAACAGGGGGAATTCTGGGTGAAGATGAAGAATGGAGATCAGAGAACTATTGGGATAGTTAAAAGTAGCATGAGGCTATCAAGCCTTATATATTTGAATCTAATAGTTTTGGTATGTTTGCAGGTTTTGAAGAGGATTGGCGATCTTATGAAGCTGTCATAAAATTTGATAAAAGTCACCAGAGTTCAGAGGAGAACTTGGATCATCATATTGATGTGCTGATAGAGGACAAAGAGTACTTCTCAAAAGATAAGTATTCTAGAGCAGAGTATGATGAAGAATGCCTCTTGAATGAGGAAAATATTGAATTGTTGCAGTACAAAGAAATTATTGATCAATTGATATTTGGAGTTGTTACAAAACAAGGACAATTCCTTGTAGAAGAAGGAGATGAATTTCATCGTGAAGAGCTGATATGTGAAACATTAGTTGAGGCTGTTGAGCCTTACATTTTTGAAACTAACAATTGTTGTATGAATACAGGGATTATAAGTGTTGAAGGAGGATAGTTCTTAAATATTGTTACATAGCATTGAGTTGATGAAGTATTGATTTTTGAAAATGCAAGGAGAGAATAGGAACATATTTATGTGAAGATGAATGAGATAGAATTGTCTATGGAAGACAATCCGATTGAATCATTGAGCAATAGTGACCAGGTAAAGGATGAAGCTGGAAATGAAGAGCATGGTGATAAAACACTTGCTAAATGTAAAGAGGAAATTGAATTGTTGGAGAAGTTTCTAGAAGGAAATGGCAATAGAAAAGAAATGGTTACAACAGTACTTGATAGTAGCAGAGAGTCTCTAAAAGACATGGAGACAGAAGAGTGTTTTAATTCACAAACCAATAGTTTGTTTGTAGGAACAGTGAATAGAATGAATGAGTGTGATGATGTGATTGAAGAAATTGAACAGAGGTTATTTGGAGATGAGATGAAAGTTCAGAAGCAACAAGAGGGTAAGGATGTAAGGGTGATAGTAAGGACCCAACAACTACAAATTGAAGGTAACCAGCAGAAGATTAAAGGAAAACTTGAAGAAGAGACTATGTTAGTTGAAAACATAGTAAAGGATCATCATTCCATCATGATGATAGGCACAGTGGAGATAATCAGGGAAGCTGTTGAGGCAGTCAATAAGGAAAAATGACTAAACTCTCATCAAAGGATGAGTGAATGGGAGAAAGAATTGGAGCTACTGGAGAAATGGCTAAAAGCACCAGTAGGGAAGAAAGAGATTGATGAAGATTTCAAAGGATATGTAAGAGAGGAAGAGGAAACAATCCAACAAAGAACTGAGTTGGACATAGAAATTGAAATGATGATGGAATTGATGAGAAAAGTGTCTCAAAGGGAGAAGACAACAGCAAGAAAGCAAAGCAGTAGCAAGAAAAAGACAGCAACAGACTGTGAGAGCATAGCTAGTGGGGCAATGCAGCATAAAGTGTGGAGATATGGAGAACAACAACAAACAACGACAGCAACCAAAGACAGACTACAAAATAAAGTTTGGGACCCTGGAGGTTTTCTATCAACATATGAGAACACATGATCATGAGATCATGAATGTTTTCAACCTTGAGAGTCTGATGCAGGAGCATTCGGCTCAGAAATATCATTGTATTTTAGTAGACATAGGGGCTCTTGTGTTTTCAAGAAAGTTGGTTTCCTATGTATCAAATTAATGTAATTATTAAGGTTTTGAGTGATTTTAATGAGAGAAACTAGAATAGGGATTTAATTAAGTATTGTGAGGCATATTTGTAAATGTTCTCCAATGTTGGAGAACATGAGAGATTTATGCTAGTTAAGATTCCATAGGGGTTGAGAGATTTGGAAATTAGTTGTAAATCTTAGATTAGGAATTAGTTCATGAATTTGTGTATTATAGAGGATCCTTAGAGATAAAGAAGAGATTTAAGGATTTTGTTGAGAAGGTATGGATCTAAACCAAGAATTGGTTATAGAATCCTTTTGTATAAATGTAAGCCTAAAAGGCATAGAAGAGGGTTAGCTAGGTAGGAATTAATTCAAGAGTTATATAGGTTTGATTGTAAGCCTACGAGCAGGAAAGGGAAAAGCCCAGTGATAAGAAAATGAGGCCAGAGAGACAGAGACTCATGATATAATTATTTGTTTATATATACATAGAGATTTCGATTCCTGAGTGTGTGATGTGTGTTGATTGATGGAATTATAGATTGTGTGTGAATTAGAAGCAATTCTACAAAACATAGGGTTGCAGGTGTGCAGAACCAGAGATCAAGTGCAGGGAAGAGTGTATCAAGTTTACACGCAGACAGTGTTGGAAGAAACCTTTAATGTTACAGTGAAGGTATACTGTAAGGTTCTTAAAACCTAAGGAGTTATGTAGCGGAAGTGTAAAGGTGCAAAGGATTGAAGAACGAAGTTGAAGATCGGAATAAAAAAAGTTGAAGATCGGAAGGCGAAAACAAATACACAGACAGAAAGCGAACAAATGGACTATTACACAGTGAGAAAAAAAAGAATATAGTAGCGAAGCACAGTTGTTGGATCAATCAGATCAATGAACAAGAGTGATGGAGATAGATGGCCAGGATTAAGTCATGTAGAATAGAGTTAAGAAGATGAAAGACAGAGATTTAAACCACGTGCAAATAGTAGGGCAGTCTTCATAGACGGAAAGTAGTTTCTTGCGCGCCCTCAAAGCGGAAAATGGTATTTCTATGAGTTAACGTGATTAGCCTTATGGTTTGACACGTAGCACACGGAGGAAAGAGAAAACCACTTTTCTTGCATGCTCTCAATCTAATATCGATCATGCATGTAATCTGCGTGAGATTACATGATCACCATTGGATTGAGGTCGGATAAATAAACGGTGGAGATCTAATGCGCTAAAGAGTCAGTCTGAAGAAGTGAGCAGATGATGCAATAACCATCGGATCTACAGGAGTGAGATCGACGGCGAGGATGTAATGTGATAAAGGTTGAGCATTGATAAATGTGTAAAGTCATGTGACTCAATGGAAAGGTAAGGTTAAGTGAGGTTTATGGTATATTTCTATTATATGGGAATTATAATAGAAATGAGCCGATTTAATGTATTAGGGGTTAATTTCGAGTTAACCAAAGTCTAAAGACCATGGTATGGTTGATAAGCGCGGGTGATTAAAACCAGAGTTAAAAGGGTATGGTTAATATGCACGGGTAATAAGACTTAACCAAAAGCTTATGAAAGGTTATGAAGGGTTCCGCTCAAAGGTTTATTAAAGTCTAACCTTGGGATAGTTAGATGAAACGTTTCCGCTTAAGCATTTAATTAAAAGAGATAAACCTTGACTTATGGAAGGTTTCCTAAGTATGGAATTTTAGAATTCCTGGGACATGTATATGACATGCAATTGAATTTTCATAATGTGGGTATTGTCAGCTTAGGCTGGCAGCATTGGTTGATCTCCTGGCTAGAATGGTCAGCTTGTTGTCTATATTGTCATTTTTTCCCTCTAGCTCTTCCAATAGATATCTCCTACTAAGCCCTCATGTACCTCTTTATCCAACCTACACTATTCAAATTACATTTAACCTTATTCCAACTTCATGTGATGATCGATGAAGTGGTGGAAGTGCATGCAATGAGCCAAGTATAGTGGGATTCATAGCCCGCTTCCGTTTGAGTTGCCATCATATCAAGGTAGGGGGGAACACCCGCTCCTTAGCAGCCTCCTTATGGGATAAGGTCATTTGTATCTCGATATTGACAGTGATTTCAGATGGATTATGGAATGTCCTCACTCCAATTCAAGTCAAGGGGATGAGTTGTTATGCTGAGACCAAAATTGGTTACATTTTTAGCTAGTTTGTTTCCTTCTTTGTAAACATGAGAGAGGATGGGAGCTATGATTTTTTCTAAGAGTTTTGTAGTATTACCTATTCAAACTTGCAACCTCCAACTCTTAGAGATTTTGGAAGGATATAATCTGCATTGGATTTTGCAAAAGATATTGATGATGGTCTTGGAATCTCCTTCAATAATGAGCTTGTGAAATTTTTTGTGGATAGAATTGAGAGACCCTACTATAGTTCCCAGATTTCAGAAACATTATTAGTGTTGAGGCCTATGGCATCTACATAAACATTTAGAATCTTCCCATTAGTGTTATGAAATAATATTCCATAACTAGCTTGGCTTGGATTTCCTTTCAAGGCCCTCTCGAAGTTAAGTTTGATGAAGTCCTCCAAAGGGGGGGACTAAAAGGAAGGGTTGGAAGGGAAGAAATTGGGGACAAAGGGAGTCTATCATAAGGAATAGGGGAGAGAGACCCATTTCCGTTAGAAAGAATTTTTCAAGTTGATTGCATTCACAATGTTTGGAGGACCAAGCTTTCCAAATAAAGTTTGTGGAAGCCTCAATATTCTTAAATTTTCACCTCTAACGCTCCTTCCAAATATCCCATGGGATGAATCCTGGGGTGATTTCCCATGCTACATAGACAATGGGATTAGTAAAAAGGGAATCACACCATAATTGTAGACTGGAGAGGACATTATTTTGTATTCATTTTGTCTTTCGAAAGATAGCGAGGTGGTCCCAAATAGAAGAAGATAAATTATAGCTACTAGGAAGATGATTAACATTTTTTCAATAATAGAAACAAAGAAGACAGATTTAGGGGCCCTTAAACCATGACTTTTAAGCTTGTCCCATGTCAAAATTTTGTTCCATAATAGAAGCCATAGAAAAAGAGTGATTTTGGGCTGACATTTGTGATTCCATATTTTATGCTATTTTCCTTGATCATCCTTGTGTTTTTTCCTTGTGAGAAGGCTACAAGCTTCAGAGAGGCTAAAATTTCCTGAAGCGAAATAACCCAAACGAAGAATATGGTTTCCCTCTTGAACCAAAATTATTCTTTTTGCTAATTCTTATTTGATAATTGTGATTTCATTTTGGTGGTGGGGGGGTGGGGTATTGATGCATTCCTTGCATGACTTCAAAATATACCAATGGGAATTGCAAGGGGATGAGTCCCAGTCATTTGCTACCAAGATTTAGCCCCTAGAGATGAGAGAGTCCCTTGTTGGGTGGAGTTGTTCATTTTGAGGTAATTTTGGATGCCATGAGTTATACCAAATGCGTGCACTATTCTTGTTTCTGATTTCCCAAAAACTATGCTCCTAGACAATATGTTTGTTGCCCCAAGCAACATTCCATATATGAGAGCCCCTGATGTTACCTTTCATTCTAATGAGTTGATATTCCTAAGTATTGGGGGCATACTTACATTTCCACATTTTTCTCCATAGAGCATATGGGTATTTGATCCATCTCCTCCAGGTTTTAGCACACAAGGCTTTATTAAGTATATATATGGGTCACAAAAACTAGGGCCTCCTCCTTTTTTCATATGACAAATTTTGTCCCATGCAACTAGAACTCATTTTTGGTCTCTTTTGGACCCCATCTAGAGGAATTTGTGTTGAATGTATCTAATCTTGTTTAGGATGGATTTGGGGTTGTCATTTCTATGAGAATATATGTGGGGAGGTATTGAATTTAAAAATTCCTTGTAGATTCAAACTGCAGATTGTAATATGCTAAAACAATTGACTTGAATCTACTCTACTCATCAACGAAAATAATAAATGATCGATGAAATCACGAAGCATAGAAGAGAATAATTCAATCACACATAACACAATGATTTTATGGGGAAATCCAACTAAAAACCCCTGCTATCTGAATATTGTATTAGTCAAAGAATCTGGATGAATAAAATATGCTCTACTCAATCTGCACAATTATTTTCTATACTCTGCATGACTGACTACCTTTGGCCAATACTTAGCCAAATTCCTAGCCTTCCAAGCTCCTAATTCCTTGCTCTCACAAGCTCCACACACAAACTTGTGCTTCCTATTGCTTGGTCTCAACAACTCGTGCTCACCAAAATAATGATTAAACTTGTGCCTTCATTCCTCCTTTTAAAGGAAATTCGAATGGCTAAAATTAGTGAGTTTTCTAATTAAGAAATGATTTATTTTAGGCCTTCTTCTGATTGCATGCACCATCTATTTAATTTAGATGATTTTACTATTGATATTACACTGTCTCTGATCTGACATGCATGGGTTAATTATGAGTGAATCTTCAGTTTACTGGTTGAGAAATGATGGTTACACCCCACTACTATATCTCCCACTAATTCCTCCATCAATTGGAACTAGTTTAACTGGTTTTAACTTAGTTAAACTGAATTAAATAATTACAACTCTAAAGAACTCAACATGGGCCCCTAAAATTTAGGAACCACTCTACACGACTCTAGATAAACTCTCAACTTGAATTAACTCAGTCAACTAAGTCAAATTAACTTAGTTAACTATTACAAGTTGCTATGAGAATTAGAATTACAATTTAATTCCTAATTTAATTCAAGGACAAATTAAATTAGGATTTTCTTCTTGGTGTTATTTTTAACATTTCTTGTTGCTATTTTCAACACTCCCTCTCAAAAATAAAGGAATTCAACTTTATCCTGATCTGGTACCTTTGGAATGTTTTGCATGCAACTCTTGTCACTTTTGTTGTTGCTACTACAACATCTACAACCAAAAAACATCCAAACAAAATAAAATGAATCAATTTTGTCTACAATTTTCTACTAGGAAAAAAATATGTTCGCCTGTTGACTCTGCTACTGAGCCTCCTGCTCTGTTGTCAACACTGCTCTACACTTCTCAATATCTAACTAACACTAATCCTCTTGCTACCGAATACTGTGGGGCCCCATAGCAAGGTAATGATCCATGAGGAAAACACACCTCAATAGACCCTGCCCAAATTTTTGCAACTCTTGGGACTATTGCTTCACATCGCCCCACCTCACACCAGGAGGTATGGATACATGTGCTCCCTCTGCCCACTTGGCTCAAAATTTCCCCCCACTGGAGGTCTTTTCTTGAGTGGATGGTTCCACCCTGACTCCTCTTTGTTTATTCAATTATGGCTGCTCCACAACTTTCTGAGGCTGCATGTTGAGAGGTAATTCATGCTCCCTCTTAACCACCAAATATCTAGTCTCTGCCTTGCTCCTCGAGGATTTTCATGCATGAGATAAATTTGATCTACTCATATTGTTTTTTCTACTGCTTTGTTTGTGCTTCCACGTTGCTACTACAACCACTGCAATTATGAGTCTGATCTCTCCAGATCCTAAAGTACTAGCTTCCCTCTCAAACTAGACTCCCTCTAAGTCTCGATCTCCCTGTGGAAAAACTCTCTACCCTCAATCTACCAATATCAATCATCACAACTCCCTTTTGTGTCACTAAACATTTGCTCATTGATCTGCCCACTAGCAACCTTCTTGCTCCACTAAGAAGTCTGCACATAGGGTCTTATGGATCTACCCTAAACTAGAGCTCCATCAATCTGCAAGGACAACTTCGAATTATTCTCTTCTATAGTGATTGAAGCTCCGATATCATGTAGAAATTTACACAAATATAGCTTTGATACCATGTATAAATTTCTACAAATCTAGTTGTGATACCATGTAGAAATTTCTACAAAACTAGCTTTGATACCATGTAGAAATTTCTACAAATCTAGTTTTGATACCATGTATAAATTCCTTATAGATTCAAATTGCAAATTCTAATATGCTAAAAAATTTGACTTGAATCTACCATACTCATCAATAGAAACAATAAATTATCGATGAAATCATGAAACATATGAGAGAAAGAATTCAATCACACATAACATAATGATTTTCTTAGGAAATCCACAACTAAAAAACCCTACGATCTATATATTGCATTAGTCAAAGAATTTGGATGAATACAATATGCTCTACTAAACCTGCACAAGTATTTTCTACCCTTTGCTTGGTTGACTGCCTTTGGCTAATATTTAGCCAAATTCCTAGCCTTCTAATCTCTTAATTCCTTTCTCTCACAAGCTCCACGCACAAACTTGTGCTTCCTATTGCTTGGTCTCAACAACTCATGCTCACCAAAACAATGATTAAACTTGTGCCTTCATTCCTCCTTTCAAAGGCAATTTGAATGGCTAAAATTAGTGAGTTTTCTAATTAATGAATGATTTATTTTAGGCCTTCTTCTGATTGCATGCACCATCTATTTAATTTAAATGATTTTACAATTGATAGTACACTGTCCCTAAACTCCAATCTCAACTGGGTCTTTCTCTAATCTGACATGCATGAGTTAATTACAAGTGAATCTTCATTTTGTTGGTTGAGCAGTGATGGTTACACCCCACTATTGGATCTCCCATTAATTCCTCCATTAGTTGGAACTAGTTTAACTGAATTTAACTCAGATAAACTAAATTAAATAATTACAACTCAAAGAAATCAACTTGGGCCCCTCAAATTTAGGAACCACTCTACATGACTCTAGATAGACTCCCAACTCGAATTAACTAAGTCAACTAAGTCAAATTAACTTAGTTAACTATTACAAGTTGTTGTGAGAATTCAAATTAGAATTAGAATTTAATTCCTAATTTAATTCAAGGACAATTTAAATTAGGATTTTCTTCTTGTTGCTATTTTCAACATTGAAGGACAAATTTGAGTAGGATCAAGCAATCGGCTAGATTGAGTGATTTGAAAGTCCAACAAGAAATTTTTGCTTCAAATTTAAGAAGACTATTTTCCCATACCTTTTTTCAAAGATGATTTCAAGTTAGAGGGGCTCCCAAGTATTTGTATGGAATACATCTCCTTTGAAAATCAATCAAACAAGATATGTGAATTTGGGCAATTAATGGGGCAATCAAAAAAGAATATTTGAAATTTCTCCATGTTAATGGAGGTTCCCAAAGCATCATATAATTCTTGAAGGATGTTTCTAAGGGTAGTGGTATCTTTGATAGTGGGGATTCCCAAGAGAAGAGTATCATCCACAAACTATTCATGTGAGGAAAAGAGATCATGGGAACTAAGAGGAAGACCTTTTAGCTATCCAAGTTCTAGGGTTGAGTTGATATATCTACCCAACCCTTCAACCATGAGGAGAAAGATATGAGGTAAAATGGGATCTTCTTTCCTAATATCCCTTAAGGAGAAAAAAGTGGGAGAGAGACACCCATTAAATAGGATGGAGAAGAAAGTTTTGGAAATGAGGGAAATAACCTAGTGAATCCATATTTCTACAAACCCAAAAGTTCTGAGCATGTGAAAAATAAACCGAATAACTCAATTTGTCAAATTCTTTTGACGTGTCAAGTTTGATGAGTATACCTAGAGACTTATTGGAATTAAGTGAGTGAATGTGGTCACGGGCAAGTATTATGTTATACATAGTTTGTCTTCCCTTCACATAACTAGTTTGCTCAGTAGAGATAAGTGAGGGGAGAATGGGTTTTAGCCAATTTGTGATAACTTTGGAGATGATTTTATAGATAACATTACATAGGGAAATAGGCCCAAAATCTGAAGGAGAATCAACATGATATTTTTTTAGGAATAAGAGATATAAAGGTAGCATCAATGGTTGTTAAGATAGAGGAACAGCTTCAAGAGTCTTCTACTACTTTCCAAAAATCATGCTCGAGAATTTTCTAGAAACCCTAGTAGAAATCGATGGTAAAGTCGTCAGGACCCGGGGACTTTCATTTATCCATTTCATAATAGTTTCTTCCACTTCCTGCATGGTGATTTCCTTCAAAAGGAGATCATTATGTTCCCTTGTTACAAGTTTGGGAATGTGCTCAATTATTTTTCTAATAGAAGGTCTTATGTCCATAACCATTTTTGTGCATGTGGCTTGGAAACGATTCATGAGTTCCCAAGCTATTGTATCATGGATTTACACTTTTTGGTGATTGGATGTTTTTATGCTTGATATTATATTACTTTTCCTATGGTTGATCATGAATCTGTGGAAGAATTTAGTTTTTTTTCCTTCCTCCTTAAGCCAGTATACTCAAGATTTTTGTCTCCATAGGATTTCCTCTTACTTCAATGTTTCCTCCAATTGGAGGTGAGTGATCACTTCTTAATGTTCCAATTCCTTATATCTGCTATTTGATATTATTGTTTGTTGGACAGTGGGTATCTCTTGTTTTAAATTTAGTTTTACTTTATGGATGTTACCAAAATCTTCAATATTCTAGTTCTTGATTTTCATTTTGAGAAATTTTAACCACTACAAGAAATGATACATAAGGTTTCCAAGAAAATGATTTGATTCTTTCCACCATTTTTTTACATTTAAGAGAAAATCAGGATGTCATAACCAAAAAGCCTCAAATTTGAAGGGCATGTTCCTAGTACTACCAATCTAGTCCATAGCGAGTTATATGGGCCAGTGGTCAGAACCATGGCAAGAGAGAATAGAAGACTAAAAATGGGTAGCTGAAATATAGAGAGGCTTTGCTATGAGGAATCTATCGATTCTTAAATCTATTTGAGACATTCCTCCTCGCTTACTATTCTATGTGTATAAGTCATTATGTGCTCAGATCTACAAGTTTGGAGTTATTAATAAATTCCACAAAGAAGGGCTTTCTTCATCGAGTCTATGAATCACACCTTTATTTTCATTTAGATTTTTTATCATGTTAAAATCCCCACCTAAAATCCATAAGTTTTCCCCTATGAGATTTAAGGCTCTTTGGAGGTTTTCAAGGAAGGGCTTTCTTCATCGAGTCTATGAATCACACCTTTATTTTCATTCAAATTTTTTATTATGTAAAATCCCCACCTAAAATCCAGAAGTTTTCCCCTATAAGCTTTTTTTTTCTCTTCATCAAGAATACTAGGGCCATAAAAATTGGTTATGAAACTCAAACCGATTGAACCAATGGGCTAAAATCCCTACCTAAAATCCATAAGTTTTCCCCTATAAGTTTTTTTTTTTTTTTTTAGCGCGAATACTAGGGCCATAAACATTGGTTATGAAACTCAAACAGATTGAACCAATGGGCTAAAATCCCCACCTAAAATCCAGAAGTTTTCCCCTATAAGTTTTTTTTTCTTTAGTGGGAATACTATGACCATAATCATTGGTTATGAAACTCGGACCAATTGAACCAATGGGCCAAAATTTAACAGTTAGGATTCTAGGTAGAGAAAAGGAATCCTAAAGAGTGATTGAGGAAGGGTTTGATGCAATAGAAATACCTCCTCATGCTCCTTGGGCATCCCAGCCTAGATAATCACAGTTTCTACAAACAATCTTTAAAATATTTCTTAGAGACTTAGAAGAGCTTTTCATTTCCTGAATCATCATGATGTCAAGGTGTTCTTAGTAGATTTATTTTGATTCCATGAGAGGAAAAATAAAATTTTTGGTTAAGGGTATTACCTAGTTCGTGAGCTTGAAAAATAATTAGATCTTGATTTTGGATGCATGCTCTAGTGATGATTTGAACTTTCTCCTCGGGAATGGTTCATGGATCTTTCTTTTTCCATTCCTCTACAAGAGATTGCAAATCAATATTTTGCAGTTCCATCTCCTTGAAATCTTCTGCATCAGAAAAATCTTGGGTGTTATCCTCCATTTCTAGATCCTCTAGTTAATCTTTATCAGTTAGTTATGCATATGCATCATTTGTTCGCTAGGGTGGTCATTGACTGGTTTTCCCAATCTCTTTTGTTTTGAGATTTTCTCCTTCGATAGTTGTCTCATTTTCTTCCATTTGTTGGAAGACTATGTATTTTTAATGGCTCACCACATTTTTAGAGGTTGGATTTTTTGTTCCTTTTTTTGGATATCTTCCTTTTATTGATGACCCTGGTAAACCCATCTTGATCTAAGGACATATTTACTTGTGCATTTTTTTGGACTTGGTTTGCTGAGAATTCTCAGAATAGATGGTCATATTCATGGAATTTCCAGCATCTAAAGGGGATTTTCTCACAATCTATTAGTTTTTCCCATATTTCATCTTCACTGCTCAACTAAATGCTTGTTGGGAGCGGGTTGTATATGTCTAGATATGCACAAAGGTTGGCATAAGTCCCTCTCCACGAGCTAGGGTAGGCGGTGGTCTAGTCCCAACCATTCACCCTTGGTATCAGAGCGGTATTCTTTCAACCGCACGAAGGGGGGTACGACACCGCGACTTGATTTCTTTTCACCAATACTTTCAAGTGTGTACTATGCCTAACATTCCATACTTAGTTTATTTTTCACTTTCTAAGTATAAACATTCATAACACAGCAGAAACATTCATTTACACATCTTTCATCATCATTATTACTCTACACATATGCACATCAGAAATATAACGGGAGGGGCAACTCCCTGAAGATGATTATGCCCACAATAATAATGAAGTTTAAATATACAAAATCAGCTCTTGGAGAGGAACCCCAACTTCCTTCTCACAAAAATAGTTGATTTTCAAAATTTGGCCTACAATCGTGCAGCCTGCCTGAACTGTCGCTCGGAGCGGCCACCCTTCACTGGGTCAAGTCGCCTAGCTCACCGAGCAAAGGTGCCTAGACCCGGGTCACCCTCCACACCAACCATCATTCACTGTTCAGCAAATCTCGCGGGTTTGCCTGCACGCCCACCTTCGTTCAACACTCACCCATAGAACTTGTCACCGTGCAGACCTACCCACAGCGTGTCACCCACCTGATGCACACACGCAGTCCACCTGACGCATCCCTCAGTCCACCCGACCATTCAACCTTCGCGTTGTTCATTCAGCACTCGTCTGGACTCTCCGTTCATGTCTGCCGCATGCGCACCACCCACTTGGGTCGCCTACCCACCTCGTGCACAACTCACCGTGGGTGCACTGCCCACCTGGGGGTCACCCTGCCCGACTCGTCATGGTGCCCACTTAACTAGCTCGCCCACCTACCGTGTTGACCACTCGCCTTCCTTTTTGCCTGTGACTCGTCCACCCACCCGCCTGCATACGGCTCGTCCACCCGCCCAACCTGCTTGCGGCTCATCCGCTCGCCCGACCTGTCTGCAGCTCTACCCGTTTAACACTTTTGTGGTTCTTTAAACCCAACTCAGTGCTTCGGTTAGGTTACCCACCTGCACCTCACCCTTCGTCTTATGCGCCCAACCACTTCAACTCACCTATCACCCTTGACTCGCCTTGTTAGACTCGCAAGACTTGTGTTGTTGATTTATCCATCCACTCGGTCGCCCATATATACCAACTGTCGTGGATAACTTGTGGTCGGCCCGCCCAGGCCGACCTACCCATTCAGCTAACTTGCCCACAACACTATGTCGGCTCACCCACTTTGCATGTCGGTTTGCCCACACCGTCGCCCCGTCAAGTCCACATGCCAAACTCGCATGGTATAAGGCGACCTTCGCAAAGTTCGCCATACTTAGCCAAATTTCCAATTCTCAATTTTTCGACACCTTCGTTGGCTCGTTGCGCTCATGCCCCGAGCGCATTTAACCAACCACCCTAGCTCATTACACATCTCTAACTTGTCCCATCATCATAAAAAAACGTCACAACCAATGCACCTGCTCGCCAACTTGTCGCACCCGCTAGCTCGTCACACATAACCGGGAGTGCTCACCGAGCTCATCGCACATCACATTCGCAACTCGTGGGCTTGACATACTCCCCCACTCTAAATGGTTTTCATCCTTGACAACTCTCCATCCCAGCAACCATCTGTCACCAAGACCATCAAACCACACAAACCGTGTGTATGGGTAATCTAGATGTATCCACCTCTCGACCTGCCTCATGCCATAGATATGCCAAACTCTGCAAGGAATCATGTGCCGGTACCCCTCATGTCGGTGACTAGTTGGGTAGCTAATCCAACCATGCATCGCCTCCATAAGAACTCATGCCCCTACATCATCATGACTCTCCACTACATGCTACCTGTCAATCTGTGTCATCTCACCCCTAGATGCCTACTCAAAATGTTGGAGACTCATTGCCATGAGCAGCTAACAATGAGCCTCATCTCCATGATAGTTTAAGAAGATAAGGAGGGAGTAGAGCCTGAAGGCTCTCCCTCACTAATCAACTCAATCCACCTATTCGGATCCTCCACTTCTAATCTCTACAGGTATGCTTCCCGATCCTCTGTCTGAACATTCGGTCTAACATCCTCATCGTCATCATCATCCTCCACTGCCTCTAGTCTCCTTGATAGATCCAAGATACTATCAGAAAATGTCCTGACAATCTATGACTACTCCATAAGCTTTGTCTCTGCAATAGACAATCACTTATAGACCTCTTCATCTCACTTCTCATTCTCCATATTCATCGTTGTTAGTATACATTCATCCTTTATAACTCCCACATTCGGAACATCGATAGGTACATCCTCTCGTCCATCGTAAATGTACAGTTTCTTCATATGGGGAACAACCATAGCTTCAAATTGCTTCATAAAATCCATGCCCAGTACAACCTCATAGTCATCTATCCGCACCACAGTGAAATTGACCTTCCCTGTCCATTCACCAAGTGTCACATCCACTTTTTCAGCTACGTCGATCACAGTCTGGAGGAGAATTAACTTCCTTCATTTGTGCCTACACCGGTACAAACTTCATTCCAATCCTTCTCACAGTATCCTCGCTCATAAAGTTGTGAGTTTCCCCACTATCCACCATAGTGAGTACAACACCACTCCCAACTTTCATCTCGACATACTCTAACTTGTTTCTTTCCGGATCTCTTCGTGAGACCGCTTCCGTAGCCACTGCAGCTCCTAGAATCTGCATGACCCCCACAGAAGTCTCTTCTTTCTTCTTTGCATTGGACTGTGCTATGGCAGCCACTTTTGGTCTTGAAGGACAATTCTTCACCATATGTGGTTCCTCACATATCCAACACTTCAATGGTTTCTTCGTCTTCGTCTTATCATGCAACTTCAAAGATTCCTCCTTTATAGACTTTTCTTTTGGCTTGTCATTCTTTTTCTTCTTCTCTTCAGTTCCTTCATCATAGTGTTCTACCAAGCGATCCACAACAGAAAATTCTTCTTCAAGTGTTTTTATCTTTTGCCTCTTCACTTCATTGTGTGCCCAAGGTTTCAACCCTATGATAAAATTGAACACCTTGTCCCTTTCTGCCATGTCTGGAAGTTCCAAAACTACACTTGAGAACTCTCATTGATAAGCTTGTAGACTCCTTGTTTGCTTTATGTATTTTATCTTCATCCTTGCATCCCATGTTTCGTCTTGTGGACTAAAATGAGTTTGCAAAAGCCTTCTTCATTTCATCCCATGAAATGACTTCTGCAGCATTACCATTGGAAATCTGGTCCATCCTTCTTCGCCACCACATCTTAGCATACTTCGTCAAGAACTGAGAAACTACCTTGACTTTGGTTTCCTCATCGAACATCCCCAAATGCTCCAAGTATTGTTCCATGTCCCATAGAAAGTTACCAAGAGTTTTTGCACTCCTTGTCCCGTCATAAGAATCTAGTTCCTTGACTTTCACATGAGCCACCCCTCCACCTGAGTTGTGCCCAACAACCTTCTTCAAAACTGCAATCTCATTCCGAGCATCATCAATATCTTTTTACAATTTCAATATTTCTGCCAAACCTTGATCTCTTGCTTCACTGATCTCTTTGACTTCCTTTTTTGTTTGTATAAACTGCCATTCAGTATAATTGTACCGGACCTTGAGGTCTTCAAGCTCCCCTTTCACCTTCGCATAGCCTTCCCAAACTTCAATGTTCTCGGCCTTCATCGAAGCCATGTCAGAAGCCAATTCCTCCATTCAATCCAATACCCTATCCAAGAAAGCATCTCTGGCATCCCTACCAGATTCATCCGTCACTACCTGAGGTTATTTTGCCATCTCAGCCATCCGATTTCTTTATAGTCTGGTATAGACCATAAATCGATATCACCTGCAAATCTGAATCACTTGTCATGAATTACAGCTCCTTGTCAAGTATTCTAATACCTAGCTAACCGTGCACGAGCCGGCGAGCTCGGGTGAACGACAGGTGGAGGTCGAGTCACGTGGGTGGGCAGGCAGGTCTGAACGACCCACGAGTCTTGATGAATGACCACGAGTTTTGATGAATGGTTGGAATGACGATTGGTGTTGAGGGCGACCCGGGTGTGGGCACCTCTGCCTGGTGAGTTGGGTGATCCGACCCAGTGAAGGGCAAGCACTCCAAACAATAGTTTGGGCAGGCTACACGGTTGCAAGCCGAATTGTGAAAATTGACTGTTTTTGTGAGAAGGAAGTTGGGGTTCCTCTCCAAGAGTTGATTTTGTATATTTGAACTATTATCATTATTATTGTGGGCAGACTCATCTTCAGGGAGTTTCCCCTCCCATTATATTTTCGTTGTGCATATGTGTAAAGTAATAATGATGATGAAAGATGTGTAAATGAATGTTTCTGTTGTGTTATGAATGTTTATACTTAGAAAGTGAAAAATAAACTAAGTATGGAATGTTAGGCGTAGTCCACACTTGAAAGTATTGGTGAAAAGAAATCGGGTGGTGGTGCCGCACCCCCCTTCGTGCGGTTGAAAGACTACCGCTAGGGTAGGGGCGTGACAAGTGGTATTGAAGCCCTCTGAATGCTTGACGAGGAGTTGTACTTCGTGACAGGTGATTCAGATTTGCAGGTGATATTGGTTTATGGTCTATACCAGACTACAAAGAAAGCAGATGGTTGAGATGGCAGAAGAACCTCAGGTAGTGATGGGTGAATCTGGCAGGGATGTCAAAGATGCTTTCTTGGATAGGGTATTGGATCGAATGGAGGAGATGGCTTCTGACATGGCTTCAATGAAGGCCGTGAAAATTGAAGTTTGGGTGGGCACACTCCCGAGCCAGTTGGAGGGCCCGCCCGATTAACGAGCTAGGCCAACCGAACAAGCCAACGGCACTCCCACGAGTCGAGATGAAAAATTGACTAAGTATGGATGGGCGGAGTTGGCGAGTTTATATGGGCGGGCGACCATGTATGTGGGCGCCCTACACTTGGGCCAATGCACAAAAATAGGCTAAGTGTCGAATGGATGGGTCGGCTTGGTGATGAGCGAGCCCCCACCCATGGGCGACATGGTGTATAAAGGCATGGTGGATAAGTGGTGGAAAGATATCAACACATTCCACACAATCCAAGCGATGGAGTCCAAATTTAACAGTCGGACTACCCAAGTGAGGAGCAGGGAATGCGCCCGCATAGTCGGACAGAATAGTGCAGCAGCAAAGGGGGAGTTAGGCAGTCGCATCGTAGGCAGCCGAGCGGGCGAGCAGATGAGCCGCAGGTGGAAGGCAGGTGGTCGGACGAACCGCGAGTAGTCTGGCAGGCGGGTGGGCAGTTAGCAAAACAACGGACGAGTTGCGAAGTGATAACAGGTGTGGGCACCATGGCGAGCTAAGCAAGGTGACCCAGGTGGATGGTGTGCCCAAGGTGAACTACACGAGTCAGGTAAGCGACCTGGGTGGGCCGTGCACTCGCGGTGTGAGCTGAACGAGAGTCGGGTGGCGACCAGAGTAGCGACGAGTTAGAACGCACAGTGGTGTGTTGGGTCAGGCGAGCGTGCATGGTGCAGCGGCCGAGTCGGGTAAACCGACCGAGCTGCACGACAGCTTCCCCATTGTAAATTTTATGAACTCGGTCGAGTTTTAATTCCCAAGAATTTTTATAAAACAACAATTATAAAGATTTATATACATACTTGTACAATTGTGTCTCTTTCATGGTTTGAATGTATTAATGTTATTTCGCACATTAATAAAGTAAAATGGTGAATGATGTGAATGTTAGGCGTAGTTCAGAAAATAACTTAGAATAAAAAATATTTAAGTGCTTAGCCAGTGCCGCACGTAGACTAACTTGTGAAAAAAGAGTTAGGGGTGTGACAAAGGGTATCAGAGGATAAGCGATGGAATTATATGGAGAAATGGACGGCGGAAAGGGCGAGGACCTCGGGTTTTTTGTCTCATCAAAGTCCCGCCACCAACCTATCCGTTCAAAGGATGAGTGTAGAAAACTACAATGACAGTAACATTATTTGGGGTTCCTCTGCTATTTATGAATTTCTTTAAGCAAAATGTATGACTATTTTGGAAAGAAGAATTTAAAGAAGGCACTTGGATCTAGATGAATGAAAAACAGTGCACAAAGTGAATTCATCTATGAAATAGTATAATGAGTGTTTTCAAATAGGAATCTATCCATTTTGATTTTGTTAGAATGAAATAATAAATTTACAGTGTTAGGATTATATCTGACCTGGGCCACAATAATAAATTTATAGTCATTTTTTATTTCTTTTATTTTTATTTTCACAATCTTTAATATGGTTGAATGTGTTTATTTACAAAAATTTCACATTGATTTTCCCCTAACCCCCCTGTTTGTGTATGGAGCATGCAAGGAAATGCATGAGTTTCATCGGTCCCTTGCAACGGCGAAGTTCTTATGCGCACATTTAAGTTCCTACAGGCACAATCATATAATTTTAGTGAGGGTGCTCATTGAGCAATTTAACTTCAAAAATAAGCAATGTCATTCTATTTTCATAATAATAAAACTATATCATTCATGAGAATGGAAATGGATTTCTTTTAATTGATTTTAGTTTATGAGATCATCAAAATAAACAATAAAAATTATATATATTTTTAATTGATTTTAATTTATGAAATTAAATTATGTTACAATTGTTTCAGATAATTTTTATTCTTTATTGATTTTTAAGATAGAAATAATGTTCCATGTATTAGAAAAGAAATTCATAATAGAAAAGAAATTCACAAAATAGCAATTTGAAAGTAAGCACATATTTGAAACATTTAATTTTTAAGATGCATGACTATAGCAAAGAAATCTATAAATCTCAATTTAAAATAATAAACACAAATTTCAACCATTTAATGTCATGGTGTATGGTGTTACCATTATTAAATAATTAATTATTTGTCTCTTGAAAATGTTTTGGGTAAATATTTATATTCACAGATTAAAAACTTAAAATAATAAACATAAATTTCAATCATTTAATTTTAAGGTGTAGGGTGTTACTATTATTAAATAATTAATGATCTACCTCTTGAAATTGTTTTGGGTAAATATTTATATTCACACATTAAAAAAAAAAAAAAAAAAATATTGATACCTGTTTTACCAAAAGCATGTTTTGGTTAACAAAAATTAGGTTTAATTTACCATTTAAAAATGCATATAAAATTCTTTGCAAAGTGCTTTACAACAACTAACAAATTTGTTGCTTTGTGTTTACTTAAGGATTTATTGTTTCAAAATGCAAATAAATGTTTCACGTAAATGGAACAACTATTTCTAACATATTTATTGGTCTTCATTTTCCCATTTCGCAGGTTTGATTCACTATTTAAAAGTGCAAATAAGCATTTCACTCAAAGTGCTTAACGACCATCAAGAGACTTTTTGGCCTTTGTGTTTCCAAGTTAAATATGATTTAATGTTTGAAAATGAAAGCAAATACTTCACTTAATGTGATTAACAAACAAGAATAAATAAACGTCGTAAGGCATAAATTTGAAAAGAATCGTGACATATAGGGATTTTCCCCTTGACCACCATGTTTGCGTATGGATTGTTGTACTTGTTTCTCGTAGGCATTTCTTGGCTACAAAACTATGTTGAGAAACGAACTCGACCAATATTTAGGTTCAAGTTGGCCCTTGAACTAGAGGGGGCTCCCTCAAATGTCACGAGGCCTTTTTTTAACGCTGTTCATTGTCACTGGACAACAGCCTGTGGAGCACAATGGCTACATCTATGATTTATTTTGGGTGGTTGTTGATCATTGTCCAATATCTATTCATAAATAAATCCCTCTCCTGCAGAGTCCTTGGTTAAAGTGCCAACATCCATTTGGATAGAATAACATGATTTCTAGAGAATTTGACAGAAGAATATAAGAGAGTTCATGATAATTAAGCAGTCATACTGAATACTTAATTAACCAGACATAGTGGAGGTGTGTAGAAAATTTCTACATCCAAATAGAACACATTCAAGAAATGACAGAAGGAAACAACCAAGAATTAAGATGTAGAGGAATTAACCAAGACAGACAGTTAAGTTAATTAATCTCTTTAAATGATTATAACTTTGTAAGGGGCTTTCAGAGAGATTGACACTCAATCTATTATTACTCAAATCTCTTATGCTACCTTGAACATGTGCATAAATAAGGTATAAAAGTACTAAAAAAACAATAGGAAAAACAAATTCTATCATAAACTAGAGCTAGAATACTTCAATTAGGAATTCTGTAATATTTTTTTTACAAAGCGACATGATTTTGGAATCATAAGCCAGCCCCTTGAACATTATAATTGAAACAATATATATAACATTACATTAAGGTGATTGTGTCTAGCTTTTTGGAATAAAAATCTGAACAATAAACCAAAAATAAAAAGAATATCTGAAAAACTGCAGGAAATTTGGAGTTGTTTGCAAGTCTTCTGCCTTGAACTCTTGAGCTGCTTAAAATGCATGCTGGAAAACTATACTTTGATCCCATTTTGTTGATATTCTGCTGCTAGGTGTTCTTTGAATGTTGATATCTCTGCCTCTAAATCTGAAAAAGAATGATTGTTGGTCTTCCTCCTTCAAATGCTAAAATCATGTCTATAATCTAGTTGACTGGTTTTTTTTTTGCTAGGTGTCCTTTGAATCTCTAATGCTTGAATTGGCCAATGATTTTATGTCACTTTTTAAAGTGCTTCACCATTGTCGTAAAATATTTGGGAAGAAAATATTTTGATAAATGTTTTCCAAATATTTTGCTTAAACCTGTAAATTCATATTTCTCTATTTTCATGAATTCCATAAATGAAATCTCAAAATATTTCCTCAAATAATTTCATCTCGTAAATCCATCCATTGTTTGAAATCCATGTCTTGTTTTGAAATATATGTCTTGTTTTGCCTTGAATTTATATATTTATGAATAAATAAAATTCATAAATATATTTCATAAAACCATCAATTGATTTCCTTCCCATGGTTTTGAAAACCATGTGTTGTTTTTTCATGATTGGTAAAATATCTCTTAGTTTCCCTTTTTTACTCCTATAAAATATTTGGATAAGAATTTATCCAAATCTTATGTTTCCGTACATTTTCTCTTCATAATTTATTTTCCTCCTTATCTCTATAAAACTGTTGTTGGTTTTGCTTCCATGGTTTTGATTTTAAAAATAATTAAAATTATTTTCAATTTCAAAGCTATGTGCATATTTTATATAGAGTTTTTCAAAATCAATTTTTTTGTTTAAATATTCCTTTGTACCGACATACCGGAAAATAAATAAACATAATTCATTTTGTCAATTTTTCACTTGAATTTCATTTTTACCTCTATATAATTATCCCATAAAGAAGAAATCTCTTTTTAGCGTTGGAAACTTCATCTCGTCTTTACTTCATTTTACTCATCCTCCCCTTACCTCAATTTTTAACTAGACAACTGTAAAATTGCTTCATCCATTATCTCCTTTCATACATACTTTATAGTATATAAGCTTTCCTGCATACCTCATAAACCGTCAAGCCATTAATTCATAAAATTTAAATAAATATAAATAACGTTTTTCGGGGAACAAGAGGAGGACAACTATAAATTGCTTCATCCATTATCTCCTTTCATACATACTTTATAGTATATAAGCTTGCTTGCATACCTCATAAACCGTCAAGCCATTAATTCATAAAATTTAAATAAATATAAATAATGTTTTTCGGGAACAAGAGGAGGACAAATATAAAAAGCAGTAAAGGTGAGGGTAGGTTAAAAGTCAAAAATGCAACCCCAACCCCCTCGAAAACCATCGGTTTGCTATTGGTTTGACATTTCACAAATCTCGATACATTTATATTAGGGTGGTTTAATGATTACTTTCAGGGTGGGGACAAATTCTAATTTGACATTTTGACTTGGCTGACATAGATAATATGATAATAAATGTGGTTATTATAGTTTAGAAATTGGGTTTGTTATTTTTAAACTAATTTTTAATATTTTAAATAATTTTTTTTATAAAAAATATAATTATATATATTTTATAAAATTGAATTTCATTTAAAATAAAAACTATTAAAAATAACTCAGAGAAATTTATAAAAACCTCATACACTTCATGCTTTAGCAATGGAAAGAGTTAGATGGAATGATATTTAAAGGAAGGTATTTTTCAAGGTAAGGATCAAATTGAAGGTGGCAAATAAATTTTTAAAATTTTTGTAACTTCTAGGGTGTCAAAATAAGTTACAACATGGAACATGCAAGAAAATGCACGACTTTTGTTATTGTCGCATGCCTTGCAACTCTGAAGTTCTTATGCCCAAAATCATATAAGTTTAGTGAGAGTGCTCATTGAGCATTTTAACTTCCAAAATAAGCAATACATTTTATAATATCATTATGTTTTCATTATAATAAAGCTATATCATTCATGAGAATGGAAATTGATTTCTTTTAATTGATTTTAGTTTATGAAACCTTCAAAATAAACAATAAAAATTATATATTTTTAATTGATTTCAATTTATGAAATTAAATTATGTTACAGTTGTTTCAGATAATTTTTATTCTTTATTGATTTTTAAGATAGAAATAATGTTCCGTGTATTAGAAAAGAAATTCACAATAGAAAAGAACTTTACAAGATCACAATTAGAAAATAAGCACATGTTTTAAACATTTAATTTTTAAGATGCATAACTATAGTAAAGAAATCAATAAATCTCAATTTAAAACAATAAACACAAATTTCAACAATTTAATGTCAGGGTTAATGGTGTTACCATTATTAAATAATTAATTATCTGTCTCTTGAAAATGTTTTGGGTAAATACTTATATTCGCAGATAAAAAACTTAAAATAATAAACCCAAATTTCTAGCCATTTAATGTTAAGGTGTATCCTGTTACTGTTATTAAATAATTAATGATCCCTCTTGAAATTGTTTTGGGTAAATATTTATATTCACAGATAAAAAAAATTGATACCTATTTTACCAAAAGCATGTTTTGGTTAACAAAATTTAGGTTTAATTTACTATTTAAAAATGCACATAAAAATTCCATGCAAAGTGCTTTACAACAACTAACAAATTTGTTGCTTTGTGTTTACTTAAGTAAGAATTTATTGTTTCAAAATGCAAATAAATATTTCATGTAAAGAGATTAACGATTTCTAACATATTTATTGGTCTTTGTTTTCCCATATTTGATTCAATGTTTAAAATTGCAAATAAGCATTTCACTCAAAGTGCTTAACGACCACGAAGAGATTTATTAGCCTTTGTGTTTCCAAGTTAAATATGATTTACGGTTTGAAAATGCAAACAAATACTTCACTCAATGTGATTAACAAACATGAATAAATACATATATATTGGTCTTTGTTTTCTATTGCTAAGAATATAATACTAGCAATTGTACCAGATGTTATAAAGGAAACGTCGTAAGGCATAAATTCGAGAAGATCACTTACATTATGCCAAATTTACAGATTTTATAACCTTTCCAACATAGATTGCCTCTCAATCTTCAAAGATGCTCTTTCAAGTTCCAATAGCAAATATTTGATCAAAAGGATGCTCTTTTTTAATATTGAATTGTCTCACTTGATCAAAAGCTTACAATATTTTACCACTTGCTCTTAAGGTGATAAGATTTTCCTTTTCTTGTCCTTGCTTAACTTCTTTTGGGCATTTGGACTCGTTTGTGACATAGGAGGTTTATATTCAAAGTTTCTTTTTTCCAAAATGACAAATTCAAAATTTACCATTGGATGAACTAGTTTAAAGCAGAGCTACGAAATAGATATATCAATAAAGCTAGTCACTCACATAACAACTTTACAATGTTTGATAGGAGAGAAGTGGATCTTTTGTTGAGCATTGATTAAATAATTCTTTTAGCTAACACAACAACTTTAATTCATTATAGAGGTACCATGGTGAAATCTTATGGTAGCAGCCACGAGATTTCCTTTAGTAAGCTTATCCCTCATATATACATTAGTAATGTACCCACATGAAAATCATCGCAGGAATATCATTTGTGTCTTTGATATTATAATATTTGTCTCTGGATTTCCACATCGATAGCACTAGACCATATCTTTTTATAAAAAACTTCCAACAAAGCAACCATCTTTTCATTGTCATGGGAGCCATTAACAATAGAAGTTCTAGTCTTCTTGTCAAACTTTGACTCGGAAACCAATTCACATCCAAAGAACTTTGTCATGTAAGAAGGTTTCCTTCCAAGAGATTTTTCCACATCTACCATATTAACATTATTGGTCTTGATTCCATTGCCTCGTCTTTCTATTTTAGTAAGAAATTTCGACATCTTATAACTGTAGAAATCATCATCACGGTTGCTTGCACCAATGTTTTGGAGAGCCATTGTGCTTGCCATCATTCTTGGGCACATGGTATGTTTTCCCATATGATGTAAACTATTGTATTCTTGATTCTTGATTATGTTTTCCCTCCTTAGTGACTTCTTATCTTTTCCTCCCTTCTTTTGTTCCGAAGGATTTTTCAAAATAAAAGTAGTCAGCTTATCCCTCATATCTACATCAGTAATGTACCCACATGCAGCACATCGCAAGGATATCATTTGTGTCTTTGATATTAGAATTTTTGTCTCTAGATTTCCACATCCATAGCACTAGGCATATATTTTTATAAAAACTTCTTACGAAGCAACCATGTTTGCATTGGCATGGGAGCCATTAATAGTAGAAGTTCCAACCTTCTCGTCAAACTTTGACTCGACACCCAATTCACATCCAAAGAACTTTGTCATGTAAGAAGGTTGCCTTCCAAGAGCTTTTGCCACATCTACCATATTGACATTATTGGTCTTGATGCCATTGCCATGTCTTTCTTATTTAGTAAGAAATTTCGACATCTTATAATTGTGTAAAGAATCATCACGGTTGCTGGCACCAATGTTTTGGAAAGCCATTGTGCTTGCCATAATTCTTAGGCACATGGTATGTTTTCCCATATGATGTAAACTGTTGTATTCTCGATTCTTGATTATGTTTTCCCTCCTCAATGACTTATTATCTTTTCCTCCCTTCTTTTTGTGACAGCCTTGGTGAAAATTTCATGTAAAAAAAAGTTAATAAAGGCAAAATAAGACAATGGTTAAGGGACACTTATTCCAAGTTGAATGTTGGGCAAAGATATCCTAGTGGGCATCACTGGATGTGTGTTTTGGCTAAGGAAATTTGGCAAAGGATAAGGCAAACACATTAAAAGGTAAAAAGGAATTTTTGGCACATTTATTTATGAAAATGAAGGAAAATAGGAGAAAAATAAGGTGAAAGGTCATAGGTTGCATGTGAGGAGGAAATTGAAGAAAAATAATGGAAAATTAAGAAACTAGAGGCCTTGTTGATAAAAAGGCTTCTGAGGATCAGTTGGTAACCTTTTGTCAGTTCAATTTTGGAGCTCTCTAATTATTCTCTCTCTCACTCACTCTTGGTCACTTACGGTTTTCTTGGAGCACTCTAGCTTTGGATCAAGGAAGGAAAAGCAAGGAAAGGAAAGGAAATGAAAGCAAGGATCAAGGAAGGAAAGTAGTATCAAGCAGCTTCCATGGGAATACTTGTAAGTAACCTTTTGCATGTGTGATTTCCTAGCTGGTTTGGACATGCATGGCTTTGCATGTTGGTGTATAGTTCTCTTGTTGTCGGTGGCATGGTTTTGCCCAGTTATGACAATGGTTTTCAGCATAGCCTTGCCTTTTTCCAGAAGCCATGGTATGTTGGGATTTTTATCTGGATTTTGTGGTTTGGTTTGCCGGATGGATTTCAAAATATGGGGCAGAGATGGTCTCAAGTTTCATTCCCAAAGGCCTAGGAATCCCTTGACAGGTCTTAGCGAGATACAAGGTAAAGCCTGAGGGAGAAGTCTCGGTTTAGGGCTTAGTGATCTGGGTTTGGATTGCGGTAAATCCTAAGAGACTGGTCTCGATTTAGGGCCTAGTGATCTAGGATTGGATTGTGATAAATCCTAAGAGACAAGGAGATGAAAAATTCCTCAAGGATAGTGATGGATTCCGGATGGCATTCCAAGTTCAGTTTGGTTGTGATCAGAGCACTAGTTTTGGTGTGATCACGGTTTGGTGAGGGTGGAGGTGGTTTAACCTCTGGATTCCCTTGGTTGTTCTTGGATTGGTTGTTCTATGAGATCCCACATTCATGCTTGGAATATGGCATGGGGGTGGCTATATGAAAGAGAGATTTGGTTCAACCATGTCTATGGTCAGGTGGTACGTGGAAGTCCCAAACTTGGTCGGATTTGCCTATGATTAATAAAAGCTAATTTCTCTTACTTTTGCACTGATTTATATGTGGATTTAATGGTTGTCATATCTCTGATATTTATATGGTTTTATGCTGGTTATAAGCATGGTTAAATGGCTTGTTCATGTCATGGTTATTTCATGTATTTGTTTGTAATTGTTAAATGGATGGATTCAATACCTAATTGATGATATAATAGTTCAATGGAGAAGGAGGTGATCCTTCTGGTTGTGTTTCATAAGTTCTTTCATTCATTTATGCTATGTATTGTATCCTAGACCTGTAGGTTGCATTGATGCCAAGTGTTTTATAGAATGTCAGTGCCATTTGGGGATGCTCAGGCCTAGTCCCAAGGTTGATTTTTTATTCATCAACATTGTTATCATGTCTTTGATGGATTTTGAAGGTTGTAGCAAGTTCTGGGTAGAGGTCAGGATTCTGGGCTAGAAAAGTGGCTTAAATCTCAGGGTCACTGGCACAGGTCTTCTTGTCCACAATCACTGGAACATAAGCCTGTTATCACCCCAAGAAACTCTCCTAGGTTGTATATCAGAGATGCTCGGGAACATTACAAACTCAACAAAAATGTTGGATAATGGTGGATGAATGAAAGAAATACTGCATATTCAAGCCAGATAACCATTTCTATTATGCTTGACCCCAAATATGGGTGAACACCCCCAGACTACAAGGCTTTAGACCACCAATTACTCACAGTTTAAAGAAAATGTGATGATGGAGAAGATTGACCACACCAGCAGATGCACAGGACCTTGTGATGGCCGACTGCAACCAGTTAAAAGGTCTGTAAATCTATTTCCTAATACACAGACAGGATGACAGCTCTCTGGCATTAAAACAACAGAAACCTGCATACAAATTTACTGATACAGCTAAATTCTAACACAAAGGTGGGATGACATCCCCTCTAATGCTAAACATTAACAGCACATGAATAAATGCAAAACAGGCACAGCCTGGAACAAGAAGAAGAAGTGGACAGTGAGCAATTAACAGCAAAAGAAGCTTGCATTAGCTGAAAATTAAGACCAGACGCTGTAGGTATCATAGCAGTTACAGTCTCCAGAAGTTGAACCTTACAGCAAGATAACACTCATCCACCTGATTACATCTCTTTCCTGAGTATATATGGAGGTTGACTACAAAATTGCTTTGCAAACCCATGCGTGGAGGGGTCATAACTGACCACCAAACGCATTTACAATCAGATATGGGTCTCTGATACAATTTGATTGTTTTCAATGAACAAAATGGCTTTTTCTGTACTTTGATGTCCTTCCTGAACAGGTGAAATATTAACTGAATAATTCCATAACTGCGGCAGTCGTTGAGCTACTCGAGGATCGTCCTTCTCATCCTTGACCATGTTGTTCTTTAAATGTGGTAGTTGAGGAATTCATGTGCAGATTTCTGGATCATCTCTTCCTTCTTCACATGCATTGGACAAGCCAAAAACTCTAAAAAATGCATTGAAAATGGACGAAGAGCCGAGAAAGAACGTTCACCGTTGGATGGCTCAAACGGATGGTGGAGATCGGACTGCACGGGCCATCAGAAGACATATGTGAATGGAAGAGTCTGGGCCGTTGGATGATGTGAATGAACAGTGGAGATTTGATCTGAGAGGCTATCAGGCGGGTAGGCGAAAAGGAGGATCGTGGACCGTCAGATCATGACTGGGGAGATCTGACGGTTGACAGGCGGCCAAGATGCGAGAGCGTTATTGAGCGGGGAAAGGGTACAGTGGCGATAAGCGGTTTCCCCGCACCGCTTGCCCAGGCTCGGCGGTTTACATACAGGGCAGTGCGATGTAGTAATATGACGACGCGTGGCAGGTAGGTCAGCGAGGAAAACCACTTTCCTGCGGGCTAACGAACGAGCGGTTTACGGGGTGAAGGCTTGCTAACACCGTCGGGTGATAAGGCGGGATGATTGGATGGCCGAGAGAAAAGGCACGGTTAACACACCTATTTGGTTGATATGACAGGTGATGTGATAGGTAAGGGGCCCGCCAATAGGTTATGTTTTGACAAATGCGCGTAGTTATAAGTGTTAAAACTTTTAGCGTCGGGGAATAAACGCAACATGGGTTATATGGGTTTTAAATGGGTTATGAGGGTTTTTATAGGTTTTAAATAAAAAGAAGCCTGGGAGTTGGTAAAAAAGGGTTTAGGCGGGGTTTTGAGACAAAAACAGGGATAAAGGGGTTTAAAGGGGAATTTAGGAGGAAGGAGGAAACGGATGTGTGGGAGTTATAAGGAAAAAGGGAAAATGAAGGAGAAAGCATGAAAGCTTGCTGCCAACCTTACACAACCAAACCAGCACTGCTCAACACCTATTTTTATCCATCAAATGTTGCAAACTGTAGCAGAGCTAACAAGGCCTATGAGAGAGACTTTAGGTTGTTGGACATTTTCATGCCTATAACATGAGAGAAACCAGGGGTTAAAAGGCTTAAATAATCAGTGGGACTCAGGGACATGATGTCTGAGTGGTAGACATGTGTCCTAAGGGTGTTGGTACTGATGTGGGTGGGTTTGTTTGATATGTTACATCAGTTCCATTTCCTTAATGTCACCAAGGAAGTTGAATCCCTTATAGTAGCCTCTCTCGTCGCATGTTTACCCCAGCCGACCGGTTGCTTGGGTGGACCTAGGAGGAGGGGGTGTTACACTTTTGTTCCGAAGGATTTTTCAAAATAAAAGTAGTCATCTTATCCCTCATATCTACATCCGTAATGTACCCACATGCATCACATCGCAAGGATATCATTTGTATCTTTGATATTAGAATTGTTGTCTCTGGAATTCTGCATCCATAGCACTGGACATATATTTTTATAAAAACTTCTAGCAAAGCAACCATCTTTTCATTGGCATGGGATTCAATTATAGTAGAAGTTCCAATATTCTCGTCAAACTTTGACTCGTCACCCAATTCACATCCAAAGAACTTCGTCGTGTAAGAAGGTTTCATTCCAATAGATTTTTCCACATCTACCATATTAACAATATTGGTCTTCATGCCATTTCCCTGTATTTCTATTTTAGTAAGAAATTTCGGCATCTTATAACTGTAGAAATCATCGTCACGATTGCTCACATCAACGTTTTGGAGATCCATTATGCTTGTCATCATACTTGGGAACATGGTATGTTTTCCCATATGATGTAAACTATGCATTCTTGATTATGTTCGATACACGACCCGAGATAACACCAAGGTAATGCCTAGTGGAGTTCACATTCTTCATTAATAATCAATCTCATATTAACACAAAGGCAATCTACCATACCCCACATTATAGTCTATATTCAAAAAACTATACCTAGAACCAAAGATATATGCCCATGTCATAGGTATAACTATGAAATCTATTAAATAAATTCCTACTATTAGATAGAAGTAACAAATAGAGATACTTGATTTCATTCAATACACCCTCTAAATTTTAGACATTGACGCAATTTTATGAATCATCTCCCCCTCTCAGTAGCTTAATTTCCAGCGTTATATGTAGGCATAGTTTAAAAACAAGTCAAATTTTTTTATGAGGCAAAATGGAAAATCTTGAGGCAACTTCAAGATATAAACGCATCAACAATTTAGAAATAGTACATTAATCTCTTTGGTGACACCACTTAATCGTCTTGCATGCTTATCTCTGGGGCTATTTGAGGAATGTTTGGTGTTAGAGGGATTTTGGTTTCCTATATTTATATGGGGTTAAACTCTTATCTTATTTCTATGTTATTTAAGAATTTCTTTGAGAAGATTTTAAAGGAGGCACTTTAGATCTAGAAGAATGAAAAACCGTGCACATAGAACTCATTTATGAAATAGTATAATGACTATTTTTCAAATGGGAACCTATCCTTTTTGAGTTTGTTAGAATGAAACAATGAATTTACAATGTTAGGATTGTATTTGACTTGGGCCACAATAAAAAATTTAGTGTGTTTTTATTTCTTTTATTTTTAAGTTCACAATCTTTAATATGGTTGGATGTGTACCTACAAGATTTCAAACTTGGAACTTTAACAAGCATTTTATTACTCCTTCAACCTATTCTCACTAAAGAGATATCATATTTTTCATATATGTGGTTTTTTTTGTTTGACCTGCAAGGATTTGAACATTGAATATCATGATTTACTTAGTACTTCATAACAAAGTCATTGGGAATTTTTCATACTTGTGTTAAAAAAAATATACCCAATTATTTTTATACATTAACAACTACATCTATAAATTGTATGACTAGCAATTGCACCACATGTTACAAAGGAAATTTCGTAAGGCGGTAGCATAGGAAAGAGTACCATTGAAGAAATATTTTGATGAGGATGATCAATATCCTTGAGGGAGCCAGGACACCCATGATGAGGAAGCTGATGATGGAGTGGAATGGCATACTAAACCTCTATTGAGGCTACTCAAAAGAGGATCAAGGAGAAACTGACTCTTGCTTCCAGTGAAATGGTGATGTTAATTATACCTTAAAAAGGTACAAAGCAACATACTAATATGAAGGTTGTAGGGAAGATTGTTTTAAAGAACATAATGGTTGAGCCTAAGAGCAAGCCTGCTACTAAGAATGGCAAGAAATACATAGAACTTATGCCAAAGAAATGATAAGGAGGAAGACAGTGATTTTGATGAGAAAAACTTGAAGATAGTTAAAGGGCTAAGCATTCACACTAATCTTCTTTCTTATTTTAATGACTTTCTTCAAAGGAGAAAGTCTCCTAATCAGTTGGCAAAGTACATATGATCTCTCAATGGTTCTCCTCGAGAAGTGACGATTGCATTGTTTGAGGGACTTAAAAAGGTGTTAGCAAAGGATTTTCCAAAAAGGCTACAAAGAGAAATATTTACTTGTCCAAAGCTCTTCATAATGAAGATTCCCAGTTGTTGTTGTTGAATGCAATTGATGATTTTTGCAAGCATGCCAGTGCAGATGCAATCAAGGAAGTTGCTTTGGTTTTGAAAGTTTTATATGATGATGACATATTAGAAAATGTTATTTTCCAATGGTATGATAACCATACTTTGGGTGCCCAAGGCAATAACTCTTCAATGTGGAAAAATGTTAAGCCATTTGTTGAGTGGCTTAGAAGTACCGAGTTTGAATCTGAAGAAGATTAGTTAGTAAACTAAATATGTTTGACCATTTTAAATTGTGTCACCAAAGAGATTAGTGTAGTGTTTCCAAATTTCTGAAGTTTTTATATCATGAAGCTTCTTGTCTACACTGTGCAGCCAAGTTGAATGGAGGTATTTTTTGCGAACAATCAATTTCCACCAGGCTTTTCCATCTGATATCAATCACCAAAGGATTTTCACCCCCAATTGCCTAATTCAATATCTATAACAAAATTTTTATATATGTGAACATATTATGTTGGTTACATATATATGTGTATTAATGATAATTTGGTGATACAAGAGGGTTCATGCCTTGGAACTTCCTCTTCTGTGCAACTTCCTAGCATTTATGGAGTGTCTATCTAGATCACTCTTATCATCAATATCTTTGAAACCTCCATGACCTGGTTCCATGGAAGCAGAATTCGCCTCTCATTCCTTCACGATGGTTCCTTCTCTGCGACATCTTCTTTCTTCTATGCTACTACCTTATGACATTTCCTTGACAACATGTGGTGCAATTGCTAGTTTCTAATCTTGGCAATGTGAGATGTCTCATGAATTTTTGATGCCTATAGACCTTTACTAGCCATTTAATTTATATGGCTACGCTAGTTTAACATTATTTTGAAAAAACATTTTCCATAGTGAAATAAACATTTTATTTAAAAACAACATCTAAATAGCGCTTATAATGCCAAGACCACCTAAGAATTACATATAACTAATATTTAAAGATTTATACTTTGTTGTCAATTAGAGTTATCTTGGATGGTTGGGTGGAATGATTGTTTTCTTTCCCACACAGGTTCTTGGGCATAATTTTAATTATTTTTAAAAATAATATAATTTATATTTTAGCATATAGATTTCCATAGTCCATAATATGATGTTGGGAGCTTTTGGTACATTATGTTATTTTGTTGTGGTGCCAGAAGAGTTTCGGTTGAACACTTCACCCATATAATATGATATTGGGAGCTTCTGGTACATTATGTTATTTCGTTGTGGTGCCAGAAGAGTTTTCGTTGAACACATCACCCATCTTCAGGGACTTAAACAAATATAGCTGTTATTTCATGTCTTAAATATACTTAAGTATTAGTGTTTTGTTTGTTAAATATTATTTTTATAAATTATAATATTATTATCAGTAATTATTATAAACATAATAAATATTTATTTATTATTTTTTAAAATTATTAATTTTTAATTGTTGAAATTTAAACTCATAAATTAATAAAATTTATCATTATCTTAAACTTAATTAGGCGTAGTCTAACTAATTGAAAAATTAGTCTTTTGGCCAAAATAGGCAATACAATTTTTAGCAAGATTGTGATTTCTTGTTGTTTAAAATACACTTTTAAATGCATAAATGGATAATGCACCCTCAGAAACCCTGGGGCACTTGATATTTGCAAATTGAGTAACTTAAACATCTAGCTGAATTTAATTGCGCCCAGCGGTGCTCTTCAGCCCAATATGGAAGAGGTGTTGTAATGTCCTATCTTTCCTTGTCCTGCAAACATTTTGAGTCAGTGAAATAACATAAAAATAAAATTAATAACATGAAAACACTTTTTATTAGGTCAAAATAAAATAATAATAATAACGTTAAAATAAAAATAACTTAATGGTATTGACCCATGGTATTAACTCATGGTATTCATGTGGATTATAGCCTATTTAAAGGGGGAAATTAAACTAGCATAAATCCATCTTAACTACATATCTAGCAAGCATCTAGAGGGATCAAATCTCCTATGATCCAAACCTCTTTTAAAGTGAAAAGAGATTTGAACCCTCTCTGCCCTTGGTAGATCCAGAGTTAAGATGGATCTAGGCTAGTTGATAATCTTGATAGAAGATGTCATAGCCTTTAATTGTTAATCCATTTATAAATTATAGTGTTTAATTATTGATTGATTTATTTATAATTTTTACATTTAACTTATAAATCATCTTGATAGAGGATAGCCTTTAATTTTTAATCCATTTATAAATTATAGTGTTTAATTATTGATTTATTTATTTATAATTTTTAAATTTAACTTATAAAATGAGATGGACATTTTCTTCATATATATTATTTACTATAATTATTGTTGAAGTGTTTAATGGGTCTCACATTTACAATGAATTTGTATTTGAATTTATTTAAGCATCAATATATATAGTTATATTGTAGCCCCAAGGGTTAGCTCAGTTGGTCAAAAACCGTGCCTCGCCATTGGGAGGTCACAGGGTCAAATCCACCCGAAGCCCTTGGGGTTAGGTCTTGCAGTAGGCCGAGGGGCGATTTAGCCTGGCTATCGCCCAGATTTTTCCGTGGACGTAGCGATCACTCACTGACCAGGGTGCTCGTGAACCACATGCAAAATATATATATATATATATATATATATATATATATATATATATAGTTATATTGTATATTAATTATTTTAATGATACCTACATAATTTATATAATAGATTTATCACTGTGTTAAATTTTGATGGTCAAATTTAACTACCTACATTAATATTAGTTATTTTTTATTGATTTTAAAAATACTATTAAATTGTGATTTTTTAATTGTGACCAACTTTATAAAGAAGTATAGGGTAGATAAAAGCATTTTTAAATGTTGGCTTGATATGTTAAATGTATATTAATATGTTCAATAAACGATTTCTAAACATCTACATATCAACCTAATTAAATAATAATAAAAAGTTAAAATCAATAAAAAAAAATTGTTACATTTTAATTTTGCTTTTATTAATAAAATTACAAATAACTTTTTAGATAAGAGAAAATCATAATATACATATCACATTAAAATATATAACTTATAAGTAATAGCTATAAGGTAAGATCCATTTTACCTTATAATTTAAAAGAATGATTATGTAACTATATTTAAATTTAATTAATAACAAGCACACAAAATTTTTAATACTTACAATAAAACAATATTTTTAACCATGGATATTCACGCTCACTTTACCATAGATATTATTAACTAGTAAATAAGTTTTATTATAATATCATGGGCCAATACCATAACTCATCAATACCACGTGCAAAAACCATCTCTCATTTCACAATCAAAATATTTTATAAATATTTTATTTGAATTTATTTTATAACAAGATATAAATAGTAGTTGTCCATGAGGTCTTGGATAGATGGGTGTTGTAACATACCTTGGTAACCTTGCATGAAAATACATGGAGTTAGGAATTTTTTACACAATTTACCCACAAGTAACTATCCAAATTACTAATCCATTCCTTATTAACCATTTGATAAAATATTGATCATTACATAGAGTAACTTTTAGTAGAGGAATAATAAGTTGCATAACCATTAACAACCACTATTGTAGTAGATTAACATAAACTCTATGATGTAACCTTGCATCCATTTCATGATTCCTTTAACCACATTAATTAATCACATACTTGACATTATCAACATCACATTATGCAAGGAATCAACATCACCAAACTGACATAATAAGCAATCACATCATTGAACACCGATATACCCTAGAAACCCCGTAGGGTGAAAACCAACAAACGTTTAATTTTATTATTAAATGCTCATGAGGGTGTTCTAAATGACTTCTAAGGGAGTCCATCCCTTATCCATTGTTATAAAATATTACAATGAAATATCATTAAAATACAACATACCTAGCTAAAAGCTATTACAATGACCATGAAACCATTTACCCACAAATGACCACTCTTTATATGCTTGTGGCATGATTGTTCCATCAGTGAACCATCTTGCAGCTCGTACTCATCTGCATGGACCGTTAGTTCTCTATCTTTCACAATGTTAAACATGATTTGTCTTTTGCACGAATCACCATCCCTTCCTGTCATTGTTGTCATTAACAACTTTGGTAACATGATTAGATAAAGAATTAATCAATCAATAATCAGCCTTTAAAAGCAATCTTTTAACATCTATTCGTGTGCATACATGAGATGTAAATATAATATCACATCATGCTTCTTCTAACAACATTGTGCATGTATAAACAAATAATTATCAAGCATGTCAAAATAATTACCATGTTGTTATGATCATTCTCGCACCAACACACGTTCATATCCAAACGAAACCACTGTAACCATCCATTTCACTTAAAGGATACTAGCAACTTATCTTCGTTTTTCGTGCATGTAATTATATAAAACTTATTCAAAGAGAGCTAGCCCCTTAGCTTTTCTTTGTGCATGTAATTAAGTAATCTTTCTAATACAATCGATATTATTGTAATACATGAAAATACACACCCCCTTCTAAGGGAAGGCTAACATATTAGACATCATTATCGTGCAACCTTTTAGAAAAGCATCTTTCCCAAGATAGAACTATTTACAAAATCCATTGTATGCACAAAGACATGTGTTTCTCTAAAACAAAACTATTGTGTTAGTCATTATTTCTTGCATGCAGATATATGTATCTTACAAAGGAAAGCTAGTGCATTTATTGCAAGTAATTACTTGTTTTACTTTCCAGGATCTAACATAATTCTTATTCTTTTTTGCACACAAATCCAAGTTTCTCTTTAAAAGATCTAACACAATACCTCTACAATCCATGTTTCTCTTTATTTTTTTTCACCACCTATGAAAATATTTCACAATTACCCTCTTTAATCTATATTCACTTCCAAGAAAATAACTTGGATTTGTTATTATTTCATACACTAGTACGAAATCCCTTTTTAAGAAAAGAGAAAGCATCCTATATGAAATGTTATATAGAGACAACAAGATTACTTATCTTTTAATGATGCAATTATATAATAACAATATTTATCTATATGTAGTAATATATTTTCTTTACTAAGAAAAATATATAATAACAATCTTCATCTACATGTAGTAATATAATTTTTTTACTTACCATGTAGTATTTCTAAAATAACATGGCTAATATTTTATGATATTTGTATAATCAATTTCACTTTTACCATGCTTTTATGAAAGAATATTCTTAACTTTGAAACATGCAAACACATGTTTACTTATATATATATATTTTTAAAGAAGTCAAACATAATATGCCTGAAAAGGCATGTTTCTTTCCAAGAAAATTCTAATGCCACAGAACATGTAAATGCATGTTTCTTTTCAAATGGTCTTTTACCACAATTATTATTTACTGTATGGTTTTCCAAGGAATTTATCATAATCAATAATTCTTTTTAAGCAAGAACAACATATATAACACAACATAATATTTTCCAAAAAACCTGTTAATCCTTTCATGCAGAAAACAACATGATCTCTTCCCAAAGGAATGAGTATTATTTTCTATGAAAATATAACACAATAACTTTTTTTCACGCACATATTTGTTTCTTTCTCAAGAAAATTTATTAACTATGTGCATTAAGCACATATTCCTTTTTCAAAAATCTATTAAACAAAATCACACATACGTTTTAAAGAACCCTGGCTACTTATCTTCTTTATGCACCTGATTCTCATACATTATTTTCATAAACCAACACATAGTTTATCTTTCTTTCTATATGTAAGATTCTCATTGATGCAGGAGCATCCGGACTTAGCCAACAATGTGAAGGCTTGTTCACATGTTGTGGCTAGAAGAGTGAATTTCACTGACCTAAGTGGTCAAAAGTCAGTTTTAACCGAGAGCATTGGATCTCTCAAAGATGATCTGTAATTCATTATTGTAATAGTTAGGAAATTGTCTTATTTTAGATTGAAGGATAAGTTGCTAGCATAGGTGTGTAGTGGAGCTTGAAAATAGAGATTTGATTGTCAGATTGTTTAAAATAGAGATTGAGTTGTTCATACAGTTAGAGTAGGATTCGACTCATAAAAAGAAGAAAATGTAATGTAGAAGGATTCCCTGAGATGTTGGAGGATTGAGCGAGAAGCGAGAGTGGTGTGATAGAGAGGGTTTTTGAGATTGAAACAGAGGTCTGTTAATTTGTTGTAATCGAGCCAAGGGGTTGAGACTTTGTAACTATTATTATTTTGAATGAATGTGTTTTAGTGTGCATCTGTGTGTGATCCTAGTGGAAACTCTCGTTTTATTCTGTGTATCTGCATTCTGAAGCACATCCGGGTAATTCTTTTGTTTTTTGTGTTTTAATGGTTAATCTCAGTGTTTATGGTTAATCGCAGTCACTAATGTTAATAGCGGGGGTATAAGATCATAGAAGGGTTTGATCGGGTTGAAGTCCCATAAACAATCGTGACCATTGATCGAAATTTCAACTGTTGACATCATAGTCAACAACGAGATTAAGCCTGTTTTTAAACCTTGTGTTAGATGGAAATCCGCTAGCCGTAGAATCTGAATAAATGCAATTATCCAAGGGATATCAGGGTTTGAAGTAATCTGGATTTAAGTCTAAAACCCGGACCAAAACTTTTATAACCAAGGACTATAAACCATATCGGCTTCATGAGGCAGGTAAACGTCACGCAAGTCCTCGGATGCGATATCACTGGCGACTGTTAGATCTGGAGAGGAGATCAACGGCATAGAGGGAAGTGTTGTTCAAATACAGACTGTTGTTCAATCTGACTGTTGTTCAAATACAGATTGTTGTTCAATCCAACTGTTGTTCAATCCGACTGTTGTTCAATCGCGGATTGTTGTTCAATTGCGACGTTGTTCAATTGTCAGCTACTATTCAATTGTTGTTTAGTTGTTGTTCAATTGGCGATCTACGTCATTTTTGGTATCAGAGCTCAAAGATTGAGTTTTATTTCATTAAACATGCTGCCAAGGAGAGGAGCTGGCATAGGTCGAGGAATACCTGAAGCCAATGCGGTTCTACTGGAGGAGATCTGGAATCTACGTGCAAGGATGGGCACGATGGAGACTGCACAGAGGAGAGCACCTAATGAAGGAGTTGAGAGTGCTGTAGAAGAATATTTTGAAGAAGAAGAATAGGAGTAAAATGAAACTACCAAAGTTATCAAGATGTTAGCTAAAGTAGGAGGAAAACCAAAGGTGGAAATTTCTGTGTATGAAGGGAGTCTCAATGCAAAGAGTTCATGGATTGGATCAGTGCACTAGACAAATATTTTGACTATGAAGAGTGTCAGACCAGGCAGTAACTCCTCTACCAAAAATTGATTCGTATTTATTCCTTCAGGTAGGTCTTCATTATATACATGACGGAGAGACTATTCACTTCATCTCCCGATGACTGTTCATATTACTTATTTATCTATTTACATTATATTCACCCAATCATGAGGATTAGGTGTCAACATTCCCCCCCTTAATTTGAAGGGATGTTGGTGAGTCCAAGCACCATTCTGAATCGTTCAAGCTTTTCTCTTCCAAGCGCTTTGGTGAAGATGTCTGCAATTTGCTCATTAGTGGAACAATGACGGAGATGGATTTTTTTGGCCTCAAAATGGTGTTGAATCAGATGATATTTAGTATTGATGTGCTCATTCGATCATGGAACTTTGGGTTCTTGGCCAACTTTATTGCAGAGGTATTGTCAAACATGAGTGGAGTTGATTGTACTTGTTTTACCTGCAAATCTTCAATAATTTTCCTGAGCCACACAATTTCTTTTGTTGCTTCAGTTGTTGCCACGTATTCTACTTCTGTTATGGAATCTGTTGGAACTGATTGTTTGCGTGATCTCCAGGAGACAGCTCCTGATCCAAGACTCATAGCATATCCTGAAGTAGATACCCCAGTTTCTTTGTCTCCATCGAAGTCTGAATCAGAGTATCCAATCAAGCTAAAGTCATCCACCTGTGTATACTTGATTCCAAAGTCTTGAGTTCCCTTCAAGTACCTTAGAACTCTTTTTGCAGTAGACCAATGTCCCTCACAAGGCTTTTGCATAAACCTGGAGAGGATTCCAACAGCAAACAAAATGCCTGGTCTGGTAGTAGTTAGATAGTTGAGACTTCCTACAAAATGTCTATACTTTGTTGCATCCTCAAATTCTTTTCCTTCAATAGATGTGAGCTTTAAGTTTTGTTCCATTGGAGTAGTAAGAGGATTGCATTCTGTCATGCCAAACCTGTTCAACAAATCTCCAATGTATTTATTTTGAGAAAGAAATATGGACTTCGGATGTTGGGTTACTTCAATGCCAAGATAGTAATGAACATAGCCCAAATCAGTCATTTCAAAACTTTTCCCTAATTCCTTCTTTATGGATGCAATGTAGCTTTCATTGTTCCCTGTCATCAAAAGATCATCTACATATACCACAATATATACCAACTTTCTTGACAAATAAAGTTACATCATCAAGATCATAATGTTTGAAATTGAGTTTCAGAAGATGCTCAGTTAGTTTTTCATACCAGGCTCGCAGTGCTTGTTTGAGGCCATACAAGGACTTCACCAGTTTGCATACTTTATGTTCATATCCTTTCACAGCAAATCCTTCAAGCTGAGACATAAAAACATTCTCTTTTAGATCTCCATTTAAGAAAGCAGTTTTTACATCCATTTGATGGACTTTCCAACCGTTCTGAGCTGCTAGTGCAAAGAGTGTCCGGATGGTAGCCCATTTTTCTGTGGGGGCAAAAGTCTCCTCATAATCAACCCCTTCCTTCTGTGCAAAACCTTTTGCCACAAGCCTAGCTTTGTGCTTGTCAAGTGAGCCATCAGCTTTATACTTGTTCTTGTAGACCCACTTGCAGCCAATTGGTTTGGTTCCTAATGGAGGATCAACCAGCTTCCAAGTGTCGTTCTTTATGCGGGCATCATACTCCTTTTGCATCACTTCTTTCCATTCATCATGAGAAGCAGCTTCTTTGAAGGAAGTTGGTTCAAAATATGTAGACAAGTTCAATTCACAATCATAAGAAACATCCATATCAACAAGTGAATTAGAGTCATCCATATCACCTCCATTTTGTCGGTTTGAATTTCTAGTTCTTGTCTTTCCAACCTCATCAGGATGAACATTTTCAAGTGTCTTTGTCAGCCACTTTGGGGGACCTTTCTTAAATGGTCCAGGCTACTCCGTTGATTGAGTTAGGACTGAATCAAGATTGAGTCCCCCAATTCTATCAATCACATCACTTAAAGCATCCTCTGTTGTTGGAGTTTCATGCAGGAGAGAGTGTTCTTCAGAAGAAGATTCCACATGTTGATCTAGTATAGGAATCCCCCCTTCAAGATGTGGAACTTGATTATCAAATTCTTGAAATGATTTTGCTTTTGCGAATCTATCCAAGCAATCAAGTTGTCACTCAACAACATTGTCAGTTTTGGATGATTCAAGAAAAATTACATCTCTAGATACATTAAACTTTTTATTTACTTCATCATAGAGACGGTATGCTTTGGAGGTGTTTGAATACCCCAGGAAGATACACTTACAACTTCTAGCACCAAGTTAGATTCTGTGTACCTTTGGTATCAAGGCATAACAAGTGGAACCAAAGACCCTAAAATGCTTTACTGAAGGAACATGTCCATACCACATTTCATAAGGAGCCTTGTTTCTAATAGCATTAGATGGACATATATTCTTTATATATGCAGCACATAGAACAGCATCAGCCCAAAACATTATCTTTACATTTTTGAAGAAGAGCATGGATCGTACCATATTTAAGATTGTCCTATTCATTCTTTCAACTACACCATTCTGTTGTGGATTATAAGGTACAGTTGTTTGATGTTTGATCCCATGTTGGGGAAGATACTTTTCAAATTCCTTTGATGTGTATTCTTTTCCATTATCAGTGCAAATAGACCCAATATGAGATTGTGCATCATTTTCAATCCATTTCTGAAAATTCTTGAATGTTTGAAAAGCATCAAATTTGTTCTTCAATAAATAAACCCAACACATTCTAGTGTAGTCATCAATAAATGTCAACATATATTTATTTCCATTTGCAGAAGGAACAGGCATTGGACCACATAAATCTGAATGAATGAGTTCAAGTTTTCTATGTGCTCTTGAATGTGAATCATGAAAAGACTGTTTGCTATGCTTTCCTTGAATACAAGCATCACATTGCTTAAATTCCTAGGAATTGTAGGCAAACCAGCAACACCATTTTTCTTCAACAAGCGGAGGCTGTCATAGTTCAAATGTCCAAATCTAGCATGCCATAATAAACTTGATGGAAGTGTACCTTCTTCATGATGAGAATTGTATGAGAAATGTTGTGCATGAGCAGAGGTTCCTTGCAGCTTGAGAAGTCTTTCTTCTTCTATTCCCCTCATGACAAGTGAGTGGTGAGATGCTTTTCTTACCTCAAGCTTGCCATCAAACATATGAATGGAGTGACCTTGCTAGCAGATGTGGACCAAGGACAGCAAGTTTCTCTTGAGCTTTGGGAGATATAGAACATGATGCAGAAGAAAGTCTGGAAGACCAGGCAGTTTAAGCCTAATTGTGCCAAGCCCTGATGGCTTGATTTTTTATTGGTCTGCAAAGTATACTGCTCCATCAACATTGTCAGTAAATTCTTAAAAAAAATATTTTCTATGTGTCATGTGGCAGGTTGCTCCTGAATCAAGCAACCAATCATTTTTCCAAGAAGCAAGTGAAGCATTAAATAAATCTTCATTTACTCCAATATTACATTATGCCACAACATAGTGAGCGGATTCAGGTGCTTTACCTTTGTCTGTATCATCAGTTTTACCTTTTTGTTGGTTTCTTTTCTGCTCAATTTTGTCCCATGGTAGCTTGCATGTAGAGGCATCATGTGATCCATTTCTTTTGCAGCAAATGCAGTGCAAATTTGCCTTTTCTCCTTGAGAATGTCTGCCCCCCTGCCTCTGAAATATCTTCTTCTTCCTCTTCGACCACCTCTTCCTCTTGAAAAATCTTGAGCAGGATGCTTTTCTTTATGAGCAAGGCACATAGCCTCTTCAGAAGATTCAGGGGCTGTCTTCTTTCCAAAAGCTTTCTCTCTTTCAGCAAACTTTTTCACAAGAGAGTCAAAGGTGATATCTTTGAGATTTCCATTTGCTTGCAATGACTCAAGATAATTGAAGTAAGTAGGATGAAGTGCCTTGAGAAAAGCGATAAGAGGAATATCCAATTCAACGTTAGTGGATTTGATATCATGCATTATAGACTTTACTTCAAATGCAAGAGCAAGAGGATCATTATTTTGCAGTTCAAGAGTGAAGAGTTTAATCATGAGTTGAACAAATTCAAGTGTAGAATGTGAGTCATAGAGTTCTTTCATCTTTTGTAAGGCTTCAAAGGCAGTTGAAAATGACGAAATATAGCGACTCACCTCTTCATTTATAGATGCTATGATTAATGCATAAGCTTTGTTGTTCTTGTTTTCCCAAATGACGAGCTCTTTGTCTAAGGTAGGCTATTCTGGTTCATTATCTCTATCTCCGGCACACTCTCCTTTCCACAACTCATTGAAAATGAGGGTGTGTTTTATCATCCGGGACCATTCAGGATAGTTCTCCTTGCCAGTGAGAACTATTCCCACCATGGATATGATTGAATGCATTGTAAAATCTATGTACAGTGGAAAAAAATCGCTCTTCTAATGATAAAACAATTTGCACTTGTTGTGTAAAAGGGAAAAAATGCACTGTAGTTTTCAAAACACTTTACTATGGCGGAGTCTTCAAAACACTTCAAATGAAAATTGATTTATAAAACATTTCCCAAAGAAACATTTAGATCAGTGATGCACTGATAAAAGACTCTCTTCCAAATCAGCACCAAAACAAGTTCTCCACGCTGTATATGTCAATAAAGAAATCGTGTTGGCATACATCCAAGGTCGAAGACAGGCAATACAGTCCACAGTCATGTATAGGCACCGCACATGCTGGTCACAAATACCAAGACAACATTTCCAAATCAGGAAGTACACAACCTATACAACATACTGAACAAATTAATTGAACGACCGAACGAGTTCTTCACGTGTATATGTCAATACAGGTTGTTTTAGCATCATCTGGCCAGCATAAACTGCTTCTCTGTCCGAGAAATGGAACACAAAGGGTTCTGTTATTAATCATGTGGTACTTTGGTAAGGTGAGTAGAGATCCCCAATTCAGAGACCTCGCACCTCCAAGCAATAAGTAATCATATTCACACGCCAGATTTATAAAGAATCCAACCACGACGACATGGCAAACATAATGCAATTAACCATTTCTTTTTCTATAAAGAGCACTATTTTAAATAGAAAATTTAGAACTCAGCTCAGCATTGGGGCATGGCGACTGGCGCCGGATAGGGAGTGGGTGATAACTGATTCGCCAAGATTCCATGGCTCAAACTAAGTGGTTGCAGCTGGTAACTCATGCGTATAACTCACAGTAAATGGAACACACAGCAAAAGGGTTTTATACCACTGCATAATACAATCAAGATATATGTGCAACTCAATACCATTCACGTAGGAAGAAATAGCACCTCTAGGCTTAAACTGTCCGTCGGCCTGCTGTCTCTAGGAAGCAGTACCATACACCGCAGCACCTATGGCTTCAGTGTGTTCGATGCAACAACCAGCTCCAATGCAACGAATCGACTCCTTCAAGAGGTAACGCACTTCAACGAATACATTAAACAATGAATGATATTTCGCAGGGATTTGACAGAGATGTCAGCCTGCAGAACATGGGCAGAATATAAGCAGAATATGCAGGAGAGAGTTACAAAGCAGAGGGAAACTAAAAAATGGTGTCGGCTCTGATACGATGTCAGACCAGGCAGTAACTCCTCTAACAAAAATTGATTCGTATTTATTCCTTCAGGTAGGTCTTCATTATATACATGAGGGAGAGACTGTTCACTTCATCTCTTGATGTCTATTCATATTACTTATTTATCTATTTACATTATATTCACCCAATCATGAGGATTAGGCGTCAACAAAGAGGTTGATGACAAAAAGAAGGTGAAGTTTGCAGTTACCAGATTGAAGGGTCATGCAGCGATTTGGTGGGATGAGCTACAAACGTCCAGAACGAGAAAAGAAAAGTCCAAGATCAAGAAATGAGATAAAATGGTAAGTAAAATGAAAGCTAAATTTATGCCAAAATATTATCAGTTAAATCTTTTCAAACAATTACAGAATTTAAGGCAAAAATGAATGTTTGTTAAAGAATACACAGAAGATTTTTATAGATTGAGTATTAGAGCAGGACATGCAGAGGATTACATGGATAAGGTAGCCAGATATATCAATGGCTTAAGATATGACATACAGGACAAGATCAGCTTGCTGAGTCTGAAGACTATTGAAGACGCCTATCAAACAAGTTTGAAGGCAGAAGAGAAGATGTTGAGAAAACAAAGTCAAAGGAATAGAGGGAGAAGTTCAGTAAGAGATAGAGGAACTACCAAACCAAGGTTTCAGCAACATCAGCAAGAAGCAGGAAGTTCAAGTGGCAGACCACCACAGAGAGGAGATTCTAATAGAGGAATATTTGCGCCCAGAGGAAGAGGCTGAGGAAGAGGTATTTGGTGTTACACGTGTGGAGAGTGGGGACATGTGTCGTGGGACTATCCTCATAATAAACCAACAAGTCAGAGGAATGCAAATGTGGTTGAGGCAAAGCCAGAAACACCTTGACTTATGGAAAAGGAAGAATCCCCTGAAGTAGGAGAATCCCTGTTGATGAAAAGGGCATTGCTAAAGGCAGAGAAAGAGACTGAAGAACCAGCGTAGAGGAAGAGTATATTCAGAACTACATGCAAATCCAAAGGTAAATGTTGTAAAGTGATAATTGACAGTGGAAGTACTAATAACCTTGTTTCTACAGAGATGGTGGACAAGCTGGGATTAGTGAAGACAATACACCCTACTCCTTACAGAGTGTCGTGGTTGCAGAAAGGACATCAGATTATTGTGACAGAACAATGCAAGGTAGAGATACATATTGGTACGTATAAGGATGTGATATTGTGTGATGTAATGCCAATGGATGTATGCCATGTATTGCTGGGAAGACCGTGGCAGTTTGATCAGAAATCTATTCATGATTGGAGGAAAAATACTTATACTTTGGAGAAGAATGGAAATAAACATACACTGTTGTCGTTGAAGGATGACACTAACAAAGGAACACCTAAAAACAGTGTTATGCTGATGAGTGGAAAAGAGCTACTGCAAGAGGTAGGAAAAGGTGAAGAAATGCATTTTGTTGTCGTAGGGAGACCTAAGGTAATTTTAACCTCCACAAACTTAGATGATTTTCCTAAAGAAATAAAAACTTTGTTAAATGATTTCGCTGATATTATTGTGGATGAGTTGCCAAATGCATTGCCACCAATCAAGAGTATTAGTCATCATATTGATCTAATACCAGGAGCGAGTTTGCCAAACAAAGCAGCATACAGATTAACTCCTCAAGAGAATGCAGAAGTTGGAAGACAAGTGCAAGAACTGATGGATAAGGGACTAATCAGAGAGAGTCTTAGTCCATGTGTTGTGCCAACAATACTCAGTCCAAAGAAAGGAGGTGAATGGTGTATGTGCACAGATTCCAGAGCCATAAACAAGATCACTATCAGGTACAGATTTCCTTTGCCACACATGGATGATTTGATGGATTGTTTGAGTGGGTCAAAGTATTTTACTAAAATAGATCTGAAGAGTGGATATCATCAAATAAGAATTAGAGAAGGAGATGAATGGAAGACTACATTTAAAACAAACAGTGGGTTGTATGAGTGGTTAGTGATGCCTTTTGGACTCACTAATGCACCTAACACGTTCATGATATTGATGAATGAAGTCTTGAAGGAATATGCAGGCAAGTTTGTTATTGTTTATCTTGATGATATTGTAGTCTTTAGCAAAAGTAAAGAAGAACATCTAGAACATCTTAAATTGGTTTTAATAATTCTGCAAGAAGAGAAACTACTGATAAATCTGAAGAAATGTAGTTTCATGAAAGAAGAATTAATTTACTTGGGATTTGTAGTTTCTAAAGAAGAATTGAAAATGGATCCAGAGAAAGTCCAAGCAATTTGGAACTGGCCTATTCCAAGGAATATATTTGAGGTAGAAGTTTTCATGGTCTTGCAAGTTTTTACAAAAATTTATCAAAGGTTTTAGTCATATTTGTGCACCAATTCTTGAAACAATAAAGGAGATTAATCAGCCGTTCACGTGGACAGAAGCAGCAAACAGGAATTTTAAGTTGCTGAAGAGGAGAATCACAGAGAAACCAGTTTTAGCTTTACCTAATTTTGGAAAAGTATTTCAAGTTGAAACCGATGCTAGTGGAGTTGTAATTGGAGCAGTTTTGAGTCAAGAACAAAGGCCAATAGTGTACTTCAGTGAGAAATTAAATGAAGCGAAAAAGAAGTATTCTTTTTCTGATAAAGAATTTTACACTATTGTACAAGCCTTAAAAAAATGGAGACATTATTTGCTGCCAAAGGAGTTTATATTGTATTCTCACAATCATGCATTGCAGTTCATAAACAACCAGCCGAAATTGAACCAGAAACATGCCAAGAGGGTAGATTTTTTGCAGAGCTTTACTTTTGTGATAAAACACACAAGTGGTAAGATGAACAAGTTCGTTGATGCTTTAAGCAGAGTAAATTCCATCTTGCAAGAATTAAAAGTTGGTGTTGTAGGATTTGAAGAAATGGTTGAAATGTATAAAGATGATGCAGATTTCAAAGATATTTACACAGTAGTTCAAAATCCAATAGCTCATAACCGAATTCAGTGGTTAGATTATCTTATCCAAGGAGGTTTATTGTTTAAAGGCAACAAGTTGTGTATTCCCAAATGTTCTATGAGGGAAAACATAATAAAGGAGAAACATAGCGAAGGATTATCTGGTCACTTTGGACAAGACAAAACCTTTGCTGAGGTAAATGCTTTTTATTATTGGCCAAAGATGCAGATTGATGTTAAGAGATTTGTTGAGAAGTACAGGATATGTCAACATGCTAAAGGGAGAAGCCAGAATACAAGATTATACCAGCCATTGCCAATACCAGACCAACCATGGGATGCAGTTAGCATGGATTTTGTTTTGGGGTTACCTAAAACTCAAAGGGGAATGATTTTGTTTATGTTGTGGTAGATAGATTTTCCAAGATGGCACATTTCATTGCATGTAAAAAGACTAGTGATGCAACACATATTGCTAATCTATTTTTTTCAGGAATTGTAAGATTACATGGATTGCATGTAAGTATTGTGTCTGATAGACATACAAAGTTTGTAGGGCATTTTTGGAGGACTCTTTGGAAGAAACTAGGAGCTAACCTCAGTTTCAGTTCAGCATACCATCCTCAAACAGATGGACAGACCGAAGTAGTAAACAGAAGCTTGGGAACATACTGAGAAGTTTAGTGTATCAAAATCCTAAGCAGTGGGATTTAGCACTAGCTCAGGCTGAGTTTTCTTATAATGACACTCTGAACCGAAGTACTGGAATGAGTCCATTTCAGACTATTTTTGGAATGAATCCAAGAGGTGTGTATGAGCTCAAAAATTTGGGTAAACAGGAGACAAGAAGTGCAAAAGCTGAAGAGTTTGCAGAGTAGATGCAAAGACTACAAGAAGATGTTAAAGGCAGATTGTAGGAAAGTAGTGGCAAATACAAACAGAGAGCAGATGTGAAAAGAAGAGAGAAAGAATTCCAAGTGGGAGATTTAGTGATTTTGTATTTGAGAAAAGAAAGATTTCCAGCTAAGACTTACAATAAACTGAAAATGAAAAAGATAGGACCATGTAGAATTGTAAGAAAGTTTTCAACTAATGCTTATGAAATTGAATTGCCAGAAGGGATTGGAATATCACCTATCTTCAATGTTGCGTATTTGTATCCATACAAGGAGACAGAGACAGAGACACAAGAGGAAACTACAAAGGATGAAGTTCAAAATTTGAACTGGGAAGAACAAATTCCAAAGATAGTTAAAAGAGAAGTGGAAGCTGTTTTGGAGAAAAGAGTGTCCAAAAGAACCAGAGGATAGGTTTATTGTCAATATCTAGTCAAATGGAAAGGACAGCCAGTGGAGGATGCTAGTTGGTTGACAACAGCAGAGTTGCAGAAGTATGGAGTAAACCCTGAAAGTATGAGGGATGATTCTTTTCTTCCTCGAGAGTCTGATGCAGGAGCATCCGAACTTAGCCAGCAATGTGAAGGTTTGTTCACATGTTGTGGCTAAAAGAGTGAATTTCACTGACCTGAGTGGTCAAAAGTCAGTTTTAACCGAGAGGGTTGGATCTCTGGAAGATGATCTGTAATTCATTATTGTAATAGTTAGGAAATTGTCTTATTTTAGATTGAAGGATAAGTCATTAGCGTAGGTGTGTAGTGGAGATTGAAAATAGAGATTTGATTGTTAGATTCTTTAAAATAGAGATTGAGTTGTTCATACAATTAGAGTAGGATTCGACTCATAAAAAGAAGAAAATATAATGTAGAAGGATTAGCTGAGATGATGGAGGATTGAGCGAGAAGCGAGAGTGGTGTGATAGAGAGGGTTTCTGTGATTGAAACAAAGGTCTGTTAATTTTTTGTAATCAATCCAAGGGGCCGAGACTCTGTAGCTATTATTATTTTGAATGAATGTGTTTTAGTGTGCATCTGTGTGTGATCCTGGTGGAAACTCTCGTTTTATTCTGTGTATCTGCATTCTAAAGCGCATCTAGGTAATTCTTTTGTTTTTCGTGTTTAAATAGTTAATCTCAGTGTTTATGTTTAATCGCAGTCACTAATGTTAATAGCAGGGGTAGAATATCATAGAAGGGTTTGATCGGGTTGAAGTCTTGTACGCAATCGTGACCATTGATCAAAAGTTCAACTGCTGACATCATAGTCAACAGTGGGATTAAGCCTGTGTTTAAACCTTGTGTTAAATGGAAAGCCACTAGCCGTAGGATCCGAATGAACGTTGTTATCCAAGGGATATCGAGTTTTGAAGTAATCGAGATTTAAGTCTAAAAACCAGACCCAAACTTTTATAAACCAAGGACTATAAACCATATCGGCTCCATGAGGCGGGTAAACGTCGCGCAAGTCCTCCGATGCGATATCACTGGGGACCGTTAGATCTGGAGAGGAGATCAAAGGCGCAGAAGGAAGTGTTGTTCAATCACACTTGTTGTTCAAATACAGACTGCTATTCAATCCGACTGTTGTTCAAATATGGATTGTTGTTAAATTCGACTGTTGTTCAATCGTGGATTGTTATTCAATTTCGACATTGTTCAATTGTCACATGTTGTTCAATTGTTGTTCAGTTGCTGTTCAATTGGCAATTTGCGTCACTCATGCTTTTTAACCCATCTTTTATGCATTAAAAAAAAAATTACAAGTAAACATTTTAAAGCAATAAAGTTGAATTAACTTCTATCCATATAAATCATGCATTTCACAAGATAAATTAGCCATGAAAACTTTTGAGGATTCAACCCATAGGACACTTAACTTTTCTTTGAAGAATTCTATCCATATAAATCATGCATTTCACAAGATAAATTAGCTATGAAAACTTTTGAGGATTCAACTCATAGGACACTTAACTTTTCTTTGAAGATCATTTGTGTTTTCTCTCCTTATCAGCTAACCTTTTCTGTTTTTCTCCCGCCCTTTGCTAAGCCCATAAACAATTATCTCCATATTCTTTCATGGTCTTGATAACCGTAATTGTTGGAACCTTTGCGCCTTTAGGCTTCTTTATTAACAAGAAGTTTTTAGGAAAAAGGTAAGACCGGGCGTTTTGTTCATCTCTTCCATAAAGAATGTAAATTAGTTATTGAATCACCCGTTAGACATTTTCCTATCTTCATGTAAAATGGTTTTTCAAAATAAAAGCAATTATCAAGAACTAATTTTAACTTCTAAATATTCTTGGTGGCTTGGTGGGAACGGTTAATAATAATTCTTTTTCACTCAGGGAAATATATATATTTTATGGAATATTCTATGGAGGGTTATTACAGGTGCTCTGTTAAGGCACTTGTTGATGTGAAGTATTGGGTATGTTGAAGATGTACATGTAGTCCTGCAAAGCTTACATAAAATAAAAAAATATAATTATAATTATTATTTATTAATAATTAAACCAACCAAATCCATTGAGAGGGATCAAATGTCTCAAGGTGCAAAACTTTGGGGTGGTTTATTGGACATGTTGAAGTCATTGGTTCAATTCTTGGACATGTTGAAGATGTAGTCCAAGCTTACATAAAATAAAATAAAAAATTATAATGATTAATTATTAATAATTAAACGAGCCTAGATCCATTGAGAGGGATCAAATGTCTCGAGGTGTAAAACTTTGGGGTGGTTTATGAGGGATCAAATGTCTCGAGGTGCAAAACTTTGGGGTGGTTTATTGGACATGTTGAAGCCATTGGTTCAATTCCTGGACATGTTGAAGATGTAGTCCTGCCAAGCTTACATAAAATAAAATTAATAATTATAATTATTAATTATTAATAATTAAACGAGCCTAGATCCATTGAGAGGGATCAAATGTCTCCAGGTGTAAAACTTTGGGGTGGTTTATTGGACATGTTGAAGTCATTGGTTCAATTCCTGGACATGTTGAAGATGTAGTCTTGCCAAGCTTACATAAAATAAAATTAATAATTGCCTAGATCCATTGAGAGGGATCCTGCCCAGGTTACACAAAATAAAATTAATAATTAATAATTAACCCAACCTAGATCCATTGAGAGGGATCAAATGTCTCGAGGTACAAAACTTTGGGGTGGTTTATTGGACATGTTGAAGTAAAATTAATAATTATAATTATAATTATTAATTATTAATAATTAAACTACTAGATTCCATTGAGAGAGATCAAATGTGGTTTGGGAAAAAAAGCGGGAACAGAGCTCTACAACTATCAATGGCGGCCCTTGTATTCCATTTTGCAGGGACTTTCCCCCAAGCTCACAACAGCATGTTTGAAGGCGTTCGTCAGCCGGCTGGCGTCCCCCCTCATCCGGAGAAGGAATCACGTCTGAAAAGGGATACATTACAGTTTATATTTCTACAAAAAGGAATTCTTTTGACTCAGCCTCACCTGCAATCTCCAGGACAGTTCGGTCGGGGCAAGATCCACCAATCATACTTTCTCGGGCATGAACCACGGTCCCTCTTGCAACAACAGGACGGAGTGGTGATGGCATGGGTTCCTAACTTGCCAAGCGACAACCCTGACGCATCACAGCCACCAGGACGGCCAGAGACATACTCTGGCAATAGATCCACCGCCCACAAGAAGATCCAAGAGGGGATAAGGGATGAGGGTTCTGTTGCGTCTAGATTCACAGCTGGACAGGAGAGGTCCCACGCAAAAGGATCAGGGCTGACTACAGAGGACCCAAAAAATCTTGATGCAGAGACAGGTTTCTTAATAAATGACCCATACAAACCAGAACCAGAGGAACCATGGAGCGGACAAAACACAAAAATCAGAGGTGCATTGGGGTTTACAGAGAAAACGCCAAAACAATCAGATCGTGAAGCCAAAAAGATCGCTTCAAACTGTATGGGTGAAGACCTGATACAAATAATCATCAAACTGATGGGGGGGAGACATCATTGCATGCGGCTTAGAAAAGGGCTGAATATACAAGAGTTAAAGAAGGAAATCCAGATCCAGCTAGGAACCCCCACCAAATACCAAAACTTGATATACACAGGTTGTAGTCTACAGGATATCCATACACTTCAGGAATATGGTATCAACAATGATTCAACCATCATTCTGAATCTGAGATTGCTTGGCGGATGCGATGGAGCCAGCTCAAAAAATACAGGCTCCTTTCGAGACGCAGTTAAGGGAAAATAAAAAATGCAGCACAAATCAACACTAGCACCGGAGCTACCAGGTCCCTATATTGTGGAACAAAAACTGGAATCCCCAATGCTCCAAGTAACTCTATCAGAGGTAACTGATCTACACACTAAAATATCCAATAATGTTCTCATTTGTAGATTTAATGGCTTTTGGCCAAAATCTGACGCTCTACATCAATGGATTTTCTCCACATGGTCACCTAACTGTGACATACATCTATGCTCAAAAGGTTTTTTCATAGTTAGTTTTAGCACAGAACAAGAACGAGACAGTATTATCAATCAGGGGCCTTGGTTTTGGGGCAATGCTGGCCTCTTCACCACCCCCTGGTTTGCTGATTTTGATGCAAATACTATGAAAATCTCAACAATGCCTGTTTGGGTGAGGCTACATAACCTCCCTCTACACTTTTGGCATCACAAAGTTTTAGTAGCCATTGGGAATTCATTTGGGAAATTCCTAAAAATAGATGAAGACAGAGTTAGCAGGAGGATTTTCACTTTTGCCAGAATATGCGTAGAAGTGGACCTGAGTCAGGGGTTACCTGATCACATTACACTGAATTACAACAATACACTAAGGACTCAACCACTTGACTATGAGAACACAGCATTCAGATGCCGCAGCTGCATGCAAACAGGGCACCTCCAATACACCTATCCACTGGCTAGAAAGGACCCCAAAGGAAACAAGAAACAACAAAAAAGCCCAAAGGGTGGCAGCATGCCGACCTGATGGAAGAAGAAGACATGCAGACAGAACCTACATGGAACCAAACAACACCTGATATACAAATGGGACAGAAATATACTCAGGAGGAAAATTCCCCAGATCCTCATCTAAGACCAGACAACATGCAACAGCAACAAGAACCTCAACTGGAAGTAAGTGGCATCAAAAGAACCCATGGTTCTGAAGGATCAGAATCTAACAAAGAACTTCCATTGAACACTCTAGAAAACCAACTTGCCATTATTGCTCCCACTCCCAGCTCTGAGGGTTGGCGTAGGGTGGAGAAGAAGCAGGGCAGAAAAGCAAAGACCTGCGGGTATTTTATTTTTCTGTTATTTGTATCTTTGTACACTTCACATGGACAGCCATCTGCATATGCTATAAGCATCTACAATATGTAATTTTTTTCATATGAATAAAATTACGTCTTTTTCTCATGGAAAAAAAAGAGAGAGATCAAATGTCTCAAGGTGCAAAACTTTACTTAAGTTGGTTTCTATTAAATTAAATATTACATATAAATATCACTTAAGTCTATAACTTACTAAACCATTCATTTTTATTAGTTGTGTTAAAATAGCTTTTGAGAAAAATGTTATCGTTGATAGTTGGTTATAGCTTATGGTTTTGTATTTATATTTATTTAATATTATTAATTTTTCCCGTGGTTTTCTTATAGTCATGTTTCTGTACTTTATATTTATCCAATTTATTATTTTTTGTTAGTTAAATTTTTGTTAATTAATTTTTTTTTATAATCTATGATTTTATATTTTATATTTATTCAATTTATTATTTGATTTAATTATATTTATAATATGTTTTAATTTGAATATTAATTAAAACGTATGAATTTTATATATATATATATATATATATATAAAATTAAAATCAATAAATTAATATGTGAACTTTATATTAAATTTTGTTTTCGGACATCTAAATATAAATTAAGATAAACCAAAATGAATTAATATGTGAATCTTATATTAAATTTATACAAATTAAGATGACCAAAATAAATTAATACGTGAATCTTATATTAAATTTTGTTTCCGGACATTAAAAATATTAGAGAACCAAACCATTAAAAAAATACAATAAATATTCAATCACACTTTATAAAATATTTATTTTATTATAATAAAATTAAAAAATAAATAAATATCATAAAATGTAAAATTGCCTTAAATATATTTCAAAGCATCTTGATCATATAAAATTGAAATATATTATTAAATTAAAAAATATATATTAGATAAACATTTCGATTCAATCTCTATAAAATATTTATTTTATTAAAATAAACAAAACAATAAAAAGCAAACACACCCTAAAATGTAAAATTATTAAATATATTTCGAAGCATTTCCATCCTATATTCTTTAGTTATTAAAGCAAGCTCGATGTCGTCACTATAAAATATTTATTTTATTATAATAAAATTAAAAAACTAAATACTCTAGAATATAAAATTGTTTATGGTATAAAATTAAAAAAATACAATAGATATTTATATAAATTCAATTTTTATAAAATCTTTATTTTATTATGATAAAGTTAAAAAATAGATATTTTAAAAGGTAAGATTAGCATTTCAAATCTGAATAATTTATCTAACAAAAGTAAAAATTAGAAAAAATATTTGAAAATAGATAGAGACTCATTTGTGTTGAGATAAGTTAGATAAATTGTAATGACCATAAATTAGATATATTTTGTAAATATCCAAGCTTAAAAGGATTATAAATATCTCTAAATGAAGATTTTATTCCAGAAGACCGAGTTAAATTAAGGAAAGAGGTCCAAAAGGTGAAGGAGGCAAGAAAGGAAGGGAAATGGGAAATCATTAGAAATAGGAAAGCGATTATTAGAGATAGAATCCAAAATAAAAGTGATAAATAGGAATTAGGAACACTTTCGACCCTCTTTTAGAATTGTTGTGATTTTCCATGGCGTAAAGGTCCTATTTTAAGTTGGATCCCGAGTGATATTGATCTTATTTTCTTGGTTGAAACTTAGGAGCATGATGAATCTAAGGTCCCCCACATAGATGGATTCATTCTCTAGTCAACATGGAACAAGAAATCCTCTCGTAGAGGTTTTGGTGGTATAGCTTGTTATATAAAAAATAATATTTCTTCTCACATTCGGCTTCATAAGATCGACCCCCTTAATCAGTACATGTGGATCAAAATTTCTGATTCTAACACCAATAGGATTTTTCTCGCAATTTGTTATTTCACTCCTACCAACTCTACCTCCTATAAGAAAAACAACTTGGATAAGAATTTCTCCTTCAATACCTTAGAATAGGATATCCATAGTCTATGGAGTGAAGCTAATATTTGTTTTCCTGGGGACTTTAATGCTAGAACCTCTACTAACCAAACTACTCTTCTAAGTAATAACCCTAACCCTTACCCCCTATGGCTCGATGAGGATTGTGACTTAGATAATAGATTCAAAAGAAATTTTCAAGACACAACCAAGTACCTATTTGGTACTGAACTTATCAATATTTCTAGTTCCCAAGACCTAATAATTTGTAATGGTATTAATAAGTGGCCAACCTTTGGCCAAATGACTCACATTCATGGGTTGGGAAGTAGTGTTGTGGATTATGCAATATTTGACACCCATGTTCTCAACCGTATTGTAAATTTTGACCTCCTAAATGACCATGAGCTTGATTCTGACCATAGACCTTTATCCTTAACCCTAAATCTTGACATGCACACCAACCACATGCAAAAGAATTATGAGAGTCAAAGGCACATTCATTTTGACAAAAGTAAAATGGATCTCTTCTTACAGGATTTAAAGAGGGATTTAGGTTTCTTAACGTATAATGATAACATCGATCACATCTACTACAATTTTACTACAACCCTTTCCACTACCATTAAAAAATTCTCTACCAAAGGTGTCATATAAAAAGAATAATAGAACTTTCAACCCTTGGTATGATAATAATTGTAAAATTTTCAGGAAAGTGATTAGAGATGCTCTTAACGAAACTGTAAAACTTGAAAAAATAAGTGTGTACAAAGCTCTTATCAAAAGGAAGAAAAGGGCCTATATTAATAAGAGGCAAGAGTGTCTTCTTCACCTTTCTAAAGTTGATCCTAGAAATTTTGGAGAAATATACTTATTCGGTAAACTAAAGAAAATAATTCGATCCCCTTAAAAAACTAGGATATTTATCTTAAGAATCTGTATGACTCCACAGACACCATGGGAAAAATCTTAAATACTCCTACAAAGGAGGATATATTCACTTTGGAAGACGTGGAGTTTAGGATTAAGAAGCTCGCTAATGGGAAAGTTAGGGATATCGAAGGCTACCAAGCTAAAATTTTCAAAATGGAAAGATTTATCCTCCTCCTTCATATTCACAAATTTCTCAATTTGGCAGTAAAATATGGCTTCCCTAAGCTTTGAATGCAAAGCCTTCTTGTGTCTTTATTTAAAAGTGGGGATAAAAACATTCCCTCTAACTATAGGACCATTATGAATAGCCACATCTTAGTGAAATTGTATGGGCTCGTTTTGGAAAAGAAGCTTAGCCTCTAGCTTGAGAGCCATGGTAACAGAGCTAAAGGGAAAGTTGGATTTATGAGACATCACTCAACTATTGACCATATTGTCACTCTTAAAATCATTGTCAAGGAATGTTGCAATAGTAAAATTGAATTTTCTATTGTTTTGTTGACTTTAGAAAAGCTTTTGACACTATTCCTCAGGATAAGCTATGGCAAAGGCTCGTAGAGATGATGGTTCCCCTCAATTTGAGGGTTGCTGCAATTCAGCTATATGAGAACATTTTCGCCAAGCTTAGGATCTAAGAGGGTTGCTCTAAAGAGATTAAATGCAATATCGACATTAAGCAAAGGTGTCCCCTTTCCCCTACCTTTTACATTGATAAGCTAGAAGAGTGTTTAGAAGTTGTGAGATGCAATAGCCCCAAGCTTGATAGTATGGTCATTAATCTTATCCTTTATGTCAATGATATCATTCTTCTAGCCAGAGGCCATGATGATCTCGACAAGCAGCTTAAAATCCTCCATGATTACTACTCCAAGATGGGTATGATTGTTAATACTGAAAATACTAAAGTCATGGTAATTAAATCCAAAAAGATCAACCATGATAATATTAGCTATGATAACAATTACCTGGAGAAGGTTTCTTCATACAAATATTTAGGTATTGGATTTCATCATCATCTCAACTGGAATTATAGCATTAATAACAGGATTATTGAAGGATGGAAAGCTTATTATGAGTTTGAAAATAGTTGTAAATTGACTGATCTTTGGGTTTGGAGTAAACAAAAGTTCCTCTTTGAGACTCTCGTCACCTCTGTTATTTTATACGGTTGTGAGGTTTGGGGTTGCGGTATCTCTAAAGAATCGTGGAGGGAGATTGATTTGATCCAAAATTGGTTTTATAACCTACAACCTCAAGATTAAAGTAAATACTCTCTATCCTATCCTCTTGATTGAAGTTATCCTTTCACCCATTAAAAACATGGTTATGTTTAGGTATTTGATGTATAATAAGAATCTTTACAACATGGAAACCAAAAGATTCCCCAAAATTGCTTTTAACTCTGGCCAAAACACACCTCCAACTTAAGAGGGGATGGCACAAGGATGCCTAGTCTTGGCTTGACCATTGGGGAATAAAAAAAGGGATCATCTTGGAGAAGAAGGATAATATTAAAAATATTATTACTTCCAAATTTAAGAATAAGTTGTGTGATGATAAGGAGCTAGAGAGGGAAATGAAGCTAAGGTATTATAAGGAGGTGATCAACCCTACTCTTGCTAACCAGAATTATCTTTCTATCTTGACTAGTGCTAAGAATAAGATGAATATTGCAAAGATAAGAACTAATTCTCATGAGCTTCAAAGTGAAATCAGGCATTGGTCCATTCTCAAACCACCTTGGGATGAAAAAAATTGTCATCTTTGTGACACTAAGAGGGTTGAAGTTGAAAAGCACTTTCTCTTGGATTGCTCGACTCTTACTCACATCCATTCTCAAGACACCTTGGCATGAAAAAATTTGTCATCTTTGTAACACTAAGAAGGTTGAGGGTGAAAAGCACTTTCTCTTGGATTGCTCGACTCTTACTCACATCCATTCTCATTTCCAAAACATTTGCCACACTACCAACTTTTTTGACTTATTAAATATATTCTCATTTCCAAATCATTTGCCACACTACCAACCTTTTTGACTTGTTATGTCGGCAAAATTATAGTGATCGAGGAACACTTCTTTCCCTTATTTTTAATCATAGAAATAAAATATTAAAGAGTCTTAATTAATCTCTCACTTTCTTAAGGTCCGATAGACCACATTGGTCTTAGCAGACATTAATCTTCTTCATCATCATTATATATTCTTTAGTTATTAAAGTAGACTAGATTCGGTCTTTTGTTTATAATAAAATTAAAATATTAAATGCCCTAGAATATAAAATTGTTTGTTGTAATAAAATTTAAAAAATACAATAGTTATTCATTTAGATTCAAACTCTATAAATATTTATTTTATTTTAATTAATAAAAAAAAGATACGTAAGTCTTTCCTTGAGTATATTTGGAATTATTTCAATCATATATTCTTTAGTTATTAAAGCACACTAAATTCAATCTCTATAAAATATTTATTTTATTATAGTAAAATTAAAACCATATGTATCTTTTTATTCATATTGGTTTTAATTTTCAAAATCTCTTTCATACTACCGACTTTTTTGACTTGTTACAGTAGCAAAACTATAATGATTTAGAGATATTTCTCTAAATAAAATATGAATTTCAACTAATCTCTTACTTTCTTAAGATTTATAAACCATATTAATTTTAGTGGAAATTAATCATCATCATCATAAAATTATGTATTATAATTAAATTAAATATATATATATATATATATTTTAAAAAAATAAAAAACAAAACTAAATTTAAAATTACATTAAATATATTTAAAAAGATCTCAATCATAATCAGATATTCTTTAAATATATTTAAAAAGATCTCAATCATAATCAGATATTCTTTAAACATATTTAAAAAGATCTCAATCATAATCATATATTCTTTAATTATAGAAAGAGACTAGATTCTATTTATATATAATAAAAAAATAGAATAAAGATTCATTTAAATTAAAATTTAATATATTTCTTTTATTATAATAAAGTTTAAAATATTTTATTATAATAAAACTTAAAAAATAAATACCCTAAAACGTAAGATTGCCTTCATCTCAATCATATATTATTTAGTTATTAAAAAAACGTTGAAATAGGTTATGGTGAGTAAATTCGCGTTAAAAATATGACGCTGAAATAGGTTAGGGTGAATAAATTCATGTTTTCTAGAGAAAAAACATCATTGTATTATATTGAGAATATATAATAGTTCCAGATAATTACAGAATATATTATAAATTCATGTTAAAAATATGACAGTTTTCAGTTTTTATTTTTTCTTTTCTTTACTCCTACTGAAGGGATCAGACTGTAATCGACCATCTCTTCATGTGATCATAATTAGCTGAAAATTAACTATCCCAAGGCCTGAGCAAAGTGATGAAAACAAAGAGCTAATATAGCTTTGGCCAAGATACAAATAAGCCTAGCAGATTAGTCATTTTCTAATTATTAAAAGTTTTGGAATTTTTATACGAGTTTTGGTTGAATTTGGATTTTTATTTGTCTGCATTGAGGATTACTAGGTCGCAAAGATTGATCACTTCCATCATAGGATGGAAGTTAAGAGAAGCCATTGAGATTGAGAATCATACAATTAATCTCAGCACTACTATGATTGGAAATTAAGTAAAAAAAAATGTCCACTCTCTCTTCTTGATTGTTTTTTTATTTTATTTTTTTTATGTATTTTATTTTATTTTTTTCTCTAATCTTTTTTTACCTTCTCTTTATACTATATAAATATTTTTTTATTTTTTAATATTCTATAATAATGAATGAAATTAATGGAAAAATAATATTAAATTTAATATATAGATATATATATATATATATATATATATATATATATATATATATATATATATATTCTTATTTTATAATTAAATAGTATACTATTAATTTATTTTTTTTCTATCTCATCTCTCAAATTTATTTCCCTTTTTTCTTGTTATTTTATTATATTTGTAAGGTATTTTTATTTTTAAGATTTAGTTTTTTTAATTAATTTTTATTTTTTGAATTTTATAATATAATATATTTTAGTTATTTTAGTGTTACTTTTTGGAAGCTTTTCTAGTCTAATTTCTCTAAAATCCAGTAGGAATTTATTGAAATCACAAGCTTGATGGGTAACCCCTATACAATCTAAGTGCCCTAGGCGTTGAATCCATATATACTGTCAAAAATCCAGTTTAAATAACACAAATCAAAATTTTATCCAAAATTTTATCTTAATATTCAAAAAAATTAACAGCGAATTTTGGAACTAGATGTATCTATATGCTATTTAAACATTTTGATAAATTAATTTTTTCACCTTTATTTCAAAGATAAATCATATTATATGATTTAAAATGTTAACCAAAACTTAATAATGTAATTAATCCTAAAAACAATCTCATAATATTTTGAAAATTAAATTGATTCAAAGGAAATCAAATGCCCTAGTCTAAAAATTATTTTTTTTGCCCTAAAAGTTATGGAAATTCCGGTTATATTTTGAAAAAATATGGCAGGGATTTTTGTAAATCCAAGTAAAAGTTGTCAAAATTCTTAATTTAGTAAAAGTTGTCAAAATTCTTAATTTTAGGTGCATTAGACGTTTTTAATGATGCTGAATCCATTTCCACCATCAAAAATATGATTCAAACACTGCATCTACAAAAAAAAAAATGAAATTTTTTTAGAGAACCCAAGAGATTAAGAGATGGGCATGAAGGCTCCTCCAGTAACAACTGAAAATGGCCTACGGAATTGGTTCCGAGTTCAGAGTTTTTCCTCCACCATTTTTTTCTGTGTCATCGTGCACTTAATCCCTGCACGCCGCGAGGCTGAGACGACTTCTTTGCATAACCAGAAATTAGCTTAGGGAAATGGTTCGAGTTTGGAGTTTTGGAGTAGTCTAACAAGGCGGAGGAATTGCCCGGATTCCGTCGCCGCCCGGAAAAACCTTCGGCTCTAACCGCCGGCAATTCCTCCGCCCTCTGCCACCCTCTGCGAGCTCCGCCCAACTCCGCCACCCTCCGCATTAAAGTTGACGTCTGACAGGAGCCCCGATTTCCATCGTCGTCTTGCCGCCGGGGAGTTAATTCACCTTTCAATTCGAATTTGGTTTTTCCGCGGGCTGCTCCTGACCAATTCGACCCAACACTCCCCTGCAACTCACCAAGTCACCGGAACAAGCGGAAAACTCACGGAACGGTTTGACTCGCGCCTGCAGCTCACCAGAACAAGGCGGAAAACTCACTCCGATGCTCTGCAGCTCACCACCTGCACCACCCAGGCGATAAACAGGCAGGTTCATTTGTCGAACCCACTCCCTGGTTATATATGTATTAATAGATATATACACAAATTCTCTGTGCTCCCAAACACCGTGTAGCTTGCAAACCCACTTGTCCTCGAGGTCAGAGGATGTCCATTGAGCATTCAAGACAGAGGAAAGGATTTGCTTCCGGTGCAAAATGGAGTAGTCTAATCATAGAACCAAAGATGTTTCCTAAACCTCCACCTACAATCTTGCCACATCGGTCCCCTCATATCAACATTCTTTTTATAAACACCTTCAGCCACGTCGACATTCAGTTTGAAGGTGTTGTCCACTCTGTGTAACTAATAGTGCTAGATTATACGGTTAGAGACAACTTTTATGTTGATGTTGGAGATATGGATGTGTTCCTTGGTATTCAACGTTGCTATTCTTTAGGTACTCCACTGTAGAATTCCCTCTATAAATTTCCCAAATTGGTCACTAGAGTTTTATGTGATTTTTTAAGGTGAAGCCTTTTGACAAGAGTTTGTTGTGAGACTGTTGTAGATGTAAAAAAAAAAAATTGTAGCTTAAACAATAGCATATAATGACACAACTATATAACAAGACTTCAGGCCAGATATTAAGATAGCAGATTGCATTCAGAAATGATTTGAGCTACTGATATATATTACATTAATAACAAACTGAATGTTGCACATCATCATTTAATTCAAGTTAAGATAGTACATCACAATAGGAACAATAGTGAAACTTGGTTTGTACACGGAGAATTGCCCTCAGTACAACTTAATCAAAGGTGATGAATGACCCCTTATTTCTGATCTTTGCACTCTATTACAGCGTTCCAAACACTACAGGAGCACACTCAGCCTTTGGTACCAACACATAGTAGATGGGACAACATTCAGCCTTAACCAACAAAGAATACTAGCCTTACAGGCCTAGCACTTGAACACATCAACATTTGAGCAACCATCTCAGAGATACTTCACTCAACCACTCCACAGACATGCACAAATAAACTCTACCCTCAATATTCTGTTACAGCCATTGCAACTTCTCTTTCCTTTGGAAGAGACTCATCCCTTACAAGGGAAAAATGCTCATAATTGAAATATGGAACCAATGGCACTCAAACTAAAGGAAATTGATTTTTCTTTGGCAATGAAACACTGTTCTTTTGTACCCTCTGCTCAGTCCAACTGTAGGATGAAACTTGACCTCCAACTGAAGCAAAAACTCATCCTCTTTTCTAAGTATTACGGGCTACTATCTACAACTCGATTGGCTAAGCGTGCGCTTATGAATGGCATTTGCTTAGTTTGTGGCCATTCAATCACGATGAAACATATTCTCTAGGACTACACGTTTGTTAAGAGGACTTTGAAATATATTCAAGAGCAACAGTCAGTTTTGCTTAAGGGCAACTCCATTAGCAAACAACTTTGTTCAGAGATTCACATTACATAGCACACGTTGTTTCCTCCGAAATCACTACTTTGTTCACTGTTTGGAGATTATGGTAAAAAACTTTCCATTCTTCTTTACAACACAAGTCTTTCTGTTCATGTTTATATAATTAGTCTCATTTTCAAAATATTTACATCCCTTCCTCTCTGTTTCTAAATCCCTTAGTTTATTGGATAAGAAGATATAGTATTTCTTTGCCTTTAAAGCATGACATTAGATATCTAGTGTCAATTTCTACAATGAACTTACCTCAGAGATTGAGTAATCAATCCCAAAGTGTGCCTCAATTGTGTCAGTCTCACACATCTGAGTTGCTGGATTGCATTACCATTGCTTTATTTCAAACCCAATCATCACTCATATTTCAAATTATACTTGTTCCACTAATTGTCAGTTGAACTACATTCATTGATCTCAAATTGAGCCTTCCTTCCCAAGCAACATCCTCTCAAAAGCTGACTTAAACTTATCATTTCAAATATTAATCTTCAATCTCAATCAATTTCTTACCGCCTAAAATAGGTCTAGTGATATGGTAGTCTAGTTGTTTTTGGTAGTGGAAGCAAATGATACTTACCTGGTCGAGCAGTGGTGTGGCGACCAAAGAAATTGCAAAATCTGGGCTCAAATACAGGCAAAGTGAAGCCGCGATTGAGGTTGACTACATTAAAGTAGACCCATGGTGAAAGAATCTATGTTCTTGCTCTATGCTTGAATCTCCTTGTCTGTCAAATGTATTCTCATCTGCGTAACTACTGCTTACAGTGTGCAAAATTCGAGTGGCCCGCAATTGTGAATCCTTCAAAACTCCAATGGTATTTAGCTCTATGTATTTGGTCATCTTTTGAAAGTGTGATAGAGGGGTCAAAGTTAGAAATAAAGGAAGATCTAAGAAGGCCCAAAACAGAGAAATCTGGTAGATTCATACAGCAAAGTTCAAATGGTGGCCCAAAGATTCCTGAGGATACACACACATAGCAGGTGCTTTCGTTGAACTAGGGCATGGAAAGAACCAGAATTGATTTGGCAATTCCATGCCAAATCAGTTTCGCAGCAACAAAAAAAGGATGCCAACTCATCTAAAGTTTAATCGAAGTCTACAAAAAAGAAGAAACAACATAATGAAATCATGTTTTGTATGATGCTTTGTCAATTTTGCTCAATGCCTAAAGAAGTGTAAGTAAATTCCCCCTCCTGGCATGCCTGAGAAGGAAGAGTAGGAAATTTTGAATTTATAAAGAAAATGCATGCTTCTTTAGATATTAAGATGGACAAGATTATGAGGATCCCCTATCCCCCAATTGTAATAGAAAAGTTGTTCCAAATGTTGTTGATGAAGTTCAACCCTTAACAAGTGTAGTGTGAAGGAACCGTTCATGTAGAGTGGCTGAATAAGTTTCTTGTGATGTTATATGACAAATGGCTTTTCTGTCACACATAAGGCATATACATGAATCATGCTTTGCTTAGACAATGCTCTGTTAGTCTAGAGTTATGTGGTTTTTGGTGTATGGACAGTCGGTAAGGATAAATATTTTTAGAGTTTGCAAACAATTCCAATAAAGCGGTGATTGCTAGATGTGTTTTTTGTAGAATAGTTGCCAGTATTGAAAGTGTTGCAGTGTAAATGAACACAAATTATATGCTTTTTTGAATTATATATGATTGCAAAACATGTTGAGTATTAGGAAATAGATAAGTGTCTACTTGTTTAACATGAATTTATTGTTATTTTATTTTTCAGGTTTTTGAAGTGTAAAAAATGGTGCAAAAGTGGTGTTTATAAATTGAAGTGTCTTGCTTTCCAAATCCAGGTCGAGCAGTTATTAAATTCTTCCTTTACAATATGGCAACAAATGAGGCATATTACATTACCCTTGTTGAAGGGCTAAAAGAGGCAAAACAACATGACGTCAATGATATTGAAGTCTTCACCAACTCAGAGTTGATATGTAATCAGATGAAAGGCATCTATCAGGTTCGGAAGGACGATTTACAACCTCTTCATAAGCAAGCAATAAATTGGAGTTGTCAATTTCAACATTTTACCATCAATCGCTCTGCAGATATTGAAAAGATGTCCACTGATATAATGTCGAGAGCATTTTTAAGCACATATGTAGATGTAAAATATGACATAGGATCACCATCCACTGTAACAGAAATCATTGATCACCATCAATATAGATCCCCATTGTGTGAATGGGTTGTTGTTATCATTTTTTTGGGGTCTATCATAGCATGGTTCTTTCACTAAAGAAGAACCTATTAATGTTTTATTTTTCCCCAACATGCAATGATTACGGTTTTTTTTATGGGAGACAAATGTTTGGACAAATGTTATATATTCCATGTACATGGACAAATGTATTTTGAGAAAAGTAACTAGTTCATGGTTTTGTGATTATCAATAATACATTATGGTGTTGTCTAATCCTTCCAAACACCTTCTCAGATCTTTAATTCTGGAGAGATATTGATATGCTATGTGATTTGTTCGTTGGTTGTTGATCAGTGATGAAAGGTTTCTTTACTATGTTTATAAGGAATTTATTCTTAATAACACTATTATTTCTCAATCACCCAGTCACTCTTCCCGTCTCCACCTTGGATTTCATCCCAATAGTTTTCCCAGATCACAACTCTATTTTGGCTTGACTTCTCTGTATTTCAGATCTTGTGCTTGTGGATTTATCATGATAGTCAGGACCTACTCTTTTTAAATCAAAGCAAATCTTGCTCATGCTGAGTGTGTCATAAGTAATGAAATGTCAATATTTCTCCAAGAAATCACATCCATCATGATGGTCTATTATGCTAAATCTCCCATGTGACCACTCCACTTCCTCCAAATCTTGCACTAGTTTTTCCTCTACAAAGGGATTCTTAGATAAAAACTACAAAATATGCAGTTGGTGTTCTGGCTGTTCTTGTAAGAGAGCTAAGAGGATTACTTGCAATTAGCGACAAGAAACAGTACAAGAAACAAACTTCTACATTTTCTATCGAGAATAGAAATTCGTTTAGATCCCTTGCATTATTTTATAAAATGTGGATAAATATAGGGTAGTTTTGGTGTTTTGACATTGCTGTAAATTATGTCTAAGCTTAAAGAACTTAAATTTTCAAAATTTCGATAAGGATCTTAGAGGCATCTTCATAAGAATCACTCTGTTTGTGTGATAAAATAAGCTCTCACATCACAAAGACCAAAGAATGCACGCAATTACATTCAATGATACAACTGGTCCTTTCCAAAAAATGTCCAAGCCATGTAGTTTCGAAGATCGTAAATGTTTAACCAAGATGGCAAAAAGTTTATTAAAGAACTTCAAAAATATAATTCTGACTTTGTTATTGTCAAATTAGATTTTCCATTCAAAATAAAAAATTCAGGTATTGTTGAAAGTAATCAAATCCTTTCTGCGATCTTTAGAAACCTGAAAATCAATTTGTCTAATGCTGTCCATATTGTTAACAATTTTAATATGATGTGATAGTTATCAAATCTTATGTTTTACAAGATACCAAAAGTTTCATGATAGGATTAAGAAAGTGCATCATATATGGCTTCTATTTATATTTCAACCATTCTTCTCATAATAAGGAATGAAAACAATTAAGAGAGAGCAAAGCAAGAAGAATCAAGGGCAACACTAATTTTGTTGTTCATTCCCAAAATATTTGTGAGAAAGTGAAACTAATGGTGAATAAAAACCATAAGCATTATGGGTAACACAAATTCTTCCATCATGATCTAAGTGATATAAATATTAACACCACAAGCATGATTAATGATAAAACGGTTTCAGTGATAGTCCAAGCCATAGAAACTTAATTACTATTTCAAAGAGACATCAACAGGTACTTCATTCATGCAATGATTGCATAGCAAACGGTATCTTACCAGCGTATTACACATGCAAGATTGTATTGCAATCATTAAATATTACAAACTAGTAAACCATCTTATTTCAGATGCTTAGAGATCATTCTAACCTCCCTCAAAATTCAATTTATAGCCAAAAACTTACCTTTAAGAAATATGACAGATATGACAATAATAAACATGAACAATCTAACTAGTGCAAGCCACACAACTCCATACTGCCCTATAAAATGCAAGCAACGATCATGAAAATGCAAAACTATTGCATTATCCAATGACTGTAGTGGAGCAATCTTAATTACTTTTATGTTAGAGGCCACGTTCTGATGCATCAGTTCAATTTGTTACAGGTACACAAGGGCACCAATAAGTCCAATTTATTGCAGGTACAAAAGACAGTTAGGTCTAGACAGCCCAAATGTCGCAGTAGCAATCTCATGGCTGCAGTTTGGAAATTCCACTTTGAGGAAGAGGAAAACTCAATTAGTGCATCCATAACTTCATGAATTATGGTTCTAGTGCCTATGGAATCCCAGGTGATTTTCCAGTATAATTGCTGAAGGAATAACTTTTCAGCCAGGTCCTCTTCCTCTTTCCAGTTCAGTTGCTTGAAGTTTCAACCATTTCGGATGAGTAGATTTAATGATTCTACTCTTAGGTCTGATATTCCGATATGATTTCGAAGGGTATCTGTATGTTATTTCATCAATAATAGTTGTATGTTTGATTCTTCAGAATATTCACAAATTCTAATTTGTAACAGTTGATGGGTTTCATGTGGAGGAAGCCTTTTTTCTCCCTTGATTAAAATGTGATAAGCAAGTAGTCTTCCAAATTCCTTCACCAGCTGGGTGGCAAAGACAAATTTTAATTGAAAAACACTTTTTATTAATATTTGTGTTCCTTTAATATTTTAAAGTTTGAAACATGTTACTCTCTGTTATTTGCAATATTAATCGCAATGTTGTGGCAATATGTGTTGTAGAGACATATGTGAATATGCCTCTATGTTTCAATTTTTGCATTATTTATAGTTTTTTTAATATTTGTATTTAAAGGTGAGCATGTGGTTTTAATTTTTTTTCCCTTAAAATGGCCTTCTTTCAGGGTTACATCTGTGGCTGTACTAGAAATATCAAATATCCCTTCTACTGCATTGACAGTCTTATGAAGCTTTCAAGTATTCATGGTCTTTCTTGGAGAGAAACTGCATGCTGATTTCTTAAGTATTGTCATGTTAGTTATGGTGAGTATTTTGATATACCTAAGTTAACCCTCTATCACTAAGTATCTCACGATGAGAGTGCTGTGTGGTGGGTAGATCTTCAGCTGACAAAAATAGAGACAAAAATATTTGTAGCATATAACACTATATCCTGTTCTCTTTGATTATAATTTTCCCTGCAACTACTTGTAGTCCCTCTTTAATGATGTGGTTGCTGTCATATTTTGGTCTCTAAAGACATCAGTGTAAGTAACAGGCTGAAATGAATTTGCAACTTATTTTAAATGATCACCCAAAGTCTTAAAGAAATCTTGTGCAGCTGTCCTCTGCCATTCATCCAACTGATTAACAATCTAGAATCCCTAAACACCTGCAACTGAGAAACATTGTTGTTCAGAGCACATTTGAGCAGAAACCTTAATTTCATGAATTCTTCATAGTTTTTCTAGCTCCTAATCCTGCAATCGTCTCAACAATTTGATTCCCAGACAGATGAAAATTACTCACAATAGTGCCTTTTTCTGAGGTTCCATCAAAAAACTCCTAAATTTATATTTTATTGATTACCAAATGGAGTGGAGCTAAACATCAAAAGTTTAGAAATATAACAGATTGCTAGCAAAAAATTCACTGCAATGGATTTCATTATATTCAATTTATTACAAAATGTTAGAACTGTTTCCTCAAGATTGTGGAAACTGCCACAGTATTGAATAATACTTCCCTTGTGCTTCCAGAGCATCATTTCATGTAATGATGCTTATACAAAAGGTAAATAAATCTATCACAGCTTTATCACTTGCTGTACAACTGGAAGTTGGAAAACCATGGACTAGATAAAATACAAGCCTTCAACCATGACCATCACTTCCATGATGCGTTTTACAACAAAAGATATTTGTATAGATAAACATTGTGTGCCTGGAAAAAGACCACATTGTGTGCTTGGATGAGAATTGCATGCTTGGAAAAATACCATATTGTGTGCTTCGCTGAGAATTTATGTCGTCCACATTGAGGTTCAATGCATGGACAATCCTGGTTGGAAGCAGAACTATAGAACAACCTAAAAAAAAGAGCATTCACATTAAAATTTTGAAAATTAATCAACACCATCATTATCCTAGCAGACCATAAACTATATGTGACCAGGAACATCAACACGCATATATACACGAGCACACAAGATCAAAATAAACACTTTCACCGAACACACAACTAAAAGATAACAACCAACGTTGATTTGGGCAATAGGACAGTTAACACTATATCACAAGCATAAAAGGATATAACATCGTTCAATGAATATCAACAAATCATGAAGAGGGCATGTTCAAAATAACATAACAATCTACTACGCTATCATATAATATTCCATGAAGGCAAAATCAGCTTGATGAAGTCATGAAAATCCAACGAGATCTCTGACTAGAGGCAAGGAATCAAAAATCCAACAACAAAAAACGCAATGATAAGGTTCAAACCTCATTGGCCTTTGACCATCTAACCATAAATTTATAAAGATGTAAAGATGTATGAGAACATAGTAACTACATGTTTAAGTATAAAAATCAAACATGTTGCATGAACATAAATAAGTAAAGAGATTCTATTTGACAACCAGTATGATGGATAGGGAAAAAATAATAGCATGAGCATGAACAGATTATGAAAAAGGTATTTTCATAACATAACAATAGGAAAACATAAATATACTTATCATATGAAAAAGGGCCACCTGACGACGCCATGAAAACCTAGCTTATCTATTCTTTGTGCATACCTCATTGATTCCCACTAGAGTTGAAGTCCTTCCATAGATGATCAGTCATGGTAGAAGATGATGCTTCTCCACTTATTCTATAGTTACCTAGAAAAGTGTCAAACGTTATCACAAAGAAATTTTCTAGAGCATCAAGGTATATGTGCACACACAATGAAAGAGTGTCAAATGTACCTGGCATGGCAGGTAAGGTTGGATGGTCTTGCATCTCCCTTTGGTCTTGGGTTATCGCCATGGTTGGGGATTGTTGCATTGCTGTAAAAATAAACATACCACATGTTAAAGAATGGTGATGATTAAATACTTAAATCTAAAACCATGACTCTATTCAACACATGAAACTAACCTGGAACCATAGACACGACATTATTTGATCGATGACGTCCTCGCTTATTGAGGTATCGAAACTCAAATGGTTCATATTCTGATGGATCAACATTTAAATCAATTTCCAAACCATTGTTTTTTCTGCTGCTTCTTCTTTTCTTTGTGGGGCTAAGGAAAATATTCTTCCTCTTCAAAGATGGATCAAGAGAACCCAATCTAGGTGTGAAGTCAAAATTAGTAACGTACAAATTATTGGCTTCATCCAACATTTTTTTAAGCATACCAGTCAACTGGATTGTCTTCGTCAAAGTAGTAGGAGGGTTATCTAAAATGAGATGTGTATAACTAAACAACTCTTCCCTTGCCATATGAAGTGCCTCGGCATCTGCATCAACAACATTTGTGGCCATAAGAGTAGCATCGACATCTGCATCATGGTTTTAAGGCTCTATATTGATCTCAAGTGGGTCATTGCATATGTTATCCTCTGCATGCTGATGAAGCAATGGATTTGAATTATCCGAGTGGAAATACAACCAATTAACCTTTATGGCATGCTTGCAAATGTTTCCACGAATAGACCATGGACATTCACACGTTATAAAATCCTTACGATACCAGGTGACAAGGTATTTTTTACCTCAATCTGTTTGACTTCTCACCTAATAAGCACAGGTTATTCTCTCATGAGGACAACAATCAGTATCCATAATTTTTCTTGCTCGTTCCACTGATGATTCTAGCTGCTTTCTCTCTTGTAGTTGTTTAGAAATCCTTCTTCTTTTAAGATTTCCTTGAACCGATAACAAGGTTCAACTGTTGTTAGTAGCATATGCAATAACCAATCCATCCTCCGGGCACATTTTTTTCCTTCTATCAGATAGAAATGTTGTTTTTAGGTAACAATGGTATAACTTAACAGCATTATTGGTCTCCTGATTTGCATGAGGAAACTCCCAACAACCTTTCACCCACATACCTAATTGCAAATAGAATGATGTCAGTCTCACTATATCACCTTTATAAAAGAAAAAATGCATATAATAAGCAAAAAAATGTTTAATTACGAATCTTATCTCCAGTGACCCAATTCTTGTTAAAATAGTCTAAGAACTTCTCTTCATCTGCAAACTTGATAAAAAATTGATTAATTGCATCTTCCACTTCATAATTGAGAGTGTGTTTCATGATGAAACCTAACTCACTGAACATCTCCTTGGCTTTTATGGAACTAGTGGCCAACCGATTGACATTTTTCAACCAAGCCCTTCGTACATGCCAAACGCATAAGATCACATCACAACCTGTGATCCTCCTGCCATATTCAATGCATTTTAGTGTGGTATTTTTAGAAAAAAAATGCAAGTTTGGTTATATCATGACAATGTTAAAGTTACCTCAAGGCACTGATTTCAGCTAGTGTATCATCAACCATGAAAGCATTGAATTTCCAATCAAGCCGAGCTTGGAAACACTTGCGAATGAGCTACTCCAGCCATATTGCAATATCATCTTATGTGTTTCGTGATGCCACGACCCATGCAACAGGCACCTCGCTTGTTGTTCATTAAATGCCACGAGTGTATACAACTGATACTATCATTTTCAACATTACATAAATTCAAATACAAGTTATTAATTATTCTGAATGTATACAACCTAAATAAATATATTCAATAAATCATTGGCATTTGACTTACCATGTATTTATTTGTGTTAAATGTTGAATCCATGGCTATTAAGCTATTGTGCGATAGCTTGACCATTGTCTCCAACATCCACTTTGTTTGAATCCCTATTATAAAAGGGACCTCCACACCATTGGGCTTTTGGTAGAAGAAAAAATCTTCCCAATGATTTTGATACCAAAGGTTTACACTCATTTCATCCTTTTTGTGAAGTTGATAATTTCCCTTCGCCAACCTATTATAGATGTTTACAATATCTTTCCTAAATAAGAAGAAATCTCTATCTCGAGATGCCACATCGATGTCAACATGTCTCTTAATGTGGGTTATATACCCTACATCAATAGGCACTCCCAAAAAGAAACAACTCTCTACATATGCAACAACGTCCCTTGACAGCTTTGGCCTATACAAGGCTCTGGTCTCACCTGAAGTGTCATATTTACCATGACAAGCCCAACCTTCTCCATCTTCATGTTCATACATATTGAAAATTAATATTGCCCTATCAGGAATTTCATGCATAACTTTCAAAATAAAGTGGCAATGGCAACCCCTCTTCTGCACAAATGAGGTCCTTCGTTTAGCCGAAAGATTTCCTCTTTTGTCCTCTGGGACAAATGAACAATGATAACTACACAAAAAAATTAAATTGTTAGTACATACAAAGAAAGATAACCGTGGTTTCAAAAGATCTAAACAATACATATTTTAAATACTCACATATCATATTGCAATGCAGCAGTAGCTCTTTCTTTTGGTTCTTTTTTTGTTTTTCGTATGAATTTACATGGAGCAATAGGCTTTTCTTCCTCTCCTTTGATAAAGTCAGCAACTTGTCGTAATGGGATTACAGCAACTCGATCAATAATATTGTTTTTTCTATTTATTTCCGCCCAAACCAAGTCTTTACTAAAGAACATCATTTTGCCTTTGAGGTCTTGCACCTCAAGATCCATGATATATTGCCATTTGCTTCGCTTGCCCATTTTGAACTAATCTGGTTAAACAATATGCAAAGACATCAAAACCAAAATTTCAATCTTAGCAAGTTATCTAACATATATATAAATATAAAACCTCTTTTATGCTTTTTTTGAGGTCTAAAATATCAATCACTCAATAATGACCAAAATAAATAGCACAAAAGGATGCAAAAAATTTGGGATGCAAGCATTTCCTTTAAGATGTTGCTTCTTTCCTCATTCACTTCGAACGTTGCGTTCCTAAAAGGAAAGATTCCTTTGACAACATGAACAGATGCAATCCAATGAATGTTGGCCATGTTTTTTTAGGGTGACCATTTGCTAAGCAAGACTAGACTTGAATGAAAGGCTTTCTATAATGTATGTTTACATCACAACTCTACTAGTAATCTGTCCTCCAAGATTCTCGGTGCTACCATAAATATGTGAAATTTATAGCAGGCAATCATTACGCTCACATGCCACTACCTGTGGCAAAAGAGATGTGTTAGAACAAAGAAAAGGCAATGAAATCTTCAATACCAACACAAACACCAAGAGCACTAGTGAAAGTGATCCGGTCCGGCCTCATCCCTGCCCTCAACATTCGGACAAAATAACCAAGTGCCTTCTCCCCATCCCCAGTGTTTGCATATCCTACAATGATTGAATTCCAAGAAACCAAGACCTTCTCAGGAATTTCATCAAACATTTGGCAAGCAAACTCAATTGCACCCTGTTTAACATATCCTGTAATAGCATTCTGCTCATACATTTTGTTAAACACTTGGCGCACATCATTGACACTTCCACATTTAGCATACATGTTGATGAGATTGTTTTCTACAAATACATTTGGCTCTAACCCACTTTTTATCATATGGGTATGGATCCACTTACCCTTTGCCAAGGCTTTTGTGTCAACACATCCCTGCAAGAGACTAGCATAGGTGACATACCCTACCTGAAGGTCCCCACAATACAAAAGCTTCATGGCCTCCTTTCTCGGCCTCACCCAAGCGCCCAGAATGGCCAAGAAGGTCAACCATGCAGGCATAGTGGTCTATTTTTGGGATGATACAATGATCTCGAGTCATAGATTCAAAGTATAAACATTCAATGTTCTAGACCATATTTGGTCAAATTTATTAACAAATTTTTCCTATTTATTAACGGTCGGAGCCGGATGTTTTTTTTCGGGCGGCGACGGAAACCGGGAAATTCCTCCACCTTGTTAGACTACTCCTATTGTTTCTATTTGTCTTTTTACTAGTATATTTAACCATTGAATATGCATTGCAGTCTTATCCAGTGGTAATAGACTATTTGAAATCAGAGATCTATAGATGGGGTGGTGATGCCTAAAACGTACAATCAGACCACAGATGAAGATTACTACATTGAGTTAGTAACTTGCCCTAATAACCCTGATGGGTTTACCAGGGAAGCAATTGTAAATTATTGTAAAGGGATTCTCTAATTATCATTTGTTTTTGGTTTAATTTCTTTTCAGGTTGTTGCATTTGTCAACTAGGTTCGTTTGTTGAGAGGATTAGAAATACATCATTTTTTTATCAGAGTATTGATTTAGACTTGTTTCTTCATTAAATTTTATTTATTTCTAAGCTAATTGGATCACTCACTAGTTTTTTTTTTAATGAAGTTCAGATTTGCTTCCTTTGGAGTATACCTTCCCACCTAGATCTAGATTGGCACTCTCTCCTCAGTCTCCCTATTTCAATTTTGAATTGATTTGGAACCCTTGTTTCAATAAAAAGACTTCATCAGATCTAATCCATGGATCTTGGCATTCCCACTAAGATTTCACTGAATTTCTTTTAGGTCAGTTAGTTTTGTATTAGTTCTATTTTTTTGACATTCATTCGTCTCTTACCTCACAACCTTTTAGCTTTGTTATTCTCTTCCATTACTAGCTTGCTTGAACCCAACATCCACTTTTCTCTACGATTTAGCCTATTACTGGCCACATTAAACCCCTATCACTACTCTTGCAAATCAAGATCTTATGCTGTTCACGGTATCTAAAAGTACAGGTCATGCAGGAAGTCAGATTAGGTAAGTAATGTTGATTCTTTTACAACTATATGCAATCTGTTGTGCTACCTCTTCTTTCTCACTTGTAACTTGAATGTTGGCAGACCTTGTACTTTGTTTCTCTGGGTCTATATGTGTATGCTTGTTTTTGTGTGCATGTGTGTGCTCAATGGCTTGGAGTTTGACTGGTACTTATGCATGTCATGTAAGGTATGTATATTTCAAATGGGTCTATCTGTCCGTTAAAGTGTGGTTAGGGCATTGCTATGCTAAAAAGCTAAAAACCATGTTCAAATCTCCTTTTGAATAAAAAACATTTCTTCTCAGCAATATATCTTTGTGTGTGTTCATGTCATATGATCCTTCTTGGTGTAATTGTGCATCAATCGACCATATGTTGTCTCTATACTAGTTCTCTGAAATATAACATTTTCATAATGGTTTTGATTCGAGTTTGGGAAGGAACTTGCAATACTTTCTTTGGGTTGGGATACAAATTGGACTTTGGAGCAATGGTAACTATAATTATTAATGTCCAATCTTAGTTACAACTATTTCTATTTTATGACCATTGTTAAGCAATGGGACTTATGCTAAAATGTATTGGTTTCTTTTATTGGTGGATAGGGTATTTGGGGTGGCATGATTGGAGGAACAGTACTGCAGACTCTAATTCTTATGTTTATCACCTATAGGACTAACTGGGACAGAGAGGTATTTACCTGTAATTCCAAATCTACTCTTTACTAGCATTCTTCCCAGGCTTCGTAATTTAGTATATTGTTGGTTTTACCCATAAATTGCAGGCTTCACAAGCTGAAGATCGGATTAAACTTTGGGGAGGTTCAGTAGATTCAATCAAAGACAGTTTAAGGAAGGTAGATAAAGCAAACCCTTTATAATTTACTATGTGATATCTTGTGTTATACAAAGATGTTTATTGTTCAGAAGATTAATCCTCTCATGTTATATAGAGATGTTTATTCACAAGATTAATCTTGTGGCAGGACACTGAAAGAGATGACAGAGAGCAGTTATCTTCTGAAGTATGAAATGAGGATTGCTACACTGTTACTCTGAAGTGATGCATGTACTCTAATGCATCCACATCACCAGTTTTGGCAGATAATAGGCATTTTTAAGTGTATTTGAAGAGGACAGTGAATTCATGGTGAATTTGATTATGGTGTCTTCTTCCACAATCAAGGACAAGGAAAGTCATTTTGTCAAGCTGCATTCAATTGTCTAGACAAATTTTTAATTCCCTCATTCGTTGTTTTCATGGAATCACCCTGTTCTTTTATTGCAGGCTTTGACTTTTACAAATGTTGATTAATGGTATTCTATTTTCCATAACATCATGTGACTATCAGGTGATGTTGAAAAATATACAATCTTCTGCCACATTCAAGGGCAGGGAGAGTCATTTTGTCAAGCTGCACTGACTTGTCTAGACAATTGTTTAATTCCCTCATTCATTATTTTCATGGAACCACCCTGTTATTTTATTGCAGACTGACTTTTACAAATGCTGATTAATGGTTTTCTATTTTCCCTAGCATTACGTGACTATCAATTGATGTTGAAAAATATACAAAAAGAAGGAAAACTTCACCATGTTTATGTGAATTTAAAGCACGAGACATATTTAAATGTGAAAATTATTTTTGTTTGTTTGTGGGGTTTAATCTTTATCAGGTTCTAGGATTAAATTTCTTGGTGAAGGGTTAAGGATTGAAACTCTCCTATGGAACATCCAGACTCGATCAAACATTAGATACTTTTAATGACACCAGAAATTGACCTTGGATGTTGCATTTGCTCCTGCAATAAAATCCAAGCTTCCTTGGGCAGCAGTGTTGGGTAATCATGACCAGGAATCTACCATGACCGGTGAAGAGTTGATGTTGTATTTATCTATCATGGATTACTCCATTTCCAAGGTCAACCCTCTTTCTGATAATCCAAGTGACAGACAGAGATTTACAGTTGATGGTTTTGGAAATTATAATATAGAAGTTAAAGGTGCTTTGGGTTCAGAGCTAGAGAACAAGAGTGTTTTCAATCTTTATTTTCTGGATAGCGGTGATAAGTCGACTGTTCTTGGAATTTCTAGCTATGGATGGATCAAAGAAAGCTAGCAGGCTTGGCTCCGATATGTTTCTGCACTATTACAGGTAGGTTTTCTAAAAGGGTATACTGTATTTTATATGCTTTTTGAACACATATTTCTTCCACTCTAGCCCGATTTATCAAATCTAAAATTTTGTCTTGAAGAGGCACATGCCACCTATATAGTGTTGCATTATTCTTGTCTGGAGGCTTGTTGATTTTAGAACATATTTTGGACATGAGAGGGCTAAAAAGATTCACTGTAGGCATATATTTTGTTTTATTTTGATGTTGGCAGGATACATATAAAAGTGGAGGGGCTCCACAGACTGATCCAGCTCCAGCTCTTGGCTTTTTCCATATTCCTCTGTATGAGGTACGGTACCTTGGAGGTTCAGAAATTGTGGGTGAAATGCAGGAAGGAGTGGATTGTGCTTCCATAAACTCAGGTGTCTTGAGCACTTTCGTAAGTACTGGGGACATCAAGGCAGCCTTCACAGGTCATGACTGTGTCAATGATTTTTGTGGGAAATATGAGGGAATTTGGTTGTGTTATGGGGGTGGATTTGGCTACCATGCTTATGGAAAAGTAGGATGGTCAAGATGAGCTAGAGTGATTATGGATACTCTTGAAAAAGGTGAAAAAACATGGCAAGGTGTTATAAGTATAAAAACTTGGAAACGCTTAGATGATACAGCATTTACTAAAATTGATGAACAGACACTATGGAGCAAATAGTTGAAAGTAGGTCTGTTAAAGTTCAGTTCAAGCTCTGCAGTCGTGTGTCACTGGTCCGTTAATCTTTTGGGCAGCCACAAAAGTTCAAAATCCAGAATGGCGGTCACAAAAGTTTAGAATCCAGAATGACTTATTTTTCATGTTTAGGTTGGCAGTTTTTTTCTTAGTTCTTTTTAAGCAATCCACGTGATATTTTCTTAAGGGGAATATACCTTAAACATAGATGCAAACGCAGTTACTTGCTTTAGGTATCCTTTGTAGATTATTGGTGGGTGCAGCTCACACATTTAATAAATGAGACAATCTTAGCCAATCAAGTTGTAGACAATAGCCCCTAATACTCAGAAAAGAGGATGAGTTTTTACTTCAGTTGGAGGTCAAGTTTCATCCTACAATTGGACTGAGCAGTGGGTACAAAAGAACAGTGTTTCATTGCCAAAGAAAAATCAATTTCCTTTAGTTTGAGTGTCATTGGTTCCATATTTCAATTCTGAGCATTTTTCCCTTGTACGGGACGAGTCTCTTCCAGAGGAAAGAGAAGTTGCAATGGCTGTAACAAAATATTGAGAGTAGAGTTTACTTGTGCGTGTCTGTGGAGTGGCTGAGCGAAGTATCTCTGAGATGGTTGCTCAAATGTTGATGTGTTCAAGTGTTAGGCCTGTAAGGCTAGTATTCTTTGCTGGTTAAGGCTGAATGTTGTCCCATCCGCTATGTGTTGGTACCAAAGGCTGAGTGTGCTCCTGTAGTGTTTGGAAGGTTGTAACAGAGTGCAAAGATCAGAAATAAGGGGTCATTCATCACCTTTGATGAAGTTGTACTGAGGGCAATTCTCCGTGTACAAAGCAGGTTCCACTATTGTTCCTATTGTGATTTACTATCTTAACTTGAATTAAATGATGATGTGCAGCTTTCAGTTTGTTATTAATGCAATATATATCAGCAGCTCAAATCATTTCTGAATGCAATCTGCTATCTTAATATCTGGCCTGAAGTCTTGTTATATAGTTGCGTCATTATATGCTATTGTTCAAGCTACAAACAAAATTTTTTACATCTACAGCAGTCCCGCAACAAACTCTTGTCAAAAGGCTTCACCTTAAAAAATCACATAAAACTCCAGTGACCAATTTGGGAAATTTATAGAGGGAATTCTACAGTGGAGTACCTAAAGAATAGCAACGTTGAATACCAAGGAACACATCCATATCTCCAACATCAACATAAAAGTTGTCTCTAACAGTATAATCTAGCACTATTAGTTACACAGAGTGGACGACACCTTCAAACTGAATGTCGACATGGCCGAAGGTGTTTATAAAAAGAATGTTGATATGAGGGGACCGATGTGGCAAGATTGTAGGTGGAGGTTTAGGAAACAGCTTTGGTTCTATGAGTAGACTACTCCATTTTGCACCGAAAGCAAATCCTTTCCTCTGTCTTGAATGCTCGATGGACATCCTCTGACCTCGAGGATAAGTGGGTTTGCGGGCTACACGGTGTTTGGGAGCATAGAGAATTTGTGTATATATCTATTAATACATATATAACCAGGGAGTGGGTTCGACGAATGAACTTGCTTGTTTTTCGCCTCGGTGGTGCAGGTGGTGAGCTGCAGAGTGTCGGAGTGAGTTTTTCGCCTTGTTCTGGTGAGCTACAGGTGCGATTCGAGCCCGTTCCGTGAGTTTTCTGCCTGTTCTGGTGACCTGGTGAGCTGCAGGGGAGTGCCGGGTCGAATTGGCCAGGAGCAACCCACGGAAAAACCGAATTCGAATTGAAAGGTGAATTAACTCCCTGGCGGCAAGACGAAGATGGAAATTGGGGCTCCTGTCAGACGTCGACTTTAATGCGGAGGGTGGCGGAGTTGGGCGGAGCTCGCGGAGGGTGGCGGAGGGCGGAGGAATTGCCAGCAACCGGAGCTGGAGGTTTTTCCGGATGGCGACGGAAACCGGGCAATTCCTCCGCCTTGTTAGACTACTCCTGGAGTTTTTCCCAAAACTGTAAATTAACTCTGAAAAATCTTATGCATTTTGGTTTAATGTATATATATATATATATATATATATATATATATATATATATATATATATATATATATATATATATATATACATTAAACTATACATACATACATTTAATTTTGTAGAAAATTTAGTAGAGATGGTTTAATTATAAATTTTATATCATTTAAATATTTTGGAATATTTTGAAACATTCAATTTATTTATTGAGTGGTACAGTTATATAAATTAATGTTTAGTTTAATTAATAAATAAAATACTTTTTTTGAAATATAATGCTTAGTTTAATTAATAAATAAAATATTTTTTTTAATATATATATATATATATATTTGAATATTTTTTTTTTTTTAATTTTAAGAATCTCAAATTTAAGTTATTTAATCTGTAAACTTCCAGTAAGTTATATGGTTGTTTAGGGTGTTGAATACATTCATGCATTCAAAAATAAATTTTAAATAACAAGAAATCATAATCTCAAATTTAAGTTGTTTAATCTGTAAACTTCTAGTAAGTTACATGGTTTTTTAGGGTGTTGAATACATTCATGCATTCAAAAATAAATTTTAAATAACAAGAAATCATAATCTTGCTAGAAATTGCATTGAGAAATTCCTATTCAGAAAACCATTTAAACTTGCTTAAATTAAATGGTTGATGCTTATAGCCATCAAAATACCTATTTGTCATTTGTAACTATAATAATTTGTAATGTGAAAATAAAAATAAAGATCAAGTAATGTTGAAAAATTGTAATGCCAATACCAAAAAAAAAATTATAATGCCATTAAATTATAATGTCATTACCGGAGCAGAAATCATAAAATCAAAAATAGTTGAAAACCTTTAATTTCAATCATTAAAATATATATACCACCAAAAAAATTATCCTCAAATAATTAAATCTACACCATCCATAAAATTTTATTTTTATTTTTTAAAAATAAAAATTCCAAAATAAACCATACCTATCTGGTTTAGAACGCTCATTCTTTAAACAAATCGATCCTTTCCTAAATTACTTCAAAGGATCTTCTTTGTATTTTAAATTCGATAAAAACAGAAGATAAATCTCTTAATTTCGTTATCATTTATTTGGATATTCTTTACTTTAATAGATTTTTTAGCAGTTGTCTATAACGCGACTTTTTGAAAGCTTTTCCGGCGGATTTTTCCGGTCGAAATCCGGCAGGAATTATTGGAATCGCAAGTTTGATAGCTAGTTTCTGCACAATGAAAGCGTCCCAAGGTTTTTCAGGGTGCTGAATCCAAATATGCAGTTAAAAAACCATTTTAACTGCAAGAAATCAAGATTTGACCTCAATTCTTCCGCCGGATTCCGTCACCGGAATCTTCAAAAAGTCGCATTATAGACAACTCCGATTTTTTATCTTCAACTTTCCCAAAAATTAACCGTTTTAGATTTTATTTTCATGCCCACCAGTGATAGCGGTCACGGCTTACGAGGCAACTCACGGGCCAAGGGTCCAGCAATGAGGTTCGCATATCAACGTGTTCAACCAGCGCGCATCCCAGCACCACCAGTCAAGCAGGCGGTGAGTGGTTGCGAGAAGGTTTGGTGCACCAAAAGCACGGGAGTCGGGACATCTTACGTCTAATGGTCTCCACGCGTAAGGGTACACCTTCATTGTGCCACGTCTACAAATACGTGGCCCCGTGAAATTTTTTGACTGTGAGGTCAAATCTAAGAGATAGTGGAATATTCAGGCATTATTGGACTCTTTATTAAACAATTAATAAAAGCCTGTTGGCCCACAAATTGTGGTTTTGCAGTCCAGTGCGAACACGTTCGGTCCATAATTAGTGGTATAGTTTGATCCGTATACATGATATTTTACGTTGTGATTTTGATGGAGGGAGGTCTGGCATCGCCAATGGATGGTTGTTATTTGTTGGCGGAGATTCCGCTTGTCTTCACATTGGTAGGTTCGTCCTTTTTGTCTCAGTTATTCCTCCTTTTTGTCTCAGAAATGGCGGCTCTGAGATGCTAACCAATTGATGGATGCACTAACAGAATGGTCCAAATGAGGAGATCAATTGAAATGGATGCACTAACAGAACGTTCCAAATGAGGAGAATGGCATAATGTTGATTACAGATCGTTTGGCCTAACGCTGTTAATGTATTTCAAATTCAATTATTAAATATTTTTATAAAAATATCTTAAAATATTTTATATTTCATGTTTTAAGAATAAGTAAAATTTAGTAGGGCCTTCCCCCTCCTCATGATGTGGTGGTTTTTCAGGGACTTGTGGCCTCTCTCCAGAAGAAGCCATGGATAAAGGAAGCATAATCTAAATTTGTTAAGAAGGAAGATAACAAACCCTCTGTTGCTTTTCCTACGAGATTTCGTAGGACTTCAGTGGATTTCTCAGAGAAAATTTTAGTGGGTAAGTTCATGGGAATGTGGTTGTCCCCCAAATTGATGGAATAATGGTTAAAAAAATCTTGGAAACCAATGATTTAAGGGCAATATTGGACTTTTCGCATGTGGTAATGGCTTCTTCGCCTTTCTCTTTGAGTTTAAAGAAGATAGAGATGTTATTTTCAAGAACAACCTTTACTTCTTGGGGCCATAAGAATGTATCTGAATTTGTGGCTGTTATATTTCTACCTAGACAATGACATTCTTAATGTAGGCTAGGTAAGGATTTTGAGACTCCCTCTTTCGTGTTGGAGTGACTACTGTTTGAAAGCGATAGGAAATGGAGTGGGAAGATATATGAATTGAGCTTAACCAAAGGGCTACCAGTTTGTCTATGCAAAAATTTGTGTAGAGGTCGACCTAGAAAAAGGATTGCCCTCGGGATCAATTTGAAATAGGGATATTGGAGCCATTGTGAAGTATTGGATTATGAACAATTGCCATTCAAGTGCAGGATATGCCATGAATACGGACATTTTGTGAGGCACTGCAAGAAAGCACAATTTGGAAAAGGGGAAGGAGCAAACACAACTCGAGAAGAACAATGGAAAACACAATGAAAGGGGGGAAATAGAGGGAATGCAGTGTCAAGTAAAAATCCTCTAGGTCAAAACAAAAACAAAGCCGCGACTTCAACAAATCCCTACGAGATCCTCCAATCACAGGAAGAAATTGAGCAAGAAGATTGGAAGAAGGGAGAAGAAGTTTTGGAAGAGGAAGAGGTGATCTTAAAGGAGGAAGCGGGGGAAATCCGTGAAGCAAAACATTAAGAGGACACAAACACAACAAAAAAGAAACAGTCCTTGATTTAGAATAATAGCCAAAATCCTCCAGTTCTAGAAGATAAGGGGCAGGAGGTAGAAAGAGTGCCTTCGGCAGAAAAGGAAACAGAGGTAGATGCCAAGAAGGTCATGACAAAGAATGCAAGGAAGAAAATGAGTTGGGGAGATGAATCAATCAATCACAAATCAGAAATTCTCAAAAAGGGGCAAGGAAGACCTTCTAAAAAGAAGAAAGAGAGGAAGAGGCAAAACAAAACAAAAAACTAGGAAGCCAACCTCCCATCACTGAGTTTTTCATATCTACGGCAAATAGAGAACAAGGGAACGCAAAAACAAGAGGTGGTAAGTCCAACGCCACCAAAAGTAAACGAAAGTTATCTTATGGAATACGAGGGGATTCGAAAACCCCGCAAAATCCCAATCTGTAAAAGACATAATTAGACAAGAAAAACCATAGATTCTCCTTTTGCAGGAAAGAAAATTAGAAGAAAATGAGATATTGAATCTCTCAAGAATTTTTAGAGAGTGCTCAAGAGTGGCTCAAAGCTCACGAGGGGCATCTAGTAGCTTGGGCACCTTTTTTCTTAATTCCCTCTTCACACTGAAAGGCAATATAAAATCAAGATATTGGATCACAGTTTTTCTCAAAAGAATGAAAGAAAAGAAAAAATCCCCATAGTGAATGTATATGCTTCAATCAATTACGGTGAATAAAGCAAATTTTGGGACTCATTTATCAATCTAAGGGAGAGTCAATGGCACTCAGGCAGCATAATAAGGGGTGACTTCAACACAATCTTATTCTCCTCAGAGAAATGAGGGGGCAACTTACTTAGGGATCAATTTTGAGAAAAAATGGAGGACTTGGTGAGTGAATAGGACCTCATAGATATCACTCCAAAAAGAGGAAAATACACCTGAACTAACAGAAGAAGTGGCGATGGACATATAACGAAGAGGTTGGACCGGTTCCTATTGCACAGTAACTAGTTGACCAGGGGAATAATATGTGTGTCCACAATTTTAGCTCAGGGAGATTCGGATCACCAACCCATCAAATTGGAGATTGATCCTTTAGAAGAGTTGGGTCTGATCCCATTTCGCTATAACCTATTATGGTTTCAGGAACAGGGAGTAGTAGATATTATAAAGCATGTATGGATAATCCTGGTGTCTGGATCTCCTACCTTTGTTTGGGAAATCAAACTAAGAGCAATAGCAAAGAAAATCACCAAAGTTTGTGTTTGAAGACTCAAAGATAGTAATTCGTCAAGTATGGAAAGCTAGGGGATTGCAAAGCTCAGCTCTTCCTTCTATATTACAAAGGATCATCTTGCAATTACTACAATTTGAACATACTGAATTTTTCCATGTGTATAGACATCTGAACACAAGTTGATTCATTAGCCAACAAAGGAACTATTATGGAGTAGGGGACTTTTCTGTTGGATCAAACGTTGATATTAAACTCACCTATACCATGAATATAAGTGGTAAATCCTATGATCATATCTTTATTCATAAAGGATACTATAGCCAAATAAATGATCAAGCATTCATGTAGAAGCCATCCAAACATCACAACTATCAAGCAACTAGATTCTAGCCTGCAAACTGATGTTCACAAGTAAGGAATGGTAGCCTTCATTAATTCTCCATCCTTGTCTTTATCACCATAACATCTGGCATATGGAGGAAACAACATGTGCGCACAAGTGGCAGCAACTTTTAATATATCAAGGTGGGAAGGGGTATACTCAAGTGAGGGGAGCTTTGCCCCTATTAGCACATTCAATTCTTCTCATAATGGTGTTAATTATATTCTTCTTTTGTATCAATCAACAATCATTCCAAGGATTTTGTTGTGATCCAAGCATGGATTCGGAAGCCTCGTATATCAATGCCCTAGGGTGGAAGATAGAGGTAAATGAGGGTATATAAGGCTCAGTGTTGTTCATCTTCACACTCGCTCTGTGTTGCTACTGAGTATTCACAATTGCAAGCATAGGTGGCTACCAACATTTAGACCTTGAAGCGTGGAATAGTATAGTCCTATAATGGCAAAAACAAGGGAATCATCCCATGAAGACGAGCAGGCACAAATGAATCAACTCCTGGCAAGATTATTGGAATTAGTTGAAGGGTTGTTGAACACCTTGAAGCAAAGGACTTATGTAGAGGAAAAGGAGGTGAAGACATATCAGTTGTTAATGGACACCAAATATGAACTGTTGCAGAGCAAGATGGAAAATTTTCAAGACGAGATCCAAACTGATTTAACAACCATGGACATTAGGGTGGCATATATTGAGGAAAACTTTAGTAGTGAAGCAAGATTCACCTTGGAGGAGGTTGGGACCAATGAGGAACCAGTGAAAAAAACGCCAAAAATGTTCAAGGCACAAGAACAACGGGACAAGGATGACGAACCCAGTTGCATGGAGACGTTGATGAAGTAGGACTTTGAAATCCTTTGATGTTATGTAGCTACATACTATTATTAGGAGTTTTTTCAAGAGAATATAGCAGGTACATGTTTAGAATAGTTGCTAAAAATTGTCATAAGCATAGATTTTCTATCTTTTGGACTTTTGAATGTAGTATAATTTTGAAACATGAAGAATTATGTAAGGGTTATGGCTTAGAAACCATATTTTTATTTTAATATCAAATTTCCTATATGTTCCTTTGAAAATAAAAAAGAATCAGTAAAATTTAAAAATATTTGTATATTTTTAACATTATATGAGGATATTTTAAAAAATAAAGATGCATCTTTAAAAAATTTATCATCATCCTATGACATCTTAAATATTGTAGTAATTCCATCTAATTGCTAACAATTTCTTCAACTTTGTGATGCCAAATTTCATCTAGTTCCATTTTTGTTCAAAGTGTTTCTCCATTTTACTTATCCAATCTATCAAGATTCAATATTCTCACTATTTATCATTTATGCATAGATTTGTTTAAGAAGACCCTTACTTACCATTTAACCATAAATTTGTGTAAACGTTAATGTATCATTTGGTGCCCTGTAAAATTTACCATTTATGCATAGCCTTGTTTAACAAGACCCTACTTACCATTTAACCACAAACTTGTATAAATGTTGTTATATCATTCATTACACTATAAAATTTACCATTTATGCATAGCCTTGTCTAAAAAGACCATATTTACCATTTAACCATAAATTTTTACCATTTATGCATAGCCTTGTCTAACAAGACCCTACTTACTATTTAACTATAAATTAGTGTAAATGTTGTTATATCATTTAGTGTAGTATAAAATTTACCATTTACATATAGCTATTAACAAGTGTCATACTTACCATTCAACCATAAATGTTTATTATAATATTTATTTTATAAATAATAATTACATTCTTAAATTAATGATTATAATTGTATTTAATTTTTCTTCCTTACATAGAAATGAAAGGAACATATTTGATTAAAAATCATACCATTGTTTCACCAAAGTCGCCTAAAAATTCCAAAAGCAAAGTCACCTAAAACTTCCAATTAACCTTTTTTATAAAGGTAAAGAGTCCCCTAACTTATACTTAACCTTCTCTAATTGCCTAAAATGGTTACCTTAAAACATCACCTAAAATAAATTAAACTTTAAATAACACACCTAACTTACTTATAATTAACCTTTTCTAATTATGACTACCTTAAAACATCACCTAGAATAAGTTATATGCCTTAAATAATAGCACAACATTACATAAGTTGGTTACATAATAAGATTTTCTCATATCACTAAACCTAGGTCCTCCTTGCAAAACAAACCTTAAATAATAACACAACATGGAATAATTTAGTTACATAATAAGATTTTATCATATCACTAAACCTAGTTACTCCTTAAAAAAAAAACGAAGGTTTACAACTTGGGCCTTCTGAAAAATGCACTTGATTCATCACTTAGAACACAATTCAATGAACATTTATCACTTAGACCACAAATCAATGGACACTATAATTAGGTTTGCTTATTAATGAACTGTAAAGTCATCAACAACGAAATTTATATTACAACTGAAAAAGAACACCAGCAAAATGAAATCAATTCAGTGCTGATGAACAAACGTTTAATGCCATTTTTCATATCCTGAAACTAATAATCAAACACATTCATTTCAGAGAGATTCTAAGATAAGGTGTTAACGGACCAATATTAAATATTTTCTCTAAATTATAACTTAAAATCGTATGATTAACATATAGTTCTAATCATATCCTCTCAAGGATGTGGAGTGATTTGCACTCACAAGACCCAAAACAGAAAGAGGAAAAATATAAAATTCAGAAAGAGAAAAAATACAGAACTTGGTAGAAGCCAATCACATGCATTACCATCAATTTACTGAGAAAAATCTCCACCACTCAATAATCCAGATCAATGAATGCCCTTATGAGATGCCCACATATGCATAATGCCCATGTGCATTGACAGCATAGTTGAAGAACGCCGCTAAAGTAGAGACACATTCCCCCACTACTAATCAAATCAATTGAGAGGTGGACTGATGTAAGGACTGAATAGAACGTGCACCTCAAACTAAAAAGTTAACAACCAAGCACATATGTTCACCCGCACAAAAATTCCAACTATATATATAATCAATCATTTTAAGGCTTTTTTATCATACTTTGAATAGTAAATGTGTTTGTGCTGGAAAATCATTTATTAAATTAGAAAAGCTGAGACAAAAATAAGTTCTGATGAATAAGTTCCCGTTAAAACATAACAATTTTCAGTTTCTAACCTTTTTAATATTTGCTTTTTTCTTTATTCCTGCTGAAGGGATGGACAAGCCACCACCTTTTCTCTTTTATCATCATCATCTGGAAATTAACTACACCCGTCCCAAGGCCTTTAGCCATATAGCTAATGTAGCCTTGTAAATGTTAAAATAAAAGGTTGCAGCTAATGCATCATCGGTTTCTATTCTCAAAATTCCCAAAATCTAATATGAAACTAAATTCTAAGAATATTGAAATGAAATATGTCTTTTTGTCAAATAGAGTCAGCCATCATCTAGATCACTGCACTGGACGAATATGACTCTGAAGTCTTTGAGTTTTTTATTGGAGACCCGTTTGAGTTGTCATCGTTACTTTTGCTTGATCCTTGAATGCTGCTATTTCCAAAGAGAAGATGACGGTGATATTTTTGTTTCTATTTCTTCCTCTATAGTTACAAGTTTGTCAAGGACCTCCTTTACTGGAGTTGATTGGATAGGTTTTCACTGTGATCTAGCCACTTTGAGAACCTCATCTTCCTACTATTGTTGTTGTTGTTGTTCGTCACTTGAAGAGGTACTATCCTCCACAAAAGATTCATACTTACCTTCTATGAATCCCTTACTATTGAGACGACTCATAAATCTATAGGACACCTCTTGTTTTCCTCTGAGGGAATCTGTCAGTTTGGACGTTGCTGCAAACAGCTTACCTTCAAGATATTTGCTCAGTAAAACACGGTTTCCCTAAGCCTTGAACGCAAAGCCTTATTGTGTCTTTATTTAAAAGTGGGGATAAAAACATTCCCTCTAACTATAGGACAATTATGAATGGTCACATCTTAGTGAAACTGTATGGGCTCATTTTGGAAAAGAAGATTAGCCTCTAGCTTGAGAGTCATGGTAAAAGAGCTAAAGGGTAAGTTCGATTTAGGAGACATCACTCAACCATTGACCATTTGTCACTCTTAAGATCATTGTCGAGGAATGTCGCAATAGTAAAATTGACTTCTTTTGTTGTTTTGTTGACTTTAGAAAATCTTTTGACATCATTCCTCGGGGTAAGTTATGGCAAAGGCTCGTAGAGACAATGGTAACTCACCTCAAGTTGAGGGTTACTGCAATTCAGCTATATGAGAAGATTTTTGCCAAGCTTAAGACCACAGAGGGTTGGTCTATAGAGATTAAGTGCAATATCAGCGTTAAGCGAAGGCGTCCCCTTTCCCCAACCATTTTTGGTCATTTACATTGATAAGCTAGAAGAGTGTTTAGAAGCTGCGAGATGAAATGGCCCCAAGCTAGCTAGTACGATCATTTTTCTTATCCTTTATGTCGATGATATCGTTCTTCTAGCTAGAAGCCATGATGATCTCGACAAACATCTTAAAATCGTCCACGATTACTGCTCCAAGATGGGTATGATTGTTAATATTGAAAAGACTAAAGTCATCGTAATTAATTCCAGAAAGATCAACCATGATAATTTTATCTATGATAACAATTACTTGGAGAAGGTTTCTTCATACAAATATTTAGGTATTGGCTTTCATCATCAGCTCAACTGGAATTATAGCATTGATAAAAGGATTATTGGAGGATGGAAAGCTTATTATGAGCTTGAAAATAGTTGTAAATCGACTGATCTTTGGGTTTGGAGTAAAAAAAAGTTCCTCTTTGAGACTCTCGTCACCCCTATTATTTTATATGGTTGTGAGGTTTGGGGTTGCAGTATCTCTAGAGAATTATGGAGGAAGATTGATTTGATCCAAAAGTGATTTATAACCTACAACCTCAAGATTAAAGGAAATAATTCCTATCTTATCATCTTGATTGAAGCTAGCATTTCCCCATTAAAAGCATGGCTATGTTTAGGTATATGATGTATAAGAAGAAGCTTTACAACATGGAAGCCAAGAGATTCCCCAAAATTGCTTCTAACTCTAGCCAAAACTCCCACCTCTAGCTCGAGCAGAGATGGCACAAGGATGTCCAGTGTTAGCTTGACCATTGGGGGATAAAGGAAGAGATCATCTTGGAGAAGAAAGATAATATTAAAAATATTATTACTTCCAAATTTAAGAATAAGTTGTGGGATGATAAGGAACTAGAGGGGGAAATGAAGCTAAGATATTATAAGGAAGTGATCAACCCTACTCTTGCTAACCAGAATTATAGTTCTATCTTGACTAGTGCTAAGAAGAAGATGAGCATTGCAAAGATAAGAACTAATTCGCATGAGCTTGAAAGTGAAATCAGGCGTTGATCCATTCTCAAAACACCTTGGGATGAAAAAATTTGTTACATTTGTGACACTAAGAGGGTTGAAAAGGAAAAGCACTTTCTCTTGGATTGTTCGGCTCTTACATCCATTCTCATTTCCAAAACATTTGCCACACTACCAACCTTTTTTACTTGTTAAGTCAACAAAACTATAATGATATAGTGATCAAGGAACACTTCTTTCCATTATTTTTTATCATAGAAATAAAATATTAAAAAGTCTTAATTAATCTTTCACTTTCTTAAGGTCCGATAGACCACATTGGTCTTAGTGGACATTAATCTTATTCGTCAACGTCATATATTCTTTAGTTATTAAAGTAGACTAGATTCAACCTTTTGTTTATAATAAAATTAAAAAATTAAATACTTTAGAATATAAAATTGTGAATTGTAATAAAATTTAAAAAATACAATAGATATTCATTTAGATTCAATCTCTATAAATATTTATTTTATTTAAATTATTATAAAAATATATATACGCTAAAATGTAAGTTGCCCCTTCAATATATTTGGAAGCATTTCAATCATATGTTCTTTAGTTATTAAGCAGACTAGATTCAATCTCTATAAAATATTTTAGAATAAGCCTAACAGATTATTCATAGTCTAATTATTAAAAGTGTTGGAATTTCCGTTAAATTTTTATTTTTATTTTTTAAATTAGATTATTTTTATTGTATATATAGATTTAGTTATTTGAAAAACTCTTAAAATGTTTAAATTGTAAAAAATGCACAACTCTCTAATACATTTTCACCAAATTATGAGCAAATTAAATTACACCAACATAGATCTATATCTTAAGTACGGATCTACATGAACTTAGAGGAATTAATTTTTTTAATGTACAAACATTTTTAAAGTGCAAAATACTTTGTTATTTTTCATTTTTTAAATTGTATTTTTGAATGCTAAGTAAAGTATTATAAGACCAAATAAAAATTGTAACGATAGAAAATTGATTTTTTTTTCTATAATAGATATATATTAAGTTAGTATATACATAAACTAGTTAACATAGATCGTAAAATAGTTTATTTAAATCTTTTGTTGAAATCTTTTTGAAAAGTATAAGATTTTTTTATTTCTAATTACTTACAACATATTCATTTTTTTTAATTATAGCAAACATTATTTTTCTATTTAGAACATAATTTTTTATTTTAATTTTTATTTTAAAGAGACACGAGGAATAGAGAAGGCATCTCATTTTTTTAATTATAGTAGACATTATTTTTCCATTTAGAATATGATTTTTTTTATTTTGATTTTTATTATAGAAGGGCACACATGGACAGACAAACTTACACATACTTTGACATCTCTTCATACTGAACTGTAAAATGAGCTTTTCGACTCAATAAATCTCTTGACTCAAAAATAAATAAATAAAAAACAAATTTATACATCCAAACTAAACCCAAAAAAATTCCAATCATCTCAAAGATAACCAAATGCTCCCATCAAAACCGAAATTGTTGAATCAACGTATCACGTCACAGTCCCGAGGGATTGTAAGGTTCATGCATTGAAGGGAAATCGTGAAAAGTTAAAGTCAAATAGTTGAACGTTTTGGAATACTCTAAAATTTATAATTAATTTAAATAAACTATAATTTTTTTAGGGTGTTGTTAATTTTAAATTTTTTAATATAATTAGAAAATTTTCGACCGTTAAAAACTTAAAGATATGAAAAGGGTTTATTGGATTTTTTTTGTTTTTGTTGGGATTTTACATTGGAAAATTGGTTAATCAAAAAATTTAAGAGCATGCACCATACATTAATTACAATAGTTTTTTTTTTTTCGGTTTTGGCTGAACATGTGAAGAAATCTAATACCATGTCTGCGTTAATGATTCTGGGATCATCGCAAGGAGTGATCACTTCATCATCATCATAGGAAGTTAAGAGAGGTCGATTCTGAGGTTATCGCAAAGATTGATCACTTCATCATAGGAAGTTAAGAAAAGTCATTGAAATTGAGAAACGTGCAGTTAATCTCAAGAGAAAAATGATTAGAAATTAAGAGTAAGTAAGATATTACCCTCTTTTTTGATTGATTCTTGATATTTCCTTTTTCCTTTCTTATATATATTTTAATTTGATCATTTTTTGTTTTTTCTCTAATTCTTTTTACTTTTCTTTATACTAATCTCGATATATATAAAATTAATAAAAAAATAATATTACTTATTTTTCATATATATAATTCCTATTTTATAATAAATAATATAATATTAATATAATCAATTTTCCTTACTTTTTCCACTCTCATTTCTCAAATTTCTTTCCCTTTTTGCTCATTATTTTATTTATTGTTATTATTATATTTGTAACATATTTTTATTTTTAAGAGTTTCCTTAGCTAACTGTTTGTTTTTTTTAATTTTATAATATGATATATTAACTTAAACTCTAGGCTTCTCCACACCACTGGCAAAATAGCTTAGAAAACGGTTCAAGTATGGAGTTTTTCCGAAAACTGTAACTTGACTCTGAAAAATCTTACGCGTTTTGGTTTAGTGTATACATATCTTCAATTTTGTAGAAAATTGAGACGAGATGGTTTAATTATAAGTTTTATACCATTTAAATATTTCATATTTTGAAACATTTAATCCATTTATTTACTCGTTAAATTGTGAGCTATATAAATTAATGTTTAGTTAAATTGTGAGTTATATAAGTTAATGTTTAGTTTAATTAACAGATAAAATATTTTTTTAATATTTTTTAGTAATTTAAGTTGTTTAATTTGTAAAGTTGGTGTTTCAAGAGTTGAGTCTATTTTTACATTCAAAAGTTTTTTTTAATAACAAGAAATTATAATTTTGCTTAGAGAGATTTCCATTGAGAAAACAATTTACACTGACCTAAATTAAATAATTGGTGGTGATGATGATGATGATGATGGTTAACGTCCACTGAGACCAAACTTTGGTCTATTAGACCTAAAGAAACGAATTATTTAGTTTGATTTAAGATTTTATTCGTATGCTCAAAAAGCTTGGAGAGAAGCCTCTAGAGCTCACTATAATTTTGACATAGTAAAAGGCTAGGAAGGTCAGTGTTGCAACAAAGATTATGAAACTGAGATCTAATGTGGTTGTAGGCGGGGCACTCTAAGAGGAAGTGATTTTCATCATCAATGTTCATATTCTCATAAAGATGGCAGATCCTTTCCATCCATGGTGTTTTATGAACTGCCCAAGGCCTGTTTCACTATGGAGCTCATGAGAGTTCCTTCTAATCTTGGCTATATTAATTTTCTTCTTTGAGCTAGTTAAAACAAAGAGATACTTTTGATCTTCTAGGGTGGGGTTGATGACCTCCTTATAATATCTTAATTTTCTTTTAGCTGTTAAATCTTTCTCACACCATATTTTTTCTTTGAATATAGAAGCAACAATATTTTTAATGTTATTAATGTTTTGTAATGCAGCATTCTTGTTGATCTCCCAATGGTTTAACCAAGCCCTGGCGTCTTTATACCAATTTCGTTTGAGCCTTAGGTGGTTTTGGCTGGACTTTAAAGCTAGCTTAGGAAGTCTATGGTCTCCTATGTTATTGAGCTTGTGCTTGTACAACAGAAACCTAGTCATAGCTAGGCTCTCGATAGGGGAAATACCTACTTCTATAAGGAGAACAGGATAGGGTGTATTGCTTTTAATTTTGACATTGTACATTATAAAGCGCTTCTAGATTTGGTCAATCTTTCTCCAGGATTCTTTAGAGATGTTGCAACCCCAAACCTCACATCCAGGATTCTCTAGAGATGTTGCAACCCCAAACCTCACATCCATATAAGATAACAGGAGTGACTAAAGTTTCAAAGATGAACTTTTTTCTATCCCACATTACGAGGTTTGTTGTTTTACAATTATTTTCAAGACCAAAATAAGCTTTCCACCCCCCATTAATCATTTTCTCAATGCTATAGTTCTAGTTGACCTTGTGATGAATATCAATTCCTAGGTACTTGTAAGAAGACACTTCCTCCAAGTTACTATTGTCATACATAAAATTAGCGTAAGTATCCTTCTTAGATTTGATAATCATAACTTTTGTTTTGTCAGTGTTAACAGTCATACCCATGGTAGAGCAGAAATCTTTAAGAAGTTTAAGTTGTTTATCAAGATCAGATGGGGACCTTGCGAGAAGACAATATCGTCAGCATAGAGAAGAAGGATGATGACTATCCCACCTAAGATCGTGCCAGCACAGCCTGCTTCCTCTAAACAACCTTCTAGCTTGTCGATGTAAATGCCAAATAAAGTAGGGGAGAGGGGGCAACCTTATTTAACTCCTATATTACACTTAATATCTTTCCACCACACCCCATTGCTCTTTAACTTAACAATTACATTCTCGTATAACTTTATAGCTACAGCTCTCCATTCGAAAAAAAACCTATATATCATCTACAAAACTAATAATTTATAATATCAAAAATAGCTATAAAACCGAAATAACATTCGGTCAATACCGGAGAGAAAGTTTTCAAATTTTATAATGCCAATATAAAAGTAAAGTCATAAAATCAAACCCAGTTTCACAGCGCTCTAACAAAAAAATAATCTCACATCATTAAATGTACACCATCCATAGATTTTATTTTTTTTAAATAAAAATTCTGAAATCCCAAAATAAACCATACCTATCTGGTTTTGAACGCCCATTCCTTAAACAAATCGATCCTTTCCTAAATTATTTCAAAGGATCTTCTTTGTATTCTAAATTCGATAAAAACAAGAGAGAAATCTCTTAATTTCGCTATTATTTTTAGGATATTCTTTAATTTTATAGATTTTTTATCTTCGACTTTCCCAAAAATTAGCTGTTTTGGATTTTATTTTCATGGCCACCAGTGAGTGATAGCGGCCACAGCTTACGAGGCGACTCACGGGCCGAGGGTCTATCAATCATGTTGCACATCCACGTGTTCGACCAACGCGCATCTCAGCACCACCGGTCAAGCAGGCAGTGAGTGGTTGCGAGGAGGTTTGGTGCACCAAAAGCACGGGACATCTTACGTCTAATGGTCTCCAGGTGTAAAGGTACACCTTCATTCTGCCACGTCACCTGCGAAGAAATACGTGGCCCCGTGAAATTTTTTGACCGTGAGGTCAACTCTAAGAGCTAGTGGAATATTCATGCACGTTATTCCATTTTAGTGCATTATTGGACTCTTTATTTAAACAATTAATAAAGGCGTCGACGCCGAAAATTCGGCCAGACCAGACTGCAGTTTATGGTCTGGAATTTGGTTTAAAAAAAATGATAATGCTAAAGTGTTTAAATGATTTGTATGGTGGAATGAATTTAGTATTTTAAAAAATATCTGAGCATCTAAAATTCGTGATTTAATTTTTCAAAAAATTTTACAGATTTTATCATAATATCAAAAAAAAATCTCATTATTTTCCAAATTTTTAAACTACTGGTATAGTTCGATCCGTATACATGATATTTTACGTTGTGATTTTGATGGAGGGAGGTCTGGCATCGCCAATGGATGGTTGTTATTTGTTGGCGGAGATTCCGCTTGTCTTTACATTAGTTGGTTAGTACTTTTTTCTCAGGTATTCTACCTTTTTGTCTCGGAAATGGCGCCTCTGAGATTCTAACTAATTGATGGATGCACTGACAGAATGGTCCAAATGAGGAGATCAATTGGAATGGATGCACTAACAGAATGGTCCAAATGAGGAGATCAATAGGAATGGATGCACTAACAGAAAGGTCCAAATGAGGATATCAAATGGCATAATGTTGATTATAGATTGTTGGGTTTAGAGCTGTTATTGTATTTCAAATTTAATTATTAAATATTTCATGTTTTAAGAATGAGTAAAATGTAAAATAACTTTAGCTCTATGTAACTATGGGCTAGATTTTAGCTAGGGTTGTAGGGGCTTCCCCTTCTTTATGACGTGGTAGTTTTTCAGGCACTTGTGGTCTTTCTCGAGAAGAGGTTGTGGATAAAGGGAGCATATTCTAAATTTGTTAAGAAGGAAGATAGCATAACCTTTCTTGCTCTTGCTACGAGATTTCGTAGGACTTCCCCGGCTTTCTCAGAGAAAAATTTAGTGGATAAGTTCACGGGAATGTGGTTGTCTCCCAAATGGATGGAACAATGGTTAGAAAAATCTTGGAAACCAATGCTTAAGGGTAATATTGGACTTTTCACATGTGGTAATGGCCTTTCTCTTTGAGTTTAAAGAAGATAAAGATATTATTTTTAGGAATAGCCCGTACTTCTTTGGGGCCAGAGGAATGTATCTGAATTTGTGGTTGTTAGATTTCGACCTAGAAAGTGACATTCCTAATGCAGTTTCTACCTGGGTAAGGCTTCTGAGACTCCCTCTTTCGTGTTGGAATGACGACCGTTTGAAAGCAATAGAAAATCGAGTAGGAAGATATCTGCATTGAGCTTAACCAAAGGGCCCCCAGTTTGCCCATGCAAAAATATGTGTAGAGGTCGACCTAGAAAAAGGATTGCCCTCAGGATCAATTTGAAATAGGGGTATTGGAGCCCTCGTGAAGTATTGGATTATGAACAAATACCAGTCAAGTGCAAGATATGCCATGAATACAGACATTTTTCTAGGGACTACAAGAAAGCACAATTTGGAAAAATGGAAGGAGCAAACATAACTCGAGAAGAACAATGGAAAACATAGTGAAAGGGGGAAAATAAAGGGAAGGTGGTGTCAAGTAAAAATCTTCTAGGTCAAAACAAAAACAAAGCCATGACTTCAACAAATCCCTACGAGATCCTCCAATCACGGGAAGAAATTGAGCAAGAAGATTGGAAGAAGGGAGAAGAAGTTCTGGAAGAGGAAGAGGCGACCTTAAAGGAGGAAGAGGGGAAAATCCGTGAAGCAAAACCTTAAGAGGACACAAACCCAACAAAAAATAAACAATCCTCAATTTAGAATAATAGCCAAAATCCTCCCGTTCTAGAAGATAAGGGGCAGGAGGTAGAAAGAATTCCTTCGGCGAAAAAGGAGACAGAGATAGACACCGAGAAGGTAATGACAAGGAATGCAAGGAAGAAAATGAGTTGGGGAGATGAATCAACCAATCACGAATAAGAAATTCTCAAAAAGGGGCAAGGAAGACCTTCTTTAAAAGAAGAAAGAGGAGAAGAGGCAAAACAAAACAAAAAGCTAGGAAACCAACCTCCCAACACTGAGGTTTTTAGATCTGTGACAAATAGAGAACAAGGAAGTGCAAAAACAAGAGGTGGTAAGCCCAACCCCACAAAAATTAAATGAAATCTATCTCATGGAATACAAGGGGATTAGGAAACCCTGCAAAATCCCAATTGTAAAAGACATGATTAGACAAGAAAAACCATAGATTCTTCTTCTGTAGGAAACAAAATTAGAAGAAAATGAGATATTGAATCTCTCAAGAAGTTTTTGAGAGTGCTCAAGAGTGGCTCAGAGCTCACGATGGGCATCTGACGACTTGGGCACCTTTTTTGATGGATTCCCTCTTCACACTAAAAGGCAGTATAAAATCAAGATATTATACCGCAGTTTTGCTCGAAAAGAATGATAGAAAAGAAAAAATCCCCATATTGAATGTATATGCTTCAATCAATTATTGTGAAAAAATGAATTTTCGAACTCATTAATCAATCTAAGAGATAGTCAATGGCACTCAGGCAACATATTAAGGGGCGACTTCAACACAATCTTATTCTCCTCAGAGAAATGAGGGGTCAACTTAGTTAGGGCTCAATTTTGAGAAAAAATGGAGGACCTGGTGAGTGAATGGGACCTCATATATATCACTCCAAAAAGAGGAAAAGACACCTGAACTAATAGAAGAAATGGCAATGGACATATAACGGTGAGGTTGGACCGGTTCCTATTGCATAGTAACTAGTTGACCAGGGAATAGAATGTGTGTCCACAAATTTAGCTCAGGGAGATTCAGATCATCGACCCATCAAATTGGATATTGATCCTTTAGAAGACTTGGGTCTGATCTCATTTCTCTATAACCTAAGATGGTTACAAGAAGAGGGAGTAGTAGATCTTATAAAGCAGGTGTGGATAGTCCCGATGTTTGGATCTCCTAACTTTGTTTGGGAAATCAAACTAACAGAAATAGCAAAGAAAATCACCAAATTTTGTGTTTGGAGACTCAATGATAGTAATTCGTCAAGTGTAGAAAGCTAGGGGATTGCAAAACTCAACTCTTCCTCCTATATTACAAAGGATTGTTTTACAATTACTACAATTTGAACATATTGAATTTGTCCATGTGTATGGACATTTGAACACAAGTTGATTCATTAGCAAACAAAGGAACTATTATGGAGCAGGGGATTTTAGAATTGGATCAAATGTTGATATTAAACTCACCTATACCATGAATATAGGGAGTAAATCCTATGATCAAAACTTTATTTATAAATGCTACTATAGCCAAATAAATGATCAAGCATTCATGCAGAAGCCATCCAACATCACAACTCTCAAGCAACTAGATCATGGCCCACAAACCAACACTTGCAAGTAAGGAATGGTAGCCTTCATTAACTCTCCAGCGATGAAGCCCAACGAAGGTGTATCCTTGTCTTTATCACCATAACATATGGCGTATGGAGGAAACAACATGTGCGCACAAGTGGCAGCGACTTTTAATATATCAAGTTGGGAAGGAGTATACTCAGGCAAGGGGAGCTTCGGCCTTGCTAGCACATTCAATTCTTCTCTGAATGTAGTTAGTTATATTCTTCTTGTGTATCAATCAATTGTCATTCCAAGGATTTTGATGTGATCCAGACATGGATTTGGAAGCCTCGCATATCAATGCTCTAGGGTGGCAGTCTATAGGTAAATGAGGGTATATAAGGCTCAGTGTTGTTCATCTTTGCACTCATTCTACGCTGCTACTAAGTATTCACATTTGCAAGCGGAGGCGGTTACCAACATTAAGACCTTGAAGTGTGGAACAATATAGTCCAACAATGGCGAAAATACAGGAATCATCCCATGAAGACGAGCAAAACACAAATGAATCAACTCCTGCCAAGATTATTGAAATCATTTGAAGGGTAATTGAACACCTTGAAGCAAAGTTATGTAGAGGAAAAGGAGAGGAAGACATATCAGTTGTTAATGGACACCAAATATGAACTGTTGTAGAGCAAGATAATTTCAAGCTGAGATTCGAATTGATTTGACAACCATGGACATTAGGGTGGCAGAGATTGAGGAAAACTTCATTAGCGAAACAAGGTTCACCTTGGAGGAGGTTGGGACCAGCGAGGAACCAGTGAAAAAAAAAGGCCAAAAATGTTTGAGGGGTGGGAACAACAGGACAAGGATGATGAACCAAGTTGCATGGAGAAGTTAATGAAGCAGAACTACCCTCTGCCACATAAATTATTAGACTTTGAAATCCTTTGATGTTATGCAACTGCATACTATTATTGGGAGTTTTTTGTAGAGAATATAGCAGGAACATGTTTAGAATAGTTGGTAAAAATTGTCATAAGCATATATTTTCTATCTTTTAGACTTTTGAATGTAGTATAATTTTGGAACATGAAGAATTATGTAAGGGTTTTGGCCTAGAAACCATATTTTTATTTTAAAATCAAATTCTTATATGTTCCTTTGAAAAAAAAAGGAATCAGTAAAATTTAAAAATATTTGTATATTTTTAACATTATATGAGGATATTTTAAAAAATAAAGATGCATCTTTAAAAAATTTATCAGCATCCTATGACATCTTAAATATTGTGGTAATTCCATCAAATTGCTAACAATTTCTTCAACTCTGTGATGCCAAATTTCACCTTGTTCCATTTTTGTTCAAAGTGTTTCTCCATTTTACTTATCCAATCTATCAAAATTCAATATTCAAATTTCCATTATAACATGAAACTCTAATTCTAACCCCTTAATCTACTTTTAATAAATCTGCATATCCGAAGTGCCCAACATCACCAATCTAATCATTTTCTTGTTCCTCTTGTTTGGCCTCCATATTATTGGATTCTTGTTCTCCCATTGATCCAGGTGGATATTGGTGGCCACCTGCGTATTCCACTTGGACGCCCAACATTGTCTCTTTCAGTTTTTCGGTTTCCTTAATTGTAACACAGTTCGGAGGCATATAGCCGCCACATCTCTTCTCAGAGATAAGCTACCATCGCCCAAGCTAGTCTTATTTCCATTCTGTTTGTAAGCATATTTCAGTATTTGATATTAAATGAAGTGTTATTTCTACTGCATTTTTGTATTTATGGGTATCTCTGTAATTTGTTGCGTTCCTATTTAAATTCGGATCAATGGTATTAGAGTAGTATGCTCTCTCTATTTTTCTTTGCATGTCCCTAACGAGGTCAAGATATAAGGAGTTAGGGCTTGAACTGGTCGATCCTTTGCAAGACCAGCCTCGCAAATCCCGATAGCCTCCCATGGCAGATGAAAAAAGACGAGGGGGCAGGGGATCCTATCAAAATATTGCTTGAAGAAGCCCTCGAGTGACAAAGGAATGGAATGATGGACAACTTTGTCCATATCCTTCAGTGGCTACGCAAGGGCGACGCATCTACTTTCGGCAGCTACTCTGGAAGCGCCACACCCTTTAAGGTACAAGTTAATGTTGACATTCCCATATTTGAGGGTTAGATAGATGCAGAGGTTGTAGATAAATGGTTAAATATGCTAGAAGGATATTTTTCTGTTCATGATTTTTCCAGCCGGAAAAATATCACTTTTGCACTTCTCAAAGCAATGCCCCATGTCAAGCACTGGTGGGAAACCTACTGTGAACAAAAGGATGAAAGTACGAACTCATTGTTTTCAGCGGCACCCACTTGGAACTCATTCCGAGATGCCATCAAGGAGCAGTACTACCCTGTCGGGAACTATGAGGATAAATACATAAAGTGGACAACACTGCAATAGGGAAGGGACCTAGATGTATCGGAGTTTACCAATGTTTTTCATACCCTTCGCACGAAGTTGGGTATCAAGGATTCTGAGAACCATTTGGTTCTCAAGTACTGCGGTTGCCTACACAGGTACATCCAGGATGAGATGGAGTTCTTGAACATCTCCTCGCTCAGCACGACATACCGATATGTCGTCAATATCAAGCAAAAGTTTAAACAAAAGAAGCAAGACTTTGGATCTGTGAATCCAAAGCAAGGGAAAGGTACCCCCAAACCACAGAACAAAGGACAAAGCCAAGGCGGGGCGGCCTAGGACAACCCGCCAAAGCCGTAAGCAAAGAACAACACCGCGAAGCCGAAGAAGGACACGGGAAAGTGGTGTGAGTTCCATAAGAGTTCCACTCACAACACAAGTGAGTGTCAGGCCAAGCAGTCACTGGTGGCCGAGCTAAAGGCTTCAGAATCAGATGCATGTTCTGACTCTGAGTCAGAACCCGACAAGGGGATTGACAAAGGGAAGCAGATTATCGATGCGGAGCCTAACACCACTGTTGCCACCACGAAGATCCAGAAGGAGGAACCCGAAGATCCAGAGGAGGAGGAGCGCCTCTTTCACTCCCAGATGTGGGTAAAGGGTTCCTCGTTACAGTTCATTGTTGACAGCGGGAGCAAAAACAACCTCATTTCCGCAGAGGTCGTGAAGCGGCTACGCTTACTGACCACAACACATCCACAACCGTACACCATCGGGTTGCTTCACCAAGAACGGGATCTTCACGTGAGCCAGCAGTGCCGCCTTCCATACAACATCAAGCCCTTCATGGATGAGGTATTATGTGACGTTGCTCCCCTTGATGTTTGTGATGTATTATTAGGCCAACCATACTTATGGAAGCGACATGTTGTGTATGAGTCAAGGCCTCGTGTTGTTATTGTTACTTTGGGAAATAAGTTGTACAGGATACCAAAGGTAGCACGGGCTACCGTCATCTCTTTGGTTACTACAAAACAATGCAGTAAGCTCATTTCCAAAACCAAAAAAATTGTTTTCCTGATGATACACCCTCAGGGAAAGAAGAAGACGATGGTCATGACCTCTAGACCGGGCCCCTCCGCACGACAACAACAGATGGACAAGGTCGTGGAGGAGTATGAGGACATCTTCACCTCCCCCGTAGGGGTGCCTCTTCACTGTCAGGTCAAGAACTCCGTTGATCTGACCCCAGGTGCATTGCTGCTCAATGGACCAATCTATCGGCGCTCTGTTCTGGAGAATGACGAAATCAAGAGGCAGATTCAGGAGTTGTTGCGGAAAGGTCACATCCAGTCGAGTTCATTGTCCTGTGGGAGCCCCATCGTGTTGGTACAGAAGAAGGATGGGACTTGGAGACTCTGTGTTGACTATCGGGCGCTAAACAAGATCACTGTTCGGAATAAGTACCCGATCCCATGGATTGATGACCTTCTGGACCAACTGAAGGGGGCAAAATATTTCAGCAAGATCGACTTGAAGTCAGGATTTCAACAGGTACTAATCGAACCCTCCAATGTGTGGAAGATTGACTTCAAAGCCAAGGAGGGCCTTTTCGAATGGTTGGTTATGTCTTTCGGGTTGACGAATGCTCCTGCAACCTTCGTGAGGCTGATGGATGACATCTTGCGGCCATTCACCAACTCATTTGTAGTGGTATACTTGGATAACATCTTGATCCTCATCCAGAGTTGAGAAGAGCACCTCCACCACATCTGACAGGTTCTCCAAACACTGTGGCAATACAAGCTATGTGCCAATTTGGAGAAATGCACTTTTGGCATGACCCATGTTTAGTATTTGGGATACATTATTAATGAACAGGGGGTGCATGTGGATCCAGCCAAGATCCAAGTCATCTGGGATTGGTCAGCTCCAACCACTTTGACAAAGCTCCGCAGCTTTTTGGGTCTTGCTAATTTCTACCATAGGTTCGTGTTGGGATTCTCTCATATCACTTGGCCCTTGAGTCAAGTCACCAAGGGAGGAGCGAAAGCAAAATTCTTTTGGTTTGAATCTCAATAGAAGGCATTCACAGAGTTGAAACATCGCCTCTGCTCTACACCGGTGCTCACATTACAAGACTTGCAACAGCCATTTGAGATCGAGACAGATGCCTCTGACTATGCTATTGGGGCAGTCCTTACTCAACAGGGGCATCCAGTGGCATATCATAGTGAGACACTTTCAGACACAGTCCAGAAGTATTCCACTTATGACAAAAAGATGTATTCCATTGTGTAGGCATGTCGACAATGGAAGCATTACATTTTGGGAAGGAAATGGTCATCCACACAGACCATCGGCTCCTGTAGTTCATACAGACGCAAAGGAAGTTGCAGAATGATCGCCATCAGAAGTGGTCCACGTACCTGCAACAGTTCCATTTGAATATCAAGTATAAGAAGAGCAACACCAATAATGTTGCAGATTGCTTCAGCCGACCATCGATCATGGCGTTAACCACCATGCTCAACTCTTGTGGGCACAAGACCTCTGATTGGCTACTTCTCTACAAAAGCGAACCAGAATTCGGCCACACATACCAAATGCTCTTGGAGGGTCAACAAGTTCCAAATTTTTACCTCCAGGATGCCCTATTATGCCACCTGGGACACCTTTGTGTTCCTTCAAGAGAGCGTGCCAAGATGATTTGAGAAGCACACTACAGTCGGGTCGTTGGGCATTTCACGGTTGAGAAAACGATGGTAGCAGTACAGAAGTATTTCTATTGGCCGAATCTTCGGCAGGATGTCGGGAAGTACATCAGATCCTACACTGCTTGCGCCATTGCCAAACCGACCATCAAGAAGCAAGGCCTCTAAACTCCGCTGCCTACCCCTAGTCGACCTTGGGAATCCATCTCCATGGATTACATGTCAGGCCTTCCTTCTACTAAGCATGGCAACAATTGTGTTTTTGTAGTCGTCGATAGATTCTTGAAGATGGCCATTATGGTAGCCTGCAAGAAGAATATCACAGCGGAAGCCACTGCTAAACTCTTCTTTGAACAAGTGTGGGTACACTTTGGGATCCCACAATCTATCATCTCAGATCAGGTCAATAGGTTCCTCAGTACATTTTGGTCTAGTCTCTAGTCGACATTGGACACCAAGTTCACTAAGTCCACAGCTTTCCATCCCCAAACTAATGGCCAGACAGAGGTCGTCAACAGGATGATCGTACACATTTTGTGCATGTACAACTCAAAGCATCCACGCACATGGGATGAGAGCCTCCCCTATGTCCAGCACAGCGATAACCGGACTCTCCACAGCGCGACTGGCCGCAACCCTTTTCAAGTGGGCTTAGGATTCCAGCCACTATGTCCCATTGATGTGGCCATGCCATTTGCAGCTACTCATGCAGATTCAGCTCATGTTCAGTCCGAAACCGATAAGGCAAACAACTTCATTGAGCACATCCAACATATCCGCTAGCAGGTCCATGACATTCTAGAGAAATCAAATGCCAAGTACAAGCAACGACATGATCAACATCGGGTGCCACACAAGTTTCAGGTGGGCGACAAAGTCTGGTTGCATTTTCAAAAGGAACGCCTTACCGGAGCCTATCAGAAACTCAAACCACTCCTATATGGTCCTTACACCATTACCAAGGCGGTGGGAGACAATGTATTTGAGCTTAGCGTTTCTCCATTCCTTGGCCTGCACCCATTATTCAATGTGGACCGCCTTCGACCATACTTCTCACCATTGCTAGACACCTCAGACATTGCAGAACAACTCACACCTATTGAGTTAAATCCAGATTGCATGGAACAGGCCACAATGGATCGGATCATGGACACACATATCAAGAACACCCGACAACAAAGGATCCAACTATATCGGGTTGTCAAAGCAGGACAACTCCTTCACCAGGGCAAGTGGCTCACCAGGGACCAAGTTTAGCAAAAGTTTCCTCATCTCATGGAGGAACTCAAAGCAATGGGGACCACTGCTTCCTAAGGGGGGAGGAATGATCCAGGTTTATATTGGTGACCATCTGCCTATTCCACTTGGAACTCCAACATTATCTCTTTCAGTTTTTCGGTTTCCTTAATTGTAACACAATTCGGAGGCATGTAGCCGCCACATCTCTTCTAGAGATAAGCTATCATCGCTCGAGTTAGCCTTATTTCCATTCTGTTTGTAAGCATATTTCAGTGTTTGATATTAATGAAATGAAGTGTTATTTCTACTGCATCTTTGTATTTATGGTTTTATCTGTAATTTGTTGCATTTCTATTTCAATCTGGATCACCCATCCTCTATTTTATTTCGAATTCTTCAAATATTATTCTCATATCTTGAATTTCTTTATTCACACTAGTGCTTCTAAAATATCTCCTCTCCCCCAAACCAGCGCTCCTCAAAAATCAAATCCACTTTCATGCCAATAATGCTAAATATAGACCAAATTCAATGTTCCATGTGCTAGACCTAACCACCTAACCACACAAAGTATGTGTGGCAAAGGAAATCCAATACAAAAATGCAAGATGAAAATACCCATGGAGGAATTGATTATTGAAGGGTTGGTTCATTATAATAATATTATAATCCCAATATATCAAAGGTATACTCATAGAATTTCATAAATCTAAGCGTCTCTTCGAGCATAATTCAATCTTCCTAAAATCAATGTCTATGTAGATCATACATACTATATGCTTAGTTTCTTCATAAAATCAATGTCTATGTAGATCATACATAGTCTATGCTTAGTTTCCCTCGGAGTTCTCGCCATGCTATGATCCATGAATCAATAAAACACATTACCTCCTTTTCACTCTTTGGTGTCATGTGGGAAATCACTCAAATTTGAATTCACCTCTTACACCAACCAATCAGTGTTGTTTACATCCCCTCATTTTCAATATTTATCCCCATCTCCTTGTCCTTGACATCTTTGTGGCTTCTTCTCAATGGAAGCAATCTCCTCAATTCTCAACCTTCTCTTCAAATTATAGCTTTGGTTAATCAATGTTGTTTCATCCCCTCATTTTCAACATGTATCCCCGTCTCCTTGTCCTTGACATCTTTGTGTCTTCTTCTCAATGGAAGCAATCTCCTCAATTCTCAACCTTCTCTTCAAATCATAGCTTTGGTTATACAAAACTACCTCGCTGACAATCACTCTCTCTTTTGAGACCAATTTCAATGCAATAGGCGATCCGGGTAACTAACCTAAGTTTTTTCACAATCAATCAATTTGTAATGCATCACTCTCTCTTTTGAGACCAATTTCAATGCAATAGGCGGTCCGGGTAACTAACCTAAGTTTTTTCACGATCAATCAATTTGTAATGCTTACCTTTGATCCTTCTACCACTTGTTTCTTTTTTAACTTCCAATGTGCAACCCTTTATATTCCCCTACATGTATCACAATTTTCCCATGGGCATGCCTCTATATTGACCTCTCCATTTATATGTGCATTTTTTGTGCTCAATCTTCTTGTGTTTTATCTCCATACCTCTCCATTTATATGTGCATTGTTTTGTGCTCAATTTTCTTGTGTTTTATCTCCATTCATCATCCCTATGTGTCTATGTGTTGGTTGGTTGGTTATGAGAAGACATTATTATGTAAATTATCTTTGTTTCAATATCAAAACCTTTTATTTGTTGTGCTTTATAGTCTCATCTTAACCATGGTAATTGTGAATAATTGTTTATGATCAGTAAGAAAAACATCCCTCAATAACTATTTGATGTAGTGTAAGAATTTATTGATCCAAATGTTAATTTTCTTTATATATTTGCTATGTTGATCTACATAAAAGAATAATACATCCATACTTATCATTTATGCATAGCTTTGTTTAAGACCCTTAATTACCATTCAACCATAAATTCATGTAAATGTTAATGATCATTTGGTGCACTATAAAAATTACCATTTATGCATAGACTCTTAACAACAAGACCCTACTTAAATTACTATGCATAGACTCCTTTAACAAGAAGACCCGACCCTACTTACTTACAGTTTAACCATAAATTTGTGTAAATGTTGTTATATCATTTCGTACAACATAAACTTTACCATTAACATATAGCTTTGTTTAACAATTCTTATACTTACCATTCAATAATAAATCTTTATCTTTACCATGTTAGTGTAATACTAATTTTATAAATAATGATTACATTCTTAAATTAATGATTATAATTGTATTTAATTTAATGAAAAGAACATATTTGATTTAAAAATCATACCATTGTTTTACCAAAATCACCTACAATTTCCAATTAACTTTTTTTTATAAAAGTAAAAAGTCACCTACCTTAGGTATACTTAACCTTCTATAAACTTCCAATAAAAAAAAGTAAAAAAACACCTACCTTAGGTATACTTAACCTTCTCTAAACTTCCAATTAACTTTTTTTGATAAAGATAAAAAATGACCTACCTTACTTTTCTCTAATTGCCTAAAATGATTACCTTAAAACATCACCCAGAATAAATTAAACTTTAAATAACACACCTAACTTACTTATACCTAACCTTGTCTAATTAGGACTGCCTTAACATCACGTAGAATAAGTTATATTTATGAATAAGTTGGTTACCTAATAAGATTTTCTCATATAAACTAAACCTAGGTCCTCCTTTAAAAAAAAGAAGTTTACAAAGCCCTGAACTTGGGCCCTTTTGAAAAATGCACTTATTCATCACTCAGAACACAATTCAATGAACATTTCACTTAAACCACAAATCAAAATGCACTTGATTCATCACTCAGAACACAATTCAATGAACATTTATCACTTAGACCACAAATCAATGGACATTTATCACTTAGACCACAAATCAATGGACACTATAATTAGATTTGCTTAGTAATTGAACGGTAAAGTCATCAACAACGACATTTATATTACAAATGAAAAAGAACACCGGCAAAATGAAATCAATTCAGTGCTTATGAACATACGTTTAATGCCATTTTTCATATCCTGAAACTAGTAATCCAACAACAGTCATTTCAGAGAGATTCCAAAATAGGCTGTTAACTGACCAATATTAAATATTTTCTCTAAATTATAACTTAAATACTTTCTCTAAATTAGAACTTAAAATCGTATGATTAACATATAGTTCTAATCATATCCTCTCAAGGACGTGGAGTGATTTGCACTCACAAGACCGAAAACAGGAGGAAAAATATAAATAAAATTCAGAAAGAGAAAAAATACAGAACTTGGTAGAAGCCAATCACATGCATTACCATCAATTTACTGAGAAAAATCTCCACCACTCAATAATCCAGATCAATGAATGCCCTTATGAGATGCCCACATATGCATAATGCCCATGTGCATTGACAGCATAGTTGAAGAACGCCGCTAAAGTAGAGACACATTCCCCCATTACTAATCAAATCAATTGAGAGGTGTCGAAGAACGCCGCTAAAGTAGAGACACATTCCCCCACTATAATCAAATCAATTGAGAGATGGACTGATGTAAGGACTAAATAGAACGAACACCTCAAACCAAAAAGTTAACAACCAAGCACATATGTTCATCCGCACAAAAATTCCAACTTTATATATTATAATCAATCATTTTAAGGCTTTCTTATCATACTTTGAACATTAAATGTGTTTGTGCTTGAAAATCATTTATTAAATTAGAAAAGCTGAGACAAAAACAAGTTCTGATGAATAAGTTCCTGTTAAAACATAACAATTTTCGGTTTCTAACCTTTTTAATATTTGCTCTTTTCTTTATTCCTACTGAAGGGATGGACCTGCAAGCCACAACCTTTTCTCTTTTATCATCATCATCTGAAAATTAACTACACCTATCCCAAGGCCCTTAGCCATAGAGCTAATGTAGCCTTGTCAATGTTAAAATAAAAGGGTGCAGCTAATGCACCATCTGTTTCCATCTTCAAAATTCCCAAAATCTAATATGAAACTAAATTCTAAGAATATTGAAATGAAATCCGTCTATTCGTCAAACAGAGTCAGCCACCCATCTAGGCCACTGGACTGGACGAATCAGACTCTGAAGTCTCCGAGTCCTTGATTGGAGACCCATTTGAGTTGTCATCATCACTTCCTCTTGGTCCTTGAAAGCTTCCATTTCCAAGAGAAGACGACGGTGATATTTTTGTTTCTATTTCTTCCTCTGCAACTACAAGTTTGTCATGGACATCCTCTACTGGAGCTGATTGGATAGGTTTTGGCTGTAACCTAGACACTTTGAGAACCTCCTCCCCCTGCTGTTGTTGCTGCGGCTGTTCGTCAATTGAAGGGGCACTACCTTCCACAAAGGGTTCATACTTACCTTCTATGAATCCCTTACTATTGAGACGACTCATAAATCTATAGGACACCTCCTGCTTTCCTCTGAGGGAACCTGTCACTTTGGACGTTGCTGCAGACAGCTTACCCTCCAGATATTTGCTCTTAAGGTCTTTCTTCACCAATGGAGTGAACTGACTGTCCAATGATCGTGCAGCTGCTAACCAGGCCACCACTATAACCAACAAGATGCCCCCAAGGTAGGGAGTGGAGTTGGCAAGTGAACCAAAGGTCAAAATCAGAAATTGTTGAATCAGTGCACCTCCTGACTTTCCCAAGGGATTGCAGACCACATCTATTGCAGCCTTTCCTTTAACCTATAAAAGAACGAGAATAACATCACATATAATGCTATATGTTATAACTTGAAAAAATTTTCTCATCCCAAAAACAGTCTACAAAGTTAACAAATTCAAAAGCCCAGCAATAGGAATAGTTTGGCATTATTCCTTAGAATAAGCCCTATAGGATTACTTGACTATATTCATAATAAAGCCAAATATGAAAATGAAAATAGAACATACAGAGGCCTTGAGAGTTAAATTGCAGAGGCAACATACCTTGGTGTCTTCATCAAGAGGAATGTAAGCCATCTCTTTGCAAGGATCAAACAAACTATATTTAGCACTCTTGCTAAAGATGTTCTGAAGAGCTCCAACATACACGGCTGCCAAAAGCGGTGTCATGCCAAATTTACCCAATAGGGGAGTGAGCGGTTCACTGCAGAGAAGGAGACCAAAGAAAGCTACTCCTGTTGCCAGCAACACAGAAGGTGTAATGGTAGCGGCTACTCCCCAACCATATTTGCGGAATATAACTCTGCTTAGCAACATCATGGTGAAGGTAGCAATTCCTGTCAATGAGGAGAAATCCCCCATGAATGCGGAATATTCATTTGGACTTGGAAACTGCCAGATACACAGATTATCTTAGTCAAATTGTCAAAACAATCTCCCTGGATTAAAACCACAGTCAATCTTGCTTCAAAATTTTCATAGCTAAGGTTGATTAATCTGGCTACGCAACCAATGTCTGGAGACAGATATTTATGATGAAATATATCATCATTAGCTATTTCTACTATCCTTAAAACAAATGTGTAAAGAAATGGCAAAGCACATGAAGGAACTGCAAGCTCCTTAGATGCTTTGCACTAGATTATTCCCAGCTGATAGGCACAGTCCAATTAAGGCACTGGTGTTCAGAATACCTTGTATGATTGGGCCTCCTCAAGTGAATAGTATGACAACAACGAAAAGGAAATTAGGAAGAGTCTGTGTGCCCTTAAAGTTGTTAGATGATTATAACAACTTCGTGTGTGTGTGTGTGTCATAGTGGAGGGATATGCCAGAAGGCATGGATCTCTGTAATTGTTTGAGCAAGTACTGGTAAAAATTGCATAACATATTTAAACAGTAAACATTTTGGGTCCCGTGCCAAGGCTGTGTAGATGATGCCTGCGTAGGTCTCCCGATATAGAGCATCCAGTAAGATGAGACACTTGTTATGATGCAGATATGGCAGTTTAACAACAATTCTGATCCCGAATAACCTAAAATTTACAATATATTACCTGTGCCTTCAGTTTTGACTTCCAGGTGACTTCAACAAGGTTGATGCTAATACCGTATGCAACCACCAAAGTGGCAAGGTCTCTCACATATCTTGAAGTCAATAGGAACTTAAAACTCTCCAACATTCCCATCTTTGGTTTCTCCTGTAAACATTACAAGAGGTCAAGTTAAAGAACCCAACAAAACTTATGTACTTAACATAACACATTTGAAAAACTGCAAGGAATTTGCATGTAGATATACCTTCTTCTTACGAACTTCTCCCTTGGGAAGTGTAGGATCATCCACTACATATTTATTTACCCACCAGTAGATTGCACATATGAAAAGCCCCAACGCCACCACTATGCTCATCATTGCCTTCAAGGACATTGCCCAACCATCCACGCCAGGCCCCAGATTCTTACGCATATTGGAGAAATACTTAACAGTTCGCCCTGAAAAAACCAAGGCTATATTGGCTCCAAGGCCAAACAGAGGGTAGAACTGCTTTGCTTCATCCACTGTTGTAATCTGCAATCAGCCCAAACAACTCATCCCTTATATTGGTACAAACTTGTATCCATTTTCATTTTTAAAATAGGCTTATTTTAGATATAAATCCAAAAGACCTGCCGCATCCATCAATAGTAGTTGCAATTACCACAATGCAACTCAATCTACAGACCAGAATATATTTTCAGATTATCTTTTTATTGTACACGACTCTGACAACTTACATCATTTTCTGTAGTAAATATATCCATAAAACAACTCATTCCATTTTTTCAGGATAAATTCCTTCAATTTTTCGAACAGAAGCCTACTAGTAATTGCATTGGAATACTACTGCTTTGCAAAGATCGTACAATAAGCCTATTTTGCACTACTCTGCATTACAAGCTAAGATGCATACATTATTGCAGTCACATATTCTGCTGAATCATGATATGTCTATATTTTTTGAATTAAACTTAGTCTTCCCTGCCATGCTACTGGTCTTTAAGTGGATATCTGTAAGGAATACAGGAGCAAATCTACTAGATAAGATAGTTATACATATTACTTGAAAATATATACCATATTTGACCTGCATACAACAGATCAACCTACCCCGGCAGAAAAAAAATAGACGGACGGCGGATAGAGGGTTAGTGTTGCTTGAGATGCATACCTGATTGGCGAATCCCCAAAACAGCACCGATACCACCACGCTGCCCCAAAGTTCTGCCATGACATAGAATAAACAGAAAGACCATATCCGAAGAATGGCAATGGGACCTAGAAAGCTAGGCCCTAGGAATTTTAGCAAGGAATCTGCCAATGCTGTGGGATGGATGATATTATTTAGTGGGTAAAGCACGAAAGCAAATGCCCCAAAGAAGGCAATGAAGGGCAATATACAGGAATAGAAAAGAGCCCTTTTTGATAAAACATTTGAAAGCTTGGTGTAAATAATCATGAACCCAATGGCCATTGGCAAATTAACCCATGTCTTGAGAAATGGAATGATCTCAGCACTGCTTCCCTTGGCAGTCACCACCAGCACATCCTTGGTGTCTCTCAGAATCGTGTAGTTGAAAAGAATGCAGAAGAACATCATTCCAAGAGGGATCACCTTCTTCAGTGTGATTGGCTCAACTCCCATGAATTTCTTCGGGGCAGGCACAAACTCCTGCGCATCACTACCACCCGCATCAGCAGCAATGGCCTGAGGAGCCCTGCATATGTGCCGAGACCTTCTGTTGACGAGGGTACCATTCTGAAGTTCAGGAGCAAACAATTGTCTGCTCTGGTTAGCCGCTTCACTCAGGGAACCAACCAATATGCCAGATTTATCTGTTTTCTTCCTTTCAACAGCCAAAACCTCAGATTTCCCCCAGAAAAGCCCATTACTCAATCTAAATGCAACCTTACCAGAGAGCCGAGAACTTGCAGCTCTGCGTGCAGGCGAGACATATACACTGGGAATGACCCCACTGGCTCCAACTGCTGCCTCCATTGCTAACCACTTAAAATCGGATCCCACTTCCCCCTATCCCTCTTCCCCCTATTAATCTTTATATACTTCAAATCAATCTTTATATACTTCAAATCACAAAACCCTCTTAAGATACAATCAGAAACTCATCCTCCAAAACCCTCCAAAACCCTTCATCTGAAAATCCGAAACACTTAATAACCCATCAAAACCATGATCAACTCTAACAGAAATCCATGAAAAGCACCCCCTGACAAGCTCTATGATCAATCAAAACGAAAAGCAGCTTAGCATTTAAACAAGAGGCCACTCCAAGTGATGAAGAGATGGGCACGGAGAGTCCTCAGGTAGCAACTGGCAAACGGTTCCAAGTTGGAGTTTTTTACTCACCTTCTCAGCTGTGTCGCCCTGCCCTTGATCCCTCGCAGGCCCCGCAAGACTGGGACCTTTTTTCCACCGCCCCCTTTCCACACGTGGGATTCCCGAGCCTGCAACCTAAGCTAATCTTCCGGTCATGATAAATTCCCGAGGTGGTTGAAATTGTATCGAAAAATGTTTGTCCTGGGTCAATTTGTCGATAAAATAGGAGTTGTTTATCGAGGCGGAGGAATTGCCCGGAAGGTCAAAAGTGGCTGGGCAAAAAAATTTCAAAAAATCTTGGAGATGTAGTGTTTGAATCGTGTTTTTGATGGTAGAAATGGATTCAACACCATCAAAAACGTTTTTAACACCTAAAATTTTGAAATTTAACAACTATAACTTGAATTTACAAAAACCTTTGCTGGATTTTCTCTAAATATAACCGGTATTTCCATAGTTTTCTGGGCAATTCCTTCGGCTAGTTAGACTACGACGATAAAATATAGTAAACAGTGTATAAAATCTAGTAAATACTGTAGTAGAATTTTATATAGTGGTTTTGTCACATTAATGATTTCATAGTTAAAAGTATGTTTGATAATAAATTTAATTTACAGTATGTTAGTTAAGTTGAAATTTTATTAACAAAGCTTAAATAGCATTATAATTATGGTTTGAGACTATTTTTCGGGGTAATCAAATAGAATAATTTTCTAGGGGATGTTTTGAACTTACTAATAAGGTTTATTTTAAAGATTCAAGATTAAGATTAAGGTGAAAAAAATAGATTAGTTAGTGTGATTAAATAGTGATATAATGCAGTTTTAGAATTAGCCGTTAAGACATGATATTATTTAATAAAAATTAAGTTCTGAAATTAGCTTTTAGGACTTGTTGGTTTTTAGTCAAGAGATTGTCATTGTGAATATTTATACACTTAAATCTATTGATAGGTGTTTTTATTTTAAAAATAAAATGAAAAATGTAAATTAAAAGGTGGGATTTATTTAATATTTATTTCAATTTCTATTATCTAATAAACTTTATTTTTTTGGTTGATTATGAGATTAGTAGTTCCACCCAAATATGAGATCATTTTTAATTCAGAAACTTGACCTTCTATTTAATACATCATTTATATCTATTTTTCATCTTAATTTTACTCTTTGTTATTACAATTTGGATGGAACAAAAGCTAAATAACTATAATTGTAGTTATGGTTAGCATATGGGAGTTTTTTGGTTGGTAGATGAGAGATGTCTATATGAAAGATGGTGATCTCTATCTATATTCACAATTTGCTAGTGTTGGGGATGTACTAGTTTTGAGGAGTGGTAGGAGTGAGAGGATCATTCTTTATCTCAACATAAACATGGAAAACATTTTTGAATGGGTATTGGACATAGTAGCAAATACTAAGTTAAGACTCTTGCAATATATCGAAGTTTGAGGATTATTGACAAAGGAAAGAGACAAATTGTTATTGGGGATTTAGCATGATTCATTAAATCAATGATTAAAACCCATTTCAATTTAGAAACTTAACCCTCTATTTAATATATCATTTGGATCCCTTTTATCATTTCAATTATGCTCATTATTACATTTTAGATGGAACATAAGCTAAATAACTACAATTGTAGCTATGGTTAGCATATGGGACTTCTCTGCTAGGTAGATGAGAGATTTATATATAGTTGATGGATGGTGATCCCTTTCGATATTCACACTTTGCTAGTGATGAGAATGCACTAGTTTTATAATTTTATGAGGAGTAGTAGGAGTGAGAGGATCATTTTTTTATCTCAAGGGAAACATGGAAAATGCTTTTGAATGGGGGTTGGACATAGTTACAAATACCAAGCTAAGACTTTTGTATGGTATCAAGGTTTGAAGATTATTTTTCCTATGTGGTTCATAGACCCCAGAATTCGGTGACAACTACTTCCACAAAAAATTGTACTGGGAAGATCCACCTGAAGGGATCACTTTTTGTCAACTCAACCACGAAGCTTGAGCCTAGGAGTGCCGAGAGAATTGAACTTGTGATCTCTCAATAGCAAATGTGCTTTAACAATGGGGACTCGACCAATTATGCTAACCCTTGAGTCTAATGTTTAAATATTATTGACAAAAGGCAAGAGATGAATTGTTATTGTGGATTTAGCATTAGCACAAGCCATTAAATAAATGATTAAAACCTCTTCCCTAAGCAATGGTGCTCTATTTAGAACAATTTCTTGAATTAAAAAGGACTTACAAGATTTAAGAGTGTCAAATTCTTCCATGTTCTCAATGCCCTCATTAGGCAAGTTGATTCAATGACCAATAAAGCAAGAAAGCTAGATTGTGATCATCTTAAAGTTAAAATGTGGGGAAGCATACTTCTCTATCCCCTATATTCATTTCATTAAGGTTTGTGTTTATCCCCTAAACTCATGTCATTAAGGTTTATGTTTATGCAAAGCATGTTGCACACTTGGCACTTAACTTCACTTGGGGTGGATATATACCAAGGTAGGGGGTTGAGACACACAAGAAAAGTGATCCATTCACACATTTTGTCTTTAATGCAAGTGTGAGTGATTTAACTAGTTTGACTTATAATTTATAAAGCAAGTGGGAATATGGATGTGATGTTGCAAAGTATGTTGCACTCTTGGTACTTAACTTCACTTGGGGTGGAGATATACCAAGGTAGGGGGCTGGAACACATAAGCAAAGTGGTCCATTCACACATTTTGTCTTCAATGCAAGTGTGAGTAATTCAACTACATTGACATATAATTTCTAAAGCAAGTGGGAATATGGATATGACGCATGAGGAATTGATGTTTGATGTGAGTTCAAGGATCGTCATTATGATGTAATTGAGTCGTATTCGGGGAATTGATGTTTGATGTGAGTTCAAGGATCGTCATTATGATGTAATTGAGTCGTATTCGGGGTTCATAGTTGCTCCTGCGAGATCCCAACTTTGGGTCTTGGTTGGCTCTTGGCTTTGGATTGGGTGGAATTGAAGGTCTAATTCTAATTGTGAATAGGTGGTGTGCTTCAAGCTAGCATGGTTTCTTTGGATTTAGGGGTATTGGTAGTCTTTGTGGCTCCTTTGATGATGGTGATATTGCCTTGAGTGGTTCCCTCTGTGTCCCTGTAATTTTCCTTTCTCAAATTGGTGGGGTTACTTATGCCTTGTCTCAAAACTTATGTTATTTTTTAATTAGTTTAAATGATTTCAATGAACTTTATGGATGGCACTAGATTGGAGGTTGGAAAGGTACTTATCGTGGCTCCTTTTGTAGCCCAATAATGTAGGCCCTTCAATAATGTGGGGTTGTTCTTCCTTTGGCTCAATTTTGCTGGTGCCATTCTTGTTAAAGGTAATTAGTCAACACTTTGTTTTTGGCTCATTTGAGTCATTGGATATCGATATTAGATTTTCTAGTTTGTGTGTGGGTTGGGATAAAATAGCATTTCTTGGGGTTTATGTCAAGGGCTTTTAATGTATCACTGTAAGTTTTAAACCTTTAAAGTAAAGCAAAGCACACACATATTCTTTATAAATAGGAAAGTATACAATGGCAATCACACATAATACTCAAATATTTATCTTGAAAATACTTAATAGGATTTCGAGGCATCAACCCTAATCCATTGAAGTGGATTACATTACAACCTTAATTATTTAATTGAAATTAGAAAATCATGTGCGACAAAATCACCAAAAAGTGAAACTTTGTGCCCAAAAAGTAAAAAATGAACACGAAAAACCACCCAAAATTTTTATCTTCTGGCTCAACTTGGTCCCTCTTAGCTTCCATATCAATGTATAGTAAATAGAGCCAATCATTTAAAGAATATAACACATACCCTACAATCATGTACATGTTTGTGAGACCTTAGAAATTCAACCAATACTCAAAAGACTTGAAAATTATATAGTTAACAACAAAATCCTAATTACAATATTTTTAAACCAAAGAAACTAATAAAGTCATTTTTATTGATAAAAACATTTCATCGTTAAAACAAAAAATTAAAATCTACTAATTCCGGATATATAACTATCAAACAAACCATTATTAAACTAGTTAATATTAACTTTATAATCTATTCAATAACCACAATGTCCATTAAATCAATAGGAAAAAAGAAAATGAAATCATCTCACAAATAATAACAATGTACATTGAATCAATGGGAAAAAATAGAATAAAATCATCTAACCACAATTAGATGGTGTAAAAATGTTAAATGCAAACCAAAATTGTATAGCTAATAAAACTAAAATAGTGGTTTTAAAACGAATGTTATATAATTTTAAAATCTAAATTTTAAACGTATTTAAAATAGTTTTCCTAAATAATTTTGCTAGGTAAGTTTACATGAGGTATAATATGACTATATAACTATAGCATAATATGACTATATAACTATAGCATTTTTATAATAAAACATATATATAATGTGAATTCACACGTTCTGCCATATAAATATATAATTCATATAATTGCGATAATATATGTATGAACTTAAATATTGTGTAAAATTATAGTATTATTTTTGTAATATAAATATATTTATTTGGAAATTTTATAATTTATAACTTTTTTATAATAAAATACATATATAATGTGAATTTACATGTTTGCTATATAAATATATAATTTTAATTATTTATATATATAAAGTGTAATTATATATGAGTTGTTTTTAGTGTGATTTTTTAGAGTTTTTGGCGTTGGCGAAAAATTTGTGGCGAAATTTTGATTTGTGTTATTTAAACTAGTTTTTTGAGTGTATATAAAGATTCAGCACCCTGAAGAACTCCTAGGGCACTTCTATTGTGTAAGGGTTACCCATCAAACTACTAATTTCAATGAATTCTGACCATATTTAAAAAAATTAAACTCAAACTACTAATTTCAATGAATTCTGAACATATTTAAAAAAAATTAAACTGAAAAAATCCACCCAAAAAAACTTCCAAAAAATAACACTAAAAACAACTCATATATATAAAATCATAATAATAATTTTATAATATAAATATTATATTCCATATTATTTTGTCGTACAATATGACTTTATAACATTTTTATAATAAAAATAACTAATTAATTTAAATTCACACATTCTATGAATATATAATTATATATAATTATAACAATTATATATATAATTAATGAATTTATATATTGTATAGAATAATAGTATCATTTTTATAATACAAATATTTTTATTTTTAAAACATATAATTTATTATATTTCATATTTTTTTTAATTTAATAAAAATAACTAATTAATTTAAATTCATATATTCTATGAATACATAATTATAACAATTATATATATAATTAATGAATTTATAAACTGTATAGAATAATATTATCATTTTTATAATACAAATATGTTTATTTTTAAAACATATAATTTATTTTTTAATATATATATTTAAATTAAATTTGGTATGAGTGAGGTCATATTTTTTTTAAGTTTGGTATTAGTGAGGTTACATATGTGAGAAAATAATACCTTAATAAAATATATATATTCTTTTATAATTAATCATTAATAATATTTTAAAAATAAAATTACAATTTTGTTAATTTTTATGATTTTTTAAACCATGTAAAATATATAATAAAATAAATATTTTGATATTTATTATAAATTTATGTTTATAATTAATCATTAATAATATTTTAAAAATAAAATTACAATTTTGTTAATTTTTATGATTTTTTAAACCATGTAAAATATATAATAAAATAAATATTTTGATATTTATTATAAATTTATGTTTATTAACATTCATGCTTATTTAAGTGATTCATAATCTAATCAAAACTTAAGCTATATCAGTTATATTTAAAATCTAAGGATTGTGGAATTTAAAGAGTGTATCAACAAAAACATATATAGAGGTCAATATTTTTTAGAGAGCCAAAAATTTTATTCATCAACTAAGGACTAATTCTCATCAACTGGAAAAGGCCAAAAGAAGTGTGGGAGGAAAGAATATGTATTTTTTGTTCTTGCTAAAAAATGGAAACAAAAAAACATTTCATTTTAGAATAAAGCCTTCAAACACAATAGGGAAAGTTATGGAGATACTCTGGCAGCTAGCTTTTGGGATAATCTATTTAGCCAGGGGTTTATCGAGAAATTAAGAGCATTTATTGTGGGGCTTCATAGAAAAAAGCCAAATACATCAATCAAATGAAAAAGCAATCTCTCTCATAGACTATTTTTAACCTCATAAACATTAAAACAATTTTCTTTTTTTCTTTCTTAATATTTAAAATATTTTTTATTATTAAAATTCTATTACCTAAAACTTAAAACATAATTACAAAAATATATTATTCTTCGGGTAGAAAATCAACCCGAGACCTGGGGTAGATAATTCTTCGGGTAGAAAATCAACTCGATACGTGGCATAGGTCACTAGCGAAGGGTCAATCAAGGAGCTTGCTTCTCGTGTCCACGTGTTCTACTGGCGCACATCTCGGCACTCCCGGTCATGCAAACATTGAATGGCTGAGAGAAGGTTGGGTGCAACAAAAGCACGGGACATCTTACGTGTATTAATTTTCCACGTGTAAGATGGCACGCCCATCATCATGCCACGTCACATACGTAGGAATACGTCTCTCTCTTGAATTATTAGTGGAATTTTCCTGTACGTTATTCCAATTTATTATTAAATGTTTAATAAAGTTTGTTTGTCCACGTTTTGTTGTCAAGTGGTGAATCGTTTGGTTGAAAATATCTGGTATAGTTCGATCCTTATACTTTGTCTTTTGCCTTGTGGTTTTAAACGAACAAGGTCAAGCAATCACAAATCACCTAATGTATGATTATTAATTCTTGGTAGAGATTCTAATATCTTGTCTTCACATTAGTATAATAGAGTCACGACAATAGTGATGAGATGCTTATTTGAAAAAGTGTGATACTGACTAAATGATGTATGCCCTAACAGATTGGCCTAGGTAAGGTGACCAAATGGGAAATGGCTTGGTGACCAAATGGGAAATGGCTTGGTGTCAACTTTATATAGTATCTCAAAATGGAGGGAGTTTTAAGTTGTAGATGCAAGTTTAGGTGGGAAGGTGGAGATGTGTATCCATGTCAACTATTAGTATTAGAGTTTTTGGGTGGTGAGTTTCACCAACAAGTATAATAGATTGGCTTAGATAAGGTGATCAAATGGGAAATGGCTTTGGTTTGGTGACAATTTTATATTGTATTTCAAATTGAGGGAGGTTTCAGTTGTAAATCCAAGTTTAGGTGAGAAGGTGGAAATGTGTATCCATGTCAACTATTAGAGTTTTTGGGTGGTGAGCTTCACCAACAAGTATATAACCCTTTGTTTCTCTTTTCTTTTTTTAGTTTTAGGGTTATTTATTTATGAAATTTTGAAAGTGTCATAGTTTGATATCTTCTCTTATGCTTTCAAAGGGATCATTTTTTCTAACTTTAGTCATCTCTAAAGTTAGGAAGGATAGTGAACATATGTATAATTATAGAGTTCATTATCATTAACCTTAAGCTCACTTTGAAAGATTAGACATTTCCTCCCAAAAATAAAGATGAACCTTCACCCAATACATAAATGAATGTTACAATTACATGACTTAGTAGTTTGTGAGGGGAAACTAACCTTGACCTATTTTTTATGTAAATAATTCTAATATTTATATTAGACAATATATGTAATCCTTTAAGCAATTTGAATTTCAAAGACACATCTCACAATGATTTCTCACTGCAATGTTATTTGTTTTATAAAATGTTGTGGGCACATTGGGGCCTTTAGTGAACCAATGACATAGTGCGCGCATTCATGAGATATTCAAAAATACCCTTAATTACATTAAATATTGATAAATACCTCCCAAAATCCTTTTGTTGAACCCCCTCCCAATATGTATTTCTAAAGAAAAAACTCCTTATTTTACTAGACATGAATCTTAAAATTATGACTTAGTAGTTTGTGAGGGGAAACTAACCTTGACCTATTTTTTATGTAAACAATTTTAATATTTATACTAGACAATATATGTAATCCCTTAAGTAATTTGAATTTCAAAGACATATCTCACAATGATTTCTCACTGCATTGTTATTTGTTTTATAAAATTTTGTGGGCACATTGGGGCCATTACTTAGTGAACCAATGACATAGTGTGCACATTCATGAAATATTCAAGAATACCCCTAGTTACATTAACTATTGATAAATACCTCCCAAAATCCTTTTGTTGAACCCCCTCCGAATATGTCTTTCTAAAGAAAAACTCCTCATTTTACTAGACATCCCTAATTTGTACTAAATACCCATTTTTGAAATCCCCAATACTTATAAACCTATTTGTACCTTTCATCCATTCATGCAATACCTATAATATGCCGACTTAAATTTTCACAATTTTAAATCCCCTTTATGAATGAATGGGATAAGGTATTTGTCAACAAGGTGAAGCCTTTGTGTTCTAACTGAAGAAGTTTGTATCTTACTAATGCCTTATAGATTTTCCCCTTTTGTAGTTTTTAAGATAGAGGACATTATTAATCATTAGCCAAAATACTCAATGGTAATGTTGTAAGACTCAATAACAATGGATCCCATGATCCCCCATGGGATTATGTCTTTTATGGAAAGGTTGAACCAACCAAACTATCCTTAGGGACTAAGTATAATATTTGTAAGAATCATTGTGTAGATCTGAAACTCATGAAATTTACTAAAACACAAGACTCAAATCTACTCTACTATTTTGTGGAATTCATTCACGATAGAGAACAAAAATCATAAACATGCAAGAATAATTATCACACATGCACAAAGATTTATCTAGTGGAAAACAACTGCTAAAAACCCCTTCCTATATATATTTCATTAATCAAAGAATACATATGCTTGCTCAAGCCTCAGCACAACCTACAAGTGTATAGTCTATCCCTCTACTGACTGACTGAATCTGGCCAACATTTAGCCAATTTTCAAGCCCTCCAAGATCTTATTTCCTTATGTTGTTCTTTAAGGAAACTAGCCCCTATTATTTAGGAAATTCCCTCAGCTGGATTGCACAATTCCTTTAGGCTCATCCTCTGACTGCATGCACCGCCTATACACTTTGGAATAGTCTACAACTTATAGCACATTGCCTTGGAATCTCCATCTCAACTGGGTAACTCGAATTCTCTGCATGCATCAATTATTTTGGGTTGATTGATTAGTTAACTAGTTGATCACTGAGTGTGGTTGAAGTTACACTTCCACAACATGACCTCCATTAGTTCCTCCAATAGTTAAAACTAGTTTAACTGACCATAACTCAATTTAACTGAAACAAATTGCTACAAATTAGCAATCAATCATACTAAATTGAACTCAAGCTTCCCCAACTCGAATTAACTGAGTTAACTGAGTGACAAGTGCCATGTCACCTCAGCTAACTACCTCCAATATTTATGTCTAAATGGAAATTTGATTTTTCTCTAGTTTGACCAAGGCAAAGTCAAACTGATATTTTCTTGTTGCATTTTCAACACTCCCTCTCAACAAGAAATGGATTATCAACCACCCCTATCCTACACCTATGGAACTCAAACTTGCCTCTTGACAAGGCCTTTGTCAAAATGTCAACATCTTGTTCCTCTACCAGAATGTATTGCAACAACATTACCCACCTTTGCACACAATCCCGTATATGGTGATGCCATATACCTATATTCTTGGATCGATCCTAAAAAATGGGATTTTTAGAGAGCTTCATGCAACTCTGGTTATCATAGTAAATCACAGTTGGATCCATCATCTGACCAAACAATCCAACAAGTATCTTTCTCATCCAGACCGCCTCACACGTTGCTTGAATTGCAACCATGTATTCTTCTTCTGTCGAGCTAAGTGCCAAAGATATTTTCCACCTATTGTACCAAGAAATTGTTGCAGACCCAACCCTGAAAATTCCACCTGATGTACTCTTTCATTATGATTAACTCCCCGCCCGATCTGCATCTGTGAAGCCACACAACTTCACTCCTTTTGTCTTTTTGTACCATAGTCCAAACTGGGTAATGCCTCTGAGGTACCCTAGAACATGCTTAGATGCCCTCCAAAATAATTTGGTTGGCCTAACCATAGGTTGTCTCATCTGGTTGACTGCATAACACATATTTGGTTGTGTTTTCACAAGATACATTAGTGAACCCAACAACTGTTGGTAAACAATAACATCCACTTCCTCGCCTGAAGTGGCATCGTCTTTCCTCCACTTAGTCATTAGAGGTGTCTTCATAGGTTTGCACCTGTCCATGCAGAACCTCTAAAGTATCTCGTTGGCATACTTTCCCTAAGAGACAAACAATTCCCCATCACCTTGCCATACTTCCAATTTGATGAAGTAGTGCATGAGACCCATCTCCTTTATTTCAAACTCTCTTTCAAGGTCCTCCTTGCAAGATCCGATCAACTGCTCATCACTAGTTAAATTCAAGTCATCAACATATAAGGCAATAATCAACAATTTACCTTCTACCAAAATATGATAGAGGTTTTCATCCGCTTCACTTTTGGTGAAGCCAAAACCAATGAGATAACTATTGATCCTGGTATACCAAGCATGGGGTGCTTGCTTGAGACCGTACAACACTCACTTGAGTCTGCACACATAAGACTCCAAATCACAAGTCTTGAAGCCTTTTGGTTGCTCGATATACACCTCCTCCTCAATAACTCCATTAAGGAATGTTGTTTTCACATCCATCTGGTGGATCTTCCAACCCATCTGTGCAGCCAGAGCAAGGATTGACCGAATGGATGAGTAACTTACTATAGGAGAAATGGTATTCTCGTAGTCAATCCCTTCAACCCACATTGGCTTCACTCAATGAACCTCTGATATATCACGTGCATTCATGGCATACTAAACAATACCCTTAATTTGACTACATATTTGAAAATACCTTTTAAAATCACATTATTTAACACCCTGCCATTATGAACCAAATACACTTTCCCAATTTAAAATTCCCCAACTTTCACTAGATATTGTAGGTATCCGTTTTTCTATTAACATTTTTTATACCCCTATATTTTTTCATTAACTTTGAGCTCCATTTTTTATACTTACCAATATAAAAACCCTTTACCCCTCTTTATATGCTCAATATATTATGTCATTTTTCCCTCAATATATATCCCCCAATATGAATGCACATGATATGGTATTTCTCCCCCTATGAAACCCCCAATGCTTCAACCTAAGAGTACCCCTTGGCCACAAATTTGGCCTTGTACTTTTCTATGTTTCAGTCTGTTGCATGCTTTACCTTTAAGATCCATCTCGAACCCACAAATGAGTTGTCCTCTGGTTTTGGGACCACTTCCAAAACATTGTTGTTTACAATGGATTTTTACTCCTCCACCATTGCATCAATCCATACAATTTTCTCTACTACTTCCTCGAAAGAGGCAATTTTCTCTACAAGCTTAGTCATTAGAGCCATGCAGCTAGTGTACCAATCTGGTGACCTCATCTGCTTATGTTGATTTGAAGGAGAACCCACATTGTCTCTCACATCTTTCACAAGTCTCTCATCTTCCCTGGTCCTTTTCTTGCCTTATTTGGATGGTTCTTCTTGAGTGGTTGTCTCCACTCTTTGCTCCTCAACTTGTGGCTGCTCCACAACTTCTTGAGGTTCCTCCTTTGGATCTAAAATCTCCTCTTCTGGTGGGATCTAAAGCTCCCTCTCAAGAGAGCACCACATGGCTTTGTCTTCATCAAATTTTACATCCCTTCACAGAACTATCATTCTAAGGGATGGCATGTATACACAGTAGTTGTGGGGAGTTTCTATGTAACCCACAAATACCCCCAATTTTGCTGCCTATTCTAGCTTCTTCCTTGATTATTTGGAGACATGGAAGTAAACATAGGCTCCAAAAATCCTGAAGTGCGACACATCTGAATTTCTCCCTAAGAAAGCTTCCTCTGGTGTAATCATGCCCAAAAGCCGATGAGGACTCCGATTCTGCAAATAGACTGTTGTGTTGCATGCCTCGACCCACAAATGTAGAGGTAGGCCTTAATCATGTAACATCACCCTCACTGCTCCCACAATGCTACGATTCTTCCTCTTAGCCACCCTATTCTACTGTGAGTTGTGGGGTGTTGTCAATTATCATTGCACAAAAGTTTTTAAATTCATTCTATGCATACTTACTTCCATTATCACTCTTCAGAGCCTTCACCTTCTTGCTCATTTCTTTTTCAACCAGTGCCTTGAATTCTACAAACTTGGAGAATGTATCACCCTTCTTCCGCATGAAGAAGATCCATCACTTCCATTAGAATTCATCAACAAAAATGACAAAATATTTGTGCCTGATAGTCGAGGCTATCAAGAAAGGTCCACAAACATCAGAGTGGATCCTTTCAAGGATTGCATGTGCTTTGTTGTCCCGATCATGGAAAGTGGATTTTGTGTACTTCCCCAAGGTACACCCTTTTCATGTATCTTGCTGCTCTAGTGCTCCTTTGGGGAGGCCTATGGTTATCTACTGCATGATCTTCGGGTGTAAACTCTTGCAAAATCAATTATGTAATTGTTTTTTTTCTGATTAATAAAATTACGTGTCTGAGGACACTTCTGCCATTATTGTGGTATCAGAGGTCCAGTAATGTTGCAGTGGATTCTTTGCACAAAGACTAAAAATTTTGTACTTGGTGGATATTCTGATGCCGACTTTGCTGGGAGTATTGATGATCGAGCATCAACATCAGGTTATTTAATGAATATGGGGTCAGTAGCAGTATCTTGGAGTTGTAAAAAAACAAGCTACAGTGGCCACTTCTTCAGCAGAAGCAGAGTACATTTCAGCATGGGAAGCAGCATGTGAAATTGTTTGGTTGCGCCGAATTTTGCAGGACTTGGGCATTTCTCAGGGAGAAGCTACATCATTGTTCATTGACAGCCAGTCAGCCATCAAACTTGCCAAGAACCCAGTTTTTCATTCAAAGACAAAGCATGTGGACACCAAGTATCATCATATCAGGTCGCTCATTGCCAAAGATGTCCTCAAACCATTTTATTGTCCTTCCGAAGATCAGATCTCCGACATTTTCACAAAACCGCTTGGCAGAATAAAATTTACTAAGTTCAGGGATGAACTTGGTATCTGTTGTAATGTATCTTTGGATCATAGGGGGAATGTTAGATGATCCAAAAATACTTTATTATCATAGGTTATAAAATTGAAATAAAATAATTATTAATTTAAGAAATTAAATTAATAATTATTCTAGAATGATTAATTATTTTAGAGACAATTAGAATTAGTATATTGTTGTAACAAGATATGACTCTCCAAATGTGTCGTATCTTAGGCTCTATTATAGGAGATTAGTTAGCTAGTTGGTTTGAATAGCATTTATTGTAAATGGACACTTGTTATTTAATAAGTGCTCCATAATTAGAGGTAGTTAGGACATGGTTCTTATAAATAGCTCATTGCAAGAGTGTTTGGTTGTTCGGGTGTAAACTCTTGCAAAATCAATTATGTAATTGTTTTTTTTCTGATTAATAAAATTACGTGTCTGAGGACACTTCTGCCATTACTTCAAAGTTCCATGATGAAAATGGCAAAGTCTTCTATGCCAAAGTTCACTGACATCATGACTCTACACCTTCTTTGTCTTTGTGCTCAATGTAGCACAATCCTCCACATCTAGCTTGTATAGGTTCTTCACATGAACCCTGGTCTACTTCACCTGTCTTGTGGATATGTGTCTCAAGAATTCCTTTCCTTTGCTAAAGATCACATCATAACCATGATCTTCCAAAACTGCAATAGAGACGAGATTTTTCGTTAGGCTCGGAATGAACATGACATCCTAGAGCTTGAGGGGGAATCCTGACTCCCTATGAAATGTGACTGTACCAATCCTGGTTGCACTATACCTTCCATCGACCCTCATATTTATGTGCATCTGCAAGTCTTTTTCCTCTAGGTCACTGAAAAATTCTCTATTCCTCATCATATTGAATGAGGCATCACTGTTAAAGTACCACACACTCCACATCATTGTGTTGGCTATGCATGCAATGAGGGTAAAGTCAAGCTCGAACTATGAAGCCAAACCTTCACCTATTTCTCCTCCTAAGCTCTTCTCACTTGTCTTCTTATGTGGACACTTCGTGGCATAGTGACCAAATTCATGACAGTGAAAGCACTTGATTCTGTACAAGTCTTTCTTCTTTCCCTCTTGAGTAGATTCTAGTTTGAATTAGGATTTCTTCCCTTTTCCCTTCTTTGCCTTTCCAGCCAAGGCACATTTTTCTTCATCCTCACCCTTGGATGAGGTCCCATCTTTGGTATTCTGCCTTATTTCCTCCTGTACTAAATCGAACCACAGGCATTCCCAATTTGGTAATTTCTCCATCCCATTCACATAATCTTGGTAGTTGTGCTAGCCCTTAGGAAGACCTAAAAGGGATAGGCTTTCCAAATCATCTTCTACAATAGTAACACTAACTTGACCAAGTTCATCATAACATTGTGTGAAATTGCTCAGATACTGTGGAATAGCGTCGTTCTTCTGCATCTTGATATTTCAAAGTTTATCCTTGAGCGTCAACATCCTATGGTCACTACTATTCTGGAATAAATTTGTCAGTGCTTGCCACATTGCATACAAAGTCTCTTTCCCGTGGATATTTGAGGCAATGTGGTCTCGTAATCCCTCTAATATGATTCTCCTCGCCTTGGATACACACTTCTTTCATTATGCTAGATCCTAAGTATCAGTTTTTGCTGGTTTTAGGATGTCATTATCGATAAATTCCTCCAATCCATTATCTTCCTACACTGCCTCCATGCGGTTCTTCCATGCAACATAATTCGAGCTTCCCTCGAGGGTATACTCAAGTATTAGTCCATAGAAAGCCATATTTTTAGCTTTGAAGAATTGATCCTGCAAATCTAATCCTCCTGCAATAACAACTGCAAAATTTATGCTCTATTGTGAATCCTACTATGATACCATGTAGAAATTATTGTGTAGATCTGAAACTACTCATGAATTTTACTAAAACACAAGACTGAAATCTACTATACTATTTTGCTCACAATTGAGAAAACAAATCATAATCATGCAAGAAGAATTATCACACATGTACAAATATTTATCTAGGGGAAATCCACTGCATAAAACCCCTTCCTATCTGTATTTCATTAATCAAAGAATAGAGATGAATACATATGCTTGCTTAAGCCTGAGCACAACCTGCAAGTGTATATTCTATCCCTCTACCTAACTGACTGACTCTGGCCAACACTTACCCAATTTTCAAGCCCTCCAAGCTCTTATTTCCTTGTGCTGTTCCTTGAGGAAATCAACCTCTATTATTTAGGAAATTCCCTCAATTGGATTGCATAACTCCTTTAGGCTTATCCTCTGACTGCATGCACTGCCTGTACACTTCGGAATAAACTACACTTGATAGTACACTAGCTTGGAATCTCCATCTCAACTGGGTAACTTTAATTCTCTGCATGCATCAATTATTTTGGGTTGATTGATCAATTAATTGGTTAATCACTGAGTGTGGTTGAAGTTACACTTCCACAACTTGACCTTTACTAGTTCCTCCAACAATTAAAACTAATTTAATTGACCATAACTCAATTTAACTGAAATATATTGCTACAAATTAGCAATCAATCATATTTAACTGAACTCAAGCTTCCTCAACTCAAATTAATTGATTTAACTGAGTGACAAGTGCCATGTCACCTCAATTAACTACCTCCAAGTTTTCTGCTGAAATCGAAATTCATTTTTCTCTAGTTTGACCAAGGCAAAGTAAAACTAAGATTTTCTTGTTGCATTTTCAACACTATACTAGTTATAATATTGTTTATAAACTTCAAGGTTAGTGTTTGTTTATTTATTTACATTCAAGTTTCATATGAGTATTAAATAAAACATTATCATTATGTATATTGCTTTAATATAAAAAAGTGGGTTGTAGATGAAGCTTTCACAAGCACTAACAAAAAAGTATCAAAAATTAAAATTGTGAGTTATCTAACATCAAAGCATCTACATATATAGAACTTTTAGAGCACAAAATGACATGGTCAAAATTTGGCCAATTAGGAAAAAAATTGTTAAGTTTGTGGTCTTTGGATCTTCCTTTTTTTTTCTTTATCCTAGGTGTAATACCATAAAAGAAGAAGACTATGGTGTGTACCTTTATCTGAAGAATGGATTTTTTAGCTCCTTCTTATCACTTCAACAACTCCAACATAAAGGTATGGGGAACAACTATATTCCCAACTGTAGGATCAAATCAATAGTCAGCCACCCTCGAACCTCAATCTATTATTGTTGGACTTAACAAAGTATTTCCTCTTGCCAAAAAAGATCACATATTCTTACTTCCCCTTTCTTATATATGTTGAGAATGCAACAAGATGATGGAGCTTAGTGGAAAGGAGTCGCCTTCACTAAGTGGGCCCGCAGGCAAATTATGGCGCAAAGTCTATTTTTAGACATATGGATCATGGTCAATGAGCTGCAGAATGTTGTTTATGGATGATTGGTCATGTTTGGAAAAATAGATGGACTTCTATTTTTTGATCACAGCAGGAGTGATCACAGCAGGAGTGATCAGAGTCTATTTTTAGACTGCTAGTCAAAAATAGAAAAGTCTAATATTATTGTCTCATAATAATATTTGGACTATAAACTTTATCTTATCCTCTTGGAGCACTTCAGTTTGAGCTATAGATGTGGCACATGCATCTGTCAGAAGGAAATACGCTTTCTTTTTGGGTCAGTTGAGTTGTTGCATGCAGGACTTCAGTTAGAACTCAAGCAGTTGAGTTTGGTGGAGTTGATTGTGGAGTTGATGGAGTTGTGTTCAATTTGGCTTGGTTAAACTAGTTGTAATTAGTCTAACTGTAAATAGACTAATGATGAGTTGTTAAACTAATTATTAACTCATAAAGCAACTAAAGAATACATCAGTTAACTCAGTTGCATGTCAGTGCATGTACAGTTCAACAAGGACAAGTGTTAGAGGTTGAGATTGCTATCAGTTGTGACTATAGTTGTGCATGAGGATTTGCACAAGAAATGTATTGAGTATGCCAATGAGTATTGTGTTGATTTGCCCAGTAGAATAGCTTGTGCTCACGTGATTTCCAGTGTGAGTGATTCTCAGCAGGTTTATGCAATAGAGGTAGGCAAAGCAGTGGAGTAGATTTGAACTTGTGACTTGTTTGGGTCTGAGCCAGTTTTGTGTGTAACAGGTGGAGATAGTGCTGGATACTTGTGAGGAGTATTGTACTATGTAATGTTACATGTTCTCAATCATTATAATACAGATAGTGTGGGGTTTTCAGCTGTAAGCTTTCCCCAGGTTACATACTGTGTTAATGTGTGCATGCTATTGATGTTTTATTGTTATTGATGCTGCTAAATTGATGATCAACATAGAGGAGCTTATGTATTGTGTATGTATTCCGCAATAGTACATGATCAGGATAATCTCTGTTGAATATGTGTTTATTATTCAAAACTTCTACATGGTATCAGAGCTGTTGATCATTAGATCTACTATTCAGGAAGTGTTTACATTCTATTTCTTCATGTAGAGTCTGTAATCGGGCCAGGTAGCCTCTGGATTCATCCTTCCTTTGGAAGGCGAGATATCTAGTAAAAGCCCATACAGTCAATCTCTGTACGAGAAATATTTTGTTCTCACGAATCTTAGATCTGAGGCGGTTGAGTTTGGAGCTGGTGGAATTCGAATTCGCAGCAGTGTTTTCTTGGTGTCAAAGAAGCAATGTCTTTCAACGGATTGCGATTGGAGTATGCTCTTGAGGGCAGCTCAAACTATATTGCATGGAAGGACAGGATGTGTTACAGGGAAAAGTGTACACAGAATTGCTTATCCCACTAAGGTGTGGTAGCTACCTTAGAAACAAACAAAGTAAAGCTACTTTCGTTTTTCCTTTATGAAATATAGATGAGAGAAGAACAAAGGAGGCCAACCTCTGTCTTGCACTTATCTCCTAGTTCAATTCCTCTCTCTCCTGATAGTCCTTCGCTACTTGCTTCCTTGTATGCCCAGCTTCACAGAGTACCTGTAGGATCAAAGTAGCATAACACTATACAAGAACATGAATCTATAATCATAAACAATCTAGGATCAGATGTAAATTGACCATACAAATGCATAAAACATAAATGACACAAGAGTATGGAGGAAAACTTGAATAGCTTTTTATTGATAATCAAGAAAGAGCCAAGGGAGTTACAACCAGTTGTTCTGACTCAGGATCATCCTCTCAGCAAGTAAGCCCTTCTTCACCTCATACAAAGCTTAGATCATGCAACACTATGATGTTGTCTCAAGAAACCAATAGCAATTCCTTACAAGATGCAAAATTCCAGCCTCTGGATCTTTGGGATGAGGGATCCATATATAGATATTTGTAAGGGAGATGAGTCGGCTTGTGGTTTGATTAGTGTCTTCCCTCTGATAGTTCTTGCTTCCACTTGGATATTGATGATCTCTTACTCATCCTTGGTCGAATTCAGAGAGGCAAGTGTCACAGGAGAAGTTTCTGAAAGATTCCATGCCTCTCCACCTCGCGGATTGACACTGCCATTTGTCACTTCTCGCCCATCGCACTCCATAGAAGGGATTTTTGAAATGAAACGCACCCACAGAGTGTACTTAGGTGAGATGCAACGCACTTTGCCTATGGAGCAGCTGAAATGATCCTGTTTTGACCAGTTCTAAGCAGTTTTTCATGGAGAACTTCTGGGAGAAGCTGTAATCAGTTGACCTTGTTCCTTTAGGGGTTAGAACAACACTTTTAGGGACTTAGGAGCCCTTGGTTTATGGACATTTTATGCTTGGGGTTGCAGTGCCCAAAAATGTCTATAACAGTTTCCCCCTAAAGCATGAGGTCGTTAATCTTTTGATGTCGGGTGAAATGCTTTATTATGAGGATCCGAAGTTCTTTCAAGCTGGGAGGAGACCTGTAATAAGATACAATACAATACATTGTCTTCATAATATTTTCATGATCTAGCTGAGGCAGGCATTCCCATGCTCAGCTTTATAAATTCATTTTCATGTACATAGGACAGACAATCGTCTAAGTGTAGACTGATGATTCTGGTAGAGTCATCATCCCTTTGATTGGATGATTATCTGTGCAGCAATGATGTACATTTGATGTCTTTATTTCCCTGAATATATATCGCAACCCGGATGGATGGAACTAGATCCGGGGTCTTCAATCTCGTTCGATCTTCACTCGAAGTACAAGTCTATCCATGTGAGAGATGTTCTGGAGTCGAACATGGAAAGACATCGCCTGATTACCAGCCAATGATGTAAGCTGTTAACAGGCGTGAGAGGAATCACCGATAATGATAATGACCCTCAAGGTACTGCAGTACAATTCACGTGGTGTGAATAAAGGACTTGGCGTCGAACACCACGCAAAATCTTTCAGTCGAAGGCCATTGATGTAAACCTGTCGCCGGAAGTGAGAAACTTGCCATTGAGGCATGCAAGCTTCAAAGTACTAAACGGGGTGTTCCTAGATCGACTTCTTGGATAATGAGCTGATGTCGACAAGAAGCGATTCGTCACAGGAGGGCCTTAATGAATCCCACATCAATGACACGGAACGGAGCAAATGATTTTAGTGGAGGTGAAAACGATATGGTGATATAAGGTTCAGGGTGGCGGTCATGAAAGAATGGAGTGTAAATGTATTGCAGCAGGTGAGACATGGGTGAATTCTCTGAATGACTTCTCTTGAACATATCGGCGACACTGACGTGATGGATTGGTAGCATTAACCCCAAATGTGGATGGTGTGATGGGACCATGGTGATGTGACCGGTGAATGAAACAACCCAACCTGACTTGGATGCGGAGTGAAAGTGTCATGTTCAAGAGCGACTTGCTACCAACAAAGTTTCTTCAAGTTTTCTTCCCAATTTTTCCCCAGTCATTGCTAACCAGTACCTCTTTATTTTTGTCAAGCTTGAGGAGGATAACATATGCTTGTTCTATAATTTGCCCTTCGGGCAAACCCATCACTATGTTTTAACGAACCTAGTGATAGTGAAACTCGTTCTTGTCTGCTATGGACAAGTTTGTCGCTATTAAGTTTTAACGAGTTTAATGACAAAGATAACTCGGTCCTTTTCAATTTTATAGAGTCTGAAAAGGGACGTAAAGGAAACTCCAAAAACCCTTTTTCGTCATCTAATCCCTTAAGTCTGAAAAAGTATAAAATAATACAGAAGGGATGAATTTTCGATACTTTTAACGAGCCGAACAAAACAAGCGCTCGATCTTTTTGTGTAATAATCCCTCAGGTCCAAAAAGATTAAAATCTAAAGGATGGATAACACTTCCGGTCCCTTTAACGAGCTGGAGAGGCCAATGGCTCGGCAATCTTTTCATATTTTATGAGTCAGTTGAAAAGAGCTTAAAGGAGACTCGTCTTTTGAGGAACGAGTGATAAAATTGGGTAGCAGCTGATTCCAGGTAAGGTTTGGAATTTTCCAATCACGGCAGTGTTACAAGGATGGCTAATGGGATCACTCTTCGTAGCTATTCCTCAAAAAGGGGTAAACAATCAAATGGAGGTGAATGATTGGCCAATACAGAGTGGAGGTGATGATGAGAACACGACCAAGGCTTTAAAGGCTGAAGTACTACATTCACGATGGTTATTTACCGGGAAATAGTTCATTTTTTAATGAGCTTAAATGCGGGGAGAAACATTTGCTCATGACTTATGTTTATTTTTTAATGAGCTTGAACTATGTGCTAAAACTGCTCGATATAACGGTCATTTCTTGAATTTACCATAAATAGCTTTGTTCTTTCAAAGATTGTACTGCATTTTCAATTGCTTCATCAAACTAGTTAGAAATGAACAATATATGTTTGAAAAATGAGTTAGAACACTAATATTTTACTCAAACTATGTAAAAAGTAATGTAAAGTGCTTTTACCTCTCATTTTACCATTTCATTTGAACTTTGGTTTGTTGGAGCTTTGGAGGTGCTTTTCCCCCCTTGATTTTCATCAGCTGATTTTGGGAGATTCTGTGGACGATTCTCGGCGCCGTCTGGACCAGGTAGGAGCTAAACCTGAGCTCTTTCATTTCATGCTTTCCATTTTGCATTTTGAGCTTGATTCCTGGTTTTTCTGAGCCTCTGGGGTTTGAAAAACTCGCCTTGGCTTCAGCGCACCCCTTGTGTATCAAAAGGTGCGTTGGATGTTAGCCTGTCTCCTGGCTAACTAACATGTAACGCACCCAGAACACTACTGTAGGTGCGATGGGCGCAAGGAAGGAAGTTTATGCACAGTTTTTGATGGAAATTTTTCCTGTCTCTTACCAAAATCAGGATCTAACTCTTCTCTTGTTTGTTTTCAGAGATTTTTGGAGCAAGATGAATATTACATGGCGAGAACGTGAGCATGAAGAAGAGGACATGCTTGCTTTACATGATCTGATTACAGTAAACGCATTGCGGAACTGTGGCTTGCTGAAGTTTTTCCGCATTTCTAGCATGAGACAACAGATCAACTTGCTGCAGTATTTGCTCGATGCTTGGGATCCTACTAGCCAGGTGTTCCAGATTAGGGGCAAATCCATCCCCTTGACTGTAGTGGACATCTATTTCTTGACTGGCTTGTCGAGGCGGGGTGCCCCCATCTCTTTATCAGGTTCGGCCTGAGGAGGTGAATCTGTGAGAGATTATGTTCGCCGGTATTGTAGAGAGGGATCTCAGCTGAGTAAAGACGGCAAGATCATCATCCGTGATGTCACTTACAGGTCCCTCAGGACTATTCTGTTCACTTTTGGTAGGATGGCTAGTAGTGCAGCTCTTCATGTAGCCAACCGATCTTATATGCAGTATGCCTTGGAATGTCTCCAACCGAAGGTGTTCAACTGGTGTGATGCAGTACTTCTTGTGATGAAAGAATAGTTGATCAAGGTGAAGAGTGGGAGGTTGAAGAACTTTGGGTATGGTTCTACCTTGACCGCCTTCACCTTGGAAAAGATACCATTGATGCAGCCGCAGTATATTGCACTCGATTTACCTTCACCGACTGAACCACATATGTAGAGATGGGTTGACCATATGTCTAGGCATGCTGGTCAGTCTCAGATTTCCTTTTCTGATACCTTCTTTGGGTGGTTTGATCGTCAGGAGATGGTTTATTCCGAGTATCCATATGCTGGTATGGACTTCCGGGGTGACCCAGATTTAGTACTGCCGGCTGGCGAACAATGGGGTGCCATTGGTAAATTCTTTGACCATGTTCCTGTTTATCGTTTTTTATTTTATAATGTCCTTGTGCTTTATTCTATCAAGACTAATCAAACTCATGTGTTCATGCAGATGTCGGTCCCGTTCGACCAGTAGTACGCCTGAGAGTGCCAGCTGCCGCCCCAGCAGGAGAGGCTGTTGGAAGGGCTATCCTTCGCGACCTCGATGTGGCTGAGACTCTCACAACATTATAGGACCAGGTTGAGGGCCTCACTCTCGGTATTCCAGATGTGAGGACTGACGAGCTGCCCTTGAGGTTGCAACGACATACTACTGGTGTGCCAAGATGATGGACTCGGCTCTTACGCATGATCGCACAGGCTGTGACTTGCTATCATGAGCACCATTAGACTAGGGTGCCCCCTAGCGTTTTGCGTTTTGGGTCATTTGACCAATTTTGTCTTGGTTACAGAACATTATGTGTAAACCATAAACAGTTATATATATATTTTTGATTTTCGGAGTTTTATTTTGGTTAAGTTACATGATCCAAATGAAAATATTGATGGGATGCTTCTTTTTATAAATGTTGCAAATGTCTATCTTACACATAATTTGCCAATGAGTTAGTTAATGTATTTAAGCTTCTGGAAATATGCTGATATTGAATAAAATCAAATTGCCTTTCCAAAATCTTAACCCTTAGGAACATGCGATAAATAGTTGGATTTCAGACAGAGTAGATACCAATGAGTTGTAGTATGACGAGTTGTGAGTCTAGCCTGACAATCAGTCGGCGTATACCATGTGTGATGGCATCAGAGAGAAGTTCCATCAACGTGCTATATTCAGCGATGTTATTCGCTGATCGACCAATACATACCCCTCTAAAACTTACTAACTCGTCGCTTGGATCAAAAATGGCCCAGGCCGCGGAAGATAGGTTCCACGAACTACAACTTGCTCCGTCGGCATATCCAACACATGACTCCAATAGGTTTGACATCTGCAATAAATGTAAAAAGTGGATTACTTGACCAAAACAAATACTTTAGCGAAAACAAAAACATAACAAAAGCATATAGGTTACTATACTGAATCACGCATAGTAACGCTTGAGGTACAACCCGTTACGAGGTTGTGCCAGTGGAATCCCGTCATAATCCATTAACTCGTAGGCTCCTTTTGCTAACACTTGCTTAACAACATAGGGGCCCATTCATAAAGACTTGAATTTACCTGCCCCTAATTTATCGGATTCTTGGTCATAAAGCAAGACAAAATCACCTTCTGAGAAGACACGGGGTTTGACATTCTTGTCGAACTGCGCCTTGACTCGTTTCTTATGGGCTTCGTTAGCCAAAGTGGCATCACGACAGGTTTCATCCAATTGGATTAGTTCCAAGAAACGAGCCTCCTCTTCTGAAGTCCTGGGGAGAAGGTCAATTGCGAGTTTGAGGGATGAGATTTCACACTGGATTGGTAAGATTCCTTCCAGGCCATATACCAGTTGGAAAGGTGTAAACCCGGTTGCATTCCTTACCGATGTTTGGTAAGTCCACAAGGCTGAGTACAAGATTAGGTGCCAACTTCTCTTGTGAACTCCAATCATCCTTTGCAGCATGCGCTTCAGGACCTTGTTGATTGCTTCAACTTGTCCGTTGGCTTGCGGGTAATATGGAGTAGAGCTTTCGTGAGACAACCCTAATTTGGCAGCTAATTCGACCATCATGTGATTGCGAAAATGCGATCCATGATCTGTGACTATAGCTTGTGGGACGTCGAATCTGGTGACTACATGATTGAAAAAGAAGAGGGCAGCTGTTTCACCAGTATTATCTAATGTAGGCATCGCCTCGGCCCATTTGGTAAAATAGTCAACTGCGACTATGATATACCCATGCCCCCCGGTCGAGGTGGGGTTACATGTCATGAAATCGATGCCCCATTTGGCGAATGGCCCAACAGCAACTATTGGCTGCAGAGGTGCGGGTGGTCTTCTAGTTTTGCTATCGAAAATTTGACAAGCATGGCAACTTCTGACTGCGGTTATGCAATCTTTGAACATTGTTGGCCAGAAGTATCCTGCTCGTAAAATTTTTGCGCTGTAGCATAACCGGATTGATGCCCCCACACGCACCTGAATGGCAATCATTCAGGACTTTTTCGGCCTCCTCATGGGTGAGGCACCTCCTCAGAATTGTATCGACACCACGACGGTAAAGTGTATCACCGACGATCATGTAGTCTTTTGATTGGTATCGAATACGTTTTTGTTCGGAGTGAGAGGTATTGGGCCTATATTTTTGGGTTTGGAGATAAATGATTATATCTCCATACCACAGATTGCTTGAAGATATCAGAAACAGATTTTCGTCCATGATTGTTTCTTCGGATGTTTCATTGTTGGACGACGATGGGAGATCGCATAATAATTCTGCGAAAACCAGGGCTTTCTTTGACTTGGATTTTACAAATTCCAGATCAAACTCTTGTAGAATTGCTATCCATTTTGAATATTTTCCCCCCAGCAACTGTCGCGACAATATATAAGTCATGGGGTTGCAATTTGACAGAATGGTAGTTTTTCGAAAGAGGACATAGTGTCGAAATCTCTGTATCGCTTGAACAGTTGCGAGCGCTAGCTTTTCAACATAAGAATATTTGCTTTCTATATCATTTAAGTTCTTACTTAAATAATATATAGGATGTTCAATTCCGTTGTCTTCTTGAACTAAAACCATTGCGATGGTTGTATCCGCTGCAGCCAGATACAGGTTAAAGTCTTTTTGATAATCAAGAGCGTACATTAATGATGCTTTCATTAGGGATTCTTTTAAAGCATCAAAGGAAGCTTGCGCAACCTGATCCCAGACAAAGGGTACTTCCTTTTTCAAAAGATGTGTATAACCTTTAGCAAGTTCGGCGTAATTTGGAATGAACCTCCTCAGAAAGTTTGCTTTCCCTTGGAGTTTCTGAATCTGAAGAAAATTGGAAGGTGGAGGCAAATTTATGATTGCCTGAACCTTACATGGGTCGAGACGAATCCCGTCTTTTGAGACTACAAAGCCAAGTAAACGACCAGAAATGACACAAAATACACATTTGTGTGGATTGAGTCATATCTTGTAGTGTCGACAACGTAGAAATATTGCTCTTAAATGCTGCGGATGATCAGTCCGCTTTCGCGAATGAGCCGGAAGGTCATCGAGGTATGGTTGAACGATGTTTTTGATGTCATGGAAGGCATAATTCATTGCCCTCTGAAATGTTGCCCCTGCGTTCTTTAAACCAAAGGGTAATTTTCGATATGCGAATGTGCCCCACGGACAAATAAATGCAGTCTTTGACTGGTCCTGTGGGCGGATATTTATTTGATTATACCCGAGAATCCATCCATAAATGAAAAGATTTCACATCCGACGCATTCATCAATTATCTGGTCGATGAAGGGTGTAGGGTAGTTGTCTTTTGGACAAGCTTGATTTACATCCCTATAATCGACGCACACTCTAATTGTTCCTTGTTTTTTCATAACAGGGACAATATTCGATACCCAATCGGTTAGAGGAACCGGGTAAATGAAACCAGCATGGAGAAGTTTTTCAACTTCTGCCTTGATGGCAGCGGCTTTCTTGGGGTGCACCTGCCATAGCCATTGTCGTATTGGTTTGACATCTGGATACATCTTGATTTCATGTTCAACGATACTCGAGTCAATGCCTGGCATTTCATTATATGACCAAGCAAAGACATCTCTGAATTCGCGAAAAAGAGCGTTATATATTTCCAGTTCTGAAGGAGAACAACATTTGCCAACATAAATATTCTCTACAACATCTGTTTTGGTTGAGATGTTTATGGTGATAGTCTCTTCAATGTTGGACAAGTTTCGCTCAGAATCCACCGTGTTTACAGTATTTGATAGAAAATAAAAAACTGAAGAATGACAAAGGTCATCAGGAGTATTTTCTTCACAATCCGGAAGAAGGGAACGATGGTGGTAATCTTCCCATGGTGCCCCTTCAATTACCATTGATTGAACAATTCCCTCGTCGGTGACATGCACTCGCGACCAAGGATATGAAGGGGTGCCATATTCCTTAGACCTATCTATCCAAACGCTTGATGAGCGTTGATTTGGGTTTGCCTCCCATGCTAGGAACATTGATTGCTACAATATTTCTGTTGGGCTTGGAGGCAACACCTGCGCATGATCCATGTTGATATCGTTTCCTGAGATCTTTTTAATTGAAGATATCATATTGCAGGTTCCTACCGACGCTACTTCCGCCAAATTGATTGGAGGTGGAAGGGCAAAAGTTCCCATTAATATAGGGTCTTTTAGTAGGCCTACTCCGATATTTTGAAGCGAATGGGGGCTTCCATGGATCATTGGAATGCTTCCCGTAACTTGAGAACCATTGGGGAGGAAGTTTTGTTGATCGACGATTGTAATCCCTCCTTGAAAGGGAAATGCAATCTTCCTAAAATAGGTCGACACAACAGCAGCCATTGCATATATCCATGGTCTTCCCAGTAGGATGTTGTAATCGAGATTTCCGTCGATTACTTCAACATCTATTTCTACTGTTTTCCCTCCTAGTTCCACCTTCAAGTTACTTAGAATACCATATGGGGTATATGTTCGTCCGTCAAATGCTTTTAATGTTGTCGAAGATTGCGACAAGGTTGGAGATCCTAAAGTTTTCCAGCAACTCATCGACATAATACATGTAGATGCCCCCTCATCAATAATCGTTTGATGAACAGTTTTGTTGAGGGCTTTCACTTGAACGAGGAAAGCTAGTTGAGCTGGTAACTGAGGATCGTATCCTTTATGATCAAAAGATACAAGATTGGAATCCTTTGGGTCTATCCCACCGATGGCTGATAATAAAGCCTGCTTTTGGGATAGGCAATTTTGCAGTACCTCAAGCGTCGACATAGCGGATGGTGATTGGGCCAAATCTTCCACTATATTATAATGTTGTGCTGCTCTAGCACGAGGATTAAATGTCGACTTGTGTACTACTCCCTTTGGCGGTTTTATTGTCAACTGAGGAATGGTGGGCGGCACAACTTCTACCGAAGTTGTTGTCGAACTACTAGGTTGATCTTTATCCTTGTTGTTCGACAGCTGTGGATTCCCATAATCTTTGTTCCTTGTCGATATCAAAGCATCATTTTGCTATTTGGAAACCGACAACGTCAACACTTGAGACGGGGAAGCATTTTCATTGTCAACCAGATTTGTTCCTGGATTTTGAAACGGATCAGTTAACACTGCTGAGGTCTTTGTATTCTTGAAGAATATTTTAAGCTCAGCTTTATACAGACAATCTGATGTCCAATGATCCTCATCGCATATAAAGCATGGATGATTTGGTTTCCTATTTCCAGAAGGGTTTGCAGAAGATTTTTCAGGTGATGATTCTTCCTGTTTCTTCTTCTTCCCTTTGCCTTTCTTCTTGCCCCCTGGTTGCTTGGTTTCTTTGCCTTTATCTGTCGATACGACATTTACTTCCGAGGCAAGAAGTTCCTCTTTTGCATTTTGACTGGAAATCTTACGGGCCTTTTTAGATGTAGCCTTTGTCGATTTCGTGTCTGTTGCGCCAATCATGCCATTGCTGGCATGAGAGTCATTGTTTGATTTAGGAGGAGGAGGGACTGAGAATTCCGGTCTAGGAGCATTAGGTATTTTATCGTAGAGCGTGCCAGACTGAGTGTAAATCAAGTCCAAATATTATGCACGAGCGATAACCTGCTCTTCGGTGACGACTCCCCCTTTTGCCACATCTTCCGTGATGGAAGGCAATAATGACTTAATAAACCATTCAGCTAAAAGCTAATCAGGAACATACGTTTTTACCATTCTACGACGATGTCGCCACTCATGTATATGATCAGATATGTGAGTGGCCGTTGTTTGTTTGAAATTGGTAAGAAGTTCCGTTCCCATTTCGTACCTTATCGGTAACTGAAAATGGGTTAAAAAGGTTGTGGCTAGGGTACTGAAGTTGTCAAATGAAGCTCTGGGCAATTCGATATACCATTTTGCTGCCGGACCAGTTAACGTCCTCTGAAAAAGGCGAAGCCTAATCGAATCATCGTTTAGGGTGTTTGATGAACACCACAGATGAAAGGTCATCACATGATTCGACGGATCTTCACCCGGATTTCCATTAAATTTAGGAATATCTAATGGAAGTTTATGCGGAATCGCTGGCCACCAAGGGGTGTAAGCGATTGGATCGTTTGTTAACCGATTTAAATCAGGTAACTCTAAAGTCGCCATGAAGGGTAACTGTTGATTCAGGTTAGGTGAAGCATACCCAGGATAAGATGGGATTACCTAACCAGTTGGTCTTTGCATACCAGCATAATGCATTTGATGCTGGTAACTTTGGTAAGGTTGGTGGGAATGACCATTGTAGAATGGTTGATTTTGACCATTTTGAATATACGGTTGCCCACTATTTGCAAAGATTTGTTGCTCAGAACCTTGGTATACTTGTTGGAACTGCGGTTGTTGGTATTGCACTAGCCATGGTTGTGAAGCCATGTGTTGTTGCCTGATACTAACTGTTTGACCAAGATGAGGGGTAATTGTACCCGTTTGAACCTGTGTCATTCCACCAGTCGGCGATTGTGGTTGAGTTGCAGGGTCAAGAGGCTGTTGCATTACAACCTGAGAAACTTGAGGTTGGCATACAACAGGTAGCGCTTGAACTTGTGACACCGTCACAATAGCTGGCATAGTTGGTATACTTGACATAGGTAAACATTGTTGCATCGAATATACAACTCTTAGTTGTTGAGGTAGTATCGGTACCCAACCGCTTGACGTAATTCCAGCATAACCCGAATTTTGTTGTGAACTCCCGTATGGCTGTCCTCGCAGAGGGGACAATGAAAGGGTATACTGCTCCCCATATGGCGGTAATCCGGTACTTAAGGGAATGGTTTTCCCTTGAGGACCGGACTGCCCAAATTGACCTCCAAATGGATCAATTTGTTGAGACTCAACATAAGAGTTTCCGGATATTATTTCGGATGAACAAACAGGAACGGACCATACCGTCGAAATAGCCCCTGAGTGGGCTCCTTCTAGCGATTGAGAGCTAGTTGGGACAGATGGTATACTGGTGAACATTGTTGGAGTGATAGCAGGAAGTTCTGCCGTTGCTGTGTCAGATGACACAGTCCTAGATGTTAACGGTTGTTCAGACATTTATAGTCTATCCAAAATATTACCTAGCAATTCTACAGGAGCTTCCACTGGCGGTAGACTAATTTCTGATGACGAAGGATACATAGTGATCCCGACTCCAAATTGTGATGGAGTACTAGATGGAGGATCCTCCATAATCTCTTCTATAGCAATCAGACCAGGTGGAAGGGGTAGACCGTCAGGTCCGTAGAATATTTCTGGTGCCGAAGAAGGTATAGAATCTACAGTGACAGATGTTTGGGGAACAACACTCTCCAAACCGGTTGTAGATGGAACTGGTCCAATGATACATGTGTTTACCCTCAGACTAGGATCAGTACTACTGTCCTTCAGTGGCTGCTGAACTTCTTCTGTAAAGGCAGGGATACCAGAAATGTTTGGAGTAACCGGAGTCTCTGATGTTGTTGGAACACTTGTTCTAACTTTACCAGGAGATTTGGAACCGGTTAAACGAGTTCGCTTTGTCCGTAATAACTTCGATTCCAGAGACAAAGACGGTTGACTCGTAAGCCTCCGCAAACGATGGGGTTTCAATTGACTTTCTTCCATGATTGCGGATTACTCAATCAACTAAAAATCAAGGGGAAGTATGTTTTCGAATTAGATGAATTTTAGACGCTTTGAAACAACTTGTTTTTTCAATTTTTAAGAGTCGAGAAAAAACAAAAGATGACTCTAGTCGCCTTCGATTTTTAATGAGCCTGAAGTGATAAGTGCTCAGATGGACCTTTTCCGTTAAGGAGTCTGAAAAGGAACGAAAGGGACTTCTCTGGAAATCTAGGCAGAGGGATTACCAAACCAATCGCAAAACTGCAGAATACTTTTTACGGTACAACAGTCAATCTTCCCGAATGTTGTGTTCAGTGCATTGCGATCGATAGGGCGGCAGACACGGCTTCCTATGGATAAAGGATTAAGCCTATTGTGGTCTCCCAAAATATACTCGACGGTATGTGGGAGCACAAGTCCGTACTGGCACTTATCGTCTCAAAGTGGAGGAATCACCCAACCATCAGTGAGAACAACAGTTACCAGGCTTTACGACGCTGGAATACGTCTCTAGCCTAGACTTCTAGATGTTGTGCGTTAGGTTCCAAAGCGTTGTTAGATTCATTAAATTTATTTTATAGTTGATCTTGCTTAAGAAATTTGCCTTTCAGGTTCACCGCGAGATGTAGATGTACAATTCCTAAAATGCAATCTAAGATGATAAACAGTCTTTTATCTTCTTTATGCAATGAAAATCCTAGCTACTAAGGAAAGAGAGACAATATTCTTTCACAAAGAGCAAAGAGCACACACTAAATGCACTGTCCTAAATCAAACCAATCAAACAGTCTAAATGCAAATACACATGCATGTATTTGTTTTCGGATTTCTTAGTATGTGAATGATAAAAAGAAAGCTAATGCGCAAATCTGAATTACTTTTCAAGCGACAGTTACTAACAAGTTTCTTTTCAAAATAAAAAATGAAGACAATCACAACATTTTACAATTCGGAAATGAATACTTGCTTTCGACACTAGAAAAACTACAAATTCAGACCAAATACAGTAGTAACAGGGTAATCAACTATTAAGAGCAACCAAACTCTCTCCTATGACTGAAAACGACACTTGCGACACTTTCAAATCAAGAAACGACAGTACAATTACGTTACTTTTTGCAAAGGAGAACTGAAAATGACTCAACAAATACACAAAAACATTTACAGTTCTTTTGCACAATGAAGGCGGAATATCAGCAAGGAAAGGGGTTTCAAACAGAGATATACTGATTACAAACAGCAAAACTCATGAATAGAACTGAAAAGAATGAACACAGAAACCAAAACTGAGGAACAATGCCTAGTCTGATCAGCGCACTTGTAACACAGTGAACTTGAAATGCAGCGCACCTACTACACTCGGGAAGTGCGCTGAATTTCAGATTCACAGAACAGAGCCTGCGCTGGGCCAGAGACGAGACTTTGCTTGGGTTCTGGGTCACAGTTTGCAGTTCAGTTCAGGGGTTTTGGCCGAGCAAATGGTAATCAGTAAACCAACAATCAGGGGTAGATCTAAGGAGGTTACTGGAGCTACCACGAGGGCAATTAGAGAGTTTGTAAATTAGTTGTTTAATTCATAAACAAATCCCGGAGATTGACTGAAGCGGCATTTATCTACTTTGCATTTGCATAGCAAATGCAGTTCGAAAGCTACCTGGCTCGACTTCAGGCTCCGTCTGTAAGTTTATAAAATAAACAACAAGGAAGATAAACAAACAGCCTAGTCGCTCCCCAGCGGAGTCGCCATTTTGTTACAGGGAAAATTGTCTACACAGAACTGCTTATCCCACTAAGGTGTGGTAGCTACCTTAGAAACAAAGAAAGTAAAGCTACTTTTGTTTTTCCTTTATGAAATATAGATGAGAGAAGAACAAAGGAGACCAACCTCTGTCTTGCGCTTATCTCCTAGTTCGATTCCTCTCTCTCCTGATAGTCCTTCGCTACTTGCTTCCTTGTACGCCCAGCTTCACAGAGTACCTGTAGGATCAAAGTAGCATAACACTATACAAGAACATGAATCTATAATCATGAACAATCTAGGATCAGATGTAAATTGACCATACAAATGCATAAAACATAAATGACACAAGAGTATGGAGGAAAACTTGAATAGCTTTTTATTGATAATCAAGAAAGAGCCAAGGGAGTTACAACCAGTTGTTCTGACCCAGCATCATCCTCTCAGCAAGTAAGCCCTTCTTCACCTCATACAAAGCTTAGATCACCCAACACTATGATGTTGTCTCAAGAAACCAACAACAATTCCTTACAAGATGCAAAATTCCAACCTCTGGATCTCTGGGATGAGGGATCCATATATAGATATCTGTAAGGAAGATGAGTCAACTTGTGATTTGATTAGTGTCTTCCCTTTGACAGTTCTTGCTTCCACTTGGAGATTTATGATCTCTTACTCATCCTTGGTCGAATTCAGAGAGGCAAGTGTCACAGGAGAAGTTTCTGGAAGATTCCATGCCTCTCCACCTCGCGGATTGACACTGCCATTTGTCACTTCTCGCCCATCGCACCCCATAGAAGGGCTTTTTGAAATGCAACGCACCCACAGAGTGTACTTAGGTGAGATGCAATGCACTTTGCCTATGGACAGCTGAAATGATCCTATTTTGACCAGTTCTGAGTAGTTTTTCATGGAGAACTTCTAGGAGAAGCTGTAATCAGTTGACCTTGTTCCATTAGGGGTTAGAAAAACACTTTTAGGGACTTAGGAGCCCTTGGTTTATGGACATTTTATGCTTGGGGTTGCAGTGCCCAAAAATGTCTATAACAGGATGGAGGCAGTATTGGATGATAACAGGCTGAAGGAGTTCATAGAGACTGATGTCCCAAAGCCCACTGATGCAACTCAAGCTGATGCTTGGAAAAAGAAGACAACAAAGTGTTGAAGGATTCTGTTGGAGGGCGTGAAGGATCACATTGTGTCCAGCTGCATGGAAAGACTTCTCTATACTTGATGTAGAAGGCTTTAACAGATCTATTCCAAAGCAAGAGTTATCCGAGGAAGTTGGCACTCAAATATAAACTTAGAAATATCAAATGCGAGAAGGGTGATAGTATGCCCAAGTATCTCACGAAGTTCACTCAGTGTCGAGATGAGTTGGGAAGTGTGGGGGTTACTGTCGATGATGAGGACTTGGTGAGCTTGGCTCTCCTTGGTCTTCCGAAGAGTTGGAATTCCTATCAGGACTCTGTCAATGGTCGAGAGAAATTTCCAGGATGGGAAAGACTGTGGTCAGATCTTGTGCAGGAGGAGATCAGGCGGAGTACCAGGGACGGATCTTCATCAAAGGGAGCTGATGAAGAAAATTGCGCTTTGGCTGCCAAAGCAAAGAAGGGGAAGAGCAAGAAAGATTCTCAGTCTGGTGCGAAAGGCAAGAAGCAGGACATGTCCAAGGTGAAGTGTTTTCACTGTCACCAGCACGGACACTATGCCACTAATTGTCCGCAGAAGAAGAAGAACAAGCAAGTTGCTGGATCTGCAGCAGGGGAGGCTCTAGCCTCGCAGTTTGAGCTTGATTTTTCATTGATCGCATGCTTGGTTTCAAGTGTGATGGGATCAGTGTGGTTCTTGGACAGTGGTGCGTCTTTTCACATGATGGGAGATCTAGATTTGTTTGCTGATCTGGAGGACAAAGATCTTGGAGTGCACATCGAGATGGGTGATGATGGTAGATACAGTGCGACCGGTATCGGTACCATTTCCTTTGAGAGGGAGTCTGGTAAACCCTTCATATTGAAGGAAGTCATGCATGTTCCAGGATTGAAGAAGAATATTATCTATGTGGCGATGTTAGAAGACAAGGGGTATGATGTTGTTTACAGCAAGGGAAAGGCTTTCCCGCGTAGCAAGAAAACTGGTTAAACCTGGAAGATAGGGCTTCGAGTGAGGAACCTTTATCAGTTGCATGTAGATGGATGCGCAACAATGGCATGCAAGGCAGAAGGATTGGTGAGCCGGGATGATGGCAAGTTGTGGCACAGGAGATTGGGTCACCTTCACCATGGAGCCTTGAAGATACTGCAGCAGATCACTACAGGGCTTCCTAAAGGCACTTTTGCGTAGTCAGATCAGTGCAAGGGGTGTACTTTGGGGAAGTTTGTGAAAGCCACCTTTCACAAGAAGGATAGTCGCGCCACGACGATCCTTGAGAGAATTCACACAGACGTGTGTGGACCTTTCTCAGTTGCTTTGACAACAAAACACAGGTATTATGTGATTTTTGTTGATGATTTCTCTTGTAAGTGCTGGATATTCTTCATGTAGAAGAAGAGCGAGACATATTCAGAGTTCTGTGAATTCAAAGCACTGGTCGAGAAGGAGTCAGGGAAGAATGTGAAGGCTCTTAGGAGCGATAATGGTGGTGAATACATCTCTGACGAGTTCAAGGATTTCTGCAAGGTAGAAGGGATTCGAAGAGAGCTCATAGCTCCCCATAACCCACAGTAGAACGGGGTTGCTGAGAGGAAGAACAGAACGATCGTGGGTGATGCACGGGCGATGTTGCATGATCAGGGCCTACCCCTTCACTTGTGGGTGGAAGCATGCAATACAACAGTTTATGTGCAAAACCGTTGTCCTCACAGGATACTTGGCATGAGTACACCTGAGGAGGCTTATTCTAGTAAGAAGCCTGATCTTTCTCATTTGAGGAATTTTGGTGCTAACTTTACATGCATGTGACGAAAGATTCCAGGAAGAAGTTGGAGCCGACCGCAGAGGTTGGGATATTTGTGGGGTACACTGATATGCCCCACAACTATCGTGTGTATTTGCTATACAGTGGTAAAATTGTTGTGCGACGGGATATAAAATTTCGGGAGGAGAAAGCCATGAAGTGTTCGCTTGAGAGGGAGCTACACTTGCATGCAGATGAGGAGCTATTAGTTCCTAAGGATGAGCTTCAGGATGTGGATCAGCCATAGGACGAGGTTCATGGAGTGGAAGAGACCACTCATGCAGCGCCAACCATCAGAGGGCGAAAGCGCTTGACAGAAGCTGAGCGACTGGCTCAAGATGTAGAGAAAGTTGTAGGACCACCTACAACCCAACGCAGGTAGAGACAGTCACCTGATTGGTACACTGGATACATGGCTCTTATGAGCAAGTGTGTTGTGACTGAGCCGTCCTCTTTCGAGGAAGCTGTGGAGGATCCCGCATGGGTAGATGCCATGGTTGGAGAGTATGATTCTATTGTTAGAAACAGTGCATGGGAGATTGTTCCTAGACCGGAAGGGAAATCAGTGGTGGGTTCGAGATGGATCTACAAAGTTAAGCAGGCAGCTGACGGGAGTGTGGAGAAGTACAAGGAAAGATTTGTTGCCCGAGGCTTTTCACAGATAGAGGGGATCGATTATGAGGAGACCTTTGCACCTGTCGCAAGGTATTCTTCTATATAGACGATTCTTGCTCTCTCAGCGTAGATGGGATGGCACATTCATCGGATGGATGTGAAGACTGCGTTCCTCAATGGAGTCATTGAGGAGGAGGTGTACATTGAGCAGCCCGAAGGTTTTGAGATCTTCAACAGCGAGTCGCATGTGTGCAGGCTCAAGAGAGCGCTGTATGGGTTGAAACAAGCACCACATGCTTGGTACACATGGATAGACAGCTATTTCACTGGACTTGGATTCTCCAAGAGCGAGGCGGATCCTAACCTATACCAGATTGTGGTGGAGGGTAAGTTGCTTATCATTGTACTGTATGTAGATGATTTGATTCTAATAGGTGATGAGTTGTTGATACTTTCATGCAAGGATGATCTTGCTAAGGAGTTTGAGATGAAGGACTTGGGCCTCCTTCATTATTTCCTGGGATTGGAAATTTGGCAGCGCAGTGGTGGACTGTTTGTTTCTCAGGGTAAGTATGCTCGGGAGATACTGGAGAAGTTCAACATGCATGGCTGCAAGCCTGTTGATACTCCTCTTCTTGGAGGTTAGAGGAAGGAGGATGCCACTTCGGCAGAAGAAGTGGATGCCACTGTTTATCGACAATTGGTGGGGTCGCTTATTTATCTGGTCAATACACGACCTGATATATGCTATGCAGTTAACCAGCTTTCACAAGCTATGGTTAAGCCTATCAAGCTCTTCTGGAAGGCGGGCAAGCATGTATTGCGTTATTTGAGAGGCACATCGGGATATGGATTGTGGTACAGACAAGAGGATGAGGTGAAGCTATGTGGCTTCACGGATGCAGATTGGGCAGGGAGCCCAATGGACAGAAAGAGCACATCAGGAGGGGTCTTCAGTATTGGGTCTACAACAGTTTCTTGGTACAGCAGGAAGCAGAGATCTGTGGCACTCAGTTTAGTAGAGGCAGAGTATATGGTTGCATGTGAGGCTATATGGATGAGGAAGATCTTGGTCGGTTTGTTCGGTTCTCATTTGGATCCTACTATGATAACTAGAGTTGCATTAAACTCTCAGCTAATCCTGTATTTCATGATAGATCTAAGCATATTGACATCAGGTACCATCATATCAGAGATTGTGTGAAACGGAGAATCATGTTACTTTCATACATTCCAACGGAGGATCAAGATGCTGATATCTTGACGAAGGCGCTCACCAGGAGAAAATTTGAATACCACCGAGGCAGGATAGGGGTTGCTGATAATCCATATCTTGTTGAGAGGGAGTGTTGAGAATGCAACAAGATGATAGAGCTTAGTGGAAAGGAGTCGCCTTCACTAAGTGGGTCCGCAGGCAAATTATGGCGCAAAGTCTATTTTTAGACATTTGGATCATGGTCTATGAGCTGCAGAATGTTGTTTATGGATGATTGGTCATGTTGGGAAAAATAGATGGACTTCTATTTTTTGATCACAACAGGAGTGATCAGAGTCTATTTTTAGACTGTTAGTCAAAAATATAAAAGTCTAATATTATTGTCTCATAATAATATTTGGACTATAAACTTTATCTTATCCTCTTGGAGCACTTCAGTTTGAGCTACAGATGTGGCACATGCAGCTGTCAGAAGGAAATACACTTTCTTTGTGGGTCAGTTGAGTTGTTGCATGCAGGACTTCAGTTAGAACTCAAGCAGTTGAGTTTGGTAGAGTTGATTGTGGAGTTGTGTTCAGTTTGACTTGGTTAAACTAGTTGTAATTAGTCTAACTGTAAATAGACTAATGATGAGTTGTTAAACTAATTATTAACTCATAAAGCAACTAAAGAATACATCAGTTAACTCAATTGCATGTCAGTGCATGTACAGTTCAACAGGGACAGGTGTTAGAGGTTGAGATTGCTATCAGTTGTGACTATAGTTGTGCATGAGGATTTGCACAAGCAATGTATTGAGTATGCCAATGATTATTGCATTGATTTGCCCAGTAGAATAGCCCATGCTCACGTGATTTCCAGTGTGAGTGATTCTCAGCAGGTTTATGCAATAGAGGTAGGCAAAGCAGTGGAGTAGATTTGAACTTGTGACTTGTTTGGGTCTGAGCCAGTTTTGTGTGTAACAGGTGGAGATAGTGCTGGATACTTGTGAGGAGTATTGTACTATGTAATGTTACATGTTCTCAATCATTAATATATAGATAGTGTGGGGTTTTCAGCTGTAAGCTTTCCCCGGGTTACATATTGTGTTAATGTGTGCATACTATTGATGTTTTATTGTTATTGATGCTGCTAAATTGATGATCAACATAGAGGAGCTTATGTATTGTGTATGTATTCCGCAATAGTACATGATCAAGATAATCTCCGTTGAATATGTGTTTATTATTCAAAATTTCTACAATATAGAGTCCTTCCATCATAAAGGACTTGATCCAAAGATTCCACTTGTCATTATCTTTTATCTTGAATTATTTTTCCTTATGTCTTTATTTGTATTTCCCTATTGATGGGTAGCAGAGGCCCCGTGTAATGGTTTTGGGGCTCAAAGCCCGCAATTTTGGGTAAAGGTATGGTAAAGGACTCCACGAAGTGCATGGAGCGCGAATTGTAATGAGTCAAGTCAAAGGGTTGTCCGCCCAAAGATAATGTAAAATAATAGGAAGTGAGTCGGCCTGCCCATGGTCTGCAGACCATGGAAATGTATAAATAAGAGTGAGGCTCTATGGTTAGAGGGCACTTAGTTTTTTGATATGGATTGTTAATCTGAAATGTAATGGGTTTATGAGGCAATAAGTTTTGGAGCGTCTGTAAGTTCGAATCAAGGGTGTTGGAGGGTAGATAGAGGCTCTACAGCTGTGTGCACAGAGGCCTAGTAGAGTCCGCAGCTGAGTGTGCAGGGCAGATCTGGTTTTATTGGTGAAAGAATTGAATAAAAGATAAGTTGGTCTTGAAATACTGTGTTGAATCTGAAATATTGTGGATCTGGTTAATTTATGGTTGATATATCTGTTTGATTTGTATGCTTATGCTTATGTTACGAGTATGCAAATCTATAACTTTTCTAGGTGCGTGCACTAGTTATCTCTATTAAATGTTTGCTTAAAGACTGTGAAAAACAGATTTGATCTATAAAAACTCATTAATAATCAGTATTAAGAAATTTCCTTGTTCCGGATCTACGTGGAAGCGAAGTGGCGCTAGGCCATAGAACGACGCGCGAACCCTCCAGTTCACATCAAGACATCCCAAGGGTGTGGAAACCTGGTTCCAACACCCTCCCCTACTACCTCGGGTGAGACCTTAGTCCGCGCTCTACGGGCTGTTGCCGAAAGGGCTGACATCTGCGGTATTTGTTTGGCTAAATAACTCTTCCGAACTTGGGTCAGGCCCATATAAGCCAACAAATGGTTCCGTTGCCAGGGCTGGGATCTGCCTAAGGGATGTCTGATGTCGGAACATTGGAACCCTACGAAGAAAGAGATTGAAGATCGGTTGGATTAGAAGCTTCACGAGTTCGTGGTTCAGGAAAACAGAAATTCGCGGATATTAGAAGAACAGTGGTTGGATCGTTACATATACACAGATATCCATGAGATCTTCTTCACGACATTCCCGATAGAGTTATACGAGATGATTGCAAGGTTAGCTGACAGCGTGGGAAGGTGCAGACTAGATCAACCTATTGTGTGGACTCCAGAATTGGTGTGCAGGCTAGAAGCATCTGAAGACAAAATCGCACGTGCAGTAGATCACTGGTTGGATCAGGTAATAGGAGGGTTTATCACTGAGTTCGCGATAGACACAACTGTGAGTTATAGTGAAGCAGAAAGGTGCTTTCTCCAAGGGTCGTGGGGTAAGTATATCAAATCATTGAATACTTGGATTAAAATGTTGTTATGTGAAAAACAGATTATGCACACTTATTAATGTCTGGCGTAACGCGGAGCGGAAGAGGCTACTGAGGAACTGAGGGATTAGAGAACAGTCCCTTGATTTCTATTTCTCGAGAAAGCGAGGAAGAGCTCGTGGGGTTCTCTCCAAGAAGTGCAGTCCGGTTGATTAAGGGGCACTTTCCACTAATACCACCTCCACCCACACCATCACCTACTTCACCTACGTCAAATCCATCTTCACTGACCCCACCTCCGCCACCACCGAAGGTCGGGATGGCGAGCGCAGTCAAGTTGCTGGTATTTAGGGGCATAGGAAATGAGGAACCAGGTCAGTTCTGGTTTGTGGTAAGGGCTATATGGGAAGCCCAAGGCATAATGGATGATAACATAAAAAAGGCTACTCTAGTTAGCACACTGCAGGACCGCACGTTGAGGTGGTATATAAAGTACTCAAGCGATCATCCAAATGCAGGAATAGCGGCAATCCAAGACGCATTAAACAAAGAATTTGGTTGACCAAAATTAGAGACACAATCAGTCATTGGGTTCAAGGAGATCGCGATGTTACCTGGTTAAAGCCCATGGGATTTGGATCAGAGATTGAAAAGCACCATCCGCAAAGCTAACATGACGTTGACGGATGCGCAACACTGCGTGTGGTTTGTGGCATCTTTGACACCACATTTGAGGATGGCACTATCACAGCAAAAGATCTCAACCTAAGCTGAAGCATGAGAAACAGCAATGAGGTTGCATGAAACCCCAATACCAGATCCGGGGTTGGGAGTTCAACAAATCCACGCACAGCTACAAAACCTGAGCTTAGAAATGCAAAGCTTGAAGCAAGAAAGGGCAACCCGACCGGAGGCGCATACAAAGGTAGGATGCATTAAATGCAAAAGTCAAGGACATGACAAGGACCACTACCCTGTCTTCGCAAACTATCTGGCCAGGGGGGGGGTGGGATGCCATTAAAGCTGGAGGTACAAGCAGGGCCAAGTGCGGTACCCGCGCTCTAGTGCGCGATATGTCAAGTGGGTGGAAAGCAAACAATGGAAAACTGCCACCTGTTGTAGAAGTATATCCAGACCCCATAGCAGTTGTATTGCAACTTTTGTAGATCAGTGGGTCATGATGAGCGAACGTGTCGAAGTTATGACTTAATGATGGAAAGGACCCCAGCCTACCGAGTGCAGACTGAAGTGCGAGGTTTCGACCCAACCATAGGCCCACGCAGGGGATTTCAGTGATGCGGTCGAGGAAGAGAAATGGGGCCTAGGCGAGGGCGCAGATAGCTGATATGTTATAACTGCAGAGGACCAGGACACTACGCTCGCGACTGCACTAACCCGACGAGGATATCTTGTCCATACTGTGAGCAGTTTGACCATGAAATGGTAGATTGTCTGATGTTAATTGCCCAGATGCATGAAAAGGGAGTGTTATAGCCCACTCCAACTCAAAATGTCCAAATGATGAGGTCGGAACCCCGCGAACAAGACCCCAACATAAACATGGTATGGAGGAGCGGCACAACCCTAGGAGGAGATGCACGGAAAGAGTTTGCAAAAGATGCGAAGGGTCGCAATGCCCCTACAAAGGAACCTGACTTTGAGATGGAACAGGGGAAGAAGACGCCTAAGGAAGCTCAGAAGAGCTTCACGAAAGTCTCTACTCTAGGTAGATGGGACCCAATTGAGCTAAGGATGGATCCCTCTATGATTACTACCTCTTTAGATACATGTATGAAGCTGTTGCGTGATAGTAAAGTCGTTAAAGGACTACAAGAGCTGATCACTAAGTGCTCAGAGTCGGGTGAGCCGCACGTAGTCCGAAAATTGGGAATACATGCTCTGCGCACCGAACGGGAGATATGAATGACAGCACAAATCAGAGAGTACGAGATGGACCAGGTCATTCTGGATTTAGGGTCGGATGTGAATGTGTTACCTAAGCTTGCATATCGTAGATCTGAAACTGTAGGTATAGCCTTCGACGCCACCAGAGGTCACCGAGAAGCGCATAAGCATCATTAACTCCGGGCGGGAAACGATCACACGTTCCATGAAGGAATGCACTAGGTTGTTGGCTCAATCGCTTATTACGCTCACTTCACTTCAGGAAGATCCAACCCTACAGCGACTAGAAACAGAGGCAAGGGAGCTCCAACAAGCCTATGATAATGTCAGAGGGACTGTGTAGATAGTTGCTGTTACGCAGCGCTTGGCCAAGATGAGGGAGGCCCAGGCCCTGAAAATACAAGCTGATGCTGCCCAACAGTAGGAAGTAGTAACTAAAGAATGACTCCAACCATAGATTGATGAGGCATTCGTGGTTTCCACTGCCATCGAGTGTAAGGTGGCACACATGCAGGCAGAATATGCACCAGGGGAAGCAACTGAGACAGACTGATTTTTCGGTGGCACGTGTTGAACAAGTACAATGGATAGCAGAAGAGTTTGCTGCGAGTATAAGCGAAGCACAAAAATTGTTAATCGACCTTCGTGCGAAGATTGTCACACTGACCGAGTGACTTGGGATGAGTCACGATGATTTTGTTGGGTAGCAGAGGCCCCGCGTAATGGTTTTGGGGCTCAAAGCCCGCAATTTTGGGTAACAGTATGGTAAAGGACTCCGTGAAGTGCGCAGAGCATGAATTGTAATGAGTCAAGTCAAAGGGTTGTCCGCCAAAAGATAATGTAAAATAATAGGAAGTGAGTCGGCCTGCCCATGGTCCCCTACCATGGAAATGTATAAATAAGAGCGAGGCTTTATGGTTAGAGGGCAGTTAGTTTTTTGATATGCATTGTTAATCTAAAATGTAATGGGTTTGTGAGGCAAGAAGTTTTGGAGCATCTGTAAGTTCGAGTCAAGGATGTTGGAGGGTAGTAGAGGCTTTGCAGCTGTGTGCACAGAGGCCTGGTAGATTCCACAGTTGTGTGCGTGGACCCTTGCAGCTGAGTGCGCATGGCAGATCTGGTTGTATTGGAGAAATAATTTAATAAAAGATAAGTTGGTCCTGAAATACTGTGTTGAATCTGAAATATTGTGGATCTAGTTAATTTATGGTTGATATATTTGTCTGATCTATACGCTTATGCTTATGTTACGAATGTATGCAAATCTATAACTTTTCTGGGTGCGCACACTAGTTATCTCTATTAAATGTTTGCTTAAACACTGTGAAAAACATATCTGATCCATAACAACTCATTAATAATCAGTATTAAGAAATTGCCTTGTTCCGGATCTACACGGAAGCAGAGTGGCGCAAGGCCACAGAACGACGCGTGAACCCTCCAGACCACATCAAGACATCCCAAGGGTGCGGAAACCTGGTTCCAACACCCTCCCCTACTACCTCGGGTGAGACCTCAGTCCACGCTCTGCGAGCTATTGCCGAGAGGGCTGGTAGCTGCGGGATTTATTTGGCTAAATAACTCTTTCGAACCTGGGTCAGGCCCATATAAGCCAACACTTATTATCTTTTTTTTTGTGGAGTTTGTTATTTTTATTGATTCATTGCATGACATACTTCCCCACTTCAATGAAATTCGTCCTAAAGTTCTTAATTGTTCACTTCATCATTCCATAATATCATCTTCCACCAAGGCGGGTATTTGTCACCAAGATAGGAACATCATCTACCACTAAGGCAGACATATCATCTACAAACATATGTCACAAAGACATGAATATCATTTTCCACTAAGATGAAATTTATCACCAAGAAAGCGACATCATCTGCCACCAAGGAAGACATTTGTCTCTAAGACATGAATATCATCTGCAAGCATTTGTCACCAAGAAAGGAATATGATCTCCCTTCCAAGGTGACATCTTTCACCAAGAAAAGAACATCATCCACCACTAAGACAAATCCAAGACATGAATATCATTTGAGACCAAGGTAGGTATCTTCCACCAATATAGGAATATCATCTACCACCAAGGTAGTCATCTTCCACCAAGATAGGAATATCATCTACCACCAAGGTAGTCATCTATTACCAAAACAAGAATTTCATTTGCAGGTATATGTCAGTAAGATAGAAACATTGTGTACCACCAAGGCAGACACCTATCACAAATATAGGAATATCATCTACCACCAAGTTAGGCATCTATCACCAAGATAAGAATATCATCTGCCACCAAGACAAACATCTATCACCAAGATAGGAATATCATCTACCATCAAGGCAGACATCTGTGACCAAGATATGTAATTCCTTCCTTCGAAACTTGGTATAATGACTAAAAGACATAAGAAGTATTGGCAACAGTAGATTGAGTTGTCCCCATACCATCACATCATGAAATATCATCATAATATTATAATTTCACTGCATCTATATTAGAGACATATCAACATAATAAATGAAATCACATGATAACACAATTCTCACTGAGGTTAGTATTGAGAATCAGTGCATGAGGGTACCACCTCATGTTATCTCATCCCTTTATTAGTCTTTCGACATATAGAGACCTAAATAAAACAAACACATATCACATGGAGAGAACATAATTTTTATAGGCTAATATTGATATTTGGGGCATGAGAGAAACACCTCATGTTATATGGTCCCTTCATCTTCCTTTTGACATATGCAGACTCAAATCATACATAAAAACATATCGTATGGAGAGAGAAAACCCTTAATTCTCAGAAGCATTCTTGTCATGATTCATCAATTTATTGAATACCATCATCAAATAAATTTTCTTCCATGAATTCATTCAAGAAATTGACTCTATTTTAGTCATTGTAGTTATATCATCATTTTCTTCTAGAGGGTAAATCCACATCTTGAGCAATAGGAAATTTCATAAATTTGTATGTCATCACAAAGAGACATATTGTCATTGCTATCAAGACCATCTGCATAGATTTAGTTACTTTTTGTGCATGACTCATTGAACACCTCATCATATAAGTTCATACAATCACATGATGTCACATAATACCATATCAAGTACTTCTAAAACATAATAATATAGTTTCAACTAGATAAGATTTAGCCATCAAAAGAAAAGTTGTTCAAAACTCTCATCTTTAGTCTAAGTTAATCAATTCTAATCAAATAAATAAGGAAAATCATGTCACATAGTGTTTGTGTCCTCACTAGTAGAATACCCTAGAATATATTAGTCCCATTGGACCTTAACTTGTTCAATTTACTAGTTCTTGAGCCATCAAACCTTGTGGTCCAGTATAGAGAATGGTTCAATTTGGAGAGCAACATTGTTGAAAACTTGCAAATCCTTAAATTTCAATACATTGGATGGAACAAGTACATAATTCCCAAGTACATAAACATGAAAAACATCATGCATCTTTCTTAGATGGTGTGGAATCTCAATCTTATAAGAAATTGGTCCAATCCTTTTTAGAATCTTGAATGTCCCAACGAACCTAGGGGATAGCTTGGTTCCTTTACCAAACCTAAAGGAACTCTTCGAGGGTCTAATTCTAACAAAAACCTTGTCACCTAAGTCCTCATAGCTTATATTATTTATTTTTGCATCAACATAACTTTTCTGTCAATCGCTTGCTTCCTTCAATCTCTACTTTATTGTAATTATCTACTCTTCCATTTCATGTGACATGTTTGGTCCCAATATGGCTTGATATTCCAAGTGATCCCAGCTCAAGGGCTTACAAAAGGGTCTTCCACAGAGAACGTCATATGGAGTTTCCTTAATGGAATTTTGATAGTTATTATTACAAGCAAATTCCACTAAGGGAATATATTTCTCCCATTCATTATGTTGGTCCATGACATACATTCTCAACATGTCCTCTAGTACTTGGTTTACTCTTCCTATTTTCCCATCAATATTGTAATATTCCTAATTAGCCATGGCTAATTGGAATATTCAATTTTGCCTAATTTGTGCCTTCTATTGTTATTTGTAAATAAAAAAGTGAGGACGGGGGGACATAACTCACTTTAAGAATAAAAAAAGTCACTTCCTAGTAGCACAACATTGTGACTTAAGGAGGAGCCAAGGGGGCCAAAGGGGGACGCAGAAATGGGGCCCACGCAGACACATGGAGGGAAGAACACATGGCAAGAGGGGAATCACACAAGAGGAGGTGAGCCTAGGGATTGTGAGAGGCAGAGGCTATAAAATAGAGAGGAGCCCCCTCCTTTTGGATCATTCAGTTATGTGCATTTGTGATAGTTGTTTTGGCGTAGAGCACGCTGGCTATTTAGCTAGTCTGCAACACTGTTTAGTGCATTGAGTGTCTCCGTTCGAAGATCTCACCCTTAGCCCCGGGGGACTTCGAGTGCCTACTTGGGCAAGGTATTTTTGTTGGCATTTCAACAGCAGTATCTTCAGCATTTCAGCAGTGGTTTTATCAGTGTTCTGGAGGACTACGCAGCACTGGGAGAGGGACGCAGTTCTTTTTGGGAGCAGTCTGGATTGAGGGTTTGTGGAGGATTTGAGCCGAGGGATTGAGCAAGAGATTAGCTCCTGAATATTGGAGGAGTTTGGCAGAGTTCTTGGCTGAGTTTCAGAGGGTTCTATTCAGTGGCAGCGTAGAGCAATGAGGAACTGCACAGAACCCCAAGGGGGTGATTTTCGGGGGTTGGCCATTCTAGGAAATCTTTCTGGGCTTTTCTGGGTTTCTTGAGTAGAGTCTGATTCCAGAGTTTAAGCTTTTTTTGAGGAGGGGAGCAGTCCCAAATCCTCGTTTGATTTATAGTAGCAGCAGTAGCGCAGCAATTTTCCTAGCAGCTTGGATGCATATCATAGAGGGGCCATTCCTTTGCTATTCTAAGTGTATTTCTTCACTTGCCTTGTGCAAGTAGAGGTGCTATCTTCCTGATCACCTCATATACTCATTTTATTACTCAGTATAATAAAATGGCTTAGCATTCTCTCTGCATTTCTTGTGTATCTGTTTATGGTTTATTTAATATACATAGTATCATTATTACTTGTATCTCTGTGAGCATTCTTGGCTATTATACCACTTGTGTGGTTCTATTATACTCTTAGACAGAGTCTGGAAAGGGCCAGGTAGCCTCCGGATCTCGTCCTCTTTTTAGAGGCGACATACTTGGTAAATGCCCTCCCAATCCATCTCTGGTTGGAGTTTGCTTGTGTTTGGGGTATATTCCTGATATGGGATATTACAGTGGTATCAGAGCAAAGATCTAGCTCAACCTGTGGAGCTAGCAATATATGACATCGGGGGAGAAACCCTATATCTGTTACAGAGGTCAGAGATACAGAGACGCTGGGCGTAGATTGGAGAATACCTACGGAGAGGGAGACTGTGTTCTGGTGGTGGACGCAGAATAGAGGGAGCCGGTAGTGGACATAGAGCAGGAGGCTCCAATGGTAGATGATGACAGGAAGAGATTTGTGGATATTCTCCTCAAATCAGTGCATGATTTGTCGAGACAGATTGAGGTGATGGGGCAGAGATTCACGGCAGTAGAGGCCAGACAGTGTGAGAGCCCACGGGTTTTCCAGGTTGGTGAGGGATCAGGTGCATCCCAACATTTGCCAGAGCGGCATGATACTGCGCAGCAGGTGACCTCACATGCCCTTGCATGCTCTACCATGCCCACTTTCTTAGGAGCAGACATGGGGGTCATAGCCCAGCAGGAGGTAGAGCATGGACACATGGGTGATTATTTTGTAGAGTACCAGGCCTATGGGCAGGAGTTCAAGGAAACCCTCTCATTCCGTGATTTTGTTCAGCTCTAGTGGGATAGTAGACCCCGCAACCATCATAGAGGGTACCGACATTATCATGATGGTGACACCCACTGTGTAGCGAGTAGATTCCACTTGCCTACGTTTGATGGCTCATCAAACAGTTCAGCAAGGCCTTGGGTGGAGAAGCTAGACATTTATTTCCAGCTTAACCAGATGTCGGAGACAGAGGCCATTAAGGTGGCGACATTGAATTTGGATGGTGAGGCCCAGGATTGTTGGTTTCATGGTATGGTTACACTGGGACACTCCATGGTGATGACATACGCCGAGTTCACTAGGAGATTGATGGAGCGATTTGATCGAAGGGATCCAGAGCAGCATTTTGTTGAGCTGACAAGGCTCAAACAGACAAGGAGCCTAGACACCTACATTGCAGATTTCTTGAGGGTCTTAGTGATGGTGCCAGATCTATCCATGGCACGAAGGATCTATATGTATGTTGAGGGTTAGCAGAGCCACTTCCCCTGGTCTAGTCAGATCCGCTAGACTGACCACCCTTCAGGATGCTATCAGCAGGACCCGGGACCTACAGGATGTCTTACCCAGGACCCAGACACTTTACCCCCAGAGACAGACTTTCCAGTCTAAGGGGAAGGATGTGAGGATTCCACCTCCAAAGGGGAATCCAGGACAAGTGCAGATTGACGATGATGTCAAGAGGGAGTTGAAGAAGAAGCGGTTGTGCTTCACATGTGAGGAGCCATGGGCACCAGGGCATAGATGTGTTGCTGACAAGGCACATTTCATTGAGGTCTTCTCCGAGAGAAGTGGAGAAGAGGATGACGAGGAGGATGTGGAGGCAGGAGATAGCCATGCCATACAGGGACCTTTGCCACCTCCACCACCAGCAGTAGGGGGTGCACCTTTTTCACCCATCGGAGGGGCCCTTGTAGCATTGCGAGGAGTTCCCAAGTATCTGATGCTACACATACGAGGGACAGTACATGGCTAGTGCGTATCAATTTTGGTTGACAGTGGGGCAACCCACAACTTCATTGATGCACAGATGGTTGAGCAAAGAGGTATTCAGACAGAGAGCTTCGATGGGTTTTCAGTATTGGTCCCAGGAGATCAGACCATGATGTGTGCTCGTTATGTCCCAGAGCTTTCAGTGACGATGGGCACCTACACATTGACTGACCACTTTTTCGTGGTCGATATTCCAGACACCAAAATGATACTGGGTGTTCAGTGGCTTATTACTCTAAGGAAGGTCACGACGGATTGGAAGACCCTAGAGATGGAGTGGGATAATGAGAAGACAGGGAGGCATGAGAAGATACGGGGATAGCACACATATCCGCCTCAGACTGTGTCGGCTCATCGGATGGAGGTAGTCTTCCGGAAGGGAGACATAGAGTGGGCAGTGGAGCTGTGTGCATTAGAGGTAGGGACTACAGGGCAGACGGTACCTCCAGAGATCTAGTTCATCCTTGATCGGTATGCCATAGTGTTTGGAGAGATTCCACTAGTACAGCCACTGGATTGGGGGTTTGAGCACACTATCGAGCTTGAGCAGGGCATCCAGGCAGTGATCACCACCCCCTATAGGCATCCCAAGGCCTATCGGGACGAGATAGAGTGGGACATTCAGGAGTTGCTGGCTCTTGGGCACATCCGATCGAGCACGAGTCCTTTTGCTTCTTTTGTGGTGTTGGTGAAGAAGAAGGACAGTACATTGAGGATGTGCATTGACTACAAGGCCCTGAACAAGAGGACACTAAAGAACAGGTACCCCATACCCAGGATCGATGAGTTGATGGATGAGTTGAGAGGAGCACGGTTCTTCTCAAAGATTGATTTGAGATCAGGGTACCATCAGATTCGCGTGAGGGAGCAGGACATTCCCAAGACCGCCTTCAGATGTCATTATGGGCACTTTGAGTTTTTGGTGATGCCCTTCGGGCTAACCAACGCCCCAGCTACATTCCAGTCTTGCATGAATCACATCTTCCATAGTCACCTGAGGAAGTTTGTGTTGGTGTTCTTTGATGATATACTCATTTACAACAGGACGTGGGAGGAGCATCTCCAGCATATTGAGATAGTATTACGCATCTTGGAGGAGCAGCAGTTCTATGCCAAGCTCTCCAAACGTGAGTTTGGGTTGACGGAGATGTTATACTGGGGACACATCATTGGAGTGGACGGAGCGAGGGTCCACGAGGAGAAGATTAGGGCCATCAGAGATTGGTTGGAGCTGAGAAACGTGACGGAACTTCGAGGATTCATTGGCATTTGTACTTACTACTGGAAGTTCGTCAAAGGTTTCTCACAACTTGTTGCACCCCTGACATATTTGACGAGGAAGGGGGCATTCAGTTGGTCGGATACAACACAGTGAGCCTTTGACAGGCTCAAGGAGGTTATGAGCAGCTGCCCACTACTTGCATGAACAGATTTTACGCAGCCATTTGTTTTGGAGTGTGATGCGTCGGGAGAGGGGATCAGCGCAGTATTGATGCAGGGAGGTCACCCTATAGCCTTTGAGAGTTGGAAGCTCCTTCCACACGAGAGGTTGTATTCTATATACGACAAGGAGATGCTGGCCATCATGCATGCATTGGTTAAGTATCGACAGTATTTTGTGGGGAACAGGTTTAGGGTGAGGACTGATCACAACAGCCTCAAGTTCTTTTTGGAGTAGAAGCAATTACAGGAGAGGCAGTAGAAGTGGATCAGTAAGATCCAAGCATATGACTTTGACATTGAGTATGTCAAGGGTAAGAACAAGTAGCAGATGCCATTTCACGTAGATTAGCCATGTTGTCTCTTATGAGCTTGGATACAGACTGGAGGGCTCGACTCTTAGTAGAGTACTCCAAAGACAGGTTTGCATGTGAGATTCTAGACGGACAGTTGGCAGATGACAGGTTTAGGGTGATCGATGAGATCATCTATTACAGGGATCGGATCTTCTTGACTGAGGGGTCTCAGCTCAAGAAGAAGATACTCCAGGCATCACATGATTCACCATTGGCAGGCCATTAGGGGTTTACCAAAACCTACAGGGCCATAAGAGAGAGGTTCTCCTGGAAGGGCCTTAAGGAAGGCGTACTCCGGCATATCAGGGAGTGCGATGTTTGCCAGTGGAACAAGGGAGAGATGAGTCATCCCGCGGGTTTATTGCAGCTGCTACCCATTCTGGAGGGGAAATGGGAGAGCATTTCGATGGACTTCATCACAGGATTGCCCACGGTATAGGGCAAGGATTGTATCTTTGTCCTCGTTGACTGACTAACAAAGTACGTGCATTTCTTTGCCATATCCACACACTACACAGTAGCATGGGTGGCCGAGCTGTTCTTCAGGGAGATCTTTAGGCTACATGGTCTTCCTAAGACCATCATCAGTGATAGGGACAACCCTTTTATGGGCGGGTTTTGGCAGGAGCTTTTCTGGTTGGTGGGGACGGAGTTGACACCGAGTACCAGTTATCACCCATAGACGAATGGGCAGACAGAGATAGTTAACAAGTGGCTAGAGGGCTACTTACGTAACTATGTTAGTGGGCAGCAGCGAGCATGGTTGAGGTGGCTGCATCTAGGGGAGTACTGCTACAATACTTCACATTACATGTCCATTGGTATGTCACCATTCTATGCTTTATATGGGTATCATCCTTTATCTTTTGCTGACGTGATGTTTGGTGATAGCAAGGCTCCCAGAGCCAAGATATGGATCCAAGAGAGTCAGGATATTCTCCGAGCTCTCAAGGATAACATGGCTATAGCACAGAACCAGCAGAAGCTATATGTCGACAGGGGTCGAGTGGAGAGATAGTTCAAGGTAGGGGACATGGTCTACCTACGGTTATAGCCATACCAACAATCGTCACTAAAACAGAAGGGGCTTGAGAAGCTTAAGCCCTGCTTTTATGGGCCGTATAGGGTGATACACAGGGTTGGATAGGTTGCATATGAGTTGGAGCTACCCCAAGGCAGCAAGATTCATAACGTTTTCTATGTATCATGTCTGAAAAAGGCATTGGGGTAGCAGGTGACAGTGACAGATGAGCTACCACCCATGGATGACGAGGGGCATTTGGTATTGCAGCCAAAGGCTATCATTGATACCAGGGAGAGGCAGCTGCGGAGCAGGACAGTCCGGGAATTCTTGGTGAGGTGGAAGAATTTGCTGGATGAGGATGCCACTTGGGAGAGTGAGAAGATCTTGCAGCATCCATCACTTCAGTTGCTTGAGGACAAGCAACATTTTGTCGGGGGAGACTGTAATATTCCTAATTAGCCATGGCTAATTGGAATATTCGATTTTGCCCAATTTTTGCCTTCTATAGTTATTTATAAATAAAAAAGTGAGGTCGGGGGGACATAACTCACTTTAAGAATAAAAAAAGTCACTTCCTAGTAGCACAATGTTGTGACTTAAGGAGGAGCCAAGGGGGCCAAAGGGGGACGCAGAAATGGGGCCCACGCAGACACATGGAGGGACTGCGCAGGAGGGAAGAACACATGGCAAGAGGGGAATCACGCAGGAGGAGGTGAGCCTAGGGATTGTGAGAGGCAGAGGCTATAAAATAGAGAGGAGCCCCTCATTTTGGATCATTCGGTCATGTGCATTTGTGATAGTCATTTTGGCTTAGAGCACGTTGGCTGTTTAGCTAGTTTGTAGCACTATTTAGTGCATTGAGTGTCTCCGTTCGGAGATCTCACCCTTAGCCCCGAGGGACTTCGAGTGCCTGCTTGGGCAAGTTATTTTCGTTGGCATTTCAGCAGCAGTATCTTTAGCATTTTAGCAGTGGTTTTATCAATGTTCTGGAGGACTGCGCAACACTGGGAGAGGGACACAGTTCTTTTTGGGAGCAGTCTGGATTGAGGGTTTGTGGAGGATTTGAGTCGAGGGATTGAGCAAGAGATCAGCTCTTGCATATTGGAGTTTGGCAGAGTTCTAGGCTGAGTTTCAGAGGGTTCTATTCAGTGGCAACGCAGAGTAGTGAGGAACTGCGCAGAACCACAAGGGGGTGATTTTTGGGGGTCGGCCATTCCAAGAAAGATTTCTGGGTTTTTCTGGGTTTCTTGAGTAGAGTTTGATTCCAGAGTTTTAGCTTTTTCTGAGGAGGGGAGCAGTCCCAAATCCTTGTTTTATTTCTAGCAGCAGCAGTAGCACAATAGTTTTCCCAACAGCTTGGACGCAGATTAGAGAGGGGCCATTCCTTTGCTATTCTAAGTGTATTTCTTCACTTGCCTTGTGCAAGTAGAGGTGCCATCTTCTTGATCACCTCCTGTACTCATTTTATTACTCAGTATAATAAAATGGCTTAACATTCTCTCTGCATTTCTTGTGTATCTGTTTATGGTTTATTTGATATATATAGTATCATTTTTACTTGTATCTCTGTGAGCATTCTCGGCTATTATACCACTTGTGTGTTTCTATTATACTCTTAGACAGAGTCTGGAAAGGGCCAGGTAGCCTCTGGATCTCGTCCTCTTTTTAGAGGCAACATATCTGGTAAATTCCCTCCCAGTCCATCTCTGGTTGGAGTTTGCTTGTGTTTGGGGTATATTCCTGATATGAGATATTACAAATATCTGGATGATACGTAGTGCTAAAGCTGAGTTGTGTGCCCATATAATTTAGGAGGGTTTTCCAAAATCTAGAATTAAATCGTGAATCTTTATTAGATATGATTTTTCGAGGAACTCCATGTAGGTGGATTATCTCTTCTAGAAAAAACTCATCAATGGTAGTTGTGTTATAGGTTCTTTTAACTAGAATGAAGTGAGCACTTTTAGTGATTTTGTCAACAACTACCATAATGCAATCATGTCTCTGGGTGTTATAGGAAGGCCCCCATAAAATACATTGAAACAACTTCCCACTTGGTTTCAGGTATATCATGTTGAAGAATCTAGGGCACGGGGTTAATGAGATTCTTCTTTACATGATAACTATTAATTTTTAGCTTGTTAACATTAGTGTGTCTTCTTTTATCCATTAAATAGCTATCATAACAAAGAGACAAGAACACAATAAGTTGGCATTCTGCCAGGGCCAAAATCTCTCCCTCTTGGAGAGGAAAACCCGCATAAAATTATTCTTATAGAGATTCCAATTGACGAACACCAAGACCATGACCTTTGACTAATTGTGCCACTCCAAGACCAAGCCATCAATCCTCTTCTTCATACTACTGAGATCATCGTTGTCACTGCACCATTGAGACATCCACTACTACTGCAACATCACTGAGATATTCATGAGAGCAAGGCTGTTGCACCATATCTCTATTTTTACTTGGTTCTTTGCTGCTTATCGAGATCATCATTATGCAGATGAGGTTTCTATAGGTGGGATTATATATATCATAACTATGCTTAAGGTTATGACTACAGAAAATAGCACCGAGACCTTTATCTTTAGACTTATGCCGAGAATGTAACCATTACAATAGTACTTATCTGAAATCACAGTCATGTCATTCAAAGTATTATCCTTAGCGAAGACACACAGTCCTGTATCCATACGAGTTTCAACACCTTGAGTTTGATCGAGATTTCAGAGAGAAATGCGAAGTTATCATTGTACCTTATCACCGAGATTTTGCTCCTAACTATCCCATCCGAGAGTTTACTTCTTCAAGACATGCGAAGCTGCAGATCTTGTTCTTATCGAGTTATTTTAGAGAGAATGCGAGATGTTGTTCCTCCCATTTGTGATGACCCTAGGTGGGTATATATAGTGCTCATGGCTCCATAATGAGCCGAAAAAACCAAGTGATGTGTTATGTCTCTTTTGCTAGCCGACATGACTTCAATTTAAATTATTTTACTAGCCGATGTGATAGAGTTTTCCATCAATTTGCTTGCTTGTCTCCAAGAGGATTATGTTGGTCTTGGAGGGTCATTCTTAGACACTAAATAGCTTCATATACATTACAAATATGCTCAAAAAGAGCTCATGGTTTTGACTCTTTGACTTTCCTAGACCTATGGAATGAGCAAGAAACCCATTCATATGATTTACAAAAATAATATTTCTTTTCCTTATAAGTACAAAGATCAAAATTTCATGTATAAATATTGAACCTAGTTACAGTTTCTTCAACATATCATGTGGTTGTAGTGGCCTTGTAGGGTAACAGTGTTATGCTTTAACTTGTTGACATTCTAGACACTGGGCTACAATTGCGTTATATCATTTTTCATTCCTACCTAGAAAAATATCCTTTTTAAGTCCTCATGTATATTCTTCACTCCTGGAAGTGCATCATAAGGAGATTTATAGGCTTCTTTCAATATCAACCTCCTAAGCTCTTTGTTTTTTGGTACACACATCTTATCTTTATATTGTAATAATCCATCATTTTCTAGTGTATATCCTTCCTAATACAATCTTTAAATATGTTTGTCATCTCTCCCAAACAATGTAGTATCGCTTGCTTAGCCGGGGTTCCAACCCCTAAGTCAACTTGCGGTGGGGTTTCAACTTTAGGAGTTACTTGAGATTATCTTTGATGCATGATTACTTCTCAAGATTTCAGATAACAATTTGCTTTCAAGGTTTAACACTTGAACATGGATTTCATTGCTTCAATTAGGACCACTCTTCACCTCTACCAAAAGGCTACATCCTCATAGAAAGATGAGGCAATAGAATTTCAACCTGTCCTCAATAGTGTCTAATAATTTGATCAAAAAACATAAATTGTAGTGTAGGGATACTCTAACAAATACTGATTATTTCATAGTAACAACAATGATTGTTACTGAAATGGAGTAACAATATGATTTTGCTACAATTTGCTACTGAACAATCTGTTGGAAGGCTAACTTGACTTAACTATGATGCTTGAACATTTATATTCAAATCAATAGTTGGTTGTATTATAATTCAAACTCTTGAGTAGAATAAAAATATTTATTTCCACAACAGAACCACAATTTGTTTCACATGTCTTATATAAAAGTAAGCATGTTTCACTTGTCTTAAAAGTAATTATTTCTAACAAAATACAATACTTTATTGCAAGATATTTGTTTCTCATTGTACAAAAGAAAAAATACCATAAACAATGAAATAATCTCCTTATTATAAGCATTTAACTTAACTAAAATGGTTTACCACATTAACTAGTAACATACATGGAACTAATAGCATGTCTAATCTAATATATTGAAATAGATGGAACCAATATCATCCCTAAACTAATATTTTGAAAAGACACTAAACTTCAAGGTTAATACTCAAAATCTTAATCAATGTTTACAAATTATCATCAACGATTTAACAATATTAAACATTTTAAATGAAATTATCATGAGCTAAGGTTCTAATTACATACTTTTCATTAAACAATTTAAATTTCAGTTAAAATATGGACTCATAATCACACTAAAAATTAATAATTACCACATATCTAAATCCAAGTCTATTTTATCTTATCAAAATCAAATAAAAACTTTAAACTATTTGAAGAAATAGTCCATAATTTTGATAAAGCAAAAAATTACATATTGGTTAGGATTTTTAATTTTAAAATTTTAAATTTAGTGAAATCTATAATTACTCAATATTACTTAAACAATATCTATATTCAAATCTTATTTCCCTTATGGGGGCGCAGAATGAGGGAGGGTAGAGTGTTGGGGGGCGAGTCTGCCACCCCATCGCCTCAAGCGACATTTAAGAGGGGGGTGGCGTGGCCAGCCCCCACATGTGTTTGCATGTAGTCACACTAAAATCTATGGTGGAGGAGGTTTATATAATTACTCTGGCTTTTGTTACTAGGAATTCATGGTGGTGGGTGTGTAGGAAAGATTCTCTTCCATCTCTGGCACAGGTGGATTTCTAGTCAGAGGATCCTAATTTACTGAAGTAAATTCTTTGGATAATTGTTCCTATTATTTTCCTCAGTGCAACTTCAGGTTTGGAATGGTTTAAATATCCCCTGGGAATTTTGGTTGTGGTGGGTTGTGTTTTGAAATAGTATGTATGTGGCTCTCATGATACGGAGAATTTATGGAGCTAGCAAAAACAAAGACTCTAAAATGTGGCTGGTTTTCTGCCTCCTGCCACATTGGTTGGGAATTGGCATCTAGCTTCTACATCTGTCACGGGTAGCTCTAAGTTTCAAAGTAGTTGGTTATTTGGTAAATATCAGGCGCCTTCATTAGTGGTACTTTTAGACACCTGTGTCTTTGCTCTCCTTATTTATGAAAATTCTATTGTGGGTGGTTTTTCTGGTTAGAGTTTGTGTTGATTTTTCTATCTGTGGTCAAGGAGGGTAGTTTAATTGTTTTCCCCTAAATATGTGCCAGAATTTTGTGTTCTTTTTTGCCGGATCCTTTTAATGTTTGTCCCTTAGTTGTAGAACTGGTCCCTATTTATGGTTATGTGTTTCTTCTCATTCTCGGTCTATCTCTAGAAATTTTCCTACATTTGTCCTACTCCCTTAGTGTCTAGTAATTATGAGTTCTCGACCCATCAACAAATGTGTAGCCGTCGAGGTGGTCAGGGTGGTCATGGAGATGAGGGTAGACGATGAGGCAAGAGTGACCAAGCTACTTAGACTTAAATATTTTCTTAAACTCTGGTCCATGAGGTAGCAAATAATTACTTTGTTGTTGTTCCTCTGGAAACCTATGCAGAGATTCAATGTTTGGAAACTATGCTTGCTAATGATTGTCTTATTCATCCAGGTGGATCTTTAGACACAATGGTATGGAAAAGCTCAAAATTTAAAGTGGCAGAATGGCAAGTATCTTGACATCAGATCGAAGTGCTCGTCACCCTGATTCCAACGGTGCAAACGACACTCCAATCTGAGTCCGGATAATGAAGTTATCGCAAAAAGACTCTGCCTTTGTTCCATTGAAAAGGAGGCATTTTCTCTAAAAAAATGGGTTTTAAGCCTTATAGGACAAATCGCAATTGGAGGAGTCAAAAGGGCGGATTAAAGGCTGGCGAGAGGAAACCCCGATCAATGATCTCCGATTAATCACAATCAGGGCAAGCAATGGGCGATATTGGCAACTTAAGGCAGGCAATGACGATTTTGGCGATGAAGCGATCAGATCAGTGGTTAGCACAACCCAAGGTATAAGACCTGGACCCCTGGGCCGTAGCGATGCGATATGCTAATGTGATAGGGCTGATGACAATACGCCGATATCGGTGATTGGCAATTCCCCGCGACAAGGACCAGTGAATAAGCGATATGCGATTGCGATATGGGGACCGGACCCGATGGGTTTATAAGCCTAATTTCATATATTTTGAAGTCCGGGGTTTTTGGTTTTTCAATGTTTCCATGTGTATTTGTGTTTTAAACAAAAAAAGGCTATTTCGGGGTTTGTTGTTAAGAAAGGTCAGATTCATCGCGTCCGACTGATCCTCCGTTAGAACAACATTCTATTATAATCAAACAACCCTGATTTAAGCGGAAATTGTAACAAAACAATGATATAAAACCCAATGCACGCAGAAAGTGCAGGGGGAGATGATTTTGGCACGTAGTTTGAGGCAGAGTTTGCAGGAAAGGGCGAGAGGTCATTTTGTCTGAATTGGGCAAATTTTATATGGTTTCAGCCCCTCTCGACGCCCCAGACGCAATGGTGCTATCCATTTCTCCATCTGAGTTCTCCATTTCTCAGCCATTTTCCAGAAGGGAGGTATAAGACTCCTTTTATGTAACTGATGATGGTATTCTCTTCTTTTCATGCCATTTAATGAATGAAGGCCTCCCCATTGATCGAGCAGGGCCCAGAGACGTAGTCCAAGTTGGACGAACTTTGTTATCAAGTCTTGTTGTCTTCTTTTCATGCCTTATGTGTTTCTTCTTCTTCTTTCATGTGCACATTAAATTTTTGTGGTTAAGCTACAATTTTCACATGTGATTCTTTTAATACATCTATAAGCAAAAGATCCCTGGATCAAGTGGTATCAGAGCAGGTCTTTTTAGATGTGAATTGCATGTTTGTATGCTAACAAGAAACAGGCTCCGAAGAGGTGAAGGGGAACTAGAGCCTTTCGATCCCAAAGTAGGGCGTGCACATCGAAGGAGAGACATGGCAGAAGACGAGGCTCGTCTTGAAGAGGAAGTAAACTTCTGCAAGACCTTCTATACAATGGCAGATTGTGTTGAGAAGCTGTTCTCAAGACTTGAAAAACTTGAAAGTGCAGAGAAAAGAACTCCAAAAGGACAAGGTTCGGTACACGGAGATGATGGAGGAGATCCACCTCCTTCTCCTTCCACGAGTGAAAGTTCTTCTTCCTCCCATCACCATCATCATAGGAATTCAAGGGATGCACACAAGAAACCTTTCTTTAAATTAGATGTCAAATTTGATCTTCCCATGTTTAATGGTGAAAGTAATGCAGAGAAGCTTAATAATTGGATTAGGCAGATTGAGATCTACTGCAGGATTCAGCAGATCATGGAGGATGAGGCAAATATTCAGCTGGCCTCTCTACAGCTGAGCAACACTGCTCTCGTCTGGTGGGAGAGCAGATTGCAAAGCAGTAAGAATGTGGGTAACCTTCTTTCCTCATGGCCTGATTTCATTTCTGCGTTAAAGGAACAATTTTATCCCTTGGGTTACAAGCAGAAAGCATTAATGAATTGGCAGTATTTAAGGCAAGGCAAAGGTCAGGATGTTCAAAGTTTTATAGAGGAGTTTAGAAAGCAAGCACTTAACTTGGGTATTGCACTTGATACACCTGAAGTAGTAACTAAGTATATTGGATCATTACATAGTTACATTAGGCATTCATTATTATTGTTTGAACCTACTACCATTGACTCGGCCAGTGTAAAGGCCATTCATCTGGAAAACAAGGGAACACATGGACAAGATGACCACTCAAAGAGAGCCGCGACAGCCAAAAGAAGGGGAGCAAAGCCCTCTTGTACACATTGTGAGAAAGAGGGGCATGACAAAGAGAATTGTTGGAAGTTGCACCCTGAGCTGAGACTTGAGAGGAATGACAGAAAGGGGAAGCAGAAGGCCGTTGCCACCGTGCAGCAAAGCCCAGATTCCGAGTCAGAGGAAGACGAGAAGGTCACAGCTACAAGATTTGCATGGGGTAGGCCCATTGAATTGGGGTCTGACTCCGACAATGAGCTGAAGTTTGCAGCACTTGGGATCGCGGCAGAAGGACCCATAGATTTGGGGTCTGATTCCAGCACTGAATCAAGGATTTCAACCAACATAACTAAAAGGGCACTCCCCGCAGCAGGACTCCAAGAACTTGAGGAGATCAACAACCACACCCAAGCAGAGAATGCTGAGCTAAGGAGGTTTCTACAGGAGGTAAGGCAAGAAAACCAAAGATTATTATGCCAGTTGCAAGCCAAGGATGCGGCCTTGGAAAAGCTGCAACATAGCCATTTGGAGGTAAAAAACGATTCTCTGATTTCATATGATTTTCATGATGATGAGTTAGCTGCCTTTAAAAAACATACTATAGGGATTGGATCCAAACTAATGAAGGAAATGGGATATTAAGGAAAGGGCCTTGGCATCAAAGGCCAAGGCATCATAAACCCCATCAAAGTCCAGGAATTGCCACACCATGCAGGACTCGGATACACCAGAAAGGAGCTGGGGGAAAGCTCCAATATAGCTAGTAACCAACCAACAACAGACGACGAAATTCCTTCCTCACAGTCCAGCAATAGTGAAGGCTCCATGAACACTTATCGAAGGAACACCAGGGGAAAGCGCCCCAAGGCAGCCCTGAAAGTCTGGAGGAGAAAGAATCATTGTAGTCATTGCAACCAAGAGGGGCACCAACAAACCTCGTGTCTGATACTCCACGCTCTAGAAACATCGCTAGAGGAGCTGAAAGGTGAACATGTTCAATAGACAAATCAACCCCATTCAAGGTGGTCTGCTTTATTAAGTTGGTTTTTTAGGGGTAGTAGCTTGTTATGGCCACCATTGTAAACCATACGTTGCAAGTAAATGTAAAAATGATGGTGTGTGTTCCATCACTTCAAAGATGCAACGATGATATTTTGGCCTTTCCTTATTAGTATTTGAGGCATTAATTACTTTTTATGTAATCCTTGGTCAATGAGTGTGTGCTATAAACTCTTGGCAAAGAGGGGTTGTTGAGTCATGTGTGGTGTGCATGATTGCAAAAGATGTACTAGTTTCACATGCAGGAGATTGAAAGTGTGGATTGAGACAACGTGCTAAGTGTAAAATCTTTTGGCGGTCCAAAAGCTCCTCAATGGGGAGGATTGATCCAGGTGGATCTTCAGACACAATGGTATGGAAAAGCTCAAAATTTAAAGTGGCAGAAAGGCAAGTATCTTGAAATCAGATCGAAGTGCTTGTCGCCCTAATTCCAACGGTGCGAATGACACTCCAATCGGAGTCCGGATGATGAAGTTATTGCCAAAAGGCTCTGCCTTTGTTCCTTTGAAAAAGGGCGGATTAAAGGCCGGCGGGAGGAACCCCCGATTAGCGATCTCCGATTAATCGCAATTAGGGCAAGTGATGGGCGATATCGGCGACTTAAGGCAGGCGACGAAGATGAAGCAATCAGATCGGTGGATCAGGTTGGCACAACCCAAGGTATAAGACCCAAACCCCTGGGCCATAGCGATGCAATATGCCGATGCGATGGGCCGATGGCGATATGCCGATATCAACGATATGGGTGATCAATGATCGGCGGATCCCCTCGATAAGGACCAGTGAATAAGTGATATGCGATTGCGATATGGGGACCGGACCTGATGGGTTTATAAGCACAATTTCATATATTTTGAAGTCCGGGTTTTTGGTTTTTTAATGTTTCCGTGTGTATTTGTGTTTAAACAAAAAAAAAGAGGCTATTTTGAGGTTTGTTGTTAAGAAAGGACGGATTCATCGCGTCCGACTCATCCTTTGTTAGAACAACATTCTATTATAATCGGACAACCCTAATTTAAGTGGCAATTGTAACAAAATAATGATATAAAACCCAATGCACGCAGAAAGTGCAGGGGGAGAGGATTTTGGCATGCAGTTCGAGGCAAAGCTTGCAAGAAAGGGCGAGAGGTCATTTTGTCTGACTTGGGAAAATTTTATATGGTTTCAGCCCCTCTCGATGCCTCGAACACAGTGGTGCTATCCATTTCTCCATTTGAGTTCTCCATTTCTCAGCCATTTTCCAAAAGGGTGGTATAAGACTCCTTTTATGTAACTGATGATGGTATTCTCTTCTTTTCATGCCATTTAATTAATGCAGGCCTCCCCATTGATTGAGCAGGTCCCGAAGATGTAGTCCAAGTTGGACGAACTCCGTTATCAAGTCTTGTTGTCTTATTTTCATGCCTTATGTGTTTCTTCTTCTTCTTTCATGTGCACATTAAATTTCCGTGGTTAAGATGCAATTTTCACATGTGATTCTTTTAATACATCTATAAACAAAAGATCCCTGGATCACTTATTTATTCTGAATATGAGATTATTGAAGATTTAACTCAACGGGTTATTGACCCTGGTCATACCAGGGGAAGACGGAATTAATATATCATATCCATCACTCTCCACTGGAAACTCAAATCTCCCCTTAGAAGAGTTTTGAAAGAAGAACAATAGGAATAATACAACATGCTTTTTGCTCTAAATGATGTTAAATGTGCTCAAAGATATCAACATTTTTTTCTAGAGAACATAAAAGCCTAGATAGCTCACTTGGAGAGTCACCTACTATGTGAGCCTCAACCTTCATCACGCCCTAGTTTTGGCATTCAAGTTCCAACACCCGTGACCTCCTTGGATACTTGAAGTTTCATGCTCTTTAGAAATATTTTCTCATGCAGTTGATAGTTGATAGTTTGGATAATTTTTGGTTATTTTTGTATTCGTAATGATATTATGACATTTTATTAGGAGGTGGTCAACATATCTAGGTTCCCTTGTGACAGATTGAGACCACCTTTGTAAGTCTTAGAAAACCATTACTAGATAGTAGATGTATGGAGATGTAATGAATTTTTTAGATAATACCATCTTTAATTTACAAAAAAAAAGAAAAGAAAATATATTTGGTTACTATTATAACATTGAAGCTAATATCAACAATTTACAAACCAATTTCTAATAACTAATTTATAACTTTAACAAAAAATGAAATATTAAAAGACACACCTTGAAAAAATCTTATTCATGAAAATACTTACCCATTTAACCTTCTCATAATAAGCAAAAGTCTCATGATAAAGACTAAATAAAACCAAATGGACATATTCTAATATAGTCATAGCTTGCAAGTTCTTTAATTCAAGGGCATCCAAAGCAAATGTTGCACGTTGTTTTCATTCTTAAAAGGTAGAAAAGGGAAAGAGAAAAAGAAGAACTCTTCCAGATATTTTTACTCTAACTCCCCTCCTAAAAAAAAAATAATCGTCCCTCCAAAATATATTGGAAGTGCATAGATCGTAAAGACCGCAGAGCTCACATCCATTTTGCATTATCATCTCTTTGCATAACTAGCTCTGCATTTCCTTCTCCACATTCCATTCCTTATATAATGATCAATCCTATACCATCTGAAAACTCTGTTCTCTCCACCCCTTGAATTAATTTTTATTTGCATCCCATTATCCTCCTCCCCCACATTCCCAATGCGGTGTAAATAACTTCACTTCCTTATCATTCTTGTTCCTTGTTCCACATACTTCATGAAGGACAAATGAAAGACCTAAAATTTAGCCTACTAGACATATACATGGATAGGAAAATACCAAGTGGGTAAAGATGACATAGCAAGGAAAAGAAGCAACCAAAAATGAGAGGAATGGTTAATGTGGTGAACCCTCCTGCATTATCACCAGAGTTGCATTGATTGATGCTAGGAATGTAATATTTATGTATTGCATTTTTGGTAGATAACAAGAACTATTATAAACAATGTCTAAAATACCAACATAACACAACTCTAAGACCATAAGGAAAGCAACATGATCTTGAACCTTGAGAAACAATAATGGCAAAAATAGGTGGAGGGTTATCATTATCATTTAGGATAGGTCCCTATTGTCCATGGGTCAGTCTCATCTATCATGAGCCTCTTGAAGTGGTTTGAGGTTCTCTAACGTGGGTAAGGCCAAGGTTGAAAACTCCTTATAATTCATGGGTGGGGAAGGGGCCTAATAATGCCCTTTCTTCGTATGCTTTCAAACTTACTTTCTTACCTAATAAAATGTCCATTGTTACCTTAGGAAGAAAATGTCTATTGGGGCTAAGATGGGCCATGTTGTTTCCATGTCATAATATAAAAGGCACATCAAAACCCCAATAGTTGTTGTGAAGGTTCCATTTCCACACATTTTTATGTGCTTACACAGTAATATCAATGACATTTTATATGGGAGAGCATCATTATACCATGAGAAAGTGTTAATAATGTATTTGGCCATTTAAGAGCACATCATCATCATATTTCTTCCAAATGAAGTAAAGCACTTCAACACAAAGTAACAACCATATAGCAATCACCTAATACGATAACGTTCCATGAAATAAAAACATGCATATATTACATAAATGAAGTTTTGACCAAAGATAATATGGATTTGAGTAAAAGATAAAATGAAAAAAATAGTCGCATATTTTAGTTTTATGATACTTAATCTTATTTTGACTAATCCATTTTAATACATAAATCCTTTGAAAAACTTAATAATTTAGTTTGCTATTCTTACAAAGATTTATAAAATAAAATATATAACTACGCATTCAATTCAACTTATAATTTTATATTATTTTATTATAAATTAATTATTACAATACTTAAACTAATGTGTAATAAACTAAACACTTCCTATTTTAGCTGGTAACTTATGCCAAGACTATCATTCAAAATGCTCCTTATTTTCTTGATTCTAATGAATAAACAACTATAATGTTTTGGTGCGATCATTTCTTAACTAGCATTTTCACCAAATGTTGCAAAGGAAACGCCGTAAGGCATAAATTGAGGAGCAATGGCGACATAGGAATAGGAAAATCTAAATAAGATGCAGAAATGTGCATAAATTGAGGAGCAATAGTGACATAGGAATATGCAAATCTAAATAAGATGCAGAAATGTGCATAAATTGAAGAGCAATGGCGACATAGGGATAGACAAATCTAAAAAAGATGCAGAAATGTAACAATCAACATCTGGGGACATTTGTCCCCACGTCGCACCTCCTTTAATAAAAGCTCTGTCACGATGGTGCACATGCAAGCCTATACAACTTGTACCAAATTTCAGTTTAAGATTGCGTTGACAACAAAGAGCAACCTAGAAAAATTCTTTGGTTTTGTTAAACTGTTTTCATGGCGTACACCCAGTTTGGATACCAGATGTCCAGAAGAGCACGTTTCATTGTATTTTCCTTCATTTTCGGTATAACCAGAATCACCATTGGAATTCACATGGAAAAACAATTCAGTCTCTATCAACGCCATTAAATGCAATACACATATTAGATATAGGTGCACAGTCTCTATCATCTCATGTTGGCAGAAGCAGTAAAAATGATTTCAATTATTGAGAAGTAAATCAGTCATCTAATCCAATCTAGCACAAAACTAACACTCATGCCATCCATCAACATCATGGATTGGTTAAATTTGCAGGTATGGATCGTCCCATATTTTGCTATTTCTTGCTATTTCATAACCCTTCACAGTTTAAAAAATTGATAGCTTCTGGAAGTTGTAATATTAGCAGCCAATGAAATTTGAAATGAATTAATACAATCAAACAGAATATGTAGCCCACATTCTGTCCAAATACGATTTGCAGGCTCTGGATTCATAAACCAAAGAAATTTGCAGGTCCAAAGGAGGCTCTTTGAAAATGCTTCGATTGAATTTGTAAGAGTGTTGATATTCATTTGTTATTGTATTAAAAATGGCTGATTTGAACATGTGAATCCTCACTTTGGGGTCATCATGTCTCTTACATATGCAAATGGCAACTGATCCCGAGGATAAAAGATTTCTAATTCATTGAATAACAGGCAAAAAAGTAGCTTCATTGGAAGGGTCTGCTTTTTCAATATCAGTGCAGTGTCAGCCACATCTGTAATGCCAACAACAACACACAAAATCAAAAATTAGTTACAGAGAGAACCAACCTCAAAACAAATCTCAGATGCTATCACACTAAAACTTCACCATAATTGAGCAAAGTTGAGTTCTCATACCACTGCTTGAGGGAAGATTTTCAGAGCTCCAAGGTTGCAAGCCGTCGGCACAGTAACTATCCATTTGATACCTCACAGCTTCTTTGCTCCACTTTCTCCATATGACTGTAAAAACGGCTTCCTCCATGTTATGAGTATTGTAAGGATGCTTTGAGACAACAATATCAACATTGTGAGTTACAAGGAGATTTTCCAAAATTAACAAAGGATCAAGAACAAGCTGTAGCTTGGCATCCATCCAAATGTTTTAAACACAGTTTGGGAAAAGCCTGTGGGAAAGATACTTGGGAATGAGGCCATTCATTACAGATTGCTTGTATGGCAACTCCCTGACCAAAACAATGTGCCAAATTCCAATTCTATGAGACTCATTGGGCTTGATCAGGTATCTGGCAAGAAGTGTGAGAGTTGCATTGTCCATAAACACGAAGAAACAAATGTTCTGTTGTGATTTTCCTAACATACTTGGGTTTTTTAATCTTTCTTAGGTTCCAAATATAGTTGAAATTACCACACCCCCCTTGCACTGTTCCATGACCTTCCTGTCTTCTTCAGACACAAGGAACCCTTGGGTACGGTAATTGGCAAAACCACAAGGCAAATCAGTCCCTTCAGAATAATTGAAATACCTTTTTCTTTCCTTCACATCCAGAGTTCCACCGAAGGTCACTGGACCTGCAGCTGAATAGGGGTTTTTAGGTCCTTTCATGTACTGTAGCTGAGATTTACCAAATAACTCTTCTTTCTAAATCTGATGAACAATAGCCAAGACTGCGAACAACAACGAAACATAGTTTTAGCCTGATTCCTTTAACAGACATGCATGCCATAAGGTAATGTTTCTTGATAGATCTCTCAAATTGTTAAATATGAGGTTCTCCGATTACCTGAAAACTCAGAATATAAGTGGCAAGACCGATTTTCCATGGTTGTAGCTTTCCTAAGAAAATACTTCTCCGCTTCATAATCTGAAGGGTATTTGAGCAACTGCATTGCAGAAGACAATAGAAATTGTAAATTAATACCCATCATGATTGAACCTTTCAGGACTCATATAAGCACAAGTGCCCACAAAGGAATTACACTGGGGCAAAGTGTGAGCCAACACAATTCTGACACCGAAATCGGGAATCTTGACTTCTCTTATTGATCAGTAAATTGGAGGGCTTTATATCATGGTGAACAATTTTGTTCTGGTGTAGGTAATGCAAGCCCTTGAGCACCTGCCTGGCAACCTCAGCCAAATAGTGTTCTGGGATTTTCTTGTGGGTTTGAAGAACCTACGCAAGGGTTCCACCGTCCATGTAGTCCAACACAAAAGAGACTCATATATTTGTACCGTCTCAAATCAACATCTATCCCCACATTGCACCTCCTTCAATAAAAACTCTGTCACGATGGTGCACATGCAAGCCTATACAACTTGTACCAAATTTCAGTTCAGGATTGTGTTGACAATGAAGAGCCACCTGGAAAAATTCTTTGTTTCCGTTTGAGTTAAAAATGTTTTCATGGCAACGTTTCATTCTATTTTCCTTCATTCCCGGTATAATTAGAATCACCACTGGAATTTACAATGGAAAACAATTCAGTCCTATCAACTCCATTAAATGCAATACACAAATTAGATATAGGTGCATAGTCTCTATCATCTCATGTTGGCAAAGGCAGTAAAAATGACTTCAATTATTGAGAAGTAAATCAGTCATCTAATCCAATATAGCACAAAATTAACACCCATGGCATCCATCAACATCATGTATTGGTTAAATTTGCAGTTATGGATCCTCCCATATTCTGCTCTTTCATGACCCTTCACACTTTAAAAAATTGATAGCTTTTGCAAGCTATAATCTTAGCATCCAATCAAATTTGAAATGAATTAATACAATCAAACGGAATATGCAGCCCACATTCTGTCCAGATACGATTTGCAGGCGCTGGATTCATAACCCAAAGAAATTTGCAGGTCCAAAGGAGGCTCTTTGAAAATGCTTCGATTGACTTTGTAAGAGTGTCAATATTAATTTGTTATTGTATTAAAAATGGCTGATTTGAACATGTGAATCCTCACTTTGGGTGTCACCATGTCTCTTACATATGCAAATGGCAACTGATCCTGAGGATTGAAGATTTCTAATTCATTGAATAACATGCAAGAAAATGGCTTCATTGGAAGGGTGTGCTTTCTCAATATCAGTGCAGTATCAGGAACATCTGTAATGCCAATAACACACAAAATCAAAAAATCAGTTAAAGAGAGAACCAACCTCAAAACAAATCTCAGATGCTATCACACTAAAACTTCACTATAATTGAGCAAAGTTGAGTTCTCATACCACTGCTGTAGGAAGCTTTTCAGAGCTCCAAGGTTGCAAGCCATTGGCACAGTAATTGTCCATTTGACATCTCACAGCTATTTTGCTCCCCCCCACTTTCTCCATCTGACTATAAGAATGCCTTCCTCCATGGTATGTGTATCACAGGGAAACGATAAAGAATACCAAATGTAACCAATTACCTGGAAAAAGCAATAAAGGCCTTGTGCGTTGGGGCGCTGAAGGAGAATTGTCAATATGTCAACTACAAAATATATCCATCCCATGTTATTAATTTATTTTTGCACACAACTTAGAAACTAATTAGAAGCATATGTTAACAATAACACAGACAAACTTTAATGTACATTTTGCTAAATTTAACAATAGTATTTGCTTATTAGATTTTGTTTGGATCAACTTAGCAAATGAAACTACAAATTTTGGGAGTTTTATATGCCATTTATGCTTTTTATTTACCTTTGTTCTGCTTGTCCATTGCAAGTATTAGATCAAAATCTTTAAAGTCTGTAGGTGATATAGACCTTGATATAGAAGTTATCTCTATTCCATGTTTCTTGGCTGCATTCTTCATCTTGGGATCTGCAGGACCGCCCTTCAAATAATTTCAACATATTAATACGTGATACCTATTTATTGCATTATAATAGACAAAAATACCAATTCAATTAGCCTTGACCCATGATAAGCTAGAACCTACCTCATGGTAGTCAATAGTTCCGTCAGAGTCAATTTTGAATGCTGATGTCAATCCCCTTTTCTACACAGCATCACGAAATACAGCCTTTGCAGTGGGACTCCGACAAATGTTGCCTTTGAAGAACAAGAATAAAAAGAGATTATTTTCCTGGAGAGATTAGCAAATATTTTTTCAACTACTTAAGATATCTAAACTTGCAATGCTTTTATCATTCCCAATTGCAACAATAGGAGCCAATAAAAAATCATTATCCTTGACAAATCAGATAATAATTTTTCCACAGCTAATAATCATTATCCTTCTTGACACTGATATGCATCACGGCCCTGAAAAAGCAATCATGAGCATTGAGATATCAACGGTAACTAGTTACTAGAATTTCTGCTTTGTAAAGGACTAAAGTAATGCATAACTCTACATGAAATATTTAGTTACCATGAATTGGTAATTATTCTACAATGTTTTTATGAAGAAGTTTATAGTGGATATTCTCTCATATGATTGTTCTTTTTGTTCCATTTTCCACTGGCAAGTTAAACTCATGATTAAATATTAAAAAATCAACAACTTATGTAAACATGAAGTGGGCTCACGTATTTAAATGAAACTGAAATGCATCACTCAGCACTAAAAACAGAAAGATGGAAACCAAATCCTTGGCCCTGGATTCCACTAAAATGTTTCAGCTAGATTTAATGACTAAAGACACAAACATTGAGTGCAGAGAGCATAATAAGCCACACTCCTTGGTGACCGGCTCTGTTTTAACATGAAACTGACAACCAGAAACACACAAAAATAATCTAGAAAATACATACTATGGAGAGACCTTATGGAAGCAGTAAATTGGCCATTGAACTTAGAAAGTTTAGGCAATTTGAAGTAGAAAACAAAGTGATCATGTCAAGAGTCGGACCCTTGTTTCAATGGCCCTCCGCACACCACAACCTTTGATTTGATTTCTTCCTTAGAAGCAGAAGGGATTATTTGTTAAAGGATAAGCCCTAGTCCATTAAGATTGATCATTAAAGCATCTGCTTTCAGGGGTTGTATGATGGGGAAAATAGTTGAGACAAAGCCAAGGCCTTTCTGAGGTGAGATTTCCCTTCCTCTCTCTTCCACATCCAAGGCTGGACCTTGATGTAATGCTCTGAGTTACCAGAAATAACTGGAGAAATACTAAAATACTAAATACACCAATATAGAAAGGCAGTGTGGCTCAAAAGTATAATAATGATGAGACACATCTACATCTCTTAGAAATGGGAAAATATCTCTTAATAACCAAAATATTGAAAAATCATACACAACCGTGTGAGAATGGCTATAATAATCTCTTGTATATAGTAATTAGGCCCTCCTTATTCATGAGGACCCAGTTCCCCATTAATGTACCATTTCTTTATCTTGTGTCATCATGGCAAAGTTGTACCCTAACTAACAACCCCAGCGGCCCCGCAGCTTCCACCCAATCAAGAGTTGGCATTTAGCCCCTAGACTCCATACTAATTTCTCTAGCAATTTTACTCAGATCTAGTTTTATCGTAAAAACTGCCAGGATTTTGTCAACAATTGGTCCTTAAACAGCAATGAAAATATTTAATGGTATTTCTGTGCTCGGTATAAATATTTAAGGCTGTTAAAAATATATTATCGTAGAGTTATTGTCTGTATGACTATTACTTACCTTGATGGGACTTTGAGAATCTGAAAATGTGTAGAGAACCGCAAACTGAAAGCTCTTGGATAAACCAAAAACATGTCATAGATGGAATGGAAATGGGCATGATAAGCAGCGTGCCTATTGTGGCAATCAAAGCTATTCTACCTATGAGTTCCAAAATAAATCTAAGCATTGTTGTTTGATAAAGCTAACACCACTAATAGTCCCTGGGCAGCTCAATCAGCGGTGGATGTCCTATAAAGTCTTATGTAAAGTTTGTGGTCCAAAATCCTTAATTAACTTTGTGGACAGTGTGTGGGGGCGTGCATAGATTCGCCTAAAAGTTATAGTGGTAGTAGTCACAATTGACTCCATATCATGTGAATTCAAACCTGTACCCGGCTTAGTTGCTGATTCTTTTATATATATATATATACATATATATATAGATATATATATTTTTATATCTATATAGATATATAGATATATATATATATATATATATATATATATATATATATATATATATATATATATATATATATATATATATATAAGCAGCTGCTAAAACACTCTGATGATGTATCAGGGATCTAACAATGATAGGACAAGGGATAGCCATGCGGGTCTCTGCGTTGCAGAACTTCAATAGAATTTAGACAACGAGGCACATAAGGATAGTGCACAGCCTTTAGTGCCTATGTCCTTTTGTATTTTTGACAATTGGTTGTCGGTAACTAGCTTAACAGGTTGTAAAGTTGTTCAGTGATATCCACTAACTCTGTAAGCTTCACAATAGCAAGGCAAGGATGACAGAATCCCCTTGCGGGCACCTTAGGCTAGTTTGAAACTCGTTAGAGAGATGGTTGTCCAATTATGGACAAACGATGATAAATATGCAGTCTATCATAGTAGTATCATTTTGTACAAAAGTAGCCCAATGAGCTATCTTAATTTTGCTGCAGTTCCATAACGCTGGTTGTTACCCTGCATTAGACCAGTTTAGCCTAATTGGTGGATTCCAGATATTTCTGTAGTAACCGTGTACTAAATCTCGTCAGATGTTTAGGAAACTGTACATCCTAAGTTTTAATAATCCTTAAATTAGAGGTATATATTGCAGTCATTTTTTTCATGTTTGAGTTCCACGACTTTCAGTTCAAACTTAACTCTTTGATTATCAGGCACCCACCCTGGCTTGAGAGGTCACACCCATAGCATTAATAGCCTAAGGGGATATTGATTCACTAGTGAGGTTGGCGAAGTGTTAAGCTGTCCCCCAAGCTTTCTCACTGTGGGCTACCCCATCCATATGGCACCAAGGAATGAGGCTAGGTGCAGATCTCAGAGGATTTTAACAGAATAGTTATCCCTTAGACCCGGCACCTCAGTCAGAGGATGCAACCCCTCACATCATGTTTCTTCTTGAAATGCTCAAAAGGGTAGAAGAAAATTTCTATTTCCTAACCGGACGTTCACTGGTATTCAGGCATTACTAAAATTTGCTCTCTGCAATCATTGGGTGGATTGCATGACTGTAAAAATCTCCAGTGCCAATTTATTATGATTTGTTCTAATAGAAACATAGATGAGAAATTGGGTCAGGGTTTTTAAGAATATAGAAGCTACGAAGAACCTATCTCCTTTAGTTGAATTGAATAGAACTACAAAAATTTAGTTCGCTCAAGTCAGACATGATACAGAGAATTGTGCTTGGCTTCAGGCTTTGGATCTATAGTGTACAATATACTATAATCTTCTACAATTGAATGGATGACAATAATGGTAGACGCTATGGAAGCATCATCGCGAACAATGACCGATACCGAATGAACTCGTTGAATCATTGTATGGACGGTACTCACCAAGGCAAACAAAGAGAACTCCAAAAGGCTTGGAGGTTGCAGATGAATCAGACGCCATGGACCTCAATGCTTCTCTTCGTCCTCCTGGTCTGCTGCAAGTTCGGATTAAACCTGCAAACTTTTGGCTTGAAATGAAATGATAAGTTGTGCTAAAAATGGGTGAAGGTGCAACAATTTGGGAGGGAGAAGCTTTCAGAGAAAAGAATGAACTGCGAAAGAATGGGCAATGAATGAGGCTGCACACCATCAACTTCATCTGCCACCCACGGATTGATAAATCCATGCAGTTCTTGGAGCGAGAGTATTCCTTTGTCAATGTAGACCCGTATTTCGATTGCGCTGATTGGTCATTGTCATCAATAAATTGATTACAAGGAAGAACTATACTAGATTTCTCAGCAAACCCATATCTTCCATATACATTGCATTCAAATTCATGACGTTTATCATCATTTGCAATATCAAGATTCACATTAGAGCCTTGGGATTTGCAGTCCTTACCTCTTCCTGTATGTTCTTCCGCACAATCCGAAGGTGTTAACTGCAGATTCTCCTTGCAAAACTCGTCCTGAGAAGCCCTCAATTCCTTGGAAGCCACACAAGCACATTTTCTAGATATATCTCCATCTGCTTTCCTTTCACTGTGTTTGCATTCAGCGGGTTCCTTCTTGGGCCGATCATGCCCCTTTGGAACAAGGAATTTGCGGGGTTGAGCCTTGACCGAACCTCTTCCTGACTTTTTCTTCCTATTGCGAGGACTCTTGAAATGAGCGCTGGGACTCCGCTGATTTGGGTTTCTGAGGAGGGGCATTGAGCAAGAAAGTTTCCCTTCAGCAGGGAAAGATTTCTCAGCAAACCCATATCTTCCATCTACATTGCATTCAAATTCATGACGTTTATCAGCATTTGCAATCTCAAGATTCACATTAGAGCCATGGGTTTTGCAGTCCTTGCCTCTTTCTGTATGTTCTTCTTCTTCCGTACAATCTGAAGGTGTTGAACTGTAGATTCTCCTTGCAAAACTCGTGAGAAACCCTCATTTCCTTGGAAGCAACACAAGCACAATTTCTAGATATATCTCCATCTGCTTTCCTTTCACTGCATTTGCATTCAACGGGTTCCTTCTGGCCGATCATGCCTCTTTGCAACAAGGAATTTGTGGGGTTGAGCCTTGAAATTGACCAAACCCCAATTTGGGTAGTTAGCAGCACATCTCATAGATTTACATGAATGAATCCGAGAGGCGTTAACCAACGAAGGTGTTTATGAAATATTGGATTTCAGAGACCCACCAGAGCTTTTCACACACCCATTAGATGTTTTTGCACTAAAATTACCATCACGGTTCTCTCCCGCAATGACAGCACAAGCAGGCTTGAGCCCATTGTTAATATCCTCTTCTTGAGACTTTTTCTTCGTGTTGCGAGGACTCTTAAAACAAGGGCTGGTACTCCGCTGATTTAGGTTTCCGAGCAGAGGCATTGAGCAAGAATGTTTCCTTCAGCAGGGAAAGCGCTGGGTTCCAAAGAAAGGCATCGAGCAGAGGAATCCACTGATTTCGGTTTTCCAGGAGTGCCATTGATTTGGGTTTCCAAAGAGTGGCATTTCAAGTCAGTGTCGCTTCAGTTATAACCATATGTTTAATCCAACGATGGCAATTGTTTGAATTGTCTAACATTTCAATCAAAGGGATTATAGCAAGACAGGTGTGATAAGAGGGGAGTTAATTTCATAGGGAACGCCTTACGGCGTAATTAAATGACAAGTCAACGGAAAGATAAATGTTTAATTGCACTCAAATCATCCTCTCTTTTGCCATTCTCTTAAATACTCAAATAACAAGTAATAATTACTTCCTAACTAATTGTTAAAATAATTAATATAAATGATAATGAATATTTTATACGGAAATTTCATATATTAATTCGCTGATTGATTTAATTATAATTTTAAATTAAATAATAATTTTTAAAATTTCAATTTGAATATTGTTTTGTTATTTTTAATAATTGTTTAATGGTAAACGCATTTATTATATAAATATTGCAAAATATATTTATGTTGTTATTATTAATTTTTATGTAATTATAATTATAAAGATTTATTTAAAAATTGATCGTTGAGTAGGTTGATAATTGTTGTCATCGATGTCAAGTAATATCAAACTCAGGGGACTTGTTGAGTTGTTTTGCATGATGCATATATTGTTATTGTTGTCTTAGTTATTTTTGTTAAGCTTAAGATGACTTGGTTGTTTGTTGAGCGTCCTATCATTGAAGGCATTTTGTCTATAGGTAATTTATTCAAAAGCACATGAAAAGTGCTTAGTTGGATAGTCTTCTCAAAGAGTTTTCCAATGATATATGGAATTTATCCTAACCCCTAAGAGATAAGGGAAAATCATTCATTAAAGTGTTGAAGCTTAATCATGGTTCCAAAGGATCAAGGTTCCATTAGGGGCCCACCTAATAGGATCGACGCTAATCGACAATAGAAGGATGGAAGCTCAGGAGACATAAAATATTGATGCCTAACGAGTGGTGTCTTGACAAGTGTTAGTCATAATGCTTGGTTTCCAGGGGGCTGGTAGCCAACACCCATGTGCTTATCAAACTGCCCGGTCTACATGATGTGCAACAACGAAACGAGCGGTGAGAAATAAGTGACAAGGCAATAGTTACAACTCCTAGTCACAAGGGGCTTGACAATCAACACCCAAGCATTTATTGAGCAGCTCATGAGACTGGACTTGCACACAATGAACACGACTGATGAAGTAACTGGTAGTTGTCGATAGAATAAGCCCAAGGTCCTAGCACTTGGACATAGGGAGCTCGGAATAAGCATCTAGGCACTTATCTGACTGCTCAGTGTAATCAGTGTTCACATAAAAGAACGAGCGACAAGCGACAAGGTGGCACATGTGGCATGCAGATGAATGACAAGGTGATATTGGAGAGACAAATGGCACAACACAATGAGAAAATGATAGGTGGACCCTGGATGACATGGAAAAGTGAATTTGTAGATGAGGTGGTAGGGACTTGGGATTCGTGCCAAGAGATTGTTTTGGAAGGCTTCGAAGTGTTAAGGAATTCATCTTTTTTTCATGGTTTTGGAGTCCAAAGGGACAAGGCCATATGACATCTAGAGATTGGGATGTGCAAGTGTTTGATAGGCTAAGGAACAAACCAGATTCTAGATTTGGTACTTAGTGTGGAGGTGGCATTCGACCATCTGGGGGTTGCACTGGGCGGATGTTGTTTGATAGGTTGGGATGGGTAGACAACTAGATTGATCCAAGCTCTCATTACTTATTCGAGCATTCGGGATAATGAAGTTAGATATCAGATTTACCAGTTCCAAACAGAAGTGGACCCCAATATGATGTCGTAGTGCATGTGGAGCTAGATGGTAGAGACACATGGCAGAATGTTATCACAACACCCTAAAGTGAGGACACATGGCAAGTGGATTTGGGATTTTTGAAAGGCCAAGTGGCCCCTTTCCGAGTGACATGTGGCAATGACATGGTAGTGACATGGTATGACATATGGTAGGTTGTGATCTAGTAGTGATGTGGACATGACATGGCCTATTTTCCATAATCTAGTGGGTTGAAATAGACAATGGGCCCAATTATTCACCATGGCACTACATTACACAAGTGACAGATTTCAGAACCCCCCCTCATTAAAAATCGGAAAGGCAGGGGGGGGCCCAAAGCCATGTCTTTTTCATCAGATCTGATCGAATTACAAAATTACCTACCATTCTCCAAGAAGGTGGGGGCCCTTTAAATCACATATGTGAAAACTCACAATCCCCCCCCCCCCCATTAAAGCTTGAAAAGGCAGGGGGTTGGGGCGATGTGATGTTTCAGGACGTTGATTACAATTAGGTCTACTAACACTCCTTGGAAGGTGTTGATGGTTTAACCATTGAGTGATTCACTGCATGAAGAGGCTATTCAAGAATCCACCCCTTTGATATTGAAAGAAACATACATATTCAATCCCAAATATGGATTCAACGAAATAAAAGAGAAGTGTGGTCAAGGTTCCAGCCTGGTTTGGGTTCTGGAGCGCAGTGAAGTTCAAAGAGTTTTTCGACTTGTCTGACCATCTACGGGGTGAACAGGGTAAGCGTTACACACTTTGTCGAGCCCCTAGATAAGTTAACAAAGGGGTTTAGGCCTTCTATCTCAACTTCAGGTCATGGGGAGCGAAATGTTAAGCGTCAATGTTGAAGGAAAGTTAAAGGGGAGATCCAAGCATCTGAGATTTGCTAGTTATAAAGAGTAAGGTTGCAAACAAGAGCCTAGATACTAGATTTAGTGGTTAATAATAGATTAAACCATGGCCATGGAGTCTGGTTATATGCACATGAGAGCTAACCACAAGGGGCTACAAGAAAAAAATTTGGTGTTTGGATGCCAAAATTTTGTTAAAGGACCAAAGCTCATTTCAAACACAAGATTTAGTGAAAGAGGCTAAAATGAATTAAATTTGGTATGGTAGCATATATAAGAGGAAAGAAGGTGACACAAAACTAGGTGTTCCCATAAAAAATAAATAGAGAACTCTAGTCAACCAATGGAAGCACATAATTTTCATATGCACGAGGGGAAGTAAGAGGAAACAAACTATATAACTTGATGATAAGAAAATATAAGATAAAGTAGGAGAGAAGTGTTGTGTAATATGTTGCATGTGAAGGTTAGTGAGATTTGGAGTAGTCGTGAGTTTAAGGAAATGCATATCTGAAGCATTACAAGTGGAGTTGTAGAAAAAAAACTGCAAACATGTTATGTAACCATATCACAAAACAAAAGAAAAGATAGATCAACGACTTGAAAATAAGCCTCTTCAAGGGGGCAACCTATTTTTACAACACATAAATGAACAAACCTCGGATTATTCAAATGACAAGACATCCTTGGTATATATAGGAGTTTAAGGAGTCAAAATGTAATAAGGACCTACATAACAATAATAATGTAAGGGCACAACAATAACAATAGTGGGTTTCTATGGGGCGCAACAATAAAAATATGGGGGCTACACTAGTATTATATGGATCTAACATGCCCATCTCCTTCACAAAAGTGGTGTCCTCAACGCTTGAGTAGTTAAGGATACTTCTAAATAAAATACTCATCCTCCCATGTGGAGTCTTCAGCAGGTAAGTTCTTCCACTCAATGAGATACTCTGAAATTGATCTATTCTATAGCTGCTAGATTCCTGTTTCTGTGATTGCTTCAAGCCCCAATATGATTTTTCCTTCCTTGTCAAGTTTTGGCAATATAGTTTGAACTGGGATCTTATCACCTATGACCTTCTTTAAGCCTGAAACATGGAAAACAAGGTGTACTTTGGAAGATGCATGAAGTTCCAATTAGTGTGCCATAGTACCAATCTTTTGCAAAACCTTGTAAGTGCCATAGTACTTGGGTGATAATTTATTATCCTTCTTAGTTTGCTTGAGGGACATTTGTTTGTATGATTGTAGTCGTAAAAATACCCAATCACCCACATCAAAACTTCTTTCAGTGTGATGTTGATTTTCTTGTTGTTTCATTTAATTATGTGTCAGAGTCAGGGTATCCTTTAAGAGTTTGAGAACTTGTTGTTGATGCTCGATGCAATGATATTCCACTGTTTGAACCTTCGAATCGTCTCTTGAAGATCATGTGATGGACAGTGGATGATATCCATAAAGTGCCATAAATGGGGTCATTTCTGCTATGGTATGGAAGGAAGTGTTATACCAACATTCTACCAGGGGTAATCACTTGATCCATTGTGTTGGTTTATCATATACAATGCAACAAATATATTCTTCCAAACATTTGTTCACTACCTCAGTTTTCCCATCATATCGAGGATGATAAGATGAGCTATGAGTTAATTGTTTGCTAAGGCAAGAAAATAATTATATCCAAAATTTTCCAGTGAAAATGGGATCTCTATCACTTACAATAATCTTTGGGTTTCCATGTAGGTTTTGAATTGTTTCCACAAATACAATAGCAATTGTACTGGCTTTGAAAGGATGAGATAGTGTACAAAAGTGTGCATATTTGGTATGTATATCAAATACCACCATGGTGACACTCTTTCCTTCATACTTGGGTAAATTTTTGATAAAATAAATTGGGACCTCTTCCCAATGCTGACTTGGAAAGGATAATGATTGTAAAAGACATGAGGTCTTTATTGTCTCAAATTTATTTTGTTGGAAAACCAAACATTCAACTACAAACTTATGAATATTAGATTTAAAGCCATCCCAAAAAAAATTCCTTCTTGATCTCGTGTTAAGTTTTTAAAAATCTCGAGCTCCCTCTTATAGGAGAGGTGTGTAATTCCAAATGAACCTTTTACTTAAGTTGGGAGTTCTTACATAGATATAAGCGATCTTTATACCACAATGAATCATTTTTCCAAATAAGTGAATCAGATGCATTGGGATCCCATTGCAATTTTTGAATGAGTGTACATGCCTCTTCATCATTCTTCCATTCCTCCCTTGCTTCACTTATCCAATTAGGTTAGCTAATAGAAATAACACAAGGAAACGATTCCACATCCTCATCTTTTCTCAAGAGTGCATCAACAACAACATTTTGCTTCCCTTTTTTGTAGATGATTTAAAAGTCATAACCTAACATATTTGTGACCCATTTTGGCTGCTTTCTGAAGATAATCTTTGTTCCAAGAAGTATTTAAGGCTATCATGATTTGTTTTTACCTTGAAGTTTATTCCCATTAGGTAAGGACGCCATTTCTTTAGTGCATGTAGGATTGCCAACATTTCCTCCTAAATAGGGTTCTATAAATACTTTCCCTTGATTGTATGACTTTCAAAAGCAATGTGTCTTCCTTATTGCATTAAAATAATACCAATTCCATTTCATGAGGCATCACATTCCATAATAAAGGGTTTTGTGTAGCTTAGTGTAGCTAATACGAGAGCTTGACACATTGCCTATTTAATATGTTCAATATAACCGTTGGAGTCTCTGCACACTCTATTTAATCAAGCTAAGCCAGATTAGTTCTTCAACTTGTCCTGACGATGAACCACACTGGTTGGTTCGAAACGCGTCGACAAAAGATTGATTATGTGATTTTGCCGAAGATTATCTATGACAATGTTCAAAGGTCTTAGTTGCTTATGGAGTCCAAAATAATGCATCTTTCTTTAGTACTATTGTTAGAGGTGTTGCTATCTTCCCATAATTCTTAACAAACTTGCGATAATACCCTATCGACACAAGAAATCCTCAAAGATGCCTTAAGTTTGTTTGTATTTTTCATTCCTTGATGGCTTTAATTTTGTTAGGGTCTGCCTTAACATCTTCATGGGATACAATATGACCCAAATATTCCACTTCTTGTACCCCAAAGAAACATTTGGAGAGTTTTGCATACAATGGTTTCTCCTCCAACAGTTTGAGCATCCTGTCAACATGTTGAACATGATCCTTCCAAGACTTGTTGTAGATTAGTATATCATAAAAAAATAATAATACAAAATTTCTAAGCAAGGGTTTGAAAGTGGAATTCATCAAACCTTGAAATGTGGAAGGTATATTAGTAAGGCCAAAATGAATTACCGAAAATTCATAATAACCTTCATGAGTTCTAAATGTTGTTTTCGTAATGTCTTCTACCTTCATTCCAATTTTATGATATCCTGAACAAAGATCCATCTTGGTGAAGTAAATTTCTCCATGTAGTTCATCCAATAATTCATCAATCACATGAATGGGAAACTTATATTTAATAGTTATCTTGTAGAAATCTCTATAATTCAGAAACATATGCTATGATCCATCCTTCTTGTGCACCAATACTACTCGAGAAGAGAAACAACTTTGAGGTTGAATTATACCTGCCTCTATAATTTTTCAACCATACGCTCAATTTCACTCTTACGGGCATATGGATATCTGTAAAGTCTAATGTTTGGAGGAACATTTCCTAGAATCAAGTGAATAACATGATCATGATCGTGAATAGGTGGGAGACATTTGGGAGTCTCAAATACTTTGGAATGATTGTCAAGGACTCTTTGGAGATATGGAGAAATGGATGACTTAAATGTTTGAACATATAGTGAACATAATTGTGAAATTTCCCCTCATTATTCCTTATTCAAAAGATTTGTCATGCAATTAGATCTAATTAAATTCCATGTTTTCTCTGCGACACACATTAACAATTTCCTTCGTTTCGAGAAAAAAATCAATAAGAGTTCTTGAAAATTAAAAGCTATCATCCCCAAAGATTGTAACCATTGGACTCCTAATACAACATCCACACCACCCATTGGAATGACAAGCATTGGACTATTCAATACATATTCCCCCATGGTTAGATTGATATTATGGCACTTCCCTGAGAAATTTATAGTTCCTCCATTTGCAACCATCACTTGACACTCTAGTGTTGGATATAGAAAGCAATTCAAATCCTTGGCTATCTTACAATGAATAAAATTATGAGTACTACCTGAATCAATTAACATTATTACCTTTTTCTTCTTGATATATCCTTCTATGTTAAGAGTTTGAGGAGTTGTAATTCCCACCGATGCATTACAAGATATGGTCATATTCATTTATTTAGCCCCTGGGGTTGGTTCCTAGTGTATATCTTCTTCTTTTGACGTTTCTTGTTCCTTTTCTTCCTCCCCTTCACAATTAATGTAAAATAATTTCTTCTTAGCACACTTATGATCTTTAGTGTATTTGATATTACAACTCTAACAAATCCATTTTGCTCCTTTTCCTCTAGTTGTTATAGTGTAAACCTTGTAGGTTGTGGGAAGCTAGGAGTGAAAACAGTTCCATCTTTATAGTTGTGAGTGGTAGACCTCCTTGTTGCCATAATTTTTCTTTCAAATTTCCTTGCCACCCTGAATGCATTATCCAATGACTTAGGTTCAAAAAGGTGAACCTCATCTTGGATGTTATCCCTTAAAGTCCCTATGAAGACATTAATCAGATGCTCTTCTAGAATATTAGTTACCTTGATATTAAATCTTTGGAAGTCCTAAATGTGCTCCCCAACTGAACCCTTTTGTTTGAGATTGTTGATAGTGTTGGAACTCCCAACATTCAGGGTGTCTTCCCGATATGAAGTCCCAATTAGACCTCACACCTTTTGAGTAGGAGCCCCATCTCGAATATGACCCGATTTCCAAAATAGTGGGATTTAGTGTTATGCCTTGGTTGTGATAATGCATAGAATGACATATTTGTGACTTTGGTGAAACAAGTGTATAGATTTGTGAAGGGTCAAGTGCAATGCATGAAAGGTTCTAACACGATGAAGGGAAAGTGAGTGAGCCCCTTAGAGGCTTGTAAGAGTATACATCTTGAAAGGAACACACAATCATAAAAGACATCACAAGTTAGTCTGCAAAATAGTTCACAAGTTAACCATGATGGAAATATACAACAACACGCATTCAACAAGATTCATACTAATGCAAACAAAATAGTTCATAAGTGTTAGTGTAAATGAAATAACATATATTGCAAACATAACAAGAATAGTCCTACTATATTCACAACATATGCATGAAAACATGTCGGCTCTAAGATTTTATTAAAGTGAAAGTCCCAAGCATACATATACAATTGATGAACAACTAGTCCCAATAGTGGAACATGAAGCCAACAACTGCTCCTCCAAAGAAAGATACTCCCTCTATGCTACGGAGGAGCCAAGGCTCAAAAACTCCCAAACTTTTGCTCCTAAGCCAAAATCCCGGCCAACAGCCTTTTACATTACTAATGAGGGTATATTTATAACGAAAGGGGTGACTATTCATCTCCCTTTGTGACTCTTTGACTTCCCTCATGACTATTTGACTTCCTTCAACCATGACCTTTAAAATTTATTTCAAAATAACTCTTCACATTCCACAATTAACACTTGGAATTTAAATTATAATTAATTACACAAAATATTACAATATCGCTCATACCCATGTAAGACAAAATTGGGTAGAGTCAACTAGATAACCTAATGAGACAAAGCAAGTTAAGCTTGAGTTTGGGGAAGCTCTAGCTCAACCACCTCAACTTGTAGCTCCTCGATCACATAGTGGTGCCAAGCCTTGTAATCTGTGATGAATTCCCCAAACTATGCGATGGGATTAGGATGGAAGCAGACTCTAGCCTCCATTGCATCTAGGTAGACTAATTTGGAACCGGTTTGAATTTCCTTCTTCAGCAGGAGCAACATGGTGTTGATCTGGACAGGGCCACCAATATACTTTTACATAGTGTTCATGTTCACTCATAGATCTTCCTTGGTGACAATATTCCTAAGATGGTCCAAGTATTCTTCAACCTCCTTCTTGACTTGATTGCTGCGCTTGGATTTGACGAGTGAGTCAACTGAAGAGATTTTGTGTGTTTTCACCATGAAATCCACGCTATTGTATAATTGTGCTAATGAGGCCTAAATGTTGGCGATGAATGAGGCAAGTTGTTTTTTTACTCTGGATTATCATCCGAACTTGTTCTTTCTCCAACTTTTCTTGTTGCCTTGTTTTATTTTCCAATCCGGACGGTGCCCCTTTATGTTGCATCGACCACTCATGAATCACAATGATGGCTGTATGAACAACCTTGAGATATTTAGCATTATCTTTGCACTTATGTTGTATGTCATGCAAGAAGACAACTACTTTATGCATGATGATAATATCCTCATAAAGGCTCTGCATGGTTTCACCCAATGCCGATACTTCACCAAGTATGGTTGCCTTAAGTTCTTCTAGATATACATATGCAGAAGCTACTTTCTATACCTCTACTTGGAGCTGCTCAATTTGTTGCCTTGCATCTTGCAAGTTCTTTTCCATCTACCTATTCTCAGCCATGAGATACTCAGTATTTGATTTGGTAGCACTCGTGGAGGCCAAGTTGACTGAAACAATGGCTTATGGATTTCTCTTGGTATCTGTCACAATCACCCCTTCTCTAATGAATGCATGAGATGTAAGATCATTCAGAAAATGTTTCTTTATCGCTTGTAAAATCTTATTCTGAAGCTCATTGTAAGTTAGATTATTCTTATCGATGTCTGAACCATCATTAAGAGGAACAATTTCCTCTTCTTCATGTGGATCTATCTATATTGTCGGAGGAGGGGGAGATTGAATGGTGACCTGCTAAGTACTCGACATACGATCAACATCTTGGTTTAGCGGCTCTGGTTCCACCTCCATGTCTTGAGTCACAATTGGTTCCTCAATTTCTTGAGAAAGTTCCTTCTCCTACAACTATTTTCTCTTCTCTTCTAATAGTCGGTTCTATTCTTGTTCTTTGACCTATTTCCGTGCTGTTTCTTCTTCTTCTATTCTCCGTCTTTATTCTTCTTCTTGTTTATACCTTTATTCTTCCAATATTTTCTTCTCTTTTTCTTCCCTATGCTTCATCTCTTCTTCCCGATTTCTCTATTTCCTCCTCTTTTCTACTACCATGGATGCCTTCAGGATGATTGGATCTACTTTCATCTTGTGGCTCTGCTCTTCCACTAGACTATGTGCAACTTTCCTCTTGCCCTTTTTGTGCATTGGGTTGTGCCTTTCTATTGGTTCTTCCTCTAGAGTGACTTCTTTTTGAGGAGTAACTTGTGATGTTCTTGCGAAGATGAATAATTCACGAGACTTGGAGGCATTATAACAATTTTAGATATCTTCCTCCTCAGGCCTCTGAAAATGTCCCGCTTGTCCATTGGAAATGAATCCTCACATAGCATTCTTTGTAAACATTCTTGGGATCATATGGATTTAATTCCAAATTACCGAATGTGAATTCCTCTATCTCCCTGCCTTCGGTGTCTACAACATTCAAATTCTTGATCTCGTAAAATCCAAATTACAAAGGAAGAATGAGCTAATGTGACTTCTTCTTCCTATACAAAACTCCTTATAACCCTGTTGAGAGATGATAAGAAACTTCTTGCATGACCAACTTGTCAGTGGAATACCTCGACAGAAGAAGTGGAGACTTACAACCTCCAAACACTCTGAGGAAAGTGCCATCCAGTGAGGCAAACCAATATGCTAATTCTGACACTGCTTCCATTGCCCCACGGGACATGCAAGGTGGCTCTTCCTAAAATATTAACTTGTACAATGGAATGAGGAAGTGACTAGTCAAGTTTTCCATTACTCCTTTGTAATTGCACTCCAAAAGCATCTTGCAGTAAATGTGCACAACAGGTTCTTTTGGTGACCAGGTCCAACTCATGCCAGGAAAAGAGTTCTGAGCACAAATTACATCCAACAAGTAGGAAAACATGTAGAACTTGGCTTTCTTACCCTTAGGAGGGATTTTAGAATTATTTACATGGGTCCTCAATTGTTGAGCCAACAAATCTAACCTGTTGAATTGTTTCCTTCATTCACAGTCTAATTAAGAAAGAATGCCCAACCTTCTGGAAAGGTCTCAGTACTATTTTGGCCATAGAACCGACAACATAAGAATGTCAAGTACTGAAAAATTCATGAGAGATTTTGTCTTGTAAGTGTCGCTAGGTGTTTGGCAGAATTTGGAAGGTTCTTTCACCCAAATTTTGACGATATAATTTGTGCTCTAGTAGTTGGCAATTACATAGAAGTGGGAATCCATGTAAGATTATGGCAACGACAAATGATACATACTCTGAAAATCATGTGCCATAAAAGATGAGAGCCTTTGTCCACTGGCACTGTTTAGAGTCATGGTCTTTTTATTTGTATGGGACAGTATCCAACTGACAATGTATGTAGATGGAAAAACCTAGTACTCGCATGCAATCTTGTGTAGTCCCGACCTTTGGAAATTGATGTACACCTTCCGGTATTTTAGATCTGCTTTGAAGTTTTTTGTTGAGAATATCTCATTCATCTTCTGCCATGTAATGTATGACTCTTTCTCTCTGAAGAATTGAGTGTCTGAGAAAATTGGAAAATTCACTGGAGTACTCTCAATTGCCTCCCCGATGCTGCTTTCTATAGTGTCCTTTGAGACAGATCTCTTGGGAGCCATAGTGACAGTAATTGATTAAGAGAAGTGCTCAAAACTTCAGTACCTGTAGGAGAAAAATGCACTAATGGCAGACATAAATTATCTCAAGCAAAATGTCTCACAAACTAAGATTAAGGCAACAACCACAAGACTGAGAGGGAAAACTATGCAATTCTTGTACTAAGGGAGGGGACTGGCCTCATGAACTATGCATTTTGTAGTATCAATAGTTAAGGGAGAGGTTTGAGGCCTGAGGCTGCGCAATGCGTAGTCTCAACCTAGGAAAACTAAGGGAGAGACTACACATTTCATAGTCTAAGTGGCCAAGGGTGAGGCTTGAGCCCTGGAATTGTGCAACGTGCAGTGAGGCAAGCCCAGGACTACACATTACGTAGTCTCAGAGGCCAAGCATGAGGCTTGAGCCTTGGATTTGTGAAATGCGCTGTTGAACATGACAATTGCTAGCCAAGTAAAGGGCATATCTGCCTGGGAAGAGGATGGGAAAGTGGTAGATATGAGTGATGGTGCAAGTAAGAGTGCATATCTGACTAAGGGAAAGATATATTGGTGAAAATCAAGTGCATAAGATCAACATGTAAAAGGAAAAAAACATGCATAGGGAGTCACTGAAATGACGACCACTAATGGGTAAAAACAAGAAGTTGATGCGAAACTTGTAAAAAGTGAACAACAAACTTGTACAAGCTAATATAAGATAAAACTCTAGAAACTATGAAGAGAAACAAGCAAAACAACACTCACAAAAGAAAAATGACAAAAAGTGACTGAAAAAGCGACAAAAAGTGAAAAAAGAAATACTCACTTGGAAACGTTGCAGACTCCATTGAAGGTTCCTTGATCTCCTCGGGAAGGTTAGAGATCCAATATCGAATTTGGAAATGAGCTTTAGGGGCATCTATTATATAGACCTAGGCTAGTTAGGGTTTTGATGCACATGCCTAAAATCAAGGATAAAGCATCAGTTGTCTGAAAGTCATAATTAACAGCTTAGTGGACTGAACTAGACACTAATTGGGAAACTCCTGTTTTATAGATTCCAACTCTGATTTTTCAGGAAACTGCTTTCTCACACTAGCAAAGGAGATTGAACAATTCCTAGGCTCAAGGGCTTGGGCAATTCCTCGCCTCAGTGAATTGTACAGTTTCTGAGGGGAAGAATAAATTTGTGCAATTTATGAGCTCAAGGCTGGCCCGCCTCTCAGTATTGCACAATTTATGAGCTCAAGGATGGCTTGCCTATTTCAATTGCACAATTCAGATCCTCAAGGCTGGTCTGCCTTCCAAGGTTACACAATTTCTGAAGGGAATACCGGTACAAGTATAAAGTCAAGGCAAGAGCTGGATTGTGTTTGAAAAGGTTCCAGTCGAGATCGAAACATGACATCACAAGCACTACATGAAAGATAAGTCTTTAAGATAACATGAATACTTGACGATAGTGAATGATGAATTCCTGTGGATAGAAGGTAGGCTCCAAAATCTAATCATGGGAAAAATTTTGTAGGATGGTTGTAGCCGCTACAACATAGATATATCATTTGGCTAAATAAGGTGTTGCTCTTTGTAGCCTCATAATGTGCTATCAATTCCTCTATAAAATTGTCCAACTGACAAGTGTTTTCTGAGATCAAAACCATCAATAACATACAAATTGACTGGGTTCTAAATATAAAGATGCAATGCCTACCTTTTGTGTATGTTGCACATCTTGTAGATCAAATAACTTCTCCATATGTAGTATCCATGATACCGAATCCTCAATGCCATCAAACTTCCTCCTATTGACATTTGGAATATGGTTGGTATTCAACCCCAATTTAGAGTCTCTAAAATACTGATTCACATTCCTTTTGTTCTCATCATAGGTTTCATGGCATACCTTATCACCAATAGGAAGCCTTTATTATAACAACCTTGTTGAACCTTCCATGTTTGCTTTTATTTTTGCCTCTAAACCATCCGTATTAACATTCACCATTGCTTCCAATTCATCTTTAATTAATCTTTGTGAGAGTGAAAACTATTGCACTTGGTCCATCATTTTGTTATATCATGTTGTATTTCTTCTTCTTCATGTGTTATAGTAGAGCTTTCTGAGGGTTTAATGGGTATATATATATATATATATATATGGGAGGAATTTTGGTACCAACTAATGATATATATTCTTTAATATTCCCTTTGAATCACTTCAAATTTATTTTTCAAACAAAAGCAATGCAAATTCAAAAATACAGACCTTTTTAAGAGATTGATTTTGAGCTTGTTGATAAGGCTTAAATTGAAACTATTTTATCTCTGTGACTTTGGCTCTCTAAAGTCTAAAAATGCATCTTGTGGTATCCCTCCGAGTCTTATTTCCAACACCATAAGTGATATTGAGATTGGATTATTTAAGATAAAGTTATGCCAAATCTCCCACGATGACCTGATTATGGGTTGGTTTAATAGAGTGAACTTGTATGGGATGCCATGTGTCATTGTTTCAATCTTCAACTATGAAACTGATACAAGAGAAACTAAAGTTTGTGCAATTTCAATAACTTTTTATGAAATTTGATTCTAATGCACGAAGGGAAAGTTATGATGATTTTTCTCGGAACACTTGTTTTAGATTGAATTCTAGAGCAATCAAAAACCCTATATTATTTGGACCATATATCCAAAAATATAGAGAAACAATATATGAAATGTTTACATGATGTTGATCAATATTTTGACTCCATGTGGTCGAAATTTCTTCTTTTGAAGCCTTGCAGAAAAAAAATTATAGCGAAAATTCCAAGATGACCAGTTAGAAGCAGCAAAACCCTTGGATCTAGAGCTCTGATACCAAATGTTATGTAACCAAATCACAAAATAGAAGGAAATATATATCAATGACTTGAAAATAAGCCTATTCGAGGGGGAAAACTACTTTTACATCACATAAATGAACAAATATTGGATGATTCAAATGACAAGGCCTCCTTGGTATATATAGGAGTTTAAGGGATCAAAATATAATTAGGGCCTACATAACAATAATAATTTAAGGGCACAACAATAACAATAGTGATATTCAATGGGGCACAACAATAACAATAGTGATATTCAATGGGGCATAACAATACAAATACAGGGGCTACAATAATATTATAGGGACCTAAGAAAACAAGAGCATATATGAGAGAGATAAGCATAGATAGTGAGGAATATTAATTAGGTTAGAGAAGCAAAGGAAGGTGGGTGGCTTCAAAGAAATTTGCATCAAGTTTGAGAATTAAATAAAGGTAAAACTAAGGCTTTGTGATGAGAAATAATTTGAGTTTCATCTTCCATATCCATCACATTAAGAAATTTTTTGTGCCAATGTTTCAAACCATCAAGTGTGGTCCATTATAAAGGCAAAAAAAATGATGAAGAAAATCCGATCATGCCTCGGAATAAATAGGACAGGGGGACCTAGAATCTTGGGAATAAGTCAAAGATTAAAATAAATAAATTAATAAATAAATAATAATAATAATAAATTTAGTCAAGTCCCACTAGCACAACCAATTAAGGATGAGCCTCGTTAGCAAGGAGAACTAGAATCAAACCTCACGGGGGTTGGTTGTGTACTCCTGTGCTAGGGGGAGGAGATATGCTAAGAAATCCAGTTAGTTAAGGGTGGTGTGGCCCATGCTGGTGCGATACCTGGGTGACTTTGATGGCTTAGATGCCTCTGCGGCGCAGCTCCTCAAGTCACATGTCAAGCCTCGAGGATCACAGACAACTTGACAAAAAAATAAATAATAAATTTAAAAAATAATTAAACTAATGAAAGCTAAAAATGGAATAAAAGAAATCAAAATAGAAGTAAAAACCAAGAAAACTAAAAAATTAATAATTATAAAAATTATAAAAATAAAATTATATATATATATATATATATATATATATATATATATATATATATATATATATATATATATATCTATACATACGAGAAGGAAGGAAGAGATGGGCAGAGCTCTCAAATCCTTTTGCATCAGTTAGGGTTTTTCCCTAGTCGGTCGATCTATGCTCTGGGGTAGTTCTAGTGTCTTCATGTAGCCTTGGTATCCATCTTTGATCTAATAACGACATCAATATACACAACTCTAGTTAGGGTAAGGATTTCAAACCTACCCTTGCTTCTTCAGAATCTCTAACCATTATTTTCTATTGGGAATGCTCTTGGAAATTTTTAATGCCACAATCCATATATAGGAAATTATTATAAAGCTACTTATGCTTGAATTTGTGTGGAGATGGACTTCAATAAGGGCTTTCCTTTTGAGATCAATTTGTTGACCCCAAACTATGTCTGGGTCCAAAAGCTTGACTATGAAAATGTTTCATTCCAGTGTAGAGCATGCTATGAAACACGACATATAACAAAAAGCCGCCCCAAGTGTCATAGCAACAAAGATCAGAAAAAAATATTGAAGGTCTAAATGGTGGGAAGGAGCTTAGGGCGATCACTATATATTATACAAAGAGGAAGAGTCTCATGATAAGAAAGAACTAGAAGATAAAACCAAAACTAATACTGCTAAAGAAAATGCATCAGATGCAGCAAAAGTCAATAAGGACAAATTGCATGCTAGTGAGGATTCTCCAGACTCAGCGAAAGTGGAAAAGTAGCAAACCCTCATGGAAAATAGATCCTATCCGGAAACCACAGGGAATAATATTAGAAAGGCAACTTATTGGGAAGATCAGGCGAATGAGGAAGACTTCAAGAACAACAATGTGCACTTGTTGAAGACTGACCTGTCGAAATCTGCAAAAAACATGGGTTGGACTCAATTTGGGAAGAAAGGAAAACACACTTCTCCAAGAAAAATAATAAGTTAGACTAAATAAAAACAATAATAGAAAATAATGGAATTAAAATGTGTCTCGATATTGGGGGTTTTGGGAAAAAATTTAGTTGGAAAGGGAATGATTTTTTTTTCTTCATGGGGAAATCGCTTGAGGGATTGGATTGAACCTCCATGCTCAATTTAAAACCTGCAAAGAAGATGGGAATATGCAATGGTTTTGACCTTGTGATCTTGATTTTTGTTAATAATATAAATCTCTACCCATTTGTTTTAAGAAAAAAAAAATTATTAGAAAAGATACATACATATACATATACTTACACATACATAAACACAAATCAAATTAAAGTAATAATTATTAATAAAAAGAATGTTAATATTAATAATGTGGGGACCTATTAGAAGGGTTGTTTATATTAGAAATTGAAAAAAACATAAGAAAACTTATTAATAAGTTTTCCTTAGGTTTCTTCTTAATTTCTAATATTAATAAGTTTTCCTTATATTTCTCCTTAATTTTTGATATTAACCACCGCTTTACTTAATAACAAGTTTCCATGATTATTAATATTAACTCTCCTTTTCTTGGTTATATATGGTGTTTTCTTTAGATAACACACACATATATAATTTTATTTTTTTTCTTGATTTTTTTTTTCTACTTTGATTTCTTTTATATATAAGTTTTCTTGATTTTTATTTTGATTTTGATTTATTTTGTTCCATTTTTAGCTCTCATTACTATATATATATATATATATATATATATATATATATATAATTTAATTTATTTATTGAAATAAAAATAATAATGATTAGAAACAAGAAAATTATTTTGTGTTTTTGATTTATTCCCCCAATTCTAGGGTCTCCCTTATTTATTTGTAGGAATGATAAAATCTTCTTCATCATTTTTTTTCCCCGATGACGAACCATACTTGATGGTTTGAAACATTGGCACATGGTAAGTCTTAATGCGATGGATCTAGAAGATGAAACCCAAATTCAATGATATTTTAATTAAAAGTGCCTTATATTTGAATTTAAAAATTGATGAAAGAGGGATTAGAAAGGTTGAGCAAGTAGGTGCTTGCATATTAGGGGGAATGGAGTCTCCTTTGGGTTCGTGCATGCAAATAATTGGAGTTGTTTCTTGCAAAGAAAAGGGGGTTGGAGCCTCTAGTAGGTTGGTGCCTACATAACTTATGTAATACAGGGTTGGTGCTTGCATTTACATCATAATAAAAAATAATTTGTGGCTGTCTCCCATATGGGTTTCCATGTAAATATCATGTGTTCAATCTTTATGTGATTGGTGCATTGCTACCATGTTGAATGTGTTGATTGGCTAAATAATTGTTTAAAAATATATAATACTGATTTACCTCCCCTCTCAATATTATCCTAATTCCCAACAATTGGTATCAGACTAGGTTCCTTCAAGAATATTCTAATATTTGGAAGGTAGATTTGAAGGGAATTAGTGGTTAGTCAGGATAGATTCTTCTCAAATAGACCACCTATCTTTCATGGGATAAATTATGTACTCTGGAAGGAAAGGGTGGAAGCTTATTTACTAGATTTTGACTTTGATGTATGTTTATTTATAGTGAATAGAGATAAGAACAACAAGTATAATACAAAAGCTATGAAGGAAATCTTGAGTACAATGTCAAATTTAGATTTTGATAAGGTATTTGTTGTGAGACCGCAAAAGAAATGTTGGATAAGCTGCAATGTATCTATGAGGAAGAAGCTCACAAAAAACCAAAGAAGATCAAAGACCATGACTGCTCAAGTGATGACTCAGATAAGAATGAATCCTAGATCAAAATGAGACTAAAAAAGAGACCAAAAAAATATAAGTAACTTGTTAAATGCTTTAAATGTGGAGAAATAACTCACAATGTTTGTAATTGTTCAAAAGTCAAGAAAAAAAACAATGAATATGAAGAAGTGAAATCTATAGGTAAGCTACTATTTCATTCTAATTGTAGAAGAATAGGTCATCTTTCTTCTAGATGTTCATATGCAATTTCAAAAAATAGTAGCAATAAATGTAGAAATTTTCTAAACCACAAGACTGGAAGCTACTTCACTGATCCGTGGAAGTAAATTCACGATCGAGAACACAAATAATTAACATGCTTGACATTAAGATTCAACACACATACACAAATATTTATCTAGGGGAAAGAAACTGTTTTATATTGCATTAATCAAAGAACCCGGATGAATACAATGTGCACTGCTCAAGCTTGAGCTCAACCTGCACCTGTATCTTCTATCCTTTACGTGACTGATTGACCTTGGCCAATACTTAGCCAAAATTTCGAGCCTCCAAGCTCCTATTTCCTTGTGCAGTTCCTCAAGGAATTAGCCCCCTATTATTTAGGAAATTCCTCAATCTGGATTATGTAATTCCTCTAGGTCCTTCTCTGGCTGCATGCATGACCCATACAACTTGGAATAATTTACAACTGATAGTACTACCCTTGAAATCCAATCTCAATTGGGTAACTCAATTTATCTGCATGCAACAATTATTTTAGGTCGATTGGTCAATTAACTGGATGATCACTTAGTGTGAAAAAAGTTACACACCCTCAACTAAACCTCCACTAGTTCTGCAGACAGTGAGAACTAGTTGCACTGACAGTAACTCAAATGAATTGAAATAGATTGCTACAAATTAGAAATCAATCATGTATAATTGAACTCAAGTGTATCCTCGGATTTATTGAGTTAACTAAGTGACAAGAGCCATGTCACCTCAATTAACTAACTCCAAGTATTCTGCTGAAATTCAAATTTGAATTTCTCCAAATTTAATCAAGGGAAAATTAAATGAAGAATTTCTTGCTGCATTTTCAACAAAAGAACATGAGGTTGGGAGAAAACCCTATGAGATCAATAGGAAAAGTCTTTACTCCTTAGAAGAGGATTTCTCATCAAAGGGAAGAGACATATATACATCTAGTAGTGATGGAGAAGGGATTTCACTGATCACAATGGAGGAGACACTAGATTCAAAGAAAGAATAAGATGAAAAGAAAATAGACCGTGAATATGATCTTTCATGGTTCTTTTGAATCAATTGATGAAGAAGACCTTGATGAGAATATATATTGTAGAATAAAACTGATCTCTACTTTAAAGGAGATTAAGAGACTTATAGTGACACACCTAAATAAAAAGGAAATGTTATAAGATTAAGAAGACAAGGAATTCGATAATGATGAATTAAAAAAAAACCATCATTATGATGAATATTGAGCAAGAGAAATACAAAAGCATGGAAGAGTAATGACTAGCTAGTTTATTGAAAGAGACGTCATTGTGAGAAATTATAAGCTAAGATTGTCTCGTTGAGAAATGATCTAGAAAAGGCGAATGACTAGATATCTCAATATCAGATGTTAGGTCCCTATACTACTAGTGTAACCCCTTATTGTTATTAGTACAACCCCCTTATTATATTGTTGTGCCCATGTAGTCCCCATACTGTTATTATTGTGCCCTTATATTATTATTGTTATGTCGGCTCTGATTATATTATAACCCCTTAGACTCCTATATATAGAAATGAGGTCATGTCATTTGTATCATCCAAGAATTGTTCATTTTGTAATGTAAAGGAGGTTTCCCCCTCGAAGAGGCTGAATTCTAAGGCGTTGATCTATCTTTTCTATCTTTTTGTGAGCTGGTTTCATAACATTTGGTATCAGAGCTTTGGGATTCTAGGGTTTCGCTGCTCCAAACAGGTCATTGTGGAATTTTCGCTATAACTATTTTTCTGCGATGTTTCAGAAGCTAAAAAAAAAACCCATTTGAAAAGTAATCATGTTCAACCTCGGTTCCAAATTTCAGATCTTGTTGCACTATATTTGCGGAGATATGATATGAGGAAGTTAGGGTTTTTGCAAGCTCCATAATTTCATCTAAAACAGGTTATCATGGAATTGTTGCTATAACGCTTTCGCTACAAAGTTACAGAAGCTCAAAGAAAAAACCCATTTGAGAAGAAATCGTTATAAACCTTGGCTTCGAATTTCAGACTCTGTATCATTGTATTTTCGGAGATATAATCTAAGGAAGCAAAGGTTTTTGCAAACCCCCGAATTATATTACAAATAGGTCACCTTGGGAAAATCATCATAACTTTTGCTCTAAGCATCAGATTGTATTTTTGTAAGAAGTTATAGAAAGAGAACATAATGTGGTTTTTTGGGTGTCATTTTTAGAACCTAAGGTTGAAACAGTGACACGGGGCACTTTGTACAAGTTCGCCCTACTGAACTAGTCTATAATCAGGTCACCTTGGGAGATTTGGCATAACTCTTCCTTGGAGAATCCAATCTTGATCAGACTTGTAGAGTTAGAAAGAGGACTTAAAGGGCTACTATAGAACACCATTTCAAAACTTGCAGATTTGAAATTACAAAGTTACAATCATTTCAAGATTGAGCTCCTGAAATGAAGAAAAGGCGATATGAGGAAGTTTGATGGCAAGGATTCGGTAAAATTGGATACTACAGATGGAGAAATATTTTGATCTACATGGTGTACCACTGTTACAAAAGGTAAGTATTGCATCTAATTATTTAGAATCAAATCAATTTTTATGGTATAAAGAGCTTTGTTCTTGTAAACCACTTGTCACGTGGTCAATTTTCACGGAGGAAATGATAGCACATTATGAGGATACAAAGAGAAACACCTTCTTTAGCCAATTGATAAATCTCAAACAAAAGGGTTCAATGGCAGAGAACATTGAGGACTTCCAAAAATTGAATATAAGGGTAAATGATGTTTCAGAGAAGAAAATGGTTGATGTCTTCATAAGGACTTTAAAGGATAACATTCAACACGAGGTTCGTATTTGGGACCCTGATTCATTGGAGAAGGCATTCAGGTTGGCAAGAAAGATTGAAAGCGAAATTATGGAAACAAGGAATCCCACCACTCACGACTATAATTATGGAAGTTTTTTTTCTCCTAACCTTCCACAACCTACAAGGTTTACACCATAACAATTGGAAGAAAAAAGAGAAAAAGGGCTTTGTTACAATTGTGATAGCAAATACTCTAAAGGTCATAAGTGTGCTAAGAAGAAATTATTTTACATAGATTATGAGGAGGAGGAAGAAAATGATCAAGAAACATCAAAAGAAGAGGATTATACACCAGGAACCAACCCCAGAGAAAGAAGAAATGAATCCAACCATATCTTGTAATGCATTGGCCAGAATTACCACTCCTCAAACTATCAATATAGAAGGACATATCAAGAAGAAAAATGTTCAAGAAGTGAAATATCACATTGAGCATCAAGAAATGAATTCGACCATCTCTTGTAATGCATTATAAGAACTTACCACTCCTCAAACTATCAAGATAGAAGGACATATCAAGAAGAAAAAGGTAATAGTGTTGATTGATTCGGGTAGTACCCATAATTTTATTCATTGTAAGATAGCCAAGGAATTGAATTGCTTCCTATATCCAGCACCAGAGTGTCAAGCGATGGTTGCAAGTGGAGGAACCATAAATTTCTCTGGGAAGTGCCATAATATCAAGCTATCCATGGGAGAATATGTATTGAATAGCCCAATTCTTTCCATTCCAATGGGTGGTGCTGATGTTTTACTAGGAGTCTAATGGCTACAATCTTTGGGTACGATAGCTTTTGATTTTCAAGAAATTTTCTTGAAATTTTTTTTGGAAGGAAAGGAAGTTGAATTGAGGGGTATCGAAGGGAAACCAGGAAAGATAATAAACTCTAACAGCATGACAAAGCTTCTAAATAAAGAACAACGGGGCGTAATTGCACAATTATGTTCGCTAGAGGATACCACATCGAAATCATGTATTTCTCTAGATATCCAAAACGTTTTGGACAATCATTCCAATGTATCTGAGACTCCCAAAGGCCTCCCACCTATTTGTGATCATGATCATGCTATTCATTTGATTCCAAGAACTGTTCCTCCAAAAATCAGGCCTTACAGATATCCATATTCCCAAAGGAGTGGGAACTCATTCAAAAGTTGCAGAAGATCCCAGTTCAAACAGTATTGCGAGAACTTGATAAGGAAGGAAAAATCATATTGGAGCCTGAAGCAGTCACAGAACCGAGAAATCGACAGCTACGAAATAGATCAATTTCAGAGTATCTCATCAAGTGGAAGAACTTACCCACTGAAGATTCCACATGGGAGGACAAGAATTTATACAGAAGCATCAAGAACTACTCAAGCGTTGAGGACAACACTTTTTGAAGGACAAGGGCATGTTAGGTCCCTATACTACTAGTGTAACCCCTTATTGCTATTAGTATAACCCCCTTATTATATTGTTGTGCCCATGTAGTCCCCATATTGTTATTATTGTGCCCCATAGAAGCCCACTATTGTTATTATTGTGCCCTTACATTATTATTGTTATGTCGGTTTGGATTATATTATGACCCCTTATACTCCTATATATAGAAAGGAGGTCTTGTCATTTGTATCATCCAAGAATTGTTCATTTGTGTAATGTAAAGGAGTTTGGCCCTTCGAAGAGGTTGGATTCCATGGCGTTGATCTATCTTTTCTATCTTTTTGTGAGCCAATTTCATAACATCAGAAGTTTGATGAGTACTAACACTTTAGATGGTATTATCAACAATCAAATATCTATTATCATCAAGACTGGTCTTAGTTATGAATGATAATCAAGAAACAAGAAAGCTGAATACAAAGAACTAATAAGTTATGTTGCAATAGTTAAAGGACCTAATAGAAATATAGCCAAAGGAAATGGTAAAAATAAGTAGCAATAAGGAAAAGTGAAAGATAACGATATAAATCAATAGCATCAAAAGAGAAAAAAACTACAATAGTTCGAACAACCAAGAAGGGTAAGCAAGAAATCAATAAAATACCTATATCCCACAAAGAGAAAGCCATCAAAGAATTAACGAACCGTATCCTCGAAGGAAAACTATCCCTAGGTACCAAAATATCTTCTATGGTAATTGTTATTCATGTACAAATTTTGGTCATAAAGTTGTCCATTCTAAAGAATATCTAAGAGATATTCATATTAGAAATGAGTCATATTAGTCCTCAACAAATAAGGGAAACATACTTGAAAATACCCATAGGAGTAGTATGAGAAACAATAATTATTTTGCTCCCTTTCTTCAATTACATTGAACGTTGTAATTGTAACAATTATGGACATAAGCAACTGAGTGTAAAGTAGCAAGAGGAAACCTCCCTCTGAGAATAAGCAAACAAAAGAAGGAACTCATACATGGAAGGAAAAGAGGCACAAAGAAGTAGAAGGGTGTATATTTTCACTCTATGCTTGAAGTAAAGGAAACCCAAGGCATTTTGATAATGGATGTTCGATGCACATGATAAGGGATAAGGACTATGCCAAGATGCACAAAAGGATTTAGTGGAAATACAAGCAAAGGAATAGATCAAGATAAGGACCAACAAGAACATGTGCATATAAACAACAAAGGGAGCATAAAAAATGCAGTAATAAATCAATAGAGGCCTGAGTTGTTTCATACGAAAAATAGAGAAAGTATAAAAGAAAAATTTCCCCATGAAGGCTCTCTTCATATAACTATGAAAGGAACAAATCAAGTAATCTCCGTGAAGGTGGTGTTAATAGATACAATTATTTTTTTCCCTTAATGGATCACTCTGAATGCTTCAAATATGAATATCATGGACATCAAGCAAGTGACTGGGGAAAATTTTAAGAACCTTTAAATTTATATGTATAATAAATGAGCAAATCCTCATGATACATAGGAAAATTGAAAGACAATTTTATCAATAATATAATATGTATATATAATTTTTTTGGTGAACCTATTACAAATTATATTATCTTGTAAAATCATGGTGAATCACTAATACAAAATGGATAATTAGTTACTAAGAAATCGACTAAAATTTGCATATAAACAACCATTTTTTAGTCAGTGACCAATAGTGGCTAATTTACAGTATCTTATAAGGCGACCAAATTTTAGTCATATTTAGCTTAATCATTAATTGGTTGTCTCTTTTATTGTCTAGTAGTATATTTAGTCATAAACTTGGTCACTAATTTAGTCATTAATTACCACAATTAATGACCAAATACATAACAAAACATACTACTACATGATCACCCAGAAACAATATACTACTACATGATAATCTGAACTTTGAGGCTGAGACAAAGGACGGGTTTCGGCCCTCTGGAAGACCTATGACAAAGCTTGTTGTAGATCCTTTTGTGGATAAAATTGAAGGATACTTTTTCTTACATTTTGAAGGGTTGAATTGGCTCTTGGTGGATGGTCATCTTGCTAGTTAGTTGACTTTGATGTATCTCTTGTTGCAGCGATTCTCTAAGGAAGAGGTTGGCTAGGTTTTTCCCCTTTGTGGATTTTTACTAGGGTAAAATATTCTTGTCTTTTTGTGCATTGTGATCTCTATTGCTCTAGTGTTTTTATCATTGAATTTTTGAATGTATAATTACTTAATGATCATATTGTTGCGCTAAAGAACATATATACAATTTAAAGTAATTATCAAGTTTCATAAATAAGTAATTGTATCTATTGTATTAGATTGCTTATCATAACTTTATAGGAAGAGGTCTTCATGTTGTAAAGCTTGTAGGGAACACCACCTTGTGATGACCTCTGCCTACAAAGCTATGATAAGGGCATTGGGTCCATGGGGCACCATGCTTGGAGGGCACACCACCTTGTGGTTGGAAAAAAACCTAGGGTAACACTTGTCATTCTTGTATTATAGAGAGGTGATAGGTCCATATAGGGTTGCCTTATTGACTTAGTTTGGGATTACTTGTGTGGACCTAGTCCATGCTTTATGGTGGTCAATATCACATATTCTATATAAAAGGACGAGAAATCCTTTGTCAATATTTACTACTACTATATTCATTCTTCAATATTTGTAGATGTTTTAAATAATACATGTAGGGAGAAATACCTAAGGTTTGTGCTGCAAAACCTAGAGGAGACATGAAGATGGATGTTAGTGCTTGAAGATGTTCTTTGGTTCCTTTCTTGTGTGATGTAAGAAGAATTCAAGGCTTTTGTTGTAGAGCCGAAGGAAAATGGGGTTGAATCAATAGCTGATGATGCTAATATGGAGGATGTATTTGATTCTAAAATTACATGGGAATTGGAAATCAATGAGCCTTTGGAAGATTCAGTGGAGGTGAAGAAGGCTAAATATGTTCTTCATGAAGCCAACCATACAAAACAAGGTGTTTTGTATATGAGAAACAAAATATGGCTGAGATTGTATATTTCAAGAATATTTATGAATCTAATGGACATGAATGAGGTCAATTTTTTGACCTCACTCTTTTCCATCAAATTCCAAGTATTCCCAAAATATGCAATTGAAATAATGCTAGCTAAAGTAAAAGGGAAAGGAAAAATTATGTTATCCAACTTACTAGGCCAAGGGTAACCCCAATAATAAGGAGAGGCCCTAGAAGGTAAATTTTAATATCATATGGAAAAAATCATAAATGAAGTCTTGCAGTTTGTTTTCATAAAAGGAGAGGTATTGTCATCTGCAAAAGGCCAATCTGCTTGGGATTTTCTAGACAATATATGTAACTGCTTAGTGAATATGGACAGTTATAGTCCTTAATATTTCTCATGGTGGATATGTACATGGAAATAATTTAAAATGGAAAACAAATGATTAGAAAAAATATCCAGAAGTAAATTACCTATATAGACACCACAACTTAAAACACAAACTTTGTCAAGAGGTGCCTTGGGATTAATTTTGGCAACACAACCGGCATGCGCAACAGTGTACTTGCTGAAAGTGGACATACCAAGGAAGTGGTAAATTGGCTTCCCATTGATGGAAAACCTTGAATTTCCATCACTCATCATAACTCCTCTTTCAGTGTCAATTCTTAGCAAAGCACACATGTTGCTCTCTTCTGACTTGCAGCACTTGCATTCTTTGCATTCTCCAGTGAATATAGGAAGGAAACTATCACCCACCTTGAGTTAATTTACCCCTTCTCCAACACTCTCAACAATTACGTGTGCAGAAATGATCAACAATTAACCACAAGGAATTTTTTTCCATAAAATACTACATTTCTGGTTGAATAATTAATTTCAAATATAGTTAATTTCAAGATAGAATTTCGCGTGTTAAAACAGATTGGATACTTAGCTGCTTCATGTCCAAAGATGCGGGGAAAGATAGGAGTGCGACCCTACAACCAAAGCAGTAGTAGACATTTTATTACTAAGAAAATTTAATTTCCACTCAAAGCAACATTCTCATGGATAGTCTAGATGGCGAAGATGTCTTAACCTCAAAACTACTAAGCATTTAGAATGGTAAAAAAAATGCAATGTGTAATATTCTAATTGTTTAAAAGATTCAGGGCTAAAAAAATCTATGGTTATAGGCCTTGTTCTGACATCCATATGAATCTTCTAGCATTGAGAATGTTGGATTCCATGTTGATTGTAAGGAAGTAACTATTTCATTCTTAGTCATTGCATTTGTTTAACTGTCAAGATAACTCTCTTGTAAAGTTGATTTTTACTGTGTTATTACTTTTTATGATGCGTGATGCTTGAAGGAATCTCTGGATAACATAGGCCAGATAGAATTTTGGTATGATGAAGGAGGTAATGCACTAGTATATGACTTTGGTAATAGGAACAAGGTGTAGGGGAAGAAATGGTGGTTGCCAATTCCATGGGTATCTGTGAATGCACTATTAGATGAAACACAGGAAAAGTTATTGGAGAGACCATACAAGGTAAATTTTAATATCATATGGACATAATCATAAGTGAAGTATTTCAATTTTTTTCATAAAAGGAGAGGTACTGTCATCTACAAAGGCCAATTTGTTTGGGATTTTCTAGACAATATATGTAAATGCCTAGTGAATATGGAAAATTAAGTCCTTAATAGTTCCCATGGTGGATATGTACATGGAAATAATTTAAAATGGAAAATAGATGATTAGAAAAAATATCCGGAAGTAAATTACTTGCAGATACACCTCAACTTAAAAAAAAAACCTTGTCAAGAGGTGCCTTGGGATTAATTTTTGCAACACAACCGACATGTGAAACATTGTACTCATTGAAAGTGGATGTACCAAGGAAGTGGTAAATTGGCTTCCCATTGATGGAAAACCTTGAATTTCCATCACTCATCATAACTCCTCTTTCAGTGTCAATTCTTAGTAGAGCACACATGTTTTTCTCCCCTGACTTTCAATGCTTGCATTATTTGCATTCTCCAATGAATATAGGAAGTACACTATCACCCACCTTGAGGTCATCTACCCCTTCTCCAACACTCTCAACATTTCTGTTTTTAGGATCACCAACAATTAATTACAAGGAAAATTTTCCCATAAAATACTACATTTCTAGTTGAATAATTAATTTCAAAGCAAAATTTCATTAATTTTGTGTTGGAGTTACCTTGGTGAATATAATGGCATCAAGCAATTGCCACAACTCATCAATACTTGGAATATGATATATATTCTTGATAGTCCTCTTGCTAAGATCTCAACAATCAATGGTCAATCTGAATGAACCACCCTTCCTAATTAACACCATAGGTGATGCAAATGGACTCTTGCTAGGGACAACATGACCACTTCAACATTTTTTTTTCAATTTCATATTTAAACACACGGGATATCTATAAGAGTTGTGATGTTCATATTTTCCTTTAAAGCATTGTTCAATACAAATCCACAGTGCCAACAACCTGAACTCAACTCTTGATTTTTGCATGAAGTATTTTCAAATTAACATGAATTAATAACCATCTAGAGAATGAAGGCCTATGAAAATCTATACTTCTGGTATGTGTAACTCCTCCATATTTTTCATCCAACAATGACCTTCAACTTACTTGACACATTATTTTTGTCAGTGAGCCCTCCAACTCTACAATCAAAGTAGGTAGTGGATGCCTTCCAACTCATAATTTTTTATAGCATTTTCCAATCCAAATGTCAGGTGCAGGGTAACAAAATTCAAATGGAAACAATAAGACAACAAGAACTATAGCCTCAGACACTTTTGCAAGCTAGTTCAGAAACAGTTCTAGCAATTAAATAGTACTTAGAACAACGAAAACCATTGGATTCATTTTTTGTCAAGGATACACAAACATCTCAGATTCATACATTTTCAATTCTCTCTTTGTACCCAATTTGACTCGCCAATTGCTCCAACTCAGTCTTCACACTCATGTCTAAAATATTGGACAGAGTCAGTCCATATCAGATGGTGAAGCCTGCAATCAGAGAGGGATCAATGACAATTTTTAGTCTAACATTCTTGGCACCAGTTAAACTTTGGACCTTCTTGGCAATTTTAGCCAGATGTCGATTCTCAAGATTTATAAAAGTTGGTACCACTGCCAACTATGTGTTAGTTATCTTATTGTAGGCCATCTTGAACTCTCTGATAATGTCATTAATGATGTCCATCCTTTTATTGTCAATGAGGAGGTAGAGGAAATTCAATGTTGTATTAGTTGTTCATAAAAATCAACAGAAATGATATATTTCTTCATAAGTGTTTGACCTATGGAATGGTCATTCATATTTTATTCTAGAATTCAGACCCATATTCTGCATCATTGAATGCTTACTTCCAGGACCATTCAAAGCTCATAACTAAAGTAACCTATTTGATGTCGATATTGATTGTATATAATAGTGTATTGATGCATTGTTGATGTTATCATGCTTGAGCAGTCCTTATTTTCTATATGCATATGTCAACGAAAATAAGATGTGTATTCATTACATTGATGTTAATTTACACTTTGTAGTGTGACTTAATGTATATTTTATTTTGCTTTGTCATGATTTTCCTAGAGTAATTTTTTTAGTTGGTAAATATTTCTTTCTTATCGATATCCTCCTTTATCAAGCCTTAATATTCCTATATGCGTATGTCTACTTTTTGACTCCTAAAATTTCTACGAATGGAAAAAATGTTTTAATGTTCATATGTTTAGAGGAAATATGTCTTTAGAGATTGGGAATAGTGCTAGGCTTATGTCTGTTTCATTCTCAGGGAATAAGCTCAATGGAAGCATTCCTCCTCCAATATGGAATCTCTATGGGAATCTTGTAGATATTCTTCTAGATGGTAATGATTTGAGTGGTTACATACCAAAGCCTGCTTTGCCTAATGTTACATGCAATAATTTTCAAATTTTGGACTTGAGAAATAACAATCTGCAAGGGCCCATGCCTATGTTTCTTAGATAGTTTCATGGTCTGCAAGAGTTGGATCTGAGCAATAAATCTTTGTCTGGTAAAATGCCTGAAGATCTTGTCCAACTGAATTTATCAAGTTTGAATTTGGCTCTTAACAATCTCAGTGGACCCATCCAATTTTTTCACAGAGTTTTGGGAGTGAGTCATTTGCAGGAAATAGGCTCTATGGGCCTCCTCTTGCACCTTGTGTAGGAGCTCAAGTTCAGAGGCATTTTGGATTGAGCCCTAGGGAAGTTATAGGAATTGTTATTACATTAGTGACAACCATTGTTGTTTGCGTGTCCTTGTTGATAGGCATTGGAAGTGCCCACAATATGAAATTGCCGGGAGGAGGAGGGGACCCTTCTTTGAATGAATTGGAAGATGAAGAAACAAGGGAGGGTAGATTGGTGGTTTTTTAAGGTGGGGATAATATCACAATGGAGGAAGTGCTAAATGTAACAGTTTAAGTATTGGATAAGACCAGCTATGGCATTGTCTACAGAGCCAAGATTAGCCAAGGAGGAACTATTTCTCTGAGGCTTCTTAGGGAAGGGACTTGCAAGGACCGAAAAGAACTCCTGCCTATAATTAAGGATTTGGGTCGCCTTCGACATGAAAATATAGTCCCTCTTAGAGAATTTTATGAAGGAAAAAAAGAGAAGCTTCTTGTATATGATTATCAGAAGAAAGACAACTTGGTTGGCCTTCTTCATGGTAAGTTTTCATTTTGAAACCCAAGGTTAAGGAATATTTTCTATGTTGTCTTTTGTTTCTTCTCCAAAAATTGGAAAATTGATTAGATTATATCCTTCATTCATAGGATACAAACTATACACAGATTACAAAGAATCAAATAAAGTATAGCCTTGAAAATTAGCTATATCATGTATTACCAACAAAACAACATTCGTAGGGTCCCGTGAAATGGGCCATTGAATTGATATAACTCATGGCCTTTTTGGCCTCTACATTTTAGAATTTTTCTATTGTTGACAAGACATGAATTTCACCTCCAAAATAAATGCAGTTCTCTCAAAGATATAGAAAAAGTAGAAAATATTATCACTTTACCTGGAAAGTATCCATAGTCTGCTTCCACTTGAAAAATTGAGGTTCAAATTACAATAATAAGGTTCAAGAGGCCATGGTGTAACCATATATTAAAAAAAATTAAGAATGCACTAGGTCTACATCTCACATACACATAAGTTGGGCTCTAGATTCTTATGAAGTCTTTGCAATGCTCTCTTCTTCATTCAGGGAAATCCTCATCTTGTAGGTCAGTGGGATGGGTCCTTACTTTGTCTTACTGATGCAAAAATATCCTTGCTTTTGCAGATGCTCAAGGTGGAAGGCCCTCTTTGAGCTTGGCTCGTAGGCACAATATAGTTCTTGGAGCAGTAAGAGGACTTTTCCACCTCCACATTGGTCTTGAAACAACCATCATTCATGGAAACCTCAAATCCAAGAATGTTTTGATGGATGAAAACTATTTGTCACATATGATTGATTATAGTATAGATTGGTTAATCACTCCATCATATGATCTTCATATGATGAATGTAGCTACACTTTAGGTCTACAAGGCTCCTAAGCTCCAAAAGATGAAGAGGACCAATACCAAGACAAATATATACAACTTTGGAATTCTCCTATTAGAAATACTCATTGGCAAGAAACCATGCAATAATTAGAGCTGTGATGAATTTGTGGATTTTCCTTCTATTGTGAAGATGGATGTATTGGAGGAGATTATGTTGGTGTTGTTTGATGTTGATATCTTGAGGGGATTGAGAAGTCCTGTAGACGATGGATTACTTTGAGAAATTCAACTTTCCATGGGTTGTTGTGAACTTTCTCCATCGGTGAGACCAAATATTAAGGTTGTCATCCAACAATTGGAGGAAATAAGGCCTAAGACTCATTCTACTTTATATTCTCCCACTAATACTAAGAGTGAACCACAACTTGCATGTTAGCTTCGTGTTCATTATTTGTACTAAACTTTAGGTAGTTTTTTGCCTCTCCAGTTGCATAATTTACTCTGCTTTTTCTATTTCTTTAATGGAAACTTTAATGTAGATCTTAAACACACATGGGCAACAAGAATAATCTGAAGGATAAAACATGAGAGTACAGTTTTTATTAACAAGAGATATTCATTTATAGTACATATTGTGACCGTTGGGTTCCACATCCCACAGTCTCTTGGACTCCTTTTGTCTATTCAGCTTCCACACTAACCCATTGAGGATTAGGTGTCCAACATTCCCCCCCTTAATCTGAAGGGTTATGTATGAGTCCAAGAAGAGATCTGTAATACAAAATGTGCAAAAATGCATGGCAGCACTAGGCTGAATGTGCTCTCTGAAATGTTGGTATAAAGGATGGTGGTTTAAGGATGACCACCAACACTGGAACACTTAATGCAGTTCTTGGAACTCTTCCAAAACTAGCAAGAAACTAAAGTCTTCTGCTAGAGGAAGTGCTCCTATTGTTTTGAAGAGGGAAACCTTCAACCATGAAAGGGAGGTCTCACCCCGCATAAAAGGGAGAACTTCAACCTAAAAAGGGAAGTCTTAACCTGTGATGGTTTAAGGATGGCCAACAACTCTGGAATGCTTAATGCAATTCTTGGAACTCTTCCAAAAATGGCAAGAAGATGAAGTCTTCTGCTAGAGGAAGTGTCCCCAATTTTGTTCCTAGAATTCTTCCGAAACTGGCAAGAAGCTGAAGTCTTCTGCTAGAGGAAGTGTCCCAGATTGCCAACTGAAGGCATGTTCATGGGCATCTTTGTCTCTGGCTATAACTTTGAAACTGGTGTGGGAGGTTGTGGCTCAGGCTCACTTGATGTGACTTTGAAACTTGTAGTTGACCATCATTTCCACCCCGTCAGATACAAGGTGAGATGAGGGAGAAAATTCAACTGCAAGACTGTTCAATACTCTTGAACAAGTTCTGATATGTGACTGAAATATCTTCTTGGCTGTTGATGCCCATTGCTAGGAAGCGATCCATCCAAGATGAATCTTTGTTCTTGCAGGACGTTTGTTTTTGAAGCATCTGTTTGAAGAATGACTGGTTTTATGACAATGCTTACATGGATGAAGATCAAAACAATGATCTTTCAAATGGCCAACTCGATCACAGTGTTGGAATTTCACAATCTATTGTTGTTGCTATGGAAGAGGAGTAGAATCTGGAACAGCTGGAGGTGAACTGTCATGAATGAATCCAACACTCTGAAATTAAATGGGCTTTGGGTAGTTTAGAATATGAAAGGACAAGTCTTTCTCATATCCAAGACCAGTTCTGTGCTTGTTGTCGACAAGCTGTTCCCAAGGTCTGATGATGGGCTTGGGAAGTGCAGATTGAGTTTCTGCATCTACATGTACAACTGCTGCTTTATTGGGCACTGGATCTGAATGAACTTCAACAATATTGTCTTACTGTTTATGGGAGGAAGTCTCAATGTTCTGAACAGAAACATGTTCAGAATGACTCCTCTATTTTAATTCTTCTTGCTGTAGCTGAGATTCGAGCTGCAAAAAATCAATTTTCTCTTGTGCATTTTGTAGACAGACCTAAATGTCAGTGAGAGAAACTTTGCTGACTTTTAATGTATCATGATTAGTAGACAATATGAGAGTTTTGAGGAACTCTAATACTTCATTTATTCTGGCCATTTTTTCCCTCAATGTCAGATTTACACCTTAAAAACTGATCACAACTACTACTCAATGCAAAATAGTAATACTTATTCACAGTACACAGCAATATCCTTTATAAATGTTAGCAAATGATCAATGTGCAACCAGCAAGCACCAATTACAATCCATTACATAAAAAATAAGGGTTTACTCATGACTTGCATTATGTTCTGACAATACAACCAACAAAACTTTTCTCCATAAAATATTATAGTCAGGGCACCAAACTCTTTATACAGCAATCGAATCAAGGAATCAATGCACTATAATGAGTTTTAAATATAATGCCACACTGGGGCAGCAACAACTACAAACTTGCTTGGATCCTTCAAATAATCCTTCACTTTCAAAGCAGAAATGATGGCTATCAAAACTTGAACAACTATAGTACCATGTCATGGATAGGACTTGAATGCTCATATATAAATACTTTGACTAGGGTACAATTCCATATTCTCTGATCTTGCCACTTTCTTCAAAGAAAACAATAGTCTGCTGTAAGAAACCCAACCGGAATAACTAAGAGAAAACCACAAAGAGTCCTGAGTTTGTATGATTTGGTCCACTATAGTATTTTATCAAACAATTTGTGTATCGAATGCTGTAGGTGCATTCCTTGTTTTTGGCTCAAATTTAGGCCCAACAAGCATAAATAATACTAATAATAAGTGTAGCAACCACAAACTTTTTCACTCTTCACTGAAATACATGTTCAGAATTTACACAATGATGTTGTAGATAAAGAGGAGAGCTAGTATCAGCAGTGAAAATTTCATAGAATAGATGTTCCATTCTTCCACTTTATGCCCTTTGCTACAACCATGTGAAGGTACAGGAATAGATTCAATTGAATGTACTCATGTTTCTGCTACTTGAAAGGCACACACAGTCAGCAGAGAAGAAGAGTGGCTATGTTCTGTGCAAACAGTGGTCTAATCTTCCTCATAATAAAGGCAATGGCTTAGTTTAGCAAAAGAACACAACTATCTCAGAGCCACTTTCAAACTCCAGAAAGGAAGCCCCTACAATTTTTCCTTGAGTCCATATCATTTGACATTTAAACACTGAATTTTCATCTTACATCAAGAAATGCCCATTTTAGTATATTATGCACGTAAAAATTCCAAAGAGGATTCTAAATCCTGGAAGTATTGACATTAACAAAAATGGTGTTAAAGGATAACCCGGATGAGTTATTTTAGCTGGGTGAACAATACTGCATTAGCCATGGTCTCCTCTCATTTTTTGTTGCTAGAAAGAAAAAAAAGAAATGACTATTCGAATACGTCCATGACGAAACCCATGATGTTCAAGACTTGAAGAAAACCTGCGAGGGAAAACTCTACGACTTCCGCTCAAAAATAATGGTGCCCATTCATTTCTTTAATATCTATAGGAGTGGAAGCCATGACATTAGCGTCATGCTATAAGAGTGAGTCAAATAAGTGAGAATTTTCTCCTAGTTGTCGAGAATTCTGAGATGTTACTGTATAGTTCTAAATACGTGATTAATTTCTAGAAGAGGCTTTGATGGACTACGAAGATAGATACCATGTATAGGCAGTGTACCAAAACAACGTTCAACGCATGGCAGTGTACCAAAACAATGTTCAACGCATGGCATTTAACACAGTTTACATGCTATGAACAACGTTAATACAATGTTTGTATACCAGAGTATAGCCAAAAATTTCAACATATAGCCAAAAACTTCAACATATATACCAATGCTTCTAGAATCTTACTGCGGTTCGGATTATCAAATTGCAGGTCTAGTTTCTTGGTCTAGATATCTCGGTGTGCATTCTCTAGGCATCTAGGGAGATGTAATGGATAGCATTGCCTCTGAAGATCGATTTGCACGAGAGAGTGTTGATGCAGAAGTTCTACTGTGAGCGTAGGCGCTTCTAGTCCCCCTCTCAATGCAGCAGCGTTCCGCTGGCCTGCTGATTGATTAAACAAGCGATCACACAGACCTAATACATGCTTTCCAAAGTCAAAAAAGTCCTCAAGGGAACCTGTCAAAGAAATGGGTAATGGCAGAGAGGTAGCATTGTATATTTTAAGGAACACACAGGGTTCAGGCTTGAGATTTGTTACCAGAGTAGCTTCAATGGCAAGGAACATCTATTTGAAAATCTATTTGAGAAAGGGTATCGGAGTTGGAGCTTTTTGTAAAATTTATGGTGGTCGTAAAAGCAGTGGATCTATTGCTCGCCATGTACACAACAATTAGAAATGATGAATATGGTTGAGATGGATCCCAACAGTGGACGACGTATCACATCTAGTGTTCAGAGAGATCTTGATCAGGTTGCTGGTCGTATTGCATTAAAACCAGGACAGCGTTAATACTTGGGACAACGTATATGGGAGCAGCATAAAACTTGAAGCATATGCCAACACCAACCTTTAATCTATGCAACACAGATTTCAAAAGAACTCAACGCTCATACCATGGATACTTGCTTGTTGCTCTGTGCAAACTGTGCGCTTACTGTGCTGATTGCAGGCTACGCCAGGAGCTGGGCATTCTTTGTCAGTCTAAGAGACGTTACACCCAAAAAAACGTGCAAACAATGATTAGAGAGTGCAGGGAGGACAATTATGAATAGCCTAGGGAGCACAAAGGGTGCAGGTAATGGTTATGGCAGAGAAAAATGATGCAACAAATTACAACTAATTTTAGGGACTGAGGACCTGTGCTCTAATACCATGTTAAACACACATGGGCAACAAGAATAATCTGAAGGATAAAACATGAGAGTACAATTTTTATTAACAAGAGATATTCATTTATAGTACATATTATGACCGTTGGGTTCTGCATCCCAAGGTCTCTTGGAATCCTTTTGTCTATTCGGCTTCCACACTAACCCATTGAGGATTAGGTGTCCAACAGTAGAAGGCATATTTCAAAGCCATGGGAGTAAATTCTTGAAGAGGAAACAATGGAAAAATACACAATTTGCATGGTTAGAACCTAGCAGTAGGGATGGATTTAATTAAGTTTACTTACATTGTTTCCAATGTGAAGAATAAAGGATTGGCATGATATCTAGTACAATATAAATTTAACTGTAACATGAAGAAACTCACACAAACTAAGGAATCCCTAATTGAATCAATTTCTTGATAAACAATTGAAATTTTTTCTCACACAAATGCCAATAAATAAACAAATTTGCATAAATTTTTTACTTCTATCTTCTATGCTACTCTTTCCTATGATACCATCTTACGATGTTTCCTTTGCAACATATGGTGCAATTTCTAGTTATTGTTTTGACCAATAACAAAAGAAATGCAAGTGCTTCTTCATGTGAATAAAATAAAGTTTGCAGGTGCATGAATTAAAAGAGATTTTGCAGAGGTGGAATTTAAGTAGAGGTTTTCTACCAAAATCTTGGTCAAGTCCTAATCGCCGTTGGCATTTAATTTTTTACAGAAAGATAAGGAGACATTATTTCCCATACAAATTTGATGGTTACCAATTATTTTCACGTTCAATTATGCAACCCCTCTACCACTCAATGCTCCTTCCCCTTTGCCTCGCTACTTTCTACCCTTGATTAAAAGATTTCTTAAATACCCACCTCCGTGGAACTCATGTAGACAATCATTTTCACCTTCACCTTCACCTTCTCCATCCCATCCCATGCTTTGAATAACCATTAGCTTTTCATGTTTTCCATAGATTCAACCTGGTTGTATGTCCGAATAGAAACAAACTACCCTTAGCCACCCTTTTTAGCTTCAAACACTGTTTCCCAACTTTACCAATCTTTTAGTTGCTGTGAATTTCCATGTTATGATGAAACTTAGAGCATAATTAGACTAAATATTAGAACATAATTAGACTAAATATTAGAACATAATTATACTAAAGATTACTTTTTTCATAATAAATATCTCGAATTTATTAATCTATCAATACTACCAAGATTTTGAGACTTGATAATGATTAAAATGTCCAAAAACAATTTCATCAATAACCATTTAAGATCCTAGGTTATAATCATTTGAGATATTTCAGTAGGAAGGCACGTACTCCTCAAACTTCATTTCATAATTGTGAGAAATAATAACCTTTCATCACTCATTTCATCACTTAGAGAAAATAATAACAACCTTTCATCACTCTGAGAAAATAACCTGTATTAATCAATACTAGAAGGATGTTACTTAGAGAAAATAATAATAATATTCCATCACTCATTTCATCAATGTGAGAAAATAACTAGTATTAATCAATACTAGAAGGAGACTATCTCATTGCTGTGGGAAAATAAAAACCAATATTAATCTAGAAGGATACCATCTCATCATTGTGGGTAAATAATAACCAATGTTAATTGGTACTTGGAATTATATAACATAAGGTCATGTATAATTACATAAAGGTTCTGTTTGAAATGAGATCAAAAGAACCTATTAAAAATCAAGGTTAACTATTACTAAACATGAGTAATGTTTGAGGCTTAGTCACATGGTTTTGTTTGAGTTCGGGTTTAGAAATGATAGGTTTCGTTTGAGTTTGAATTTTTTGATGAGTTTTGGATGAGGTTTGCTATTAAATTCATCTATCACTATTTTATATATAAATACATATGTTAATAGTAAAATAACATTTAATAGTAAGTTTTTAACATCAATAAATATAAAAAATGTTATCACAGACTTGGAAATTGCAAAGATAGATTACAAGATTGAGTTGGGACATAATGTTATGAGTTTTAAACTATCAACTTGGTCCTGACTATGAGATATAGATTCAATGAGGTTTTGGAAATTGCAAATCTATATTACAAGTTTGAGTTGTGACATAAGGTTACGAGTTTTAAACTATGGACTTGGTCCTGAATACGAGATTCAGATTCAATGAGGTTCGCCATTTTTTTTTTGCCAAATTTTAAATCTTAATGTTAAAGTTCAGGGAACCTTGTGATAGATTTAAAGTGAGATCACTCAGGGTCAGAGTTTGATGAACCTTGAGACAAGTTTGAAGTGAGATCACCTTGAGCTTCTGTTAAAGGGAAATCAAAAGATAATAGGTTTGAAGGGAGACTAATAGAGATATTAAAGTACAAAAGAGCCAAACCAACATTGTTAAAAAAATAATAATACCCAGTATTTGTCACTAGAACCATAGTAAAATAATTGTATTCAACTCTTACGTCAACTACATGGAGAGGGGAATTTTTTGTGATGGAAATGGTCTAGTCAAATTAAGCATGGGGAAACCATTTAAATATTTCGAGTACTTGGATTATATTCAAGAAATTCTTTGGCATTTTCCAAGGTTCCATTTTTTTATCAATAAACACATTATAAGTATTTGAGTGAAACTATGTTAGGTTCCGTTGGGTTTAAATGCATTTATCTCTTGTTTTTTTTTGTGAAATCTGTCATCTGACTAATCAAATAGTCATTTTTCCCACACTCAACAAACTCCTTCAGACCCTTCTTTCTATCTAGAACATTAAGACAACACTTTACCACACCCATAACACAAATATAACATCCCCTATATTCGAGTGCAATATATCAGAATATATACATTCATTTATCCAACAACATCCACCATACCAGAGGTCCATGGCAAAATAACATAAACAAATTGTTCTCCACCAACACCCAATATTTTCAAAGCTCTAATGAAGATGAGAAATTTCAACCATACATCAAGAAATATAGAAGAAAGGCCAAACCAACAGAGTTGAAAAATGGGCAATTACGTGCATTATATAAGAACATGGGAAAGTTTTGGAAGGTTGTTCCAAGTTTTAGATAGAAATAAGCGTAGCCCATTCAAATATAATAAAGAGAAAGTGTTTAACTTTGAATACAGAAAGTAGTACCATAGATCACTGGCTGATACCCTACATCGAAAACTGCAGATTAAAAAAAAAATCCATAGGATCTTCCTTTACAAGTGATGTCTCTCCGACATTGTTTCAATTGCACCTAACATCAAAAGCATACTACCTCCTATTCACGATACACCAAAATGATGATATCCAAAGACATCTTATACTAGAAGTGGGAACAACTTCCAAAATACACAACTACTTTGTGGTAATCTGTTAGGCACTCACGACATTAGGGAAATAGGTAGCAAAGATTTGCTACGACAATATTTATATGGATAATAACATATAGTCATATAGGTTGAGAGCTTTGAACACCCTCAAAAATACATATGGAATAAAAATTAAGCTCTATAAGCTCATAAAACACGGTAGGGAAAATTAGAGACAAAATTTATAACAAATACTGCTCTCTCATATCAATAGCAACATGGAAGAGAGGAAAATTTCAGAGTGAAATGTGAAGAGTATCAATATATCAACTTGTTTTGGGAAAATTTCGAAACCTAATATGATTGAGAAATTCAAGTGTGGTGTCTTCATTATATAAGGAAATTGAATTTGGATTTTGTGGTAAAGTCCTCCGCATAGGTGGACTAGAGAAAAATGGGATAACATATTGAATTTAAACTGCCAGTGCAGTTTGGAGTGGAGAAGGAACCAAATTGGTGTCAGTGCTTAAGAAATCTGAATGAGGCCTTCGAAGGGGAGGGGTTGAGAAAAAAGATATTGATGTCCTTATTGTCACATGTCTAACCATTAATGAAGGAACCCACAATATCTTGGTGCTAAAAAGGATGACCTAGGTTGATGAATAGTTTGTGGCATCCATTTTTGTTTCCACTACTGCTATTGTTGCCTATGCAAACCCCATGATTGCATTGAATTAGACCAGGATGACAAATTGGTAGAAGGAAATGTTGCAACCCACTCTGATACATTGGAAATTCCCAATGTAGGAATGATGTTATCCCTTGGGAGATGGCCTTTAATCCATTTCTCTTCATCTCTCTCATGTTCTTCAAATGGGGTGGGAACTTTCTAAGAGGCTCTTCTATGTACAATTCTAACATTTGCACCAAATATGTTTTCTACAATAGCTTCCCTAGACAATGCTAATGGCAATGTCTCATGCAAATAGCTCCCAAAACAACTAGCAATAAGAGATCTATTAGTTGCAATAGCTTCCCATGAGAGAGAGGAGGATGAAAGGGAATCATGAAGAGAGCCCAATCTATTCCTCTACGGAAAATAGACCTAATTAGGGGAAAAATCCTAGACCCAGACAATAACATAGCAGGACAAGGCAATTACTGTCGACAATGATGATTATGACTAGAATTGAAGTTGGAACAACCTTTTGCAGGAAAATTAGAAGAAACCCATTGTGATGATCCTCTAGCTTAGGGTTCATAATGTTGGTGTTCAATAAAATGGATACTACTCTCTCTAGGTGAGCATCTTTCTCTTGGATGTTGAGTGTTGGTGTTTCAACTGTTGGGCCAATTCTATCTCCTTGGACCTATGCTGTGCAAGTGCTCTGAAAATAATAATTTTCTCCTGTTCATCATTACATTCTCCCTCTACTAGTGTATGTGTGCAAAACCCAAGTTGGATTGCCACTACCATCCAACAAAAACCAATAAAATTAGCATACATAACTTAGAAATACTTAACTATTTAGTATAAAGGCAGAAAAATGTTTGTAAAACTTCACATAAAAACACAATCCCAGAACTATAATACCTATTATAAGAAAAATACACCTTAAACTATATATAAAATAATAAAATTTTAATAAGCACTTACATTGTTTTAAACTTGACTAGGCAGTCATGGAAATATTCCTCTCGACCTATTTTTTGTTCTTGGTCCATTTACCCATATAGCTTAACCCAACTAACTCCATAATGCAAGTAAAATAGGGTAGATGGCCTAGACCAGAACACACAATAGTATACACAGGAAATTCTTCTCCTTCTCTTTTAGCTATCTCTTGCAACAAACTTTTGTATACCCTCGTCTCATCCTATTTAAACCACATGCGATGACCATCAAAGGCAACCGATCATCTAGAAAACAAGTTTCAAAACACCACCAAAACAAAAGCCATACCAAGATTCTTGTAGCAAGAGGTTAGGAAGGGCCTATTTGGGAAAGAGTATTAAGCACCACCTTTGCAACAACATGTTCATCCTGTCTCAATGTGTTGCAGTAGTTTGGGTTCTTAAAGACTTCTCCATTGAAATTAATAGTATATTTGAATCTAGGCGCATGATCAACCCCTCTTTGAGGAGTATGATGGTAGATTGAGCAATAGGGAAAAAGAAACTTTAAGGAGTAAGAGGCCACCATCTGACTCCGTTAATCCGCCCATTGTGAAGACTCAATCAATCACAAAGTTGCTTCTTATACAGGAGAATCAAATTGTAAAAGCAAGCAAACCCCTAAAATATGGGCGAATTCAACCCTACTGTCCATTTCCAAGAATGGTAGAGGGAGAAATAGCCCCTAACCAGTGCCATTCCTAGAAATTGGGGGTGATTAGAAGCAAACCCCATATGCAAACAAGGTAAATCAGGCCTTTGAATGTTTATTGAGCTTATTTTTCATGGATAAAATATAATAATGATTTATTTTTAAAATTTTTTTGGGCGAACTATAGAAAAGGGGTGTAATATAAAAAATTCGCCCCTCCAAAATATAAAACCCCTTAAATTTATTCCATGGGTTAAGATGCGCCCCTAAAATTGTTTATGCAAGTGACTATAGAAGTAGCTCAATAAGTCCTCTGAAGCAAAACAAGAAAGAAGAAAGCACAAGGATATGGATAAAGAAAGAAGAAATAAAGGAGAAATTAAATTTAACTTTATGTGGTCAAGATAAATAGACCATTGGTGTGCAGATAATGGATGCTCAAGTCAAATGATAGGAGAAAAAAGCAAATTTATATCACTAAAGGAAGTCAAAGGTGGAAAATTCATTCATAGAGACAATACATCAACCATAATAATGGGCAAAGGATTAGTTAGCCTTGATAATGAAAAGGTAAAGATAAAAATATATTGTATTTTGAGGGCTTAAAGAACAATATTCTAAGTGTAAGTTAGATGGTTGATAATGGACATGAGGTCACATTCTCTTCTAAAGGGTGTTAAATACTTGGAAGGAAGAATCTAGAAGATTAGTGGAAAAATAAACAAGGACATCATGCAATGTATATGTCCTTAATAAAGGTAAAAGAAAATATGGTTGTACAGGAGTGTTATCTCTCTCAACTTATCTGTAAAATACAAGTAAGATGTTACAACACCTCAAATCGCATCAAGAAGATATAAATCCTTAAGGGTGAGCTACAAGAGAATAATGATGAGTTGAAAAGACCACTATATGTGTATTAAAAACAACAAGTGAAGTTCAATTGGGTAGAAAGAAATATGAAAAAGTGAAGTGAAGTAAAGATAGGTCCGTAGGAATATCAAATGGGAAAAAAATAAAGAAGGAAATTGTTCAATTTTGTTAGGAATAGCTATTTGTGAGGAGCTAAGAGAGCAGAAAATAGAATAAGATCAAGGAGAGCTACAATATTAGAAGCAAAATGTGCTAAGGGTGAGTTATTTTTCCAAGAGGTTGACAAATGAAAGTTGTATCATTTGTATAATTCAAATATGGTTTATATTATTTTAAATGCCTCATTTCAATTGATATAAGTGCTTGAAACAAATAGTTTCAATAGTCATAAGCATGAGTAGACTATCATAATAAAGCAGAGGAGACTTTGGCACTTGCGATAACCATCAGTATTCATGGGCTTAGTTGTAAAATAATAGAAATACAACCTAGTCAATTGGTATAAGATGGGAGAGTTTGTGGTTTTAGTATCAACCATTGGGGTAGCAATATATTTGGCTCTTGGAATAGACATAAGTGTGTATTGGTACAATAGTACAACTCATTTAATTGGTATAAAAGAAGAAGACTTGGTATGATTCCACATGAGTAGTACAAGTTTAGGGGGAGCAGAGTGCAAATCCAAGGATGGTGAAATGGTATCAATTGATATTCTCATTTTTCTTTGCATTAGTATTAGTTGATTTAAGTCACAACATCCCGTATAATGTTCAACAACACATTTAAATAAATAGCCATTGCCAAAGGGGGAAAGTGATGTCAAATGGGTAGTAACTAAATCCCTTTTCCATTGATGTCAAAGCGGGAGAATGATCAGAAATTGGAACCTCAAAGCCAAGCGAAGAATGAGAAGACAATGAAACTTCAAAAGCATATGCGGAAAGTAAGTATATAGTTGGTAGCATATGGGGTGGGTGTTTCCAAGTGGTGGTGTTGCCATCAATGGCCAAAAATATCAGGAGGTGTTTCCATCAATGCCAAAGGAGGAGATTGTTGAGTATGTTGGCAGTTTTTGTCATTGATTTCAAGTGATATCAAGCTCAGGGGGAGCTTGTTGAGTTGTCAAGCTTGATGATTATGTTGTTATTGATGTATTGGTTATTTCTATTAAGCTTAGGATGAACTAGTTGTTTGATGAGTAACCTATCTTTGAAGGAATTTTGTCTGCAAGTAATTTCGTCAAAAATACATCAAATGTAATTTTTTGGATAACCATCTCAAAGAGTTTCCTAATGGTATATGACACTTAGCCTAACCCAAAAGTGATAACAAAAAATTGGTGGTTAAAGTGTTGAATCTTAGTCACGATACAAAGGCTCAAGGTTTCATGAGGGCTCCACTTCATCATATTGGTGCTAATTGAAAATGGAGGGATGGAAGCTTAGGAGGAATAAAACATCAATGGATGACAGGTGATGTTTAGATAGGCGCTGGTCACAACAAATTTTCTAGGGGGGCTGACAGCCACTGCCTAGGCACTTATCAAGATGAGTGGGCTACTTGATGTGCAAACAATAGAACAGACAGTGAGTAGTGAGAAAAAAGGCATTGGTCATAGCTCCTGATCACAAGAGGATCAATAGTAAGCACCAAAGCACTTATTAGATAATCAATGAGACTTGAGTTGTACATAATGAACATGACTGATGAAGTGGTAGTAAATGGCTGATAGAATAAACACAAGGTCATAATGCCTGGACATAGGAATCTTGGGACAAGCACCTAGGTGTTTATGGTACCGCTTGGTCTAAATGATGTGCACATAAAATAATGGGTGGAGAGCGATAAGAAACACAGATGGCACCCAAATAACATGGTAAGGTGATATGAGAGAGATAAATGACATGAAAAAATGAGCAGATGATAGGTGGACCCAAAATGACATGGAAAAGTGACTTGGCAGATTAGGTAGGAGGGCCTTGGGATTTGTGCCAAGATCCTATTTTACAAGGCTTCAAAGTGTTAAAGTGTTGGGTTTGTGTTATACTCTTTGCACTACTTATATGCACCACAAAAAAGGGGGTTTGAGGGGGGTATTTTCATCCCCCTATGGTTGAGGGGTATTCAGTGGGGGTGTTAGGCCCCCCTATGTGGGGTTCAGAGCAGTGCTCAAAAATAATTTATTTGGGTAGTTTTTTCCATGGTTTTGTGCATGATAGTTTTTCCCATGTTTTGTAGATCTGATAAAAGGAACAACGATTATGTTCTAATCGAGGGTTAATGCATTGGGGGTTTATGAATGCTTAGAAATGTATATAATGTATTGTAACATTGAAAGTGATATACTAAAAATTCAATTCGCTTTTCCTGATTTTGGATTACAAGAGAAAAATCTACGTGTATGTTTTTTCTGTTCTTACTAGTGTATAGTTTTCTGTTTTTTAAGAATTTGTTTGCGGGTTTTTTCTATATAGATTTAGAAACTTTATTTGGTATTAGATCAATTTTGGCGTTAATGGGACACCTTTGTGGCTAAGGGTTTTTTCTCGGGCCTATGGTAGACCATTTTATAGTGGGAGATATGATGGATTGATTCTTGTGGTGAAAGGAAGTGACAAGCAATGGAAAGATAGAGATTGAGAAATTCAAGAGTCAAAGTTTGTAGTTGGGGAAGCTCAAGATGGAGGATTGCTGGTGGATAAAGATCAGGGGATCACTATTGATCCTGGTACTAAACCAACAACAATGTCAACAAAAGAATAGACCAAGTTGGATCAGAAGGAAAAGGGAACAATATGATTGTGTGTCTCAGATTCAGTGTTACTGAATACTTTAGCAGAAGACACAAAAAAAGCTTTGTGGGACAAGTTAGGAACTTTGTATCAGTATAATTCCCTAGTAAATAAATTATTCATGTAGGAGAAACTGTATAACCTGAGGATGAGGGATGGAAACTTGCTGATATAACATATGAATGTGGTAATTTAGTTATTATCTATGGATATTAAGATTTTAGATAAGGATAAGTGCATCAGTCTGTTATGTTCTCTGCCAGACTCATGGTATAGTTTGATTTTTTCCATAGGTAGTAATGCAACTACCTTGAAATTTGATGAAATAATTTCATCCTTCTTGTAAGAGGAGATGAGATAGATATGTAAATTTAGAATGGATATTCCTTATTTGTAAGAGGATGTTCCTAGAACAAAAATAGAAATAAGTCCTCAAGTGGGATATCTAAATCTCTAGGAAAATTTGTAAAGGTACGCTGGAAATGCCTAAAAGAAGGGCACTACAGGAAATATTGTAGATCTAAAAATCCTAAGAAAGGAAAGGGATTTGATGATTCTCCTTCTACAGAGGCAAAAACCACCTCATATGAAGGTGGGTATGTGTACTTGCTTTCTTCAAGTACACATGTAGATTTTGAGGCATGGTTTGATTGACTTAGGTGTGTCCTTTCATATGACTCTCCATAGGGAGTGGTTCTGAAAGTACGAGAAATATGATGGTGGTGATGTATTCCTAGGCGATGAGAAGAATACCATAATAATAGGATGAGGAAAAGTCAAGCTATATTTGATATGCGAAAGGATTAGAACACTTCCTAGTGTTCTGCGCATTCTAGGATTGGCCATAAATATAATTTCTATAAGAAATATGGAATATGTAGGTGTAAAAACAATGTTTGAGAAAGATACCTACAGGTTGGTTCAAGGAGCATTGGTATTGATGAGGGGAGTTTGGATTAGAACTCAAGCTACTGGGAAGTACTTCTATTGATGTGTGCAATAGTTCTATTTTTCCTGAAAATGAAGCATAAAATATTGCAGTCTCCAGAGAAAAGACTATGTTGCGGCATCAAATACTGGGACATATTGGAGAGAAGGACCTTAAAATACTACACAATAATGGTATGGTAGAAGGTATGCCTAATTGCTCTCTATATTTTGATTTCTTTGGTCATTGTGTATATGGGAAACTAAACTAGGTGATGTTTTCCTTTGGTGCTAAGAGGGTCAGAGGGAATATTAGAACTTTTGCACAATGATGTGTTTGGACCTATGTCTATTCCATCACTGAGTAAATCTATGTACTATGTCTCATTTATAGATGACTTCTTCAGGAATAGCTGGATATATTTCCCTGGGAAGAAATTTGAGGTCTTTGATAGGTTTAAAGAATTTAAGGCTATGGTGGAAAATCATATAGAGAATAAGATTAAGGTGTTGAAGACATATAACGGTGGAGAGTTTTGCAAGAAGGAATTCAAAGAAATATGTAAGAAGGATGGTATAAAATAGCAAGAAACTACTCCATACACACCTCAACAAAATGGAGTGGTAGAAAGGATGAACAAGACACTGATGGAAAAGGAAAGGAGCATTCTTAGTGGTATTGGATTAGGACAAGAATTCTGGGCAAAGGTAGTGGATACTGCATGTCACCTATTTAATAGATCACCTTCATCAGTGTTGTAGGATAAGAATCCACATGAGGTATGGACTGGTAAGAAAACCTCTTTCTATCACATCTCAGGGTATTTGGTTGTGATGCATAGGTACATGTTCCAAAGGAGAAAATAACCAAGTTAGATAGTAAATATGGAATGTGAATCTTTATTGGGTATAAAGAGGGTTTAATAGGTTACAAGCTTTGGAACCTAGAAACAAAGAAGGGTGTGTAAAATTGATATATGGTATTTAGAGAAGTGAAGGATGTCATACAATAAGATGTCCTACCAAGGGAAAATGAACAAGAGAAGATATAGTTTGAAGTAAATGATGAAGAATCTTTATCTACAAAAGAACAAGAAGAACCACAAAATCTGACTTTGAGGAAATCATTTTGGGAAATAAGGAATCCATAGAGGTATACTCCCTCTTATTCCATTCAAATTTTGCTTAATGATAGTGATCCTAGAACTGTTAGGGAGGTAGTGGATTCGGACGATGACAAACTTTGGAAAAAGGCCATGGTTGAAGAAATGGCAGCCTTGAACAAGAATGATGCTTTGGATCTGGTGGAGTTTCCAGTTGGAATAAAACCCATTGATAACAAATGGGTGGTTAATAAGAAGATGAATGTAGAAGGAAAACATGAGAAATAAAAATTTCGGTTAGTAGCGGAAGGTTATTTCCATGTGTCAAGAATTGATTTTGGTAATAATTTTTCTCTTATTTCCAAGTTAGTTTCTATTAGATTACTCTTACCTGTTACTGCTATTTTTGATTTTGAGGTAGAATAGATGGATGTGAAGAAACAATTCTTATATGGGGATCTAATATAAGATATCTACATGAAACATCTAGAAGGATTTGTAGTGAAAGGTAAGAAAGAAGTGGTATGTAGGTTTAAAAAGTCTCTATATGGGTTAAAAAAATCACCAAGGATGTGGTATCAAAAATTTGATGCATATATACAGGGACTTGACTTGACTAGGAGAAATGCAGATCATTATGTGCATTATAGATTGTTATGAAACCAGCTCACAAAAAGATAGAAAATATAGATCAATGACTTCAAAATCAACCTCTTCGAGGGGGCAACCTCCTTTACATTACACAAATGAACAATTCTTGGATGATACAAATGACACTACCTCATTTCTATATATAGGAGTCTACATGGTCCTAATATAATCAAAGCCTACATAACAAAAATATTATAGGGGCACAACAATAACAATAGTGGGCTTCTATGGGGCACAATAATAACAACATGGGGACTACATGGGCATAACAATACAATAAGGGGGTTGCACTAATAACAATAAGGGGCTACACTAGTAGTATAGGGACCTAACATGCCCCTCTCCTTCAAAAAGTGTTGTCCTAAATGCTTGGGTAGTTCTGGATGCTTATGTATAAAATTCGCGTCCTCCCATGTGAAATCTTCAATGGGTAAGTTCTTCCACTTCATAAGATACTCTGAAATTGATCGATTTTGTAGCTGTCAGGTTCTAATTTTTGTGACTAATTTGGGTTCCAATATGATTTTTCCTTGCTCATCAAGTTCTGACAATATTGTTTGAACTGGGAGCTTGTCACCTATAACCTTCTTTAAGCATGAAACATGGAGAGCTAGGGGCATTTGAGAAGATGTAGGAAGCTCCAATCTGTATGCCATAGTACCAATCTTTTGCAACACCTTGTAAGGAACATAGTGCTTTGGTGATAATTCATTATCCTTCTTAGCTTGCTTGAGGGACATTTGTTTGTATGTTTGTAGCCATAGAAATACCCAGTCGCCTACATGAAAATTCTTTCACTGCGATATTGATCTACCTATTTTTTTCATTCTATTCTGTGCCAAAGTGAGGTTATCCTTTAAGAGTTGGAGAACTTGGTGTTGTTGAGGGTCTACTTTAACACCTTCATGAGATACAATATGACCCAAATATTCCACCTCTTGTACTACAAAGAAACATTTGGAGGTTTTTGCATATAACTGTTTCTCCTCCAATAGTTTGAGCACTCTATCAACATGTTAAACATGATCCTTCCAAGACTTGTTGTATCTTTGTATATCATCAAAAAAGACTAACACAAATTTTCTAAGGGAGGGTTTGGAAATGGAATTCATCAAACCTTGAAATGTAGAAGGTGTGTTGGTAAGGCCAAAAGGCATGACCAAAAATTCATAATGACCCTTATGAGTTCTAAATGTTGTTTTCAGAATGTCTTCAATCTTCATTTTGATTTGATGATATCCTGCATGAAGGTCCAACTTGCTGAAGTAAATTGCTCCATGCAATTCATCCAATAATTCATTAATGAGAGGAATGGGAAATTTATCTTTAATACCGAGCTTGTTAAGCTCCCTATAATCCAGACACATACGCCATGATCCATCCTTCTTGTGCACCAATAATACTGGAGCAAAGAAATAACTTTGACTAGCTTGAATTATAATAGCCTCTAGCATTTCTGCAACCATATGTTCAATTTCACTCTTTTGTGCATAGGGATATCTGTAAGGCCTAATGTTTGGAGGAACACTTCCTGGAATCAAATAAATAGCATGATCATGATCACGAATAGGTGGGAGGCCTTTGGGAGTCTCAAATACCTTGGAATGATTGTCCAATACTTTTTGGAGATCTGGAGAAATAGATGATTTCAACATGGAAATCTCTAACGAACATAATTGTGCAATTATGCCTCATTGTTCTTTCTTTAGAAGCTTTGTCATGCCGTTAGAGCTGATTATCTTTCCTAGTTTCCCTATGATACCCCTTAATTCAAATTCCTTTCCTTCTGATTTTTTTTTTAAGAAAAGTTTTTGAAAATTAAAAGTTATCATACCCAAAGATTGTAGCCATTGGATTCTTAGTACAACATCAACACCACCCATTGGAATGGAAAGCATTGGATTATTCAACACATCTTCTCCCATGGATAGCTTGATATTATGGCGCTTTCCAGAGCAATTTATGGTTCTTCCATTTGCAACCATCACTTGACACTCTGGTGCTAGATATAGGAAGCAATTCAATTCCTTCGCTATCTTACAATGAATAAAACTATGGGTACTGCCTGAATAAATCAACACTATTACCTTTTTCTTCTTGATATGTCCTTCTATCTTGATAGTTTGAGGAGTGGTTATTCTTGCCAATGCATTACACGATATGGTCGGATTCATTTCTTCTTTCTCTAGACTTTGTTCCTGGTGTGTATCCTCTTCTTTTGATGTTTCTTGTTCCTTTTCTTCTTCCTCTTCACAATCTATGTAAAATAATTTCTTCTCAGCACACTTATGACCTTTAGTGTATTTGCTATCACAATTGTAACAAAGCCCTTTTACTCTTTTTTCTTCCAATTGTTGTGGTGTCAACCTTGTTCCATATTTATAGTTGTGATTGGTAGGCTTCCTTGTTGCCATAATTTTGCTTTCAGTTTTTCTTGCTAACCTGAATGCCTTCTCCAATGAATCAGGTTCCCAAGTGTGAACCTCATGTTGGATGTTATCATTTAATGTACCTATGAACGCATCAATCCTATGCTTCTCTGTAATATCTTTTACCCTTATATTCAAATTTTGAAAGTCCTCAATGTGCGCCACCATTGAACCTTTTTGTTTGATATTTATCAATTGGCTAAAAAAGTTTTGCTTTTTGTATCCTCATTATCTGCTATCATTTCTTTTGTAAAAATTTCCCAAGTGACAATTTGTTTATGAGATAAAGCCATAGATCCCATACAAACTGATTGGGTTCCAAATATAATGTTGCAATGCGTACCTTTTGTATGTTTTGAACATTATGGAGATCGAAATATTGCTCCATCTGTAGTATCCATGTTACGGGATCCTTTCCATCAAACTTCCTCATATCAATCTTTGGAATGTGGTGGGTATTTATTCCAACGTTAGAGTCTATGAAATCACAATTAGCATTTATTTTGTTCTCGTCATGAGTTTTCTCTACTACCTTTTCGCCATTAGGAAGCCTTTCTTGTAGAAACTTTGTCAAACCTTCCTTCAAACCTTGCATGTTTTTCTTCAAATCTTCAACGTTGTCATTCTTCGAATCATGATTAACATTTCTTTTGTTCTCATTATGCATTTTCTCTACTACCTTTTCGCCATTAGGAAGCCTTTCTTGTAGTAACTTTGTCAAACCTTCCTTCCAACCTTCCTGTCTTTCTTCCAATATTCAATGTTGTCTTTCATACCATCCATCTTATCTTCCACGTCTTTCTTTAAACCATCCATCTTAGATTCTGTTACTTTTTGTGAGAGTGAAATTTGTTGCACTTGGTCTCATAATTTTGATATATCATGTTGCATTTCTTCCTCTTCTTCATGAGACATGCTAACACTTTCAAGTTGCTTACTATGTGTTTCCATTTTCTTTCTTCGGGGCATCAATTGATGATAATTATTTTTCACTATGCCCTTTTGAGTTCCTTCAACCTATTTTTTCAAACCAAACTTATGCAAAATTTAAAACAAAACTACACACCTTTTTTCACTTTGTAGGTGCTCGATATTGAATCTGATGTATCTCTGAAATTTTGGATCTCCAAGGTATGAAATTGCGAACTATGGTAGCCCTTTTAGTCCTCTTTCCAATGCCACTAGTCTGATCAAAATTGGATTCTCCAAGAAAGCATTATGCACAATCTCCCAAGATGGCCTGATTATACACTTTTCAGTAGAGCGAAATTGTATGAAGTGCCATGTGTCACCATTTCAATCTTTGGACCTGAAAATGATGCAAAGAAAACTAAATTCTATCCTCTTTCTATAACTTCTTACAAAATTTCAATCTGATACTCAGAGAGAAAGTTATGACGATTTTACCAAGGTCACTTGTTTGTGATGTAATTCGGGAGCCTTCAAAAAGCCTAACTTCCTTGGATCATATCTTAGAAACTATAGTGAGAAAGATCTGAAATTCAGACCCCGAGCTTCACCAAGATTTCCTCTCAAATGGGTTTTAATTTCAGAGTCTGAACCTTCGTAAGAAATAATTATAGTGAACATTCCATGATGACTTGTTTGTGATGGAATTATGGAGCTTGCAAAAACCCTAACTTCCTCAGATCATATCTCCGAAAATATAGAGAGAAAAGCTCTGAAATTCGGACCCGAGGTTCAGAACTATCTCAGCTCAAACAGATTTTTGTTTAGTGTTTGAAACTTCGTAGAGAAAAAGTTATAGTGAAAATTCCACGATGACCTATTTTGGAGCAACGAAAACTTAGAATCCAAAGCTCTGATACCAAATGTTATGAAACCAGCTCACAAAAAGATAGAAAATATAGATCAATGACTTCAAAATTAACCTCTTCGAGGGGGAAACCTCCTTTACGTTACACAGATGAAAAATTCTTGGATGATACAAATGACAATACCTCCTTTCTATATATAGGAGTCTAAGTGGTCCCAATATAATCAGAGCCTACATAACAATAATATTGTAGGGGCACAACAATAACAATAGTGGGCATCTATGGGGCACAATAATAACAACATGGGGACTACATGGGCATAACAATATAATAAGGGGGTTGCACTAATAACAACAATGGGCTATACTCGTAGTATAGAGACCTAACATAGATTAACTTGTGATCATGTTATTTGTTTGGTCATGTATGTGGATGATATGCTACTGAGTGGAAATGATAGAGAAATTATCTAGGATGTGAAGGACCAATTGTCCTCTAAATTTGACATGAAGGATCTTGGTGCTAAAAAAATTATTTTGGGAATGGACATTAAAAGAGATAATGAAAAGAGGAAACTTTGGTGAAATCAAAGGAAATATATCGAAACACTATTGCATAGTTTTAATATGCAGAATAGTAAATCAGTGAAGGTTCCTATTCCTATAGGTGTAAAGTTATCTACATAACAATGTCCCAAGACAAAAAAAGAGGAAAAGGACATGTCCCGTGTTCCATATGCAAGTGCAATAGGAAGTTTGATGCATGCAATGGTATGTACTAGACTAGACATTGCACATGTAGTGGGAGTTTTTAGCAGGTGTATGGCGAAATTGGGGAAGGAGCATTTGAAAACCACAAAGTAGGTTTTCAGATATCTACATGGCACTAGTGATTATGGTTTGTGTTATCAATGAATATTGGGGATAGGAAAAAGTGTTGGAAATATGTGGCTTTGTTGATGCAGTCTGGGCTAGTGATCTAGATCACATAAGATCTACAAGTGGGTATGTGTTTAACCTATTTGGATGAGAAATAAGTTGGATGAGCAATCTGTATTGACACTTTCGACTATACAAGTTGAATACATGCCAACCAATCATGCAAAAAAATAAGTAGTTTGGTTACAAGGATTGTGTTTAGGTATGGGGTTGGCACAATGATCTATAAGGATACATTTTGACATCCAAATTGCTATTTTCTTAGCAAAGAACCCTGCTTACCATTTGAAGACAAAGAATATAGATGTTATGTATCACTTTGTGAGGGATATAGTTGAAGAAAAAATGGTGTTTTTGGAAAAGGTGGACACTTTGAAGAATGTTACAGATGCATTGAAAAAATATGTGAGAACTGAAAATTTCTCTTGGTGTAGAGAAATAATGTGAATTATTTCCCTGAACTATTGACTATGTACTCCTTTAGCCCCCTATTTTCAAAGAAAACAACAAATGGGAGAATTTTGGGTGTGTGATATATTTTTTGTATGAGTGATATGCACCATGAACAAAGGGGGGTTCAAGGGGGGGTGTTAGCCCTCCCCTATGTGGGGTTTTGGGAAGCACCTCGAAATAATTTTTTGGGCAGTTTTCCCATGGTTTTGCACATGGTTTTACACATGATGTTTTTTTCCCGTGGTTTTGTAGATCTAGTCAAAGGAACTGCGGTTATGTGCTATTCCAAGGTTAATGGATTGGGTGTTTATGAATTCTTTGACATTTATATAATGTATTGTAACATTAAAAGGAACATAATGAAAAATCAATATGGTTTTCTTGATTTTGGGTTCTAGGAGAAAAATATCTGTGTATATTTTTTTGTTCTTTCCATTATATATTTTCCTGTATTTTAAGAATTTGTTTGCAGGCATTTTTTGTACAAGGTTAGAACCTTCATTAGGATTTTGGCCCTTTTTGTGGTTTTGGAGTTCAGAGGCACAAGGTCATCTAACATCTAAAGGTCCAACTCTGCAAGTGTTTGGTAGGCCAAGGAACAATCCAGATCCTAGATTCCCCAGATTTGGGACTCAACGTGGAGGTGGCATCCAATAATCCAAGGGTTGAGCTAGGCAGATATTGTTTGATAGGCCAGATGGGAAGATAACTACATTGATCTAGGCTCTCATTTCTTATCCATGAATCTAAAGTGTAGAAGGTGAGATAGGTTACACACAATGAATGAAGTCGGATACCAGATTTCCTGACACCAAACATAAGTGGACCCCAGTATGATGTGGTAGTGCACATGGAGCCAGATGGTAGAGAATGTTGTAGGATGTTGATGTGGTATGTTAAGGCAAGGAAACATGGTAGGTGGATTTGGGATTTTTGGATCGACAAGTGGCCCCTTTCCTAGTGATACATGGCAGTGACATGGTAGTGACGTAGTATGAGATGTGGCAGGTTTTGATGTGGTAGTGATATGGACATGGTATGACCAATCATACATAAGCCACTAGGAAGTGGTAAGTAATGGGCCAAATTATCTAACATTGTTCCATGTTTCACAAGCACATGTGATAACAAATTTTATACACCCCCCTGTTAAAAATGGGAAAGGCAGAGGGGCCTCACACTACAAGGAAAAGACCTTCTAGTGGAGGTTTTTGCGAAGGTCCCTATAAAAATAGCCAGAAATCCATTGTAGCAGAGGTCGCTAGTGGAGTTGGGCGGGAAGATGTTTTAGTGGATGTTTCTTTGATGGTGCATGTAAATTATTCAAGTGCACCGGTGCTTTATTATGCATACATGCACCAGAGCTCCATATACCATGGTGCACCACAGAATTTGTTTTGTGAAAAAAAAAACCATGGTAGGCTAAATACCCAAACGCATTGGTGCTTGAATATTTGTTAGCACCAGAATCCTTCATATAGTAAAACGTACTGGTGCTATCCGACAATGACATCCCTATGCAGTAAATGTATAAAAATGCCCCGGTGATTCTTATAAAGCATAGTGATAGATGGTTTGTAATTTCTAAAAAAAGACTCGTGTTATTGTAAACCACAACAATGGTACATTATTAGTAACGTAAAGCCCTAGGGCATACTTATAAAGCAATGTGACAATTTTAAATAAAATAAAACATGGTGCTTTTGGATATAGCACCCCTTGGTGCACTTCGTGAAACACACCAGAGGAGGGTTAAATAAAAAAACCCTCGCGACCGTAATTTTCAGTTTTACCATCTACAGTGCGAAAGAGCTCTGAAGCACTGGTGCCACTCTTGCCACGCGAGCACCCTGATGTCGGTGCTTCTCTTGCTTACCACCTTTCAGTACCATGCTCACTATTTGAGTTTCCAATTTTTTCAAACGATGTGAAAATTTGTTTTTCTCCATTTCATTTCCACAATTCCTCCTTGATAACCAAATATCTAGGGAATCTCTATGTTTCTTTCTAATTTAAGTTTTTAGGGGATTAGAATTGCAAAATAGGTTGATTTTTTATTTATCATTTTTGGATTTTTTTTTCAATGCGCGGTGCGCTCGATATGTTTTGCTTGCACTGGCAGCGATGTGCCCTGTAAATTTACAGGGTGCACCATGATTCGGTGTGTGAAAATAATTCACAACCATTGTGGCGGTGTGATTTTTAAATATAAACACACCAAGAAGGATGCAACAGATCGTGTTTCGGTGCATCACTCCCAGTGTGTTTATATTTACCAAACAGACAACAAATAAATATTTAAAATTTATCCTATAGCTCAGTGTGTTTGATAACCTGAACGTACTGTACCGGTGACAACAAGTTATACATGCACACTAGTGCACAAGTATGACACACCACTATGAAAAGTTAAATTTATGAAACACCCGCAGTGCATCATACTTATGTGCGCATCGTCACTGGTGTGGTTATAGTTGAAAGCGCACTCGTGTGTTGCATGACTGTGTTTTGAGCACATCGATAATAATACTAATAATAATAATTATTATTATTATTATTATTTTTAAATTGAAATTTATGTTTCCATAGTTATAAATACATGTTTCATTTACTAAAAAATATATATATTTTATGTATAAGGCTGGTGTATTTTATATGTCAGTCATGTAGCAGAGATATAGCAAAGGGAATAGTAGTAGGAGTAGGAGCAACAGGTGAACCCATACAATATGGTCTGACCATGGTAGGCGAGAGAGAGGGAGAGAGATTTATACCCTCATATTATTACTCCAACGACCATAACGCTCTTGAGGAAAGTAGGCCTCCTCAAGTACTATGAGGAGGGTACATCCATGAAGGCGCACTCTGTCCTATTGGCATATCTGATCCACCGATGGAATGTACAACAACAGGCTTTCCGTGTTGGTCTTGAGTTGTGGTATAGGCCCACAAATGAGGACATATACTTTATCAGTGGCCTATCCAGGAGGGGAGGATTTTCCCTAGTTCCTTGATGCCCCCCATGATGTTGCAGCTGAGATTCAACTTACATATAATCAGAGATATGTTGGGCCTCATGTGGTTTGTCCATTAGATTTTTAGGTTAGTGGTGGACAACTACAGATTTCTTCTTTTGCTACAAAGGAGGCTAGGTTCCTCTCATTATCAGTCAGCACCATTACACATTCTTCTGGTGATGGGAAACTTATTAGTTTCCCTCTTTTGTATTATGTTGATTCTTTGATTCAGGTGCCACCTCGCATCAGATGGTGTTATGTAGAACTTATGATTGCGGACAAAAGTAATTTCCCTAGACCTAGTGGACTGGTCTAGAACAAAAAAAGGAAAAGAATATAGATTTTTCCTTAGATAAAGTGAAGAAAGGAAAGAATCCTTCTTGGAATCTGTTGCAAGCTTTACTTTCCTCCTTGCTTGTAAGGTCCAAATGCTATAATTAGAACCTTCACGTACAACTAAAACAAGCCAAGGATCCACAACATCTACGTAGCATAATTCAATTACTCTATTCAATGAATCAACAATGCATTGAAACATGCGAATGTAAATGTAACATAACACATATAGGAAAACAAGATACTCTTTGTATTAATAGAAATAAGAGAGAGTTTACAACCAAGAATAGTAGCTGATCTTGTAGAGATCTCCCCAAGTTGACTTGTCCTTCCATGTCATAAAGAACACCTCAATGTCACCCTAATGAATGAAGATGATGACTAATTTAGGTTCAAGGAAACAACATGAGGGCATGACTAGTCTCTAAAATCCAACCCTAATGGATGGATGGCAGTAAATTTATAGGAGAGGGATGGTGGTTTAGAATTTACCATAACGGGCTTGAGATCCACATATGATGGGAGGGTGAGCTCAAGGGATAATCGATGAAGTCTCCAAGCTAGAATCATATCAGATTAGAGCTTCTTATCCATGGTAATTGGTTAAAACATCCCCTAGAAGCTTCTGGAAGAGGAAGATTTAGAAATATTTTTAATTTTCTCGAATTTCTAGAATCAACTTACTTGCAAAAGGGATCAACCAACTCTTATTAGCTCTAGTATAGAAAGAAGCAACAAACACTGAACGCAGGTGGCTAAAGGGACAGGGTGCTTTGGGGTTAATAAACATTGATTTGACCAGTTAATCCTAGAAACTCAAACTTTTTGGAACGATCATGCTTAGGGCTTTGTGAAGTGATGATAAAAACATGTTCATGGATGTTGATTGATCTAGTTTGTAGGCCTATTGACCACATGTGACAAAATTGCCTATAATAGATTGCTCCCTAAAGCGAAAAATTAGAAACAGTAGTTGATGACTGAAGTGCTTTACCTTGTGACAAGTCCGGATCAAGAAAAACTAGTCGATATCATTATCTATTACAATACATTTTCATCATGATATCTCTGCTAAAGGAGGCATACCCATGCTCTGTGTATAAGCTAACATCACATGTACAATGATCAAAAGGTCATGTTCAAGAATGAAAAAGAGTGGACCCATGATTGGATGACTGTCTATATGATCATGGACATCATGCTTTGTAATCCTGCAATAATCCCAAAGTCGCAGCCCCAATGGATGGAACTAGATCTAGGGTCTTCTATCTCATTCACTTGATCGTCCAACGTACAAGTCTAAAAATGTGAATAAAGGAGTTGGAGTCGAACATGGTAGACACCATATGATTACTGGCCAATGATGTAAGCTATTAATAGACATGAGAGAAACCACCGATGATGTTAATGGATCTCAAGGTACCACAGTACAATCCATATGGTGTGAATAAAGGAGTTGAAGTTGAACACCACAAAGAATCTTCTAGTCGAAGGCCAATGATGAAGACCTATCACCAAGAGAAAGGAAAATTACAATTGATGTATGCAATATCCAAGGTACCAAAGGGAGTTTCTCAGTAAAATTATTGGATGGTGAGATGATGCCGACAGGAAGTGACCTATCACGGGAGGGCTTTGATGTATCCCCCATCAATGACATGAAACAGGTATTAATATTTGATAGAGAATGATGTTGATGTGGGACTAGTTCAGGAATGACAGACATGAATGAAGGCTTAAGAGTATTGTAGCAGATATCAGCTAAGGTACTTCTATTAAACATATCAACGACACTGAATGGAGTTGGTGGCATTGACCCAAAACAAAATGTGGAGGCTTTGATATGGTGAGATGAACCAAAGAGACAAGCAAATTTTCCAGCTCAACAGTCATGGAGATAAAGTGAGAGAGTGTCATGTTCAAGAGTGAAACACTGCCATTAATAGGTGATACCCTTTTTTCCAAATTTCCCCAACCATTTCTAGTCAATAATTCTTTATTTTCGACAAGCTTGAGGAGGATAAAATATTCTTGATCAATAAGTTCATCCTTCAAATGAATCCCTCTGAGTATTTTTAATGAACCTTGAGAAGGAGTGGTTCGGTCTCGTCATGTTCGATGAGTCCAATTCTATTTGATGCTTTTACGAGTCCAACATAGGTGTAAGTCGATTCCTTTTTCATGTTTAAAGAGTTTGAAAAAGAGGTGAAAAATAAAACAACAAAGGTTCCTTTTCGTAAGTAGTCTCTTGAGTCCAAAAAGGTAGAAAACAATACCCAAGAGAACCTCATAGCCATGTTCTACTAAGGTATTCCTTTTTCGTAAATAGTCTATCCTAGTCTAGAAAAGGGTTAAACTTATACTGAGTAGATGTATTTTCATTTAGTTTAACAAGTTCGAAAATACAAGTGCTTGACAATATTTTCATATTTAGGGAGTCTGAAAAGAGCTTAAAGAGGACTCCTCGTAGATGAATGAGTGGTAAAAAAGGTAGAAATTGGTCCTGGTCATGATGGAACTGCTCAAAACTTGCAAAGGTCAAGAGGCTGCGTAATAAGACCACTAATCATAGTTGTTCCTGAGGAAAGGGTAAAAAAATGAAGTAAAATAGTATGATCAACCAAGTAGATGGCAATGATGGAATGAGAAAACCAAGGCTCATCTGGTATAATCAGGAGTGAAAACAGAGATTTTGGGTTCGATCCCCAGTGGAGTCACCAATTTTTTATGTAGAATTTATGATTATGGACAAAAGTAATTTCCCTAGACCTAGTGGATTGGTATATAACAAAATAAGGCAAAGAATATAGAGTTTTCCTTAGAGAAATTAAAGAATGGAAAGAAGCTTACTTGGAATCCATCGCAACCTTTACTTTCCTCCTTGCTTGTAAGCTCCAATCGTAGCTCCAAATGCTATAATTAGAACTTGCACACACAACTAAAACAAGCCAAGGATCCACACAACCTACGTAGCATAATTCAATTACTCTATTTAACAAATCCACAAGGCATTTAAATACGTGGATGTAAATGTAACACAACACATATAGGAAAACAAGATACTATTTGTATTAACAGGAATAGGAGAGTGTTTACAACCAAGAATAGTAGTTGACCTTGTAGATATATCTCCAAGTTTACTTGTCCTTCCTTGTCACAAATCGTACCTCAATGTCACCCTAATCCATGAAGATGATGACTCCTTTAGGTTCAAGGTAGAAACATGAGGGCATGGTTAGTCTGAAAAATCCAACCTTGATGCTATGGATGGAAGTAAATTTATAGGAGAGGGATGGTAGTTTAGAATTTACCATAATTGGCTTGAGATCCACATATGATGGGAGGATGAGTTCAAGGGATAAGAGGTGAAGTCTCCAAGGTAGGATCATATAGTATTCAAGCTTCTTATCCATGGTAAATGGTTGAAACATCCCTTAGAAGCTTCTGGAAGAGGAAGCTTCAAAAATATTTTTAATTTTCTGGAATTTCTAGAATCAACGCACTTGAAAAAGGGAGAAACCAACTCTGATCAGTGCTGGTATAGAAAGGAGCAACCAACGCTGAACATAGGTGGCCAAAGTGATAGGGTGAGTTTGGGTTAAAAAACATTGATTTTGAATAGTTAATCCCAGAAACTTAGACTTTTTGGAAAGGTCATGCTTAGGGCTTTGTGAAGGGATGATGACAACATGTTCACATTGTTATGAAACCAGCTCAAGAAAAGATAGAAAAGATAGATCAACGCCTTAGAATTCAGCCTCTTCAAGGGGGCAACCTCCTTTACATTACATAAACGAACAATTATTGGATGATTCAAATGACAAAACCTCCTTTCTATATATAGGAGTCTAAGGAGTCACAATATAACCCAGCCGACCTAACAATAATATTATAAAGTCACAAAAATAACAATAGAGGGATTCTATGGGGCATAGTAATAACAATATCGGGATAATAGGGGCACAACAATATTAATAAGGGATGCAACTACAATAGTAATGGGGTAATCACTAGTATTATAGGGACCGAACATGCCCCTTTCCTTCAAGAAAGTGTTGTCATCAACGCTTGAGTATTTCTAGATGCTTCTATATAAAATTCTCATCCTCCCGGAATCTTCAGCAGATAAGTTCTTCCACTTGATAAGATACCATGAAATTTATCGATTTCGTAGCTGTCGAGTTCTTGTCTCTGTGACTGCTTCTGGTTCCAATATAATTTTTCCTTCCTCGTCAAGTTCTGGCAATATTGTTTGAACTGGGAGCTTGTCGCCTATAATCTTCTTTAAACATGAAACATGGAAAACTGGGTGCAATCGAGAAGCTGCAGAAAGCTCCAATTTGTATGCCATAGTACCAATCTTTTGCAACACCTTGTATGGACCATAATACTTTGGTGATAATTTATTATCCTTCTTAGCTTGCTTGAGGGACATTTTCTTATATGGTTGTAGCCGTAGGAATACCCAATCACCTACATCAAACCTTCTTTCACTGCGATGTTGATCTACTTGTTGTTTCATTCTATTCTATGCCAACACGAGGTTATCCTTTAAGAGTTGGAGGACTTGTTGTTGATGTTCGATGTGATGTTCCACTGCTTGAACCTTAGAATTTTCCCTTAAATATGATGTGATGGATGGTGGCTGATATCCATAAAGTGCCATAAATGGGGTCATTTTTGTTGCTGTAGGGAAGGAAGTGTTATACCAACATTCAACCAGAGGCAACCATTTGACCCATTGTGTCTTTTATCAGATACAAAGCAACGAAGATATCCTTCCAAACATTTGTTTACTATCTCAGTTTTCCCATCAGATTGAGGATGATAAGATGAGCTATGAGCTAACTGAGTACCAAGACAAGAAAATAATTCTGTCCAAAAATTTCCAGTGAAAATGGGATCTCTGTCACTTACAATAATCTTTGGGTTTCCATGTAGCTTTTGAATTGTTTCCATAAATGCAGTAGAAACTGTACCGGCTTTAAATGGATGTGATAATGCACAAAAGTGTGCATACTTGGTAAGTCTGTCAACTACCACCATGATGACACTCTTTCCCTCAGACTTGGGTAAACCTGTGATAAAATCCATTGAAACCTCCTCCCAACGTTGGCTTGGAATGGATAAAGGTTGTAATAGACTTGGTGTCTTAATTGTTTCAACTTTATTTTGTTGGCAAACCAAACATTCCACCACAAATTTTTGAATATTCGATTTAAGGCCATCCCAAAAAAATTCCTTCTTAACCCTGTGGTAAGTTTTTAAAAATCCTGAGTGCCCTCCTAAGGGAGAAGTGTGCAATTCCACAAGAATCTTTTGTTTTAGCTAGGAATTCTTATAGAGGTATAAGCGATCTTTGTACCATAAAGAATCATTTTGCTAGCTAAATGTATCAGACGTACTGGAATCTTGTTGTAACTTTCGAATAAGTGCCCACACTTCTTCGTCATTCTTCCATTCCTCCCTTGCTTCATTTATCCAATCTAGTTGGATAATAGAAATGGCGCACAACAATGCTTCCACATCCTCATCCTTTCTTGAGAGTGCATCTGCCACCACATTTTGCTTCCCTTTTTTGTATATGATTTCAAAGTCATAACCCAACATCTTTGTGACCCACTTTTGTTGCTCTTCAGAGGATAATATTTGTTCTAAAAAGTATTTAAAGATATCATGATCTGTTTTTACCTTGAAGTGTCTTCCCATTAGGTAGGGTCGCCATTTCTTAAGTGCATGGAGTATTGCCAACATTTCCTTCTCATAAATAGCTTTGTGTAAAAACTTTCCCTTGATTGGACGACTTTCAAAAGAAATGGGTCTTTCATCTTGCATTAAAACAACACCAATTCCATTTCCTGAAGCATCACATTCCACAATAAAGGTTTTTGTGAAGTCTGGTGTAGCTAAGGCTGGTGCTTGGCACATTGCCTCTTTAAGATGTTCGAAGGCCTTTGTTGCTTTTGGAGTCCATGAAAATGCATCTTTCTTCAATAATGTTGTTAGAGGTGCTGCTATTCTCCCATAATTCTTAACAAACTTGCCATAATGCCCTGTCAACCCAAGAAATCCTCGCAGATGCTTTATGGATGTGGGGATTTTCCATTCCTTAATGGCTTTAATTTTGCTAGGGTCTACCTTAACTCCTTCATGAGATACAATATGACCTAGATATTCCACCTCTTGTACTCCAAAGAAACATTTGGATCTTTTTGCATATAATTGTTTCTCCTCCAATAGTTGTAGCACCCTGTCAACATGTTCAACATGATCCTTCCAAGACTTGCTGTAGATTAGTATATCATCAAAAAATACTAACACAAATTTTCTAAGGAATGGTTTGAAAATGGAATTCATCAAACCTTGAAATGTTGAAGGTGCATTGGTAAGGCCAAAGGGCATGGCCAAAAATTCATAATGACCCTCATGAGTTCTAAATGCTGTTTTTGGAATGTCTTTAGTCTTCATTCTGATTTGATGATATCCTGAACGAAGATCCAACTTGGTGAAGTAAATTGATCCATGCAATTCATCTAGTAATTCATAAATGATGTGAATGAGAAACTTATCTTTAATAGTGAGCTTGTTGAGCTCCCTATAATCCGGACACATGCGCCATGATCCATCCTTCTTGTGCACTAATACTATTGGAGCAGAGAAAGAACTTTGACTCAGTTGAATTATACTAGCCTCTAGCATTTTTGCAACCATACGTTCAATTTCACTCTTTTGGGCATAGGGATATCTGTACGGCCTGATGTTTGGAGGAACAATTCCTGGAATCAGATGAATAGCATGATCATGATCATGAATAGGTGGGAGACCTTTGGGAGTCTCAAATACCTTGGAATGATTGTCCAAGACTTTTTAGAGATTTGGAGAAATAGATGATTCCAATGTGGAAACATCTAGCGAACATAATTGTGCAATTACACCCCTTTGTTCCCTTTTTAGAAGCTTTGTCATACCGTTAGAGCTGATTATCTTTCCCGGTTTCCTTGCAATACCCCTTAATTCAACTTCCTTTCCCTCCACAGAAAATTTCATGAAAAGTTCTTGAAAATTAAAAGCTATTGTACCCAAGGATTGTAGCCATTGGCCTCCTAGTACAACATCAACACCTCTCATTGGAATGGAAAGCATTGGGCTGGTCAATACATATTCTCCCATCAATAGCTTGATATTATGGCACTTTCCAAAGAAATTTATTGTTCCTCCATTTGCAACCATCACTTGACACTCTGGTGCTGGATATAAGAAGCAATTCAATTCTTTTGCTACCTTAAAATGAATAAAATTGTGGGTACTTCCTGAATCAATCAACACTATTACCTTTTTCTTCTTGATTTGTCCTTCTATCTTGATGGTTTGAGGAGTGGTAATTCCTGCCAATGCATTACAAGATATGGCCGGATTCATTTTTTCTTCATCTAGGCTTTGTTCCTGGAGTATATCCTCTTCTTTTGACCTTTCTTGCTCCTTTTCTTCTTCCTCTTCGCAATCTATGTAGAATAATTTCTTCTCAGCACACTTATGACCTTTAGTGTATTTGCTATCACAACTGTAACAAAGACCTTTTTCTCTTTTTTCTTCCAATTGTTGTGGTGTCAACCTTATAGGTTGTGGAAGACTAGGGCAAAAACACTTCCATCTTTATAGTTGTGAGTGGTATGCTTCCTGGTTGCCATAATTTTGCTTTCCATTTTTCTTGCTAACCTAAATGCCTTCTCTAATGAATCAGGTTCCCAAAGGTGAACATCATGTTGGATATTATCCTCTAAAGTCCCTATGAACACATCAATCCTATGCTCCTTTGGAATATTTTTTACCCTTATGTTCAATTTTTGGAACTCCTCAATGTGCTCCATTATTGAACCCTTTTGTTTGAGACTTATCAATTGGCTAAAAAAAGTGTTGCTTTTTGTATGCTCATAATGTGCTGTCAATTCTTCCGTAAAAATTTCCCAAGTGATAATTTGTTTATGAGAGCAAAGCCATTGATACCATACAAACTGATTTGGTTCCAAATATAAAGTTGCAATACGTACCTTTTGTGTGTTTTTCACATTATTGAGATCGAAAAATTGCTCCATCTGTAATATCCATGTTGCGGGATCCTTTCCATCAAACTTCCTCATATCGATTTTTGGAATATGGTGGGTCTTCGATCCCACATTAGAGTCTAAGAAATCATGATTAACATTTCTTTTGTTCGCATCATGAGTTTCCTTTACTACCTTTTCACCATTAGTAAGTATTTATTTTAGAAAATTTGTCAAATTTGTCTTCAAATCTGCCACGTCTCTCTTCAAATATATCTTCAATCTATCTTCAAATCATCCATCTTAGCTTCCGCACCCTTTATCTTAAATTCCACGCCATTTATCTTAGTTTCTGTTAGCTTTTGTGAGAGACATTTGTTGCACTTGTTCTTGTAATTTTGATATATCATGTAGCATTTCTTCCTCTTCTTCATGAGTCATGCTAGAGATTTCAGGTTGCTTACTAGGTGTTTGCATTTTATTTCCTCGAGGCATTAGTTACCAATAGTAATGCTCTACTATGCCCTTTGAATTCCTTCAAAATAAATTTTCAAACCAATCTTAAGCAAAAATCTAAAACAATCTACACACCTTTTTCACTTTGTAGGAGCTCGATATTGCCTCTGATGTATCTCTGTACTTTCGTATCATCCAGTTCTGAAATTGTGACCTATAGTATCCCTCTGTGTCCTCTTTCCAATGCCACTAGTCTGATCCAAGTTGTATTCTCCAAGGAAGAGTTATGCGAAATCTCCCATAGTGACTTGATTATAGACTAGTTCAGTAGAGTGAACTTGTACGACGTGCCACGAGTCACTGTTTCAACCTTTGGCTTTGAAAAATATATAAAAGAAACCAAAATCCATCCTTTTTCTGTACCTTCTTACGAAATTTCAATCCAATGCTCAGAGAGAAAGTTATGACGATTTTCCCTTGGTAACTTGTTTGGAATGTAATTCAGGAGCCTGCAAAAAGACCAACTTCCTCAGATCATATCTCCGCAAATATAGTGTGAAAAGCTTTGAAATTATGACTCGAGGTTCAGTGCAATTTCTTCTCAAATGGGGTTTTTTTTAGCTTCTGAAATGTCACAGAAAAAAAGTTATAGCGAAAATTCCACGATGACCTATTTGGAGCAGCAAAACCCTAGGATCCAAAGCTCTGATACCAAATGTTATGAAACCAGCTCAAGAAAAGATAGAAAAGATGGATCAACACCTTAGAATTCAGCCTCTTCGAGTGGGAAACCTCCTTTACATTACATAAACGAACAATTCTTGGATGATTCAAATGACAAAACCTCCTTTCTATATATAGGAGTCTAAGGAGTCACAATTTAACCCAGCCAACCTAACAATAATAATATAAAGCCACAAAAATAACAATAGAGGGATTCTATGGGGCACAGTAATAATAATATGTGGATAATAGGGGCACAACAATATTAATAAGGGATGCAACTACAATAGTAATGGGGTAATCACTAGTATTATAGGGATCCAACACACATATGTTGATTGATCCAGTTTGCAAGCCTATTGAATAGATGTGAAAAAATGGCCTATAACAAATGGTATGCCATTTTTTTGAGGCAATTTTGCATGACTTTAGATAGATGCCGTGCATTTTCTAGAGAGGGGAGGGATACCTTCCCTTTTTCTTTCGAGCTTTTTTGTTTATTTTTTGAGAGGTTTCCAGAGACAAGGCCTACATTTGATCATCACCTTCCTAGGATGATCACTGAGGCTGAAATTCACATGTGGGGGAAGATTATGCCCAAGTGGTGAATGCCAGAGTTTTTAACCAGGGTTTTAGACAAGGCACTGGTGCTACTGGCTAGTGTGGATGACCATGTGTTTGTCATGTTCGGGTATCCATATGTGAGGATTGGTTGGAGAGTGTGTCCCAACATCTTCTTCACAACGCATAAGCCTCTAGATGACAGAGTTAATATTAGTGTTTTCTTTAAATTAATTTAGTTTCATTTTCTTGTTTTAATGAATTAGAATAAAATGTATTCTAGCACATTCTTTAACTTGTTTTATTAACTTGTTTAATGAAATTATCTAATTATTTTTGTGTACTATATATTTTGTAGATATTGGCTCATATGATGGGGACATGACTCCTCCCCCACCTCTAGATGGAGGAGATGAAGAGATGGGTGAGGCCCAAGAGGGTGAGGCACATCCTCAGGGGGGTGTGGGTGTTAGGGGGCGGAGGATTGCTATGCATTTTTAGATAGACTACTATAATAGATTTTCTAGAGTTTTGGTTCGGTAGGGAGTCCACCGTGCGAAGCCTCGAGATATCAATGTGGATCCGATGTTCGTGGATCTCTACAGGGAATGTCCATGGGTTTTGATGTCTCTTTTGCGACATGTCATTGGAGTTAGTAGTTTACTAGTAGCGATGAGGGCTGCAGGGCATCATGCAACAACACATCCATCAGATGAGGGTGGTCATGATGATGATGAGGGTCATGATGATGATAATGATGATGAGGGTGATGATCATGATCGTGATGATGAGGATGGTGATGATGATGCTTTTGGTGGTGCCACCCAATCAAATTATGGTCGCCAGGGTATAGGGTGCTTGACATATAAAGTAGGGGAATCATTTATTGAATTAGATCTGAACCTTGTCGGACACCTAATTTTTTAAGAACAACTATATTTTACGTGATGCGCCATCTATAACATAACACACCGATGCTACCTAAGTAATACAATGCACTGATAAATTATAACACTTTCGATTCTATCTAGTATGTTCATCGTTTCTCCTGGTGTAATATAACACACTGACGTGCCTATTCCTAATAGCACCCTTAAATCATTGCGGTGCATTGAGCATTGCAAAATGCACCGTCAACCCTGATCGTTTCTCCTAGTGTAATATAACACACTGACGTGCCTATTCCTAATAGCACCGTTAAATCATTGCAGTGCGTTGAGTGTTGCAAATCGCACCGTCAACCCTCTCTGATTTTTTAAAAATGGTTATATGTTTCACGGTGCGCCCTATGTAACATAACACACTAGGGCTACTTGAGTACTTCAATGCATCGATATATTATAACACTTTCTATTCTCTCCAGTCTGTTCATCGTTTCTCCCAGTGTAATATAACACACCAACGGCCCTGTTCCTAATAGAATCATTAAGTAAGTGTGGTGCGTTTAGCCTTACAAATTGCACAATCCTAATTTAACATTATTTTAAAAAATTGATTTTCCATAACAGTTTTGAACAATTAAAATCCAATTGCGTTTAATCATATAAATGCATCGGTGCATTTATTCAGATAAACGCACCTGTTTCCAGAGTTATTTTTTGTTGAAAATTATTTGATTTATCTGTAAAATATATCTAATGGCTTATGTATTAAATGGTATAGGATGTATATTGATAAAAAATGTGTCAGAAGGTATCAAGTAGTTGAATTGAGGCTTCTGTGATCCATATTAAAAGTTTATGAGAGATTTTTCAGCGTAAATCACAAGATATTTCATTTGTCGTTTTGAACCAACCAGTGTGGTTCACCGTCAGGACAAGTTGAATGAACAGATCATGCTTTGCATGTTAAATAGATAGAGCAGAACCTCCAACGACTATATTCCTTGACCAGGTAACGACTATATTGACAACGACTAGATTTGACTGGTTAGTTAGGACAGGATTAGGGGTATAACCATTATTTAATTAAATAAGTTACTTCGGTTAGTTAAATTCTTATTAAAATAAAAGTAAATGGACCCTTTTTATCCACTTACAATTATAAATATTAAAAAATTAATTTAAATTAATAGTTAGTTATCAAAGTTATTATATCTAAATATTAGAGTAATTAATAGTTAGTTATAAAAATTATTAAATATATAAATATTAGAGTAATATATAAATAGCTAGATATATTTTTATTAAAATATAAGTCAAAGGGACTCTTTCATACACTAATTTATAAATAAATATTAAAATAAAATAATTATAAACTAAATTAATTTTAAATTAATAGTTATTTATAAAAGTTAAATAAATATATAAATATTAGAGTAATTTAAGGATATGATAATAGAGTAATTTAAATTATAATTATGATATTATAAATATATATTAAAATAAATAAATTATAAAATAAATTAATTTAAATTAATAGTAAGTTATCCAAGTTATTATATCTAAATATTAGAGTAGTTAGTTATAAAAGTTATAAATACTAGAGTAATATAAATAGTAAGTTGTAAGTTAAAGGGACTGTTTCATACACTTATAATTATAAATATATATATTAAAATAAGTTATTTAAAAATAAATTAATTTTAATTCAATAGTTATTTATAAAAGTTAATTAAATATATAAATATTAGAGTAATTTAAGGGCTAGAAAGAATATTTTAATATTTAAAATAAATGGTTAAAATTATCATAGATTAAGTTCAAGATTATTTTCTTTATGTTATTAGCATAAATAAGTGCAATTACAATACCTCCAACTATATCAACCTCAAAGAACAAAGGCCACAAGAAACAGGAAACCAGGGGAAAATTTTTAAAAGACAATAAGAAAAAACAATACATAGGGAGGGGAAGGCAGGAAGACAATGACTAGGAGGAGAGGGCTGGGACCTAGCAACTACTGATCTTCCAACCATCCTCTCTATTGAGATTGTTCGACCTTTTTTCAATCTCAAGCGCTTCCCTAAATTTCCGGTGATGGAATTGGGACACTCTAGCAATCACACTAGCCTCCTCGATACAAACATGATGATTGGTTTTCTCCACATGCTCTGCTAAAGCAGAAGACTTGGCTCTCCTATGCTTAAGGTCATCTACGTGCTCACTAATCCTTTGATTAATGGAGCGACCAGTCTCACCAATATAGGGGGTCCCACATGAACAAGGAATAACATAAACCCCTTTCATGTCCTTGGGGTCGATAGGATCCTTCATTGATTTGAGGGACTTACGAATGGTGTTAAGAGGTCGAAAGGTTGAGGGGACATTATGCTTCTTAAGAATCCTCGCAATCCTATCCGTGGTCCCCTGAACAAATGGAAGATGGACACCGGGAATCCTCTCCTTCTTATCTCTTTTAGTTAATGAATTCTTAGCTGCTTTGAGGAAAGCCTTCTGTCCCAAGTGCCTACTATAACTGTTCTCAACAAAGACATTAAGGAGATGGGATTTCTCCTCCTCGAAGCTCTTTTCATCAGAGATCCTTAAGGCATGAGTAGCAAGGGTGTTGAGAACCCCCAACTTCTGAGTCGGGAAATGGTGGGAACTAGCATGAAGATATTGCTCTGTATGAGTTTTCTTATGAAACACTCGGTGGGAGAGGGAACCATCACTATTATTTGAGATAAGAATATCAAGGAAAGGGAGGCAGCCATCGACTTCTTGCTCCTTTGTGAACTTAATCGACACAATAAAAATACATCAAAAAAATCAGAGAAGGCAAGTTCTTTGTAAATTCTTTACAAAATTAACATGTTTGAACTATATGTACATTTAACTAATATGTATTATTTTATGTGTGTCATGAAGAGCCACAAAATGAACAATATTGATAAAATTATTTTTAATCTCAATGCATAAGAGCATAAAATCCTGATAGAAAAATTGCGGAAAGATGAATCAGGTGAATGAAAAAATACTATTCAATATGATTTTATTTATTTATTTTCTAATAATCATTAATAATATACTTAAGATTCAAGAATATTAGATAACATGTTTCAAATAATCTATTAATTCATATATGTTTAATGTTCTACATGGAGCAACAACAAAGGAAAATATCAATGTCATTCTAAGAAAAGAAAAATTATGGAACATGTAAATGGTGATGAATTGGTCCTTAGCTCATTTGGAGTGGTGTTGGAGGTTAATGAAAGGGGAACTTTTTTTACAGAACTATGAGGGATCTAGTGGAATGAATGTATAAATGTACTTTCCACTTACAATACAAAAATCAATGCAATGATTCTAAGAATGAAATTATATCTAAACTACAGGAAGCGTTTCCAGAGCAATGGTCAATGAGACATGTCAGACTTGCAATAGAAAAAACATACAACAACAAAAAATAATCATTCAAAAGGTAATATTCCTAATTGTATAAAATGATTTTCTAGAATTATATGTATATATTACTACAAACCATTAATTTATTAATATTGATTTTGTTATATTTAGTTTTCATATATCATTATAAAAATAGTTTAATACTTTTTTCAGGAAGATTATGAAAATCCCAAATGTTCAACATGATAATATATGAAACAAGCTAGTAGGAATGTCTAAAAAAATGTATAAGGAGATGGTCAAATAAATGGACATAATTGCATCACAGGAAGATCCATCTCAACAATAATGTGCTTCAAATGTATGTAGCCATGATTGACTTTGTACATATAAAAAATAATTTATCATTAAATATTAATTTTCAAGTATTTTCTTGTAGAAAAGAAAACAAGATGGAGTTCATTCAACACATAAAATAGGACAACAAGGAAGAAAAGGGCTGATTTCAAAGTTTCTGAGTAATTGTTAATATTTCTTTATAACAAATCAAGGTTTCATTTTTTGATATTTTAAGTTGTTTTACAACAATCATCCTTGAATGTATTCAAATAGGTTCTAACATACAAAAAAGAGCCATAAGAAGAATTAATTGACATTGGGTTAAATAATGGTTGTGAATATATGTTGGCATATCAAAAATTCATTGTGGAATTTGTAAGTATCTATGTTCTTTTACTTCTCTGAGTTTATAATTAATAAAACAAAAAAATCCTTTATATTAACAATATAATTTATTATGGGGTATAAAAATTGCAGGAAACAAGGTATGGAACTATGCTAATAGAAGAGTTGTTGAAATAATTCATGAGATTTGGTTTTGAAATAATGTGTATAATTCACGATTAACTTCTTGCTATTGTACATTGTTTTTCGATTTACATTGATGTATATTATTTATTTCAATTTTCATTATTCTCACCAATGTAGATACACTCGTTACACTTTATTTTTAAGTTTGTAGATGGAAAAAGATCAAGAAGATGAAAAAAAATCAATGCAATCAACAAAAAATTCCTCCAAATAACCCAAGTCATGGAAGTAGCTCGAGCACTGACAATAGTTCCAACGAAGAATGATGATCTATTTGGATATCAATGCAACTTGTTGTATTTTTTGAAATAATTGTCTGTGAAAATCAGACATTTTGTTTAATGTAATCATGGACATAGTGTCCTAATTGAAAGATAACGAGTTACCAATAACAATCCCATTTTGTATGACAAAGAGCCTCTTATTGATATATAATAAAATAAATTTTAATTTATTCTATTGTGTTATCCAATGTCGTTGTGAAATGTTACGCCATTGATTAAATATATGGATAATTAAATATTATAATGAAGAGATGCGAAATATGATAATATAACAAATTAATCTAAACATCATATCCAAATGCACTAATCAAATATTAACTTATATGAATATTGTTATAAGATATATGTCGATTTCTCAATGAATAAATTTTTTAAAAATTACAATAATTGCACTGTCACAGGTAGATGTCTCCAAAAAAGAGAAAATCTCATAAAAAAACATTGGTGCATTCGTAACATAAAAACACACTGGTGCTTTACTTTAAATAAAAGCACCGTGACATAATCTTTTAGCATAATCGATGCCTTTTCGAAAAGTGACAGCACCGGGGCTTTCATGTCTTCAAGCACCAATATTGTTTTTAATTAATTCCCTAGTGCATTGTAACTCTTAACGCACCAGTTCTTTCATAGAACTAACATCCCTCGGTTCTACAAAATATTATTTCCATTCCCGGTGCACTATTAAAATTAACAGCACCAGACCCTCTATGTAACGAATGCATTGCTGCATTTATGTAAACAAGATGTGACCGTGCTATGTGTTTAAGAGAAAGCATCATAACTCCAATTATTTTTTTCATGCCCCAGAGTCGTTCCTTCATCAAAGAAGGACTGAGGCTTTTTTTATAGAAGCACTGCTGCGGTATACGTTTCAAGGTCTGATGCTCTTTGAATTGAACACACCTAGATTTTTTGTTGTTGTAAGAACCATGGTGGTTTAAGTTTTAGGTTATGATGCTCTTTCTATTAAATGCCTTAGTGATTTTAATTACGTATGAAGCCCAATGGGTTTCTATAACTAGCGCACTGGGGTTGCTTGTTCCATAAAGCGACTGGAAAAAAAACATCTGCTAAAACCTCCGACTACATAGATTTTTTGAGTTGTGATGAAGTTCTATTATAAGATCCACTAAAACATCCGTTCCCAAAAACAAATATTTTAGCGAATGTTTTTTTGACAATTTTGCCAATTTTATAACACTAAAAACCTCCGTTATAACCTCTTCTAGAAGGTCTTTTCCTTGTAGTGTCATAGTTATGTATCCACCGCCTAATTTGATTAGATTACTAGATTAATTGGCACACTCGAGGAAGGTAGGGACCATTTAATTTGCATATGCGACAAGTTATAGACTCCTCCCTCCCTTGTTAAAGCTTAGAAAGTCGAGGGGACCCAAAAGTGACATTTCAGTTGTTGATGGAAATCATGTCTACTCATGCTCCTCAGTAGGTGTTGGTGATTTAAACATTGAGTATTCTGTTGTGGTAAGAACCTATCCAAGCATCTTTCCCTTTTGGATTAAAGAAAAAATACACTAGTAGTTCAAGTTTGTATCCACATTCAACGAAATAAAAAAGAAGCATGGTCAACATTCCAACCTGGTGTGGGTTTCAGAGCACGATGAAGTTCAAAGAGTTATCCGACCTATTTGGCCATCCAGGGGGTGAATAAGGTAAGTATTCCACACTTTTTCTAGACCTCAGATAAGTTAGTGAAGGGGTTAAAGCCTTTGGTCTCAGCCTCAGGTCACAGGGAGAAAAATGTTAAGAGTTAGTGTTGAAGGAAAGTTAAAGGGGAAATCAAGAATTCCTGGATCTACTAGTTATAAAGAGTAAGGCTGCAAACAAGAGCCCAAATATATGATTTGGTGGTTAATAAAATATTAAGCCACGATCATGAAGCCTAGTCCTATGCACTAGGGTGCTAACCCGTAGGGGCTACAAGACATAAATTTGGCATTTGAGTGCCAAAATTTTGTTAAAGTAATAAATCTCATTTCATGCACCAAATTTAGTGAAGCAGACTGAAATGAATTAAATTTGGTATGATAGTGTCTATAAGATGAAAGAAGGTGAAGTAAAACTAGGTGTTCACATGCAAAATAAAGAGAAATAAATGTAGTTAACTAGTGAAAGCACATAAGTTTGATTTGCAAGAGGAGAAGTGGGGGGAGTTGAACTATAGAAATTAAAGCGAAGAAAATCTAAGATAGAGTATTTGAGAAGTGTTTCGTAGTATGTTTCATGTGAAGATCAATGATATATGGAGTGGTTGTGAGTTTAAAGGATTGGAAACATGAAGCATTACAAGAGAAATTGCAGAAAAGAAATTGCAAGGAAGAGCATAATTGAGAGAGAGAAGCAAAGATGGAGAGGAATATTAATTAGAGTAGAGAATCAGAGGAATATGGGTGGTTGCAGACCAAAGTGCAACAAATTTGAGAATTAAACAATTGGTTCAACAACATTTTAATTAAAAGCACCTCAAATATGAGTTTTAAAATTGATGAAAGAGGGATCTAAAAGGCTAAGCAAGTAGGTGCTTGCAGATCATGGGGATTGGAGTCTCCTTCAGGTTGGTGCATGTAAAGATTATGGGGTTATTTCATGCAAGTAATGAGAGTTGGTGCTTGCAAAGAAAAGGGGGTTGAAGGCTCTAGTAGATTGGTGCCTACATAACTTGATGTAATATGAATTTGGTGCTTGCATTTACATCATAATAAAAAAGAATTTGTGATTTTCTCGTGTATGGGTTTCCACATAAATATCCTACATTCAAGATTTATGTGATAGTTACATTGCTACATTTTTGAATGCGTTTGATTGACTAAATAATTGTTAAAAAATATATAATAATGATTCACCCCTATCTCATTATTATCACAATTCCCAACATTAATGATTATATGGAGGATTTGTCACAGGGGCTTCACTCAATGAACTTATGACATAGCACGTGCATTCGTGGCATACTAAACAATACTCTTAATTTGACTATATATTGTAAAATAACTCTAAAAATCATTTTACTTAACCCCCTATCAATACAAACCCAATACACCATCCAACTTTAAAAAACCCTACTTTTACTAGATATTGTAGGTATCCATTTTTTCATTAAAATTTTTTATACCCCTTTATATTTTTTCATTGACTTTGAGCTCCATTTTTTGTACAAAACATATAAAAACCTTTTACCCCCTATTATATGCTCAATATATTATGTCATATTTTACTTAATATATATCCCCCAATATGAATGCACGTGGTATGGTATTTCTCCCCCAGTGAAGACCCCGTGGGATTTGTAAGGTATTACAAAGAAATCCATAATATTTAAATCATCAACTAAATGAGGGAAAAATATTACACTTATCAATCAACCTGCTACCTACAAACACATTCATCTTACAAAATGAAAAAAAATGTTTTCAACAAAATTAATCAATAAACATTAGTAAAAATCAATATGGAGAACATAAACACCCACCTTATTAATAAAATCCTAATAAAATAAACTTTATCTAGTTATCTTAGAAAAAGAAACATAGTTTATCTATAAGCTAAATGGTTTAGATAAGAGAAAGATCCAAGAAAATCAAACTTATTTTTAAATATATCTACAAACCTTTAATGTATTATGTATTTAAATACATGTAGTTTAACTAATAGATTAAATAAGACTTTTTATGGCATTTTTTTCTAGTCACTTTTGACCAAAATTCGATAGAAATTTTTAGGATCCATAAGTTTAACTTGTCTAATTTGGAAAGTTCAGCTGCCTCAGGGCATTTTCAAGGTGTTGAATCCATTTATGCATTCCAAAGTGCATTTCAAACAACAAGAAATCACAATCTTGCTAGAACTTGTATTGTTAGATTCGAGCCAAAAAGGAATTTTGTCTATTAGTTAGACTACACCATTTAAGTATATATATTTATATATTTAAACATTTTGAATTTACTTAAATGTATATATGAGACATTGTTGCAATGTGCTAAATATTTCTTACTATTATTATTTGATGTGTTATTATATTATTTTCTATGTTTTTTTAAACATATTGCATTATTTATTAATGAAATAATATTTTAACTATTATGAAAGAATTTATTTTGTAATTTATTTAGAAATAATATTTTTATAAATAAAATTAATGTAATCATTTTTTCCCAAGGAAAAATTCTAATTTTCTTTGAAAATTTTGAAAATGACATTTTTCAAATGCATTGGAGTGCATTCCAAAAAGGTCATTTTTAAGATTACAACCCTCCATAAAAAAATAATTACCAAAAACATGCATGAGAAGCCTTTTTCATATCAGTATCGGTGTTTTTCAACAAAAAAACATATAAACATAACCATAATAGAGTTGGCCTCTTGTCATCTAGGAGAGAAGATCTCATAAATAACATAAAGCGCCATAAAGAGTTGTGAGAGGAGAGATGTGGTCCTCAATCCTGTGAATGTTCTACTTGTAGGCATTCTATAAAATGCCTTTGGTAGAACTCATAAAAAAAAAAATTGCCAACCTGTTCTGAGATCTGCCATATGCCCAGTGTTTGTTTCACACCGCTTTGGAATGGTTGTTAACAACTCTCCCTATTAGTATCACAACATGAAATTTGATTAAAACATATTTTTAGCTGCAAGACCTCCTCCAGTATGGGAATGAGTGTGTGCATGTGACACCTGGAAACTTCATTGAACTAGTTAATAATTTTTAAAGAATCACCAAATATCTGGAGCTTCCTACATCCCTTTTCAATAGAAAAAAGTAATAAAATATTTAGGCTAAGTAGTTTGACATAATTATTTGAGCCACCAACCAAACCACTTTGAAGCTTGATTTTTTTTTTTTTCATTTAAGTAAATAATTACTCCTCTGCCACACTCACCCCATCTTGGGAAGCACCATCAAAATAATCCCAAGGAAGAGACCGATCCACTTCTTTAGATGAGATGTTCCGATTCTTATGGATAGTTTTTTTTCATCTGGAATCAAATCATATATGGACATAAAATGATCTGCCATTCTTTTAGGATATGTTTCTTTCTCCTGGAAAATAAAATTATTTCGATCTATCCATATCTACCAACTGATAATGGGTGGGAGATTTATGAGCTTCTTTGGATATGCACATTCCCACCAAGAATGCTAGGATTCAATGTAATATATACCCTACCATAATAAGTCAAATAACAAAGAAATGTGGACAATATTTCAACAACATTGACAAAAGGGCATACCAAAAATAAGTATTCTATTAATTCCTCGATGAATTTGCAAAGTGGGAACTAGCTCTGCCCTAAGAAACTTATCTTTTTTATATTTTCACTCATGGGAAGCTTACTTTCTAGGATACACCATTGAAAGAGTTCGGATTTCACTAGACATTTTAACCTCCAAAACTTCTTCCACCAATAAACTAATACTTTGAGCTCTATGTCTTCCATGATGAATAAATAACTTGTATTAGGAATGTATTACCCTTGAGGAGAGCGAACCCATTGCAAAATGTCTACCTTATCCCTCGGCTTGAAATGAGAAAATGTTGAGCGAGGTATTATAATTCCGCCACTGACCTAACCAAGAAATTGACAAATATAAATTATTTGCATCCAACCATCCTTGAGCCCAAATAGACGCACTATCTAAATCTTCCAACTAGTTCAGAGTTATTCTCCAATTTGCATTGAGAAAATCGACCATATCCTATGGTAGGATATAATTTTCCCGACATCCAACCCATGGGTCTTGTCCAATTCTGACTCTTTTTCCAGAACCTAGCTTCCATGCTCGCCCTTTCTCAATTACCCTTAAGGATTCAATAACTACTTTTCAAACCAAAAAACATTTGGTTTATGCTTATTTTGGGATCTGATCCCGTCCTCAACAAAGTTGGGGTAAATGCACTTTCTATAAACCACTTTTTTCCATAAACTTGTTGTGGATATAAACCTCCATCCCACCTTAGTAGCCAATGCCTTTGAGAAAGAAACCATATTTTTTAGAGCCCAACCTCCCCATTTTTTTGGGAGGGTAATTATATCCCATTTCACCCAAGGGAAAACTCTACCTTCCTTTGAGCCCAACCAAAGAAATTTGCAACAACTCTTATGAAAAAATTTTGGACCCCTTTAGGAATCCAAGACAAGGACATCCAAAAAACTAGGATGACTTGAGAGAGCCACCTGAAACTCCAAATCTTTAATATTTTCTCGATCTTTGCTAAAATTCAATGCTAATCCACATTTTTTTAGTTATTGGATTTTAGGTGAAAACCCAAATATTTGAGTCCATCAAATATATTTTAATGGAAAGAAAATAAATTTTTTGCATTAGTAAGATACTATCTAGATAGACCCACTTCAAATAAAGTCGATTTCGGAAGATTTACCATCATACATGTAGCCTTTTCGAACACTAACATAACTACTTTTATAGATATTAGATCCCTTCTGGACCCATCAGTAAATAGAAGAATGTCATCGAGAAACAAAAGATGTGTAATGACTAAATCACCTTCCATTGTAGAATATTCTAGATCACCCCTCTATTAGGCCTCTACTAACAGTGTACTTAAACCTTCCATTGTTAGAAGAAATAATAATGGTGAAAACATACATCCTTGGTGAAGTTATATTTCAACATGAAAAAAAGGTAGAAGTTTATCCATTAATAAGAAGAACAAAATATATTGAAGTTATACAACACTATCCAATTTATGAAACTTACTTCAAAACCTAGCTGCATCAACAAAATTCTAATGTAGATCCAATTAACCCTATCATATGCCTTAGATATGTCAATTTTGATCACCATACCTTTTAGCTTCTTAGTTTTTAAGCTATGGAGACCCTCCTACACACACCCAATGGCCTCATGTATCTGCCTCCCTTCTAGGAAAGTAAATTTATCCTTTGAAATATTTTAAGAATACCTTCAATCTGTTTGCAATAATTTTTACAATGATTTTGTAAATGTTGTGGCATAAATAAATAGGCCTAAATTCATCAAAGGTGTTAGGGGAATCCATAATTGGGATAAGAACAATAAAGGTGGAGTTCCAATGCATCATACATCCTTCCAAATAATCTACAATCCTCAACCACTTTTAAGAGATCACCCCCTAATATATCAAAGGACTCATAGAGGAATTTGATCAACCACCTGTCAGGGGCCAGACTTTTGTCCCCTTGAAAAATGTGAAGTAACTTCTGCAACTCTTCCTCAGACACTAGCGCCATGAGAGATTGCTTGGCATTATCATCAGTGTATCTAGGAAACTGATGGGCCAAGTCTATCACCTTATCTAAAGATGCTTCCCGAGGGACCTTAAATAGGGAGCTGAAATGATTGATTCCTAACCTCACAAGGGATTCGAAATTTGAGGCTTGGAAACCATTAAAATAATCTAAATCGAAAATAATGTTTTATTGAAGGTGTTGGACCCACCAACATTCAGGGGATATCCATGATATGAAGTCCCAAATAGACATCACACCATTTGGAGTAGGAGTCCTAGCAATGGGTGGTAATGTTATGCCTTGACTGTGAAAACACGCAGAGTTAAGTATGGTAACTTTGGTGAGAGAAAATGTGTGACCCTGCAGAAAGTCAAGTGCATTGCATGAAGGTTACAACACACTAAGGGTAAAGGAAGTGCACCCCTTGGAAGCCTATAATAGTATGCAACTTAAAAGGAACACATGAGCATAATGACATTGCAAGCTAACATGCAAAATAATCCACAAGTTAAGGGGATGAATTAATACAAAAACACACATTCAACAAGATTCATGTAAATGAAAATGAAATAGTTCATAAGCATAAGCATAAGTTAAATAAAATACAACAAGAATAATCCTACTATATTCACAAGAAATGTATGAAAGCATGTCGACTTTGAGTTTTATTATAAGTGAAAGTTCTACTCATACATACACCATTGATGGATCACTATCCCCAATATTGGAACATTAAAGTCAAGAACACTTGCTCCTCCAAATAAATATACTCGCTCTACACTACAGAGAAGCCAAGGCTCTTCAAAATACTCCCAAGCTACTTCTAAGCCTAAGCCTAGCCAAAATCTTAGCTCCCAAAATCCTGTTACATGAGTTATGAGGTTCTATTTATAACAAGAGGGGGTGACTCTTCAACTCCTCTTTGTGACCTTTGGACTACCATCATGACTCTTCAACTTCTTTACAAAATGACTCATTATATTACATCATGACTCTTCATATTCCAATATTGAGACTTGGAATTTCACTTTACAAATAATTACAAATAATATTACATTTTACACTCATACCCATATAAGACAAAATAGGGTAGAGACAACTTGACAACCTAACAAGACAAAATACTATGATGCTTAAGTTTAGGGAAACTCTAGCTTAGCAACTTCCACTTGATGCTTCTCGGTCACATATTGGTGCCAAGCTCGGTATTGTGTGATGACATCCCCAAACTGCATGATGGTGTTTGGCTGTAAGTGGAATCTAGCCTCCATAGCATCTGGGTACAATGACTTGGAACCTGTTTCAACGTCCTTATGAAGCATGAGAAACATTGTTATAATTTGGACAAGACCACCAATGTAGTTCTGCATGTTCTATCTATTCAGCTCCAACTTTTCCTTGGTGGCAATCTGTCCTAGTTGCTCAAGTACTCTTCGATCTCTTGCTTAACCTGGTTCTTGGGTTTATCTTCTATTACAGAACCAATTTATGGGATCTTATGTGCATTAACTAAGACATCGAAATTGTTGTATAACTGTACATCTGAGGCCTGAATACTACCAATGAAAGAGGCAAGTTTCTTTTTGTTTTGAATTAACATTCAAACCTTTGCTTTCTCCAGCTCTGCCTATGGGTTTCTTTTCTTTCCCAAGTCAAGCAGTGCCCCTTTGTATCGCATTGTCCATTCATGCACAGATGTGATGACAACTTGTATATTCCTAAGAGTTTTGAAGAAGTATTTTCTTTTCTATTGCAAGCCATGCAAGTAGAAAAATTCCTTATGTACGGTAATGAGCTCCTCATATAGGTCCTGCATGGTCTCTATAAGTGTTGATACTTCAGCAAGTAACGTTTTATCATCTCCTCCAAGTGGACTCGTGCGGAAGCTAGATTTTGTGTTGCTTCGTGAAGCTATTCTTCCTCTTGCACAAAATCCTGTATATCCTGTGCCAATTGCTTATTCCTGGCCATAAAATACTGAGTGTTTTATCTTTTTGCACCTGCAAAGGCCAAGTTTTCTACGACGATGGAATTTGGATCCTTCCTGGTGTCTACCACTATCACCGTTTCTCTAATGAATGCAGGCGATGCGAGGCCTTCCGAAAAATTATTTCTTCGTGTTTGAAAAATTGTCTTCTATATTTCATCACACGACAGATTGTACAAGCTCATTACTAGATCATTGTCAAGAGGAACAATTTTCCCTTCCTTGGTTGGAGCTAACTTTCTTGCTGGAGGTGGTGGAGACTGAATTATAACCCGTAGTGTGCTTGGCATCAGATCAACATCTCCATGTCATCGACCTCAATCAATTTTTCATTTTTCTAAGCAAGCTCCTTGTCTTGCATTTGTTCGCTCTTCTCCTATGCTGCTGGCCAGTTCTATTCCCGCTCTTTAGCTTGCTTCTGTGTTATTTCTAATGCTATCGCACACTACATTTCTTCTTCTTCCTGATTCTACTTATCTTCCTCCTTATGCTCTCTGCAACCTATATTTCTTCTCAGCCTCAATTGATAAAGCCGCTTTTATAACAATAATATCCTGTTTCATCTTGCGACTTATTTCCTTCCCTGGACTTTAAGCTGATGACATCTACACATGGGAAGGCTGGGTACCTAAATGCAATCCTATGTAATCTTGACTGCTGAACACTGATGTAAACCTGTCGGTCTTCTAGATCTTCTTTGAAGCTCCTCGCTGAAAAATCTTCCTTAACCTTGTGCCATGTTAGATCAAAATCCTTTTCTAGAAACAATTGAGTGTCCGCATACACTAGCAAGTCCACTGACATTTTCTCAACTACTTCCCCAATAATTTTCTCAGTGGTATCTTTTTAAGAGGCTGTCTTGGGTGCCATGGTAATAATGACTGCTGGAGAGAAGTGCACAACAACTGTGGTACCTATGGGACATAAAATGCATTCATGGAAATCAAACATTAGCTTTTGCAAATCTAACTTCAAAGCATGATCAAGCAACAAACCAGATAACTAGTGAGAGTGATTATGTAGTTTCCATGAATAGGTGAGGGGGACTAGCTATGGGAACTGCGCATTGCAGAGTCCCAACAACCAATGGTACAACCTATGGCTTGAGACTACGCAATGCACAATTCAACCTAGGAAGAGACCGGTAGAGACTAAGGATTGTGTAGTCTCAGTGGCCAAAGGTAGAAAATTGAGCCCTGGAACTGTGCAGCCCTGGAACTGTGCAGTGTGTAGTTGGGCCAACCTGTACTATGCACTGCACAGTCGCAGAGGTGAAGCTCTCAACTTGAGCCTTATGATTGTGCAGTGCCCAGATGGGCAAGGTAAAAACTAGCTAAGGATAGTGCAGACCTTCCTAGTGAAGGTGTGGGAAACAAGCAGATCCAACTGATTATGTGAGCTTGAGTGTGGATTGAATAAGTATAGATGAATAGATGGGAATCAAGTGCAAAAACTCAACAAGCAAAAGGAAAAAAAATATGCCAGGAGAGTCATCGAAACGATAACCATCAGTGCAAAAACAAGAAAATTGATGCGACACTTGTGAAAGGAAAACAAAAAAATGAAAAAACACTTCTACAAGCTAATATTTTGAAACTACAGCAACCATGAAGAGAAACAAGCAAAAGAACACTCACACAAGTGAACCGACAAAAATCGACAGAAAAAGTGGCAAAAGGCGATAAAAGAAAAACTCACCCGGAAAAGTGATGACAAATCGATTGAAGGTTCCTTGATCTCCTTAGGAATGCTAGAGCTCCAATATCAAATGCAAAAATGAGCTCTAAAGGCATTTATTAACTAGATTTGAGAAAATTAGGGTTTATGATGCACATGCCTAATATCAAGGAAAAAACGACACTTGGGAGAAGTTTCTAAAAATAATGAGTATGCCTCTTTCCATATACTAATAATGGATCCCTATTTTTTAGGGATTCTTTTTTCTTTTTTCTTTTTTGGCTTTTTCGGGGAAACTTTCCATGCACACTGTCGGGAGAGATTGCACAATTATGGGGAACTGGGCAACTTTCTGACCTAGTGCACTGCGAAGTTTCTGAGCTCAATGAGGGATTGTGTAGTTTCTAGGCTAAGTGCCGGGCTGCCTTCCATGACTGTGTAGTTTCTGAGCTCAAGGCTGATTGCCATTCTGAACTATATAATTCCAATCATCAAGACTACTTGCCCTTAAGGATTGCGAAGTTTTTGGAGGCAAGCCCCGAACTATTGTAAGAAAAAGTCAAGAGATTGGCTTGTGAGTTAGAAGGATTATTTAAGTGTGGAATCAAGAAAACACAAGCACAAACAAAAAAATATGTCTTAATCAAAGCATGAATACTTGAATCAGTGCAAGATAGGCTCCCGTGGATAGGAAGGAAGGATCCAAAATCAAAGCATAGGCAAAATTTTGGAGGGTGGTTGTAGCCGCTACTACACTGGTGACACACTAGTAAAACTCCAACTCTCTGTATTAATCTTTTCCCATGCAAAACATGTCTAAATCTTCTAGAAGTATTGTTCAGTTCACTGATTATCACAACTTCTTCACTTAGCTTGAGTTAAAGATATAATCCCTACCATTCTCTTTATCAGCAACACACATACTCATCCAAGTTAGGCTGAGTTGTTTTGATTGGGGATGAGGAGTATACAAATGCACAAGTAAAATAAATTTTTAGAGTCTTATTTTTCAACTCTGGTGTTGCTTCGCTACCAGTGGGCCTGGATAGTACCCCAACGGAGTCACTTCAGGGACACAAACGTTGTTCCACTGCAAGTGAGCTTGGATAGTACCCTAATGGAGTTGCTTGCTTCACCTCTCTGCACAGGAAGACTTTATCTTCTTTCACCCTTTATTTGATTTTTCATTTTTTTTTCATTTTATTTGTTCAAAGAACTGTGCATAGGCACTTATTTATTTCATGGGGACAGAAGAGGGATCTTGACTTATTGAGAGTAGGAGAGGTTGTCCATTCAGAGAAGGATATTTTTATATACCTATGACATGCTTGTTAAGGTTTTCCTCCTCTCCTTACTCTACTCAACTTAGTTGACAAGGATTAACGAAAAATATAAAAGATCGATTAGAGTAGGAGGTACTAGTTAAAAGTGCAAGCATCGTGATTTCATTGTGACTTTCTACAAAAGGAATGCATTTTCCCTCAAAGTATCATTGACTAAAATAAATGTAAGATTCACACAAAGAGAGGGAATATATAGAGAACCAATCATTAATAGAAGTACAACTTCCTCTTGGACTTCACCTTGCTTGTCTGAGTAGCCAAACATGGTCTCATGTAGAAACTATTCTATAACTAAAAGAAAGCAAACAAAAGGGAAGAAGGGGAGAGGAAAGAAAATTAAAGTAAAGAAATTCAGAGAAAAGAACTAAGAAAAGTAAATCTACTCCTACTCTTAACCTAATTAGAGCATAGGCCAAAATCATGTGAAGTGATACTTCCAATGCAACCATCGATGCATTGGCCGACCCATGTATGTGAGGGAATGCATGTCAATAAAGATATTCAAACATAACAATAAACAAAAAAGATAAGACTATATAAACCAAAATGTTTGAATTTTGAAAGAACATGCAAAAAATAAAGAAATAAACGCACATGGGAGAGATTATGCAAAGGCATAGTGGTGTTTAGACACAATGTGACTCGAAGACATGTAAGCACAAAATTTCGAATTGCGAAAATGGGAGAGCATAAAGAAATAAGAACTTTTTTTTTTTTTTTTTTGCAACCGTGCTCGCCACATATGACCCCTCCAATGACTGAGTGATAAGGTCATGTGATATAGATGGAGGATGAAAAAATCATAGAAAATAATGATTTTCAATGTGTGTGATAGAGTGATGAGGAGTCTGGAAAGATTTAACACATTTATGATTGGAAGTGGAACTGACCGCAAGACTACAAGAACCTGACATAACCATCAGCTCAAATTGAAGTGCCTCGACAACTTGGGGAAGTTCCAACACCTTAGAAGATGGATCACCAAAGATAGATTGCTTAGAAATATTAAGAGAAGAAGAATCATGATCATGAACAAATTCATATATGAAAAGGTCACGACAACCATAATCAGAAAGTTCAAGATCGCAAATAGAGGAATCCTCATGATTTGACAAATCGCAAAGAGGGGAAGATGGAAAATGAGAAATTTCACCCTCTATATTTTTAGAAAGATAAGATGAGAGATTGGGAGGATCAGGCAGAAAAGATTTGTCCTCTCCACATTCACATGAAAAAATGACATTCCACGTGTTTTGAGAATGATCAGAAGTAGTAACATTAGCAGAAACTAAATTTGCACAAGATTCAGTAGGAATGACAGAATCGTGGAAAATGTTAGAATGATGAGGGAGAGGTGTGGAAGGAAGAAAATCCTCCTTCATAAAAAATTATTGTTCATCTATGGGCTCCCACACATGACCATTGTAAATGATATCATAGGTTGGATGCTCAACACCAACTCTATCCAAAACTTCATCCTCATGAACATCAAAATAGAGATTCAAAACAGGTGAACATAACAAATCATAATCTGGAGGATCAAAGGGACCAAAGGATGGAGGACGAAAAGATAACACTTCATCGTAACCATCAGACTAACAATTCAAACCTATGCTGAATTTTTTTGTATGTGGGGTGGGAGAAGATGATAGTAGATCAACCGATGAATTCTCAAGTTCTCCCACCTCAACCTGCAGAACTAGAGTTGTTTGATGAGAAGAGGATGGATGGTTACTTTGAACAACAATATCATCTATTGTAGATTTAAAAGCTCTAATACCGAGGTATGTTGGGAGATGTTCAAAATATTCAAGCTCATGTGGATTATTTGAAATGGGAACAATATATAGGAATTTGTCAACCAGGAAAGACCAATCAACATAATCTTCTAGAAATTGCAAGTAGAAATGAATAAAATGATCATGAAAATCCTGGATAGATTCATTAGGTTATTTTCACAAATTCATAATTTTCTTGCACAAAGTTTTATGATCATAGATATCAAAGGCATAGAACAGCTCCGCGATAAGGTGCTCGAAAGAGTGTATGGAGTCATCAGGTAACGTGTTACAACATTCTTGTACACGCCCTTCGAACCTGAGAATGAACAACCTACAACCAACATCATCACAATGGATATTGTGCTTTGTGCAAAAATTAAGAAAATAGTTGGTGTGCTCAAATAAGGTTGTTTCACCCTCGCCATTAAATTTCAAATTCCACAAGTCATCACTAATTCTCTCCGACACTTTTAGATTTGTGTGTCTAGAAAAACATGTCAGGGTTATAATTTCGGGAGAAGTCATTAAATGAGTGGAAAAATTCAAAAAAGACTTCAAGGGCTCAACTTGTGATGCCAGCTGACTGACATCCCTTAAAAACCCCATGTCGACCTATGAGCTAAGGCCACATTTGCATTGGAAGCGCTTTCCAAAACCAAATTTCCATAACAGAACCCCATCTAACTATCACATCCAAATCATTAGAAAACATGTCTATACACCCGATCAATGATTAACAAAGACATGACCTTACAAACTGCCAAAGAGTTCTTTCTCACTTGGTATGAAATGATGCAGAAGGTCAATTGTTTCAGAGACTATCAACAATCGGCTTGCGTTTAACTTTTCTCTTTATGTTCAGGCCTCTTGCTGTGCTGCTCTGATCCCCTCTTTTCTAGCAAAACTAATATTTCACCTTTTAATAGAGCCACTCGGTGGTATACCGTAGATCACAACACAATTGATCTGACGGTCCACAATTGATATTGTTATCGCACTTTCCTAATACTTGAGGCCCGTTCACATACCATGAAATATTTGCGATGCGATGGATCGACGATCACACATCGCATGGTCTTAAGGTCTGTGGTCCTGTCACATACAGATGAATTACTGCAATGTGATAAATCGATGATCGCACATCGCATTCCCTCAAGACCTAAGGTCCGAACACTGGCAAATAAATATTGCAATGCGATGCGATGTCAGCATGATATTGCACCGTTGTTTGGACTTAGATCGATGGTTGGGATTTAATGCAAGCTTAGCGACAATTATTAACAATAAGGACTCCAATTACCTTTGATCACTGCGATTTATAACTTAAAGTGTAAAACAGAGAAGAACACTTAATTTGTCACACAGGAAAAGATACACGACAAAGAAAGATTAAATGTGATGACACAGAACAATAGAACTTTGAGTTTTAAGCCAAACTCAACTATGTTTGCATCCGCTGGTCCTTCTGTCAATTCAACATGAATTCTCGATCTCTACTTGCCTTTATACAGGGTTTATTAACCAATTTAAATACAGATTTCATAAAGGAAATCCCATCAGACATTCATGTTCTTTTCAACACAAGATTCCACACTATTTCTCATTTTCACAGTTAATACACCATAAGGTTATTAAAACCCATACAGATACAAATTCTCACCCATAATATACACAATCCACACTATTTAGTATTATAATATTTACAAGGAAATAGTCACACTCGACTGTTTCAGTCCTCCTCTCGCTCATTCATTCTATCTTCCCATCTGAATCTAACTCACAACTAACTTCTATCTAACCTAGCTAACCTCCTGAATTATGCAAAAAGATCATAATTTATACAAGAATGGATTCATGAACCAATTTTAGTTTAGATCCAGAAATCTCTCACTCTCTCCTAAAGAATCTCTTCAACTCCACTCTTTTCTCAACCAAATGCTAATTTAAGGTTTCAAATCCCTCATATCCTATTCAAACCAAATAATCTAACTTCTTGGCCTGATCTCCACACAGGGAGGATCAATCAACCACTTATAACCTTTTCCTTATATTTGACAACAAATAAAACACCCTCATACATTTAAATAAGTAAAATGAACTAATCTCTTGTCTTCCAACACTTTGTTAGTCACAACATGTGATCGTACCATCACATTGTTGACTAGGTGTAAATGCTCCTGCATTAGACTCCCAAAGTTGAAAGTTTTCATGACCTCCTGGTCATGTGTTTCTTCTGCTAATCATCTAGTATCCCAAACTTTACTTTGTAATTGGTCATCACTTTCATCATGTTGCTGATTCAATTCTTCTGCCACTGTCACTTATGTTCTTCCAGGATTCCAAATCTTATGTTGTTGCTGTGCACTTCCCTTGCTGATACAAATTCCTTTTGTTAATTTCCCTTCCTTGCTGTCCCTCTTCTTAACTGACTCCATCTTCTACACTTTCTCAACTTCATCTTTACAGTTTGTTCTCAGCTAAACTCTACTGACATCTGCTTGCTGTACATTCTCCCTTACCATAGAAATTATGAAATTTCTGTCCAATTCTTCTTCCCCTTTGTCATTTACAAACTTTTGTTTGTAATCTATAGCTTCCCTTTCATTATCATTAAAGATAATCTTCCTCTTTATATTATCAGGTTCACTTAACAACTTTTCCATAAAAATACAATTTCCTTCATATTCAATAAGCATGTCATTTGCATATGACTCCTCCTTCTTGTATAAAACACAATGTCCATCACAATTGTCAGATTCAAAATAACTATGGTTTTCAATATTCATAGATAATTCTGCCATCAAATATTTATACTGTCCTTCTGCAAAAGTTATGAAATTGTCCTCAATTTTCATTTCAATACTTTCCCCTGCATTACATAGTGTTCCTTGTTCTGACACAAGACTATCATTCAACAATTCAATAGCTAGAATTTCTTGGAGCATATCATTACGAAGTTTCCTTTCATCTTCTATATTTATACCATTGCAACAAAATGATGTTGTTTCATTTTCACCTACAACAAAAACAAAATTATGGTTTTCTAAAGCTTCTTCATGGTTTATAGATTCATAAAAATAATCCACTTTAAAATCACATAATTCCTGAACTTCTGTATCTGTCAACATCATCATATATTCCTTCACAATTTCCATAATACTTTCATTTTGATCCTCTACTGAAGATACTTCATATTGGTTATCATCACAAACTTTCATTTGCTTACCTTCAACTTTTTTAATCATGACAATTTCCCTATCAATACCATTATTCTCAAAATTATTAAATACATGCTCAAAATATCTTTCCGCTTCAACCATTTCTTCCAGTAATCTCACTTCTTTATCAACATGCATACGCACATTGTCCAATTGTTGTTCATCACATGTCAAACTTGAAAACATACACAACATGTCAGTTTCAGAAATACAAGGCTCTTCATTTGAAGCCTCATTGATTAGATCCTCATGCTTCTCTGAACTATTCTGATAGTTCACTAATTTATTGAGAAATTATTCCTCAACATCTTTGATTTCTTCCTCATCAAAGAAAACTTTTGGGACTACAACTTCTTGGCTATGCTTGGCAACTTCATCATAGGATTGTAGAATCCTTTTTGTGTTACACAATTTTCTCCAGCACTCAATTTATCCAAACAAGACAACAATGTCTCCTCCTCTTCTATGATAAGACTTTGATCGTCAAGATTTTCCTTGACTTAACTTCTTCAATGAAGTTTTTTGTGTCAGCTTTTCTTCTCTCCAATTCCCATGGGTCTTCTATCCATGCTAAAATTCCTTCTAACATGATCCAATAAGTTTCCACTAAGAGAAGGCACAACCATTTACTCATACCTTTTAATTTTCTCCACCAATTGAAGTCTTGAAAGTCTTTATGCATATCCTTTTGTATTTTTCTTGCCCCTGCCTCTTTCACCTTTTCATACATAGGTTCAAATTCATTAGGCTGCATACCTGCAATTTTACATTCACAGAAATAATTAATCCCAAACATATGAGACTCTCTTGTCTGTGCAATTGCTACCAACACGTTCCTCTCATTCTGATCTGCATAGATCAGTTCTTCATCACTGTCATCACTGTCTCCTTCCCCAAAGAGAGATTCTTCCTCTGGTTCATAGATGTATTCTACTCCTTCATCCTCAACTATTCGGAGTATTAATTTCTCAACAAACAATTCTCTGACAGGCCATTTAATTCTTTTTCCCACATAAAATTCTTGTTTCCATTTTTCTCTATTTCCTTTCAGTACCAGCTTCTTCAAACGACTGAGTTATACCTTCATCTCAACCAACTCTATGTCCATTTCTTCTTTACTCATTCCTTTGAGTCCAACTACTTTGCCACTCTTTCTTCTCTGTTTGCGACTTTCTTCTGTACCCTTGTTATGACTATCAATAGTCAATTCCATTTCTTCCTTTGGTGAACTTTCCTTGTTCACTGGTGAGCTGCAACTAGCCCTTTCTTCCATCTGTAACAAGTCTCCTTCATGCCTCACCAAACTTTTTTGAGTTTAGCCTTTTGGCATCTATTGGTTCTCCTCTGACCTTTCACTGACTAACAATTCTACCCAACACTCCTCTTGCTGGAATTGTTCTCTTTAAGACAACTCTACCCACAATCACAATTGTGGCGCTGCCTCAACAACTTCTACCCAACCACAGTTGGAAGTTGTTCTCAGCTTCTCTTGAACACTCCTTGCTCTAGGCTCCACATCTTCATTTGCTCACTTCCTTCTACCATTCAGTAATTTCATTTACTATTGGGTACTGTCACCTTTCATTCATATGTGAGTTCTTCTTGCTCTATCTTCTTTAACATAGCTCACACACTATGATGTTGATACAACTCATTCTACCTTTTAGCAATTCCACTACTTCCATTGTCCTGCACAATCTTATCTCAAGATACATCAAAGTACCTTTTTTAAACCTGCAATTTTTCTTCAAAGACGTCTTAAAACTAATTCCCATTCCATCAGTTAAATCTTTGTCAAATGATTCATCTGTTCACTATTTCATTTAAACTTTTCCATTCAAAAGACTCCATACAGTCAGCAACTATTTCCCATTTTACTTTTCATAATGGACTCTTTAGCTTTCAAGATCAATTAAGATCAGATCTAAATTTCAATTATATTTACACATTCATGACAGACACTACAAATTCCTTCTGATAACCTATTTGTAAGCAAATCCTATCTTGCTTCTACAAATTCCAAAATTCATTCCTTGTAATGGCTTTCTTTTTAGATCTATTGAATCCAACCTTTAGTCTAACTATTTCTTCATCTATCAATATCATTGTCTTAAACAATACTTTAAGAAATCCTCAATCATTCCCAGTTTTCACAAAATTATTCAAATCATTTAAATGACTTCAGTGTCATAGAAAACCACTCTTCTATTTAACTTTAAATTCTAAACCTTTCACTTCAATTGACCTTTTAAATCAAACCAATCATTCAATAAACTTTCCAGGAAATTTCATTTTCCTGAAAAGAAAACATATTTTCCTTTGAAATTTCAATTCCTTGTTGTTCTTTAGACATTCAAAACAAATCTCCACAAAATCATCAAAATAAACATTCTTACCAGACCTTCATCATAAAATTCACCGTTTCCCCATTCTAATCTCAGTGTCCTTTATGTTCTGATCTCTGTCTGTATCGGGTCCATAATAATGTAAATTATGCACATGCTGAGAGTAAAATTCAATTTCTCAACCAATCTATACAGAGTGTTAATCTAGCTCTGATACCAAAAATGATGCCAGCTAATTGACATCCCTTAAAAACCCCATGTGGACCTATGAGCTAAGTCCACATTTGCATTGGAAGTGCTTTTCAAAACTAGATTTACATAAGAGAACCCTATCTAACTATCACATCCAAATCATTAGAAAACCCGTCTATACACCTGATCGATGATTAACAAAGACATGACCTTACAAACCGCCAAAGAGCGCTTTCTCACTTGGTATGAAATGACACAAAAGGTCAATTGTTTCAGAGACTATCAACAATCAGCCCGCATTTAACTTTTTCTTTATTTTCAAGCCTTCCGCTGTGTTGCTTTGATCCCATCTTTTCCAACAAAACTGATATTTCACCTTTTAATAGAGCTGCTCGGTGGTATACCATATATCACAACACAATTGATCCGATAGTCCACAACTGATATCACTATCACACTTTCCTAATACTTGAGGCCCGTTCACATACCATGAAATATTTGCGATGCGATGGATCAACGATCGCACATCGCATGGTCTTAAGGTCTGTGGTCCTGTCACATAAATATAAATTACTGTGATGCGATAAATTGGCGATCGCACATCGCATTCCCTCAAGACCTAAGGTACGACCACTAGCAAATAAATATTGCGATGCGATGCGATGTCAACATGATATCGCACCTTTTTTTAGACTTCGATCGATGGGTGGGATTTAATGTGGGCTCAGCCATGGTTATTAACAATAAGGACTCCAATTACCCTTGATCGTTGTGATTTATAATGTAAAGCATAAAACATAGAAGAACACTTAATTTGTCCCGCAGGCAAATATACATGATAAAGAAATATTAGATGTGATCACACAGAACAACATAACTCTAAGTTTTTAAGCCAAACTCAACTATGTTTGCTTCCGCTGGTCCTTCTGTCAATTCAACATGAATTCCCAATCTCTACTTGCCTTTACATAAGGTTTATTAACCAATTTAAATATAGATTCCATAAAGGAAATCCCATCAGACATTCATGTTCTTTTCAACACAGGATTCCACACTATTTCTCATTTTCATAGTTAATACACCATAAGGTTATTAAAACCGATACATATACAAATTCTCACCCATAATATACACAATCCACACTATTTAGTATTATAATATTTACAAGGAAATAGTCACACTCGACTGTTTTAGTCCTCCTCTCGCTCATTCATTCTATCTTCCCATCTGAATCTAACTCACGACTAACTTCTATCTAACCTAGATAACCTCCCGAATTATGCAAAAAGATCATAATTTATACAAGAATGGATTCATGAACCAATTTTAGTTTAGATCCAAAACTCTCTCACTCTCTCCTAAAGAATCTCTTTAATTCCACTCTTTTATCAAGCAAATGCTAATTTAAGCTTTCAAATCCCTCATATCCTATTCAAACCAAATAATCTAACTGCTTGGCCTAATCTCCATGCAGGGAGGATCAATTAGCCACTTATACCCTTTTCTCATATTTGAAAACAAATAAAACACCCTCATACATTTAAATAAGTAAAATTAACTAATCTCTTGTCTTCCAACCCTTTGTTAGTCACAACATGTGATCATACCATCACATTGCTGACTAGGTCTAAATGCTCCTGCATCAACTTGTCATCTGTCCCTCCTTCTAGCGCCAGAAATATTGATAGTGCTGGACTTGCCAACATTCAAGGGATCTCCCTAATATGAAGTCTCAACTAGACCTCACACCGTTTGGAGTAGGAGTCCCAACAATGGGTGGTAATTCTATGCCCTGACTGTGAAACTGCGCAGAGTGAAGTACATTAACTTTGGTGAGAGCAAGTGTGTGACCCTGCGGAAAGTCAAGTGAGATGCATGAAGGTTATAACACATAAAGGGAAAAGGAAATGCAGCCCTTGGAAGCATATTATAGTACGCAACTTAAAAGGAACACACGAGCATAATAACATCATAAGATAACATGCAGAATAGTCCACAAGTTAAGGTGACGAATTAATAAAACAACACACATTCAACAAGATTCATACACTTGAAAAGGAAATAGTTCATAAGCATAAGAGTAAGTTAAATAACATACATTGCAAATACACATGAATAGTCCTACTATATTCACAATATATGAATGAAGGCGTGCCAAATCTGAGTTTTATTATAAGAGAAAGTTCCATTCATACATACACCATTGATGAACCACTGGCCCCAATAGTGGAACCTTAAAGTCAAGAACACCTGCTCCTCCAAATAAGTATACTCACTCTACACTATGGAGAAGCCAAGGCTCTTCACAATACTCCCAAGCTCCTTCTAAGCCTAATCATAGCCAAAATATTGGCTCCAAAAAGGCTGTTACATTAGTTATGAGGTTCTATTTATAACAAGAGTCAGTGACTCTTCAACTCCCCTTTGTGACCCTTGGACTACCCTCATGAATCCTCAACTTCTTTACAAAATGACTCATTACATTACACCATGACTCTTCATATTCCAATATTGAGACTTGGAATTTCACTTTACAAATAATTACAAATAATATTACATTTACATTCATACCCATATAAGACAAAATAGGGTGGAGACAACTTGACAACCTGATAAGACAAAATGCTATGATGATTGAGTTTGGGGAAGCTCTAGAACAAAAAATTCTACTTGATGCTTCTTGGACACATATTGGTGCCAAGCTCGGTAATGTGCGATGACATCCCTAAACCGTGTGATGGTGTCTGGATAGAAGCAGACTGTAGCCTCCATAGAATCTGGGTACAATGACTTGGAACCAGTTTCAACTTCCTTCTAAAGAATGAACAACATTGTTCTAATTTGGACAAGAGCACCGATGTAGTTATGCATGTTCTTTCTATTTAGTTCTAACTCTTCCTTGGTGGATTTTTGTCTCAGTTGCTCCATGTACTCTTCAATCTACTGCCTGAACTGGTTCCTGGATTAGCTTTGGTGAGTGAACCAATTTATGGCATATTATGTGCATTAACGAAGACATCAAAATCCTGTATAACCGTACATATGAGGCTTGAATACTACCAATGAAAGAGGTGAGCTTCTTGTTGTTATGAATAAACATTCATACCTTCGCTTTCTCCAGCTCTGCATGTGGCTTCATTTTATTTCTCAAGTTAAGCAATGCCCCTTTGTATCACATTGACCATTCATACATGGATGCAATGGCAACTTGTATATTCCTAAGATTTTTGAAGAAGTCTTTGCTCTACCACTGCAAGCCATGCAAGTGGACAACTAACTTATGTATGGTAATGATCTCCTCATAGAGGTCTTGCATGGTCTCTCCAAGTGTTGATACTTCAACAAGTATTGTTGTTCTCATCTCCTCCAAGCGGAACCATGCGGAAGATACATTCTATGCTGCTACGCAGAGTTGTTATACCTCTCGCCTAATAGTCTATATATCCTATGCAAATTATTTATTCCTGTCCATCAAATACTGAGTGTTTGATCTTGCTATACCTGTAAAGGCCAAGTTGGCTTCAACAATGACATTTGGATTATTCCTGGTGTCTTCCACTATCACCCTTTCTCTAATGAATTGAGGTGATGTGAGACCATATGGAAAACGATTTCTTCATCTTTGTACAATATTCTTCTATATTTCATCATACAACAAATTGTACAATCCCATTACTGGATCATCATCAAGAGGAACAATTTCCCCTTCGTCGGTTGGAGCTAACTCTGCTGCAGGAGGTGTTAGAGACTGAACTGTGACCTACGGTGTGCTTGGCATCCATCGACATCTCCATGTCATCGACCTCAATCAATTATTATATCTACTAAGGAAGCTTCTTTTCCTGCATATGTTTTCTCTTCTCCTATGCTGCTGACCGTTCTATTCTTTCTCTTAAACTTGCTTCTGCATTGTTTCTACTGTTATTGCGCATTTCCTTTTTTCTTCTTCCTTCTTCTAGTTCTATTCCTCCATTATGTTTTGTCGTGCTTCTGTCTTCCTCTGTTATTCTCTTTACAACCTTTGTTTACTCTTTGGCTCACTTGCTATAGCCTCTTGTATAACAACATGATCCGCTTTCATTTTGCGGCTTCTTTCCTTCCCTGGACTGTAAGCTGATGACATCTACACATGGGAAGGCTAGGTACCTACATGAAATCTTGTGTAATCCTGAATTTGGAACACTAATGTAAACTTGTTGGTCCTCTATATCTTCTTTGAAGCTCCTTGCTAAAAATATTCCTTAACCTTGTGCCATGTTATAAATGAATCCTTTTCTACAAAGAGTTGACTGTCCGCATACACTGGAAAGTCCACTAGTGTTTTCTCAACTGCTTCCCCAGTACTACTCTCAGTGGTATCTTTTGAAGCAGCTCTCTTGGGTTCCATGGTAACAATGATTGCTAGAGGGAAGTGCTCAACAATTGTGGTACCAATGGGATAGAAAAGGCACTCATGGAAAGAAAACATTAGCTTTTGCAAATCTAACTTCAAAGCATGATCAAGTAGCAAACTAGGAAAATAGTGAGAGTGATTACATAGTTTCCATGAATAGGTGAGGCGATATGGCTGTCGGCACTACACATTGCATAGTCCTAGTATCCAAGGGTACAACTTGAGGCTTGAGACTACACAATGCGCAGTTCATCCTGGGAAGAGACTGGGAGAGACTATGCATTGCGTAGTCTCAGTGAAAAAGGGTAGTAAAATGAGCCTTGGAACCATGCAGTGTGCATTTGGGATAGCCTGTACTACACACTGCATAGTCTCAGAGGCCAAACTCTCAGCTTGAGCCTTAGGATTGCGCAGTACCGAGATGGGCAAGGTAAAAACTGGCCAAGGAAAGTGCAAACATACCAAGTGAAGGTGTGGGAAACAATAAGATGTAAGTGATGATGTTATCTTGAGTGTGGATCTGACTAAGTATAGATGAATAAATGTGAATCAAGTGCATAAACTCAACAAATGGAAGGAAAAAAAACTATGCGAAGAGCGTTGCCGAAACAACGACCATCAGTGAAAAAATAAGAAACTTGATGCGACACTTACGAAAGGCAAATGAAAAACTAAAACAACACTTATTAAAGATAAAATATGTTGAAACGCCAGAAACATGAAGAGAAATAAGAAAAACAACACTCACATAGGTGAAACGACAAAAAGCGACAAAAAAATCTGCGAAAGGTGATAAAAGAAAAAATCACCCAGAAAAGCAACGACAACTCTACTTAAGGTTCCTTGATGTCCTCATGAATTCTAGAGCTCCAAGATTGAATGTGAAAATGGGCTTTAGAGGTGTTGATTAGCTATATTTATGAAAATTATGGGTTATGACGTGCATGCCTAAAATCAAAGAAAAAGCGACACTTGACGAAAATTTCTAAAAATAGGGAGTGTGCCTCCTTAGGATACTAATAATGGATCCTTATTTTTCAGGGATGCTTTTTGATTTTTTTAGCTTTTTTCTTTTTTGTATTTTCAGGGAAACTTGCTGTGCACACTACCAGGAAAGACTGCACAATTATGGGGAATTGGGCAATTTTCCGGCTCAGTGCACTGTGTAGTTTCTGAGCTCAGTGTGTGTGATTGCGTAGTGTTTGGGCTCAGTGCTAGGCTGCCTTCCATAACTGGACAATTTCTGAGCTCAAGGATGACTGCAATTCTAAACTATGTAATTCCAATCATCAAGGCTGCTTGCCTTCAAGGATTGCGTAGTTTCTGGAGGCAAGCATAGAACTACTGTAAGACCAAGTAGGTATATTGGATTGTGAGTTAGAAAGATCAGTTAAGTGTGGAATCAATAAAACATAAGCACAAATGAAAAAATATAAGTCTCAATTAAAGCATGAATAGTTGAATCAGTGCAAGATAGGCTCCTGTGGATAGGAAGGAAGGCTCCAAAATTGAAGCATACATGAAACATTTTGGAGGGTGGTTGTAGCCGCTACAACATGTTCATAACCTGAAAACCCTTAGCAAACTATTGGAAAAAAATCAAGTTTTCATCCCCACTCTTTAACCAAATCGATTTTGTTTTTAACATCTAGGTCTCCTCCTTTAAATCCAAAATTCGCTTTCTAGTAGCTTCTAACTGAATAATTATTTGCTTGGTGTCTACCGAAAAATAACCCCCCCTTTCCAGATCTTCTAATCACTCCAATTATTTCTCTACCTTCTTCAAGTCCTCCTCGTTTTTTTGTAATTTTTCATTTAACCATTTGATAGTAGCCCTCTTAAGTCTTTTGAGTTTATCCAAAAAATGAGTCAAGATAGATCCTTCCCTTTCAGGGATGTAGGGGATCTAGTGCTCCACCATAAGATTACAAAATATTCGTCCTTCATCCATATCAAATTGAATTTAAAAGGCGATATTGGATTTCTGATTCCACATTTTAATTCAAGGAAAATAGGCTGGTGATCTGAACTACCCTTCACTCCAACCAATTGTCGAAATAAAGAGATTCTTTCTAGAAAAGATTCAACTACTAGAAACAATCTTTCCTCTAAGAGATCATAGCTTCTCCGATTCTTCGATATCACCAAGTAGGTTTAGACTTAATCATATCAACATCACAAATTTTGTGTGACTCCGGAAGGTGGGAGACAAAATCATAGGTGGGATCAGGGTGGGCATGCTAACCCCAAACTTTCAAGAAACCCAAGGAAATTTTTAGGTCACCCTCGACTATGAAATTAGTAGAGTTCATATAAGAATGAGCCATCAACATTTCCCAAAAAAAATTCCTATCTTGAAAAGGCCCATATGTATTCACTAGCTTTAAATCCATACCCAATTCAACCACGAAGATGTGAGCCCATAAGACCCCTTCAAATCTCCATGCACTGAATTTTTTTATAGATATTTGGTTAAAACCCATTGATAATACTATTGACCCCCCTCTAGCATCAACCAATACAAAAATCCATCTTAGAGACTTGGATTCCAAAATCTTGACGACACCTTCTCCAATGCCTTAAGTTTCTTGAAGAAAAATGATATCAAAATTTTTGGAATGCATGAGACATTTGAGAGCTAGTTTTTTGGATGAGCTAGACAAACCTCAACAATTGAGAGAAATTAACATCATACGAGATTAGGGATATGGGCTTGCACTTCTCTAAGCACCCCAACATTGGTTTTTTTCTTCCTGCTATCATATCTTGGCCAACTTCAAATTTTCCCTAAATATGTGAGATTGTTTTCCTTGACTATTCTTGGAGACATTAGATGGAGAATGGGTGCCTAGACCACCCATGGTTTCCATAGATATCATTTTTTTAACCTTTGACCTAATATTATATCTGGAACAAGAGTTAGAGAACATCATTGAATCCATGGGAAGGGAAAGGGAGAGAATAGGGGATGGGAAGTAGAATGAAACATTGGAGATGGATTAGGGGATAATACCCAAACAAAGAAAAAAAGATATAGTGCCTGATGATGGGATTGAAAAAGAAGATGAAGGGATTGAGTCCATAAAAAAGAACAAAATGTGCTAACAAGATTAGAAATAGGGAGATAAATAAAATTATTACCCATCACATGTGCATGAGACGAAGGTGGACCGACTTCCTGAGATACCTGGGCATGATATATCATCCTAACACTTTACAACCACATGTCTTCATCCATTGGATTGGGTTCGAGCTCTTCCTATTGACTTACCAAAGAATACATCATTGACTCCTGACCAGTGAAATATTTCTCCTTATTTCTCTGTAGGTACCCTCGATGTGAATATTCTTCCCTTTCCTCCCAGAGTAGGGTAGAGGATAGTCCTTCAGAATATGGACCACCTTATGACATCTACAACATCTGAATGGGATACCCTCATATTTCCAAATTTTCTTATGAGGCAACCATCGATAAGCGATATTCAAATTTATAATCAAACCCTCTCAAGTATCCATACTAACTATAATTCACACTATTTCCATTCTTCCAGTCTCTTCATAGGATCTATTTTGTTCCACAAAAGACCCGAGCTTATTCCCAATAATTCAAAAGACGTCTTGTGACAAAAACTACATGGGAAACCCTGGGAGTCTCATCGAGACTAACCCTACCCAGAAATTTTCTCTATATACATTGAACACAGGACTCCACCTCTTTAGTAATATCAAGGATGAACCTATGCACCATGTCTTGCTCAAAACCCAATTGACAACTTCCACCGAGTTAAATCTTAATGCAAACTAACCCCTCATAAGAGTTCTAACCAGTGGTAACTCTGGAAGGTCCTTCTCCCATACTGACTTAATTCATTCTTAAATATTTTCGACAAAGAATTTCCTTCCTCAGACTCGACCTGCCAACGCCCACTCAAAGGTGTCCATAACTTCCCCAAACTGCATGCCTTCTCTAAGTGCCAAGTTCTCCAAATCAAATTTAACCTTGGCGCATTTAACTTTCTTGCTCTTCTTTTCATACATCAAAGCAACATTGGTGCTAGGTCACTCTATCAAAATCTCCTCTGCCACATTTCCAAAATTTGGGAGTCCTCCATAATAGATGTTGGCCTGCTCAACTAGGAAGCCCCCACTAAAATCCTCTGCCACATTCTAAAAATGGTCAAACCTTAAAACACCTTCCTTAATGGTGCCCAAAAAACCCCCTAAAATTGAGTCTCTATTCCAAATATTTCCACCCCAACCCTTATCGACTTGAGAGGGAAACCATCATAATAAGTTACTCCTGCTAGGTGAGGAATATCAAGCCCTAGTCCACTCATAATTAGATAACCCCCAAAAACTAAGGCAACACATCAAGCCCATCCACCACTACTCTATCTCGTTTTGCATTGCTGAGAAACCCTGGGAAGGAACTTACAACTAGATTTTCCAAAGGGAAACACTCAGACTGATTAGAGCTTACCAACAAATATTGGTCATGAAACCCTAGAGACGATGACTCCTCTAGCCTTGAAAAAAACTCGAAATTTGGCTCAAAAGAAACTTCCAATGAAGGGGGAGTAAAACATTTTTATACAGCAAAAAATGTTTCTAATGTTGGAATAGAAGAAAAAATCCCCAGGTCTGGAGTATCGGGTATTACCCTAGGCTCTAGCTTAAGGGTCTGAGGTGGAAACTTAGTCTAGATCGAAACATGCCCAAAGGGGTTGGCGGAATAATCCACCTCAACTACCATACCTTCGTTCCTTCGCATCCAAAGCGACCCTAGACCATTAGAAGCTTAAGAGAAGAGAAAACCACTATAGTCTGATCCACTGGTTTTCGCTTAACTTCCACCACCTTCCGATTATATTTTCCTCTGACTGACATTTCCTTTGGCTCTTTTACCAACCTCGAATAATAGTCTCTCTCTGATAATTACTATAGACACCTTCCTCAGAACCACATACTCCAAAGCCATAGTCCCTGAAACCATAGAGCTCCATTTCCACCTTTTATTGTATGTCTCAATCCATTATTAAAGTGAGGTTCCATCCAAAGAGCTCACATAATAAACTCTTTTTTTTCTAATATTTTCTTTCACACACATGTAAAGTAAAGGTATCTTATTTACTAATAAAAGGTAAAAATAATGTAATCATATATATATATAAAATGATTGGAAAATATTGAATGTCATCAATTTATAAACATGAAAACACTTATTTCATAGTACACATGACATTACAAAAAAAATCATAAAAATCATAAAAATTAACTAAATTATAGTTTTATTTTAAGTTTTTATTTTTAACATTAAATATAAAAAATTTAATATATTAGTGATTCAAGATATATTGATTAAAAAAATGTAAAAAAAAAGGCATAGTAAAGCAACAATAAGTAATAAGAGTTCAATGATATTTGTATATATGGAATTTTTTAAAATTAAATTGAAAAGAAAAAATGACGTAATTATTTTTAAGATAAATTTCAGCCTCTTATTCTGATTACCACTAAAATTATTCTGCAGAGGTTAAATCTCTACCACCCACTTAATAATTATTATTCTATTAAACACACCGATAGGCATCAAAACACTTCATGATACATTTCATATTGTCATCTAGTTATTATAGTGGTAGTGGTTAGAATTGACCCCCTTGGGGTTATAGTGGTAGGGGTCAATGGGTTACAATGGTAGGAGTAGGAATTGACCCATCACACCTGAATATGATTCCTATAAATATAAATAATTAAAGTATATATATATATTTTGATGTCCATGTGAAATAATATAATTTTATATCAACTTTAACGTTTAAAATATACCATATTTTCACTTTTGAGTATGTGGAAGATGTATAATTATTATACTTTTTAAATATATTTTAATACAAAATTTAAATAAACTATTTGAATATCCACATCCATATAAATCAATTACACACACACACACGCAAAATAATAAAATATTTCAAAACCCAAATAGAAAGAGTAATTAGAAGTAAAAAAAATCATGTGCTCCCTAAACTTATTAATAAGAGGAAGATATGTGCTTTATAAAATTTTTAATATAAAATTAACATGTAGTATTAAAATAATATTATTAATAATACAAAATTCAACGTGGATTATAAATAAATTATTTCAATATGTAGGGTTAAGTAGGATCGATGTATATTTAAAAAATATTAATAATAAGACTTTTTTTTTTTAATATGAACAATGCACTTTATTAAAAAAATATTCAATCAACATGTTAAATACAATATTTCAATGTAAACGATGTATATAATACATACAAAAAAATAATTTATATATATATATATATATATATATATATATATATATATATATATATATATATATTCAATACATTCTCTTAAGAATCAAAATATTTACAATAGATTTCCCAGTTCAACTTAATCCTGCTGGCCTCACTCCGACGAAATTTGTTGGCCATAGGAGCTATGCAAAATTGGATACATTTATACCAAAAGCGTAAACGCGAGGATTTCCCCACATCAAAAAAGCACCAAAACACACCCAAAAAGCATAGGAAACTGATCTTGAAAACTAGCGAGGAGGGACCAAATTCAAATGCTGCTACGATAGGTTTGGATGATGAGGACCATCATGAACATGGTACTCGAGATTCTCAAGCCACCCATTGAAGTTATCCATCCTCTCGTGGAGCCTGCCTATGATCCAGGTGAATGTTGGTGGCCACCCACAATTGGACCCCCATAATTGTCTCTTTTAGTTTTTTAGTTTCCTTAATTGTAGCACAATTTACTATTTTTAACAGTTTTTCAGGTCCTAAACTTCCGAATCCGTTTTGAGGTCCTAAACGACGTTTTTTTGACAATCTACCATCGGTGAAATTTTGATAAAATCATCTTTTCCGTTGTAGTCCTCAGAGATATCTTTCCAACGGGGTATCATGCACGACAAATGGAGATAATATGACCAAGTCATGACCCCGGGAAGTTGGCTGTCCAACTAACCCCAACGGGGCCCATAAACTCTTGGTGTTACATCTCCTCGAGTTAGGGTTTTGGTTGTTTAGGGTTTGCACTTATTGTTCAATAATAAAATGTCCCTTGAGCCTCGTTGTAACATAATTAAGAGGCATGTCGCCGCCACATCTCTCCTTAGAGATAAGCTATCATCGCCTGAGCTAGTTTATTTCCATTTCTGTTTGTAAGCATATTTCAGTATTTTACATTAATGAAATGAAGTATTATTTATGCTGCATCTCTGTATTTATGGTTATCTCTATAACATGTTGCATTCCTGTTTAAATTCGGATCAACCTAAATCCTATATATAGAGACTTTCTTGTCCATAATGTCCCACTGGTTCTACTGAATGTCATTGAGAAAGTCGATAAGCTCGTTCCGGTCTTCATGTCGTTGGTGGAAAAGATATGAAAGGAGCACAAACAGGGCCTAAATCTGGCCCGCAGGAAAAGAAAAAGAATGATCCCCCCCAAATCCCCAAGCCCAGGCCCCACCTCGTGAGCTAGCTCACCTTCATCTATAATGCCTTCACCTTCCTTTTCTCAAACCCCACCATCGTGGACTTCACTACTGTTGCGAGCCAACCCCCATGATGAGCTCTGCCCCACTGGAGGAGCATAGACATCCAACGCAAAAATGTATCCAATACGGGAACCTTCACCCCTTTTTTCCATTAACACTACGAAACACCAGAAGTCACAAAGGGAGAACACACTCATGTAGAGGCATATTGACAACCTACCACCAAGCCACCACCCTTCTCACTGAAACTCCATAATGCAAGACCACGTAGATGAACCACCAAAAACCCTCTCACAATAGACTCTACCAACAAATCCCCTGAAGACACAGTAACCAATCATAGAACCAATGAAAACCCATGATACACCAACCCCCTCGACACTAAGAGAGCCTTCCACCAGAATAATAATCAAGATGCACTCCTAAACGAAAAACACAATACAAGTTGCCCACTGGGGGAATAAAAACCACGGGAACCAAACAACACAAGATGGAGGTACCTCCTCAAAGGATTAGACCGCAGAAGAAGGAAAATCGTCCCAAACTTCCAACCAAACACTACACATAAAATGGAAATAAACCACCAAGAGGAAATAAATAAGTTGAAATTAACATCAACAGGGAAACACTTTTCAGGACCTCCACAAGAAGGGGAAACACCTTCCCAAAGAGAAACTGTGCATCCCCTACGATTAACCTAGGGTCCCATAAACCTAAATGTCTTTCTGAGATGCAACCATGTTTAAGCTGCACCCAACTGCAAAGATACACTCTTGTCCCAAAATATTTGTAGCTCAGGCACAAGAACAAGACTTGTGCGCTGACAAAAAAATTCTCCCTGGTGAATTCAACTCCCGTAATAAGATAAACAAACATCCCTTCACATCACATAATTCCTTGTACAAACGCTCCTACCTTCGCGATCCTTCTCCACATAAATGCAGACGAGCCTGACATTAGGCATATGTCCGATGCCATCAAGGAATCTGTTCGAGCATCAAGTTTCATAACTGACTCGAGTTGCATCAATACCGTAAAAACTGTCCTCCACCCCTATCGAGGCATGTATATATTATATAAAGAAATTAAAAAAAATCTTATGGTTAAAACATTTCAATTAACTTAATTATTTTACAATTTTGCTCCTTTTAAGACAATTTAGTCTAAAATTTAGCAAATATTTGTTGGATTCACAAATTTAAGTTGTGCAGTATACATAATCAATGTGAACTCCTTGGGGTCCATCAAAATATATTTTATTTATAGTCGAGAGGAAGAGTGAAATATTTTTACCACATCTACTTCATGGGTTGTAATATCAAGACTAATAGAGCATAGTGAGAATGGGGTTATTGATGCTTTATAATGCTTTTATTTAAAACTAACAAAACATGTCTATTGATTTTTATTTTTTTATTATAACCGATATTGGTTTTTATTTAAAAAATATTTTAATTTTATTTTAAAATGGAACCACGTCAACTCAAGGTCGAGCATGGAAGGAATTACACATCTCCCTTATACTAGGCTATAAAATGTCCCTCTAGGCTTAACAACCCAATATGAAGTAGATGCAGTGCAAATATTTCACTCTTCTCATTCTCAACCATAAATAATCTCTTTAGATGTCCATGTTAAATCACATATTTTTAAATCAACTTTGAAGAGAAATAAAGTAATTAAAAATATAAATAAAAAACCTTATATATATATCATTGGAATATCCATGTCCACGGGGTTTTGGATTGACAGTGAATGAGTGCATTGTTAAGACACTCCATATAGAAAGGCCACCCATTCAAATCTCTTGTGGGTGTTTACCACAAAAAAAAAGAGAGAGAAAAGAAAAAGAACAAACTATTTGAATATCCATATTAACTAATATCTTTTATGTGTATATATTAAAATATTTCAATGTCTATGTTAAATAAAATATTTCAATATCAACAATGTATACATTATGAGTGCTTAATATTTTTTGTATATATGTCATATAAAGTAATTGAAAAAATATTTTTTCATCGTTAAAACACTTCAAGTAGTCTTTGGTCAATTTTGTTTGAAATGTAGCAAATATTATTGGAATTGCAAGTTTGAGCTATGTAATTGTTATACAATAAAATGAACTCCTCATCAGCTCAGAGGGGAAATACATGATGACTGAAGCAATGACCAAGTTCACAAGCCTTGTTTCCAAGTTAACGCTGCCTATACATTGACAATCTGCTTTATAAAGCTTCTCTACAAGCCTAAGGGAGCGTTAGTGACCCAAGTAACTCTACTTGTTACCTCTGGGACAACGTTAGTGAACCCTAATGAGGATCTAAGGGTCAAAAGGATATAAGGCTCAAAGGAGCCAATTGACTAAGAAATATCCCTATATTCTCTCCTAAATCAACTCAGAAAAGCAAGGAAACATCAAAGTTCGACCTATTTGAGGGATTTCTAATCCTAATGAAGAAGGAAAATGGGAAAGAGCTCAAAATAATGGCAACATCATTGCTTTTACCTAAGGAAACTCATGGAAAATCTTGGCAACCCTAATTCATATGCTACATAAGCAGAGCTAGGGCTATTGTGATGGAGGTTAGATCATTTGAAAGGATAGCTTACTTGATTGTTGAGCAGAGTATCAGACCTAAGCATAAGAAGTTGGTAAAAAGGGAGAGAGAGAGAGAAGCTGGAGGGGTAAGGGAAGGCTGATGCAACCGATGGTTGTAATCACTCTTTTGACATTAATATAGGACTGCAGTTGTACTGTCTACTTCGTGGTGTTGGTACTATAATTCATTTATATGTTTATTCAATGCCTTTTAGCATGAGTAGCTTAGTTATGTACAACTAGATGTCTTTTGTATATTCATGCATTAATTGTCAAGGTTTTATGTTGTGATTACGCTTGTCTCTTCTATGTGCAGGACTTGATCTGGAGTTGGCTCAGGGGACTTTCGCCTAGCTACATTGTGCTCTCCAGCAAATCTACACGGAGACTTGAGGTAATGAATCTATTTTTCTTTGATAGTTAGTTATTGAATATGGACACGCATGTAGCTTTGTGACAGCTGCAGATAATCTTACAGTCTGCCAAGGGTCCCGGGAAGACCCCTGAGGGTTCCTTCATTCTCCATGCACCGTGCATTTAATCCTATAGTAGTAATCTAAGCAATCTAAGTTTCCAAAGAGATTTTGAAGATGTTGAATCCATTTATGCATTGAAAAATACAATTTATTGGTTGAATTCATTTATGCATTCAAAAAATTCAATTTGAATACTATATATATATATATATATATATATATATATATATTCAATGCAGATCAATCTTGATCATCATTGTATCAAGTGTCTAGGGGGGTCAAATTTCTTGAGGTACAAACCTTTTTTCAAAATTTTCACTCTAAAAGAGGTTTGTACCTATTCCTTTCTGCACTTGCTATATCTGTAATTAAGATTGAGCTATACTGGTTAACTTGTAAACAGACTTTGTTATAATACTATAGGCCAATACTATGACTTAGTAATACCACATCTGTAAAAAAACGATAACTTATGTTCACATGACATTCTATTTTAATTAAGCAATATTGAAAATGACATAAAGGGATAAACACCTTTATTGGTGTAATAATAGGTTAAAATAAAGTTATAATTTAGTTAATTTTTATGATTTTTTCCTTTCTTTTTAATTTTGATAATGTGAAATGTATCATAAAGTAAGTATTTTGATGCTTATCGACCTTTGTCAACCATTTAGTTTATATCAATGCATCAATATTATTAAACATTCCAATATTTTATATACAAATTTAATTATTCACCAATTATTTTAAATTTGAATTCAAATAATTATTTTAATTTTTAATTACATACCCATTATTTTAAAATTAAATTTGATTCATTTTTTAAAATGATAAATTATGCTTATAGTTTGAAAATTATACTTATAAATAAAACAAGCTTGTGAAAAGAGATGTGTAGAAAGACCAAACCTCCAAATTACTTTTGCTATGATTCAACCATTGAAAACTTATCTATATAATGCATATATATTTTATAATATTATTAAACATATTAGAACATTATATGTAAAGGTGGTTAATTACTCATCAATTTTCCTTTTTCTTTCTTTTTATATATTTTTTTTAACTTGGAATGAAAGAACAAGAAACCACATAGTACTTCCGCACATTTCATGGATGGTAAATCAAGTAAACTGTTGGTCCTGATTACGAGCCCTCACCCCAAGGGAATCAAAGAGAGTTGAACCTGTGACCAACAAAAACCAATAACAATATCAAAGAACTTCACGTCTATTTCTAGACCACTTGAGATAACCCCTAGGGCTATTTCATTACTGATTAATTATTTTAAAGTTTAGTTACTTTAAATAAAGTAATTTTATTTTTAATTTATTTTAATGTGGTTCATAGACCTCAGAGATTAGTGACCACTATGTCCATGGAATATTTGCACCAAGAAGATCCACCCGAAGGGATCAATCCCTATTTCCTCAACCATGAAGACTAACCCCAAGGGTGTTGAGAGAATTGAATCCATGACCTATCAATATCAAAGGTGCTTTAACAATGGGGAATTGACCAATTGAGCTAACCCTTGGGGATGCATTTTTAATTTTAATTTTATTAAGAATTAATAATTTATTAGAATAATTTGCATGAGATTTAGGATTGAATCTACTAACTAATACTATAAAATTTATAAATTATAATTTTCAAAATAGCTAATATCCAAACTTAACCTGTAATTTAAAATTGGTCACCCTAAGATAGGGCTGTCAATCTCCATTGATGTCTCTTAAGTTGATACAAAGTTGTAGCTGCTATTGTCACCTACTAGTAGTAGCCTGAAGGCTCCAATGTTGCTGACCGTACTACTGAAAGCCTTCAAGTTTCTTTAAACTCCATTATGAAAATAATGTTTTGAAAAAAAGGCTAGATATTACCAACTATGGCGATGATGTAATCGTTAGAACAATTCTTAGACTCTCCAATCAGAGTTAATAACATGGAAAACTTTAACAAACCTCCTGAAATTTATATGCATAATAAATGGGCGAATCCCCATTGCACATAGGAAAATGTATAGGCTATTTTATGAATAATATAAAATGTATATATAACTTTTTGATGAATCTTTTGCCAAACTATAAAATCTTAGGAAATCTTTCACTAAATTATAGAATATTGTAAACACTTGGTGAGTCCCTTAATAATATATACAACCATATAAAATAATGGGACACAATTTCATTGAACTATAATATACTCCTTTCCGATGTTCGGGAAAAGAAACATCATGGGTTGCACTTGTCGGGGTTCTTCCTATACACTTGCAAATTCCTGTATATGATTTTATCATGTTATGCAACCAACTCACAAAACAAAATAAAATATAGATAAACAACTTAAAAATTATCCTCTTCGAGGGGGAAGCCTCCTCTACATTACATAAATGAACAATTCTTAGATGATATAAATGATAAGACCTCCTTGGTATATATAGGAGTATAAGGGGTCACAATATAATCAAAGCCTACATAACAGTAATAATGTAAGGGCACAACAATAACAATAGTTGGCTTCTATGGGGCATAACAATACCAACATGGGGGATACATGGGCACAATAATAACAATAGGGGGCTACAATAACAATAAGGGGGATACACTAGTATTATAGCGACCTAACATGATCCTCTCCTTCAAAAAAGTGTTGTCCTCAACACTTGAGTAGTTCCAAATGCTTATGTATAAAATTCTCATCCTCCCATGTGGAATCTTCAGCGGGTAAGTTCTTCCACTTACTGAGATACTCTGAAATTAATTGATTATGAAGCTTTTGGATTCTTGTTCCCATGACTTCTTCATGCTCAAATATGATTTTTCGAGTCTTTGTCAAGTTCTGGCAACAATGTTTGAACTAGGATCTTGTCACCGATAACCTTATTTAAGCATGAAACATGGAAAACTAGGTGTAGAGAAGATATAGGCAGCTCCAATTTGTATGCCATAGTACCAATCTTTTGCAACACCTTGTAAGGACCATAGTAGTTGGGTGATAATTTATTATCCTTCTTATCTTTATTGAGGGAAACTTGTTTGTATGGTTGTAGCCTAAAAATACTGAGTCACATACATCAAAACTTATTTCACTGCGATGTTGATATGTATGTTCTTTCATTCGATTCTACACTAGAGTGAGGTTATTATTTAAGATTTGGAGAACTTCTTGTTGATTCTTGATGTGATATTCCACTGCTTGAACCTTATAATTTTCTTTTAAAGATGATGTGATAGATGGTGGATGATATCCATAAAGTGCCATGAATGGGGTCATTTTTGCCATAGTATGGAAGAAGTGTTATACCATCATTCAGTTAGAGGTAACCAATTGAACCATTGTGTTTGTTTATTAGATATAAAGAAACAAAGATATGATTCCAAACATTTTTTCACTATCTCAGTTTGCTCGTCAAATTGGGGATGATAAGATAAGCTATGAGGTAATTGAGTAACACAACAAGAAAATAATTCCGTCCAAAAATTTCTAGTGAAAATGGGATCTCTGTCACTTACAATGATCTTTGGGTTTCCATGTATCTTTTGAATTGTTGCCATAAATTCATTATCAACTGTACTGGCTTTAAACATATGAGATAATGCACAAAAGTGTGCATACTTGGTAAGTCTATCAATGACCACCATGATGACACTCTTTCCTTCATAATTGGGTAAAATTGTGATAAAGTCCATCGAGACCTCCTCCCAACGCTAACTTGGAATGGATAAAGGTTGTAATAGACCCAAGGTATTAATTTTCTCAACTTTATTTTGTTGGCAAACCAAAAATTCCACCACAAACTTTTGAATATAAGATTTAAGGCCATCCCAAAAAAATTCCTTCTTGACCTTGTGGTAAGTTTTTAAAAATCCCAAGTGCCCTCATAAGGGGGAGGTGTGCAATTCCAGTGTAATAATTTTCTTGAGTTGGGAATTCTTATAAAGATATAAGCGATGTTTGTACCATAATGAATCATTTCTCCAACTAAATGTATTAGGTGTACTAGGATCTTGCTGCAACTTTTGAATGAGTGTCCACATCTCTTCGTCATTCTTCCATTCATCCCTTGCTTCAGTTATCCAATCAGGTTGGATAATAGAAATGGCACAAAGAAATGCTTCCACATCCTCATCCTTTCTTGAGAGTGCATCCACAACAACATTTTTCTTCCCTTTTTTGTAGATGATTTCAAAGTCATAACCCAACATCTTTGTGACCAATTTTTGCTGCTCTTGTGAATATAATATTTGTTCCAAAAAGTATTTAAGACTATCATGATACTTTTTTACCTTGAAGTGTTTTCTCATTAGGTATGGTCGTCTTTTATTTAGTGCATGTAGTATTTCCAACATTTCCTTCTCATAAATAGGTTTGTGTAAATACTTTCCTTTGATTGGATGACTTTCAAAAGCAATGAGTCTTCATCCTTGCATTAAAACAACACCAATTCCATTTCCTGAGCCATCAAATTCCACAATAAAGGTTTTTGTGATGTCTAGTGTAGCTAATACCGATGCTTGGAAAATTGCCTCTTTAAGATCTTCAAAGGCCTTTGTTGCTGCTAGAGTCCAAGAAAATGCATCTTTCTTCAGTAATATTGTTAGAGGTGCTGCTATTCTCCCATAATTCTTAACAACCTTGCGACAATACACTATCAACTGATAAATACTCGAAGATGCTTTATGTTTGTGGAGATTTTCCATTCCTTAATGGCTTTAATTTTGTTAGGGTCTACCTTAACACCCTCGTGAGATACAATATGACCCAAAAATCCCACTTTTTGTACTCCAAAGAAACATTTGGAGGTTTTTGAATATAATTGTTTATCTTCAAATAGTTTGAGCACCCTGTCAACATGTTGAAAATGATCCTTCCAAGACTTGTTATAGATTAGTATATCATCAAAAAATACTAACACAAATTTTCTAAGGAAGGGTTTGAAAATGGAATTCATCAAACCTTTAAATGTGGAAGGTGCATTAGTAAGGCAAAAAGGCATGAACACAAATTCATAATGACCCTCATGAGTTCTGAATGTTTTTTTTAGAATGTCTTTAATCTTAATTCAAATTGATGATATCTTGAATGAAAATCCAACTTGGTGAAGTAAATTGCTCCATGTAATTCATCCACCAATTCATCAAAGAAAGGAATGGAAATTTTATCTTTAATAGTGAGCTTGTTGAGCTCTGTATAATCCATACACATATGCCATGATCCGTCCTTCTTATGCACCAATAATATTGGTGCAAAGAAAGAACTTTGACTAGGTTGAATAATATCGACCTCTAGCATTTTTGTAACCATACTTTCAATTTCACTCTTTTGGGCATAGGGATATCTATAAGGTCTGATGTTTAGAGGAACACTTCCTGAAATCAAAAGAATAGCATGATCATGATCATAAATAGGTGGGGGTCCTTTGGGAGTCTCAAATACCTTGGAATGATTGTCAAAGGCTTTTTGGAGATCTGGAGAAATAGATGATTTTGATGTTTGAACCTCTATTGAGCATAATTTCTTAATTATGCCCCGTTGTTATTTCTTCATAAGCTTTTTCATGCCATCAACGCTGATTATCCTTCATATTTTCCATAATATACCCCTTAATTCAACTTCCTTTCCTTCCCGAAAAAATTCAAGAAAAAATCTTGAAAATTAAAAACTATTGTCCCAAAATATTGTAACCATTGGACTCGTAGTGCAACATCAACACCATCCATTGGAATGGAAAGAATTAGACTATTCAATAAATATCCCCCATGGTTAGCTTGATATTATGGCACTTTACAGAGAAATTTATAGTTCCTCCATTTGCAACAATCAATTGACACTCTGATGCTGGATATAGGAAGCAGTTCAATTCCTTGGCTATCTTACAATGAACAAAATTATGGGTATTACCCAAATAAATCAACACTATTACATTTTTCTTCTTGATATATCCTTCTATATTAAGAGTTTTAGGAGTCACAATTCCTACCAATGCATTACAAGATATGGTCAAATTCATTTCTTATTTATTTTGGTTGGTTCTTGGTGTATATCCCCCTCATTTTATGTTTCTTGTTACGTTTTTTCCTCCTCTTCACAATCTATGTAGAATAATTTATTCTCAGCACACTTATGACATTTATTGTATTTTATATCATAACTGTAACAAATCCCTTTTTCTCATTTTTTCTCCAATTGTTATGGTGTCAACCTTGTAGGTTGTATAAGGTTAGAAGCAACAACACTTCCATCTTTATAGTTGCGAGTGGTAGACTTCCTTGTTGCCATAATTTTTCTTTCAACTTTTCTTGCCACCCTGAATGCCTTCTCCAATGAATAAGGTTCCCAAAGGAAAACCTCATGTTGGATTATATTCTTTAAAGCGCCTATGAAGACATAAATCCTATGCTCCTTTAGAATATCAGTTACCCTGATATTCAATTTTTGAAAGTCCTAAAAGTGCTCCACCAGTGAACCCTTTTGTCTGAGATTGATCAAGTGGCTAAAGAAGGTGTTTCTCTTTGTATCCTCATAATGTGCTATCGTTTCCTCTGAAAAGGTTGACTAATTAACAAGTATTTTAAGAGAACAAATCCATTGATACCATACGAACTAATTTGGTTCTAAATATAAATATACAATGCATACCTTTTCTGTGTGTTGCACATCACAAAGATCAAAATATTGCTTAGTCTGTAGTATCCAAGTTACCATTTCCTTTCCATCAAAAGTACTCATATCAATATTTGAAATGTGGTGGTTCTTAAACCAAACATTGGAGTCTCTAAAATCATATCTCATATTCCTTTTGTCCTTATCAGGATTTTCATGGATTACCTTGTCACCACTGGGAAGCCTTTCTTCTAGAAACTTTGCCAAACCTTCCTTCAACCCTTATATCTTGACATTCATCATTTCTTCCATGTCTGCATTTAAACCATCATTAAAAAATCCCATGTCCCTTTTTATACCATATCTTTTAAAATTCATCATGGCTTCCAATTCATTTTTTCTTACTTTTTGCGAGAGTGAAATTTTTTGCACTTGGTGTCGTAATTCTGATATACCATGCTACATTTCTTCCTCTTCTTCATGCGTCATAGAAGAGATTTCTGGTTTCTTACTAGGTGTGTCCACTTTTTTTTTCAAGGAATTTTGGAATCAAATAATGATATCTATGTTTCACTATGCCCTTTGAATCACTTCAAACAATTTTTTCAAATAAAAGTTATGCAAAATTTAAAACAATACACGCCTTTTTCTTGCTTTTTAGGAGCTTGATATTGAAACTATTGTATATCTGTAATTTTAGATCTCCAATTTTTGAAATTTCATCCCCTACTAGATCTCTCAGTCTTATTTCTAACCCTACAATTCAAACTGAGATTGGATTCTTCAAGAAATAGCTATGCCCAATCTCCCATGATGACATGATTATAGTCTAGTTCAGTAGAGAGAAATTGTATGGAAATACACGTGTCATTGTTTTGACCTTCGACTCTACAAATGATACACAAAAAAATAATGTACGTTCTATTTCTGTCCCCTTTTATAAAATTCAAATCTGATGCTTAAAGGGAAAGTTATGTCGATTTTCCCTAAGTCACCTATTTGAGATTGAATTATGGAGCTTGCAAAAACCCTATCTTCATTGGACGATATCTTAGAAAATATAGCGAACCAAGATCTGAAATTTCTACACAAATTTCACCAAGATTTTGTCTTCACGTGGTTGAAATTTTAGCTTTTGATGCATCGTAGAAAAAATGTTATAGCAAAAATTCCAAGATGACCTGTTTGAAATAGTGAAACCCTAGAATCCAAAGCTTTGATACCAAATGTTATGCAACCAGATCACAAAATAGAAAAGATAGATCAACAACTTAAAAATTATCCTCTTTGAGGGTGAAACCTCCTTTACATTACATAAATGAATAATTCTTGGATTATACAAATGATAATACCTCCTTGGTATATATAGGAGTCTAAGTGGTCACAATATAATCAGAGCCTACATAACAATAACAATGTAAGGGCACAATAATTATAATAGTGAGATTCTATGGGGCACAACAATAACAACATGGGGGTTACATGGGGACAACAATAACAATAGGGGGCTACACTAGCAATAACAATAAGGGGGATACACTAGTATTATTGGGACCTAACATATCATTATTAACTACAAAGATCATGTTATGTCTTAAGAGAAAACCAGTTGGACACGAACCACCGAGGGTGTGAACTGCTGAACTACAAAAGTTCTTTTCCTCAAAATAAGTCTTGACTTATCACGATATATAACTCATGTTCTATGTAATTCATATTCTAGAGAATAAGGTTTATGAATAACCATCTCAAACTGATGAATCTTTAGATCAAATTATTTTGTTTTCTTGTACATTGTTTCTCTAACAACCAAATACTTGTCCAATTTCTTGGATTCAGATAAACCAACAACTTTAGTACTTGGTGCTTCATCACCATATATAGGTCTTTCACGTCCTTCTTGCCCCATAACTATTTTAGCAGTTGTTTCACTTTATTATACAATTCACTACTCTAATAATGTTCAACTGGCAAAAAGTTCCTTAATATTGCACAAAATGCAAAATTTAGATTTATAGAAGATAAATCTACATTTAAATATAATTTTCTACATGATAAGAAAATAAAATAGTTATGCAAAAGCATCAAAGAGCCATAATTGGTGAGGTAAAAAATATAATGTATAAATATGAACAATGGTCTCTATATGTTCATTACTTTGTAGAACATGTCCAAAACAAACATCATGAAAGGTTTTGGTCTTTAAGAATGATAATTCACTAAACATTCTATCATCCTCCACTAATGAAACATGATTCTATTTTAGCATTAGCATCAAAAGTATAATTTCATTAAAGAATTATTGGTTCATAATAATAGGTCTCATATGATGAACACATAAGAACCTAGTGCATATACCATTTTTCTTTTTGCTTAGCTAAGCATTACTCATTTTTCTTTCTTAATAATAATTAAGTTTTTTCAAAGAAAATATAAAATAAACACAGTAGATATTAAAAGGTGAAGATACTTAATTCATAACACACAGAGAAAGGAAAATTAAAAAATATTTCCTTGAACCATCAAATATGTAAAGAAAATAGTAATTAGTATGGAAAACACACAGAATGATTGGGGAATAACCAAAGTCATATATTAATTATAATACCAAATGCTTCTCAAATAAATTTGACAAATGGGTGAACAAAAGGCTTCTTTACTCAACGAAGGTATTTAAATTTAACCCAAACCCTTGAATCAATGAAAATAAGATGAAACCAATAATGTCACAACAAATGGTTCAATCAAGTATCGAATGAGAACTAGAATAATTCAAGGGACTAATACAATTTTCATGTTTAGTTTATTGAGAGGTATATTGTATTTTCTTTGAAAGTATGATAATACATCCTTTTGTCTTAATGTTTTCTTCTAACAATCAGTATTTGACATCTCACTACATTAGAGGAAATTTCAGCCTAAAGGTGCCCATGCAATTTTCATGTACATAATATGTAAACCAATCAAAGTCCTTTAAATTTAAAAAGAGGTACATGTAAATATTTTGGAGGGAAAAATAAATAATTTTTTAATTGTATTTTTGGTTTATCTCCTTAAAGGTGTACTCAAATTTCAAGTGTAGACACTCATTGGATGTAGAATTAAATTCCACATCCAATAAGTACCCACTATGCATACTTTTGAGAAGAGCCACATTGATAAAAATTGCAGATACATTAAAAAAGTGTTAACATACTTTTCTTACTTTCTCTCCAAAATTCATAACTCTTATTGTATTATTTTTTCTTAGGAGATCACTTTTAGGTTGAAATTTCATCTATGAATATTCCACAATTAAAATTTATAATCAATTTAAAAACCAAAATTAAATGTGCATGAGAGAAATAAATAATATAGTTCCTACTAGGTATGAAATCTCTATACCTATTTATATTTAATTAGTTTTTTATTAAACTAGATTATTTGAGAAAAAACACATAAAAAAATAAAGCCATAAAACATGACTTTGCATGGAAAAAAGTAGTTGAAATATTGGGTTGACGTCAAATGAGGGTGGGGGGTAACCACAAACTTAAAGGTGGTCGTTGTTTTTGAGTTGACTTCGAAAAAAATCCTAGAAGTTGGACTCTGGTGGTAAGTCATTCCAAGACAAGAAGGGATAAATAGATTTATGTAGGATATAGGTTATTAGAGTTATGTATGTAGACTCCAAGTTCTTTGATTCACTAGATTCCCATTAGTTAAGAACATACCAAAAGTGATTAAAAAACTAATGTTGGAATATTAGTGTTTGACACTTGAAGTAGAATTGATTTTTATGATTTTTCATATGAAAATATTAGTATAGAAAGAAGTACCATAGTACTAAGATTTATTCATTGGCTTCATTAACATGTTCACAATTAATTCCCATATGCAATAATATTGGTCCATTGTAGGTGTTATGTGGTGATATTTCCTCATGAGCTCAAAATAGCCCCTACCATCGTCCACTAGACTAGGATGGTAGCACAAAAACTTTAGGTAGGTATATGCCCTAATATTAAAGCTATAGGTTTATTGTAAACACTAAATCTTCTTCCATCACTTCATTTCCCATCAGTTTCTTCTTGATTTTCTTCTTATAACCATGATCAATAGATTTTTATATTCTCTTTCATTTCTCTAGACACAATTCTATTGAATATTTCAACTTTTCATTCCTAGTATATGCTACAATTACGGAATCCATGAACACTAACTTATTCAATAAAATGATCAAAATATTTCCTCGCACCCCCTAAATAATCACATTTAGCATACATATCTACATTGTATTATTTGTGTTTTCTTGGGGCTACTCTTTGTTTGTTATGCTGTGCACAATTTTGTATAACAAGGCTTGGGGTTTGATCATTGGACATTTGATGGGATGAATCTAAGTTGTGGGAATTTTAAATTTCTTTCATTATTAGCCATTCACACAAAACTAATCTTTAATATGTTTAAAGCCTATGGTGTACTTGATAAAACATGTGTTTTTATTAAACCTTTATGACTCCTAGTCAACGATATTAGGATGCCACCCTATGAAACTTAGTGTTATGTTTTTTATAAAATTTGTGATTCCATCTATAACTTTCCTAGATTAAATTTCAATCAAATTCTAAATAATCTTAAAAAATACACACATCCATTTTATAAAATATCTTTTATTTAAATTTACTATAAATATTGAAAATCTATTAAACAAAGAGTTTAAATAATCATAGAATATGATTTTAATTTTCTTTACCTATTGAAAATTTTCTCATTTAAAAATTCTTATTGGTAATTTATAATTCCTACTGAATAAACCATAAATATTTGAAAAACTTCAAGATATTTTTTTTTGATGCACATCAACAATTTAAACAATTCCACAAGCCATTGTGGGTGTCTTCCCATCCTTAACTTCAATTTTATCGTTTAAATGTTCCAACATGAACCTTCATGAAAAAAGGTTAGTCTGTCTTCTAAAAGAAAGTACATCAAGGTGAGGTGACATTATTCAAGTTCTTTTTATCAAAAATGGATAAATATATAGCCGGTTGTTGATAAAACACATTTTTTCATTAAGTTATTCACCCTATGTTGTTACAAGTCTTATGTAATAATGTTTGTGGCCTCATTTTTATCATTGTAAAAGGTCCCACACTTTTTGTGCATATCCTCTATTTGCCCATTTTCATTAAAAAGGAAGTTCCGCTCATCATTTGTTGTCATAAAAATGTTGAAAAGGTTCTCTCCTATATTTCAGGCCTTTCATATATTTCCAATGTCAATATATATATTAATTTTGTGTATCGTTGACCTCGGACCCCCTCCCCCCCTTATGTTTATTTTAAAGGACTTTAAAACATAAAGAAAAAAGGCCTTTCATATATTCCCAATGTCAATATATATATTAATTTTGTGTATCATTGTACCTCAGACCCCCTTCCCCCTTATGTTTATTTTAAAGGACTTCAAAACATAAACAAAAAAATGGTGTCCCTCTTTCTCTCTCATGAAAGTATCAAGTATACTCACAATTGAGGTAGGTCTATACCATAGGCTCCAAGGCCCACCACCACCAAAGGTCCCCCATATCATTGAGTTATGATATATATATATATATACTCTTCCATCATCCATGTGGGATTTACATTCTATTTTAAAAGAAAACAAACAACACATGAATTTATTGTCAACATCAACATGCAAAGAAAAAATGCATCATGCAAGGTGCCTCCTCACCACCACAATGCACATTGCACTGGTTGCTGCCAAACACGTTGTTATGAAATCAACTCACAAAAAGATAGAAAAGATAGATGAACGCCTTAGAAATAAGCCTCTTTGAGGGGGCAACGTCCTTTACATTACACAAATGAACAATTCTTAGATGATACAAATGACAATACCTCCTTTCTATATAGGAGTCTAAGGGGTCATAATATAATCAGAGCCGACATAATAATAATAATCTAAGGGCACACTAATAACAATAGTGGGCTTCTATGGGGCACAATAATAACAGTATGGGGACTACATGGCACAACAATTTAATAAGGGGGTTGTACTAATAACAATAAGGGGTTACACTAGTAGTATAGGGACCTAACATGCCCCTCTCCTTCAAAAAGTGTTGTCCTCAACGCTTGAGTAGTTCTTGATGCTTCTGTATAAAATTCTTGTCCTCCCATGTGGAATATTTAGTAAGTAAGTTCTTCCACTTGATGAGATACTCTGAAATTGATCGATTTCGTAGCTGTTGAGTTCTTGTTTCTGTGACTGCTCCAGGTTCTAGTATGATTTTTCCTTCCTTGTCAAGTTCTGGTAATATTGTTTGAATTGGGATCTTATGCAACTTTGAATGAGTGGCCACACTTCTTCATCCTTCTTCCATTCATCCCTTGCTTCGTTTATCCAATCTGGTTGGATAATAGAAATAGCACAAAACAATAGTTCCACATCCTCATCCTTTCTTGTGGGTGCATTTGCAACAACATTTTTCTTCCCTTTTTTGTAGATGATTTCAAAGTCATAACCCAACATATTTGTGACCCATTTTTTCTGTTCTTCTAGAGATAATCTTTGTTCTAAGAAGTATTTAAGACTATCATGATCCATTTTTACCTTGAAGTGTCTTCCCATTAGGTAAGGTTGCCATTTCTTAAGTGCATGTAGTATTGCCAACATTTTGTTCTCATAAATAGCTTGCTTGAGATGTAGCCATAAAAACACCCAATCCCCTACATCAAAACTTCTTTCACTACGATGTTGATCTACCCATTGTTTCATTCGATTCTACACCAAAGTGGTGTTATCCTTTAAAAGTTGGAGAACTTGTTGTTGATGCTCGATGTGATATTTCACTGCTTGAATCTTTTTCTTCTTGATATATCCTTCTATCTTGAGAGTTTGAGAAGTCGTAATTTCTTCCAATGCATTACAAGATATGGTTGGATTCATTTCTTGATGCTCAATGTGATATTTCACTTCTTGAACATTTTTCTTCTTGATATGTCCTTCTATCTTGACAGTTTGAGGAGTGGTAATTCCGTCCAATGCATTACAAGATATGGTCAAATTCATTTCTTCTTTCTCGATGTGATCTTTCACTTCTTGAACCTTTTTCTTCTTGATATGTCCTTCTATCTTGTGAGTTTGAGGAGTGGTAATTCTTGCCAATGCTTTACAAGATATGGTCGAATTCATTTCTTGATGCTCGATATGATCTTTCACTTCTTGAACATTTTTCTTCTTGATATGTCCTTCTATTTTGAGAGTTTGACGAGTGGTAATTCTTTCCAATGCTTTACAAGATATATTTGAATTCATTTCTTCTTTCTCTTGGGTTGGTTCTTGGTGTATAACCTCTTCTTTTGATGTTTCTTGATCCTCTTCTTCCTCCTCTTCAAAATCTATGTAAAATAATTTCTTCTCAGCACACTTATGACCTTTAGTGTATTTGCTATCACAAATGTAACAAAGTCCTTTTTCTCTTTTTTCTTCCAATTGTTGTCATGTAAATATTGTAGGTTTTGGAAGTCTAGAAAAAAACACTTCCATATTTATAGTTGTGAGTGGTAGGATTCCTTGTTTCCATAATTCCGCTTTCAATTTTTCTTGTCAACCTGAATGCTTTCTGTAATGAATCAGGTTCCCAAAGATGAACCTAATGTTGAATGTTATCCTTTAAAGTCCCTATGAAGACATCAATCCTTTTATTCTCTGGAATATCATTTACCCTTATATTCAATTCTTTGAAATCCTCAATGTTATCTACCATTGAACCCTTTTGTTTGAGATTTATCAATTGGCTAAAGAAGGTGTTACTCTTTGTATCCTCATAATGTGCTATCATTTCTTCCATGAAAATTGACCAAGTGACAAGTGCTTTACGAGAACATAGCCCTTTATACCATAAAAATTGTTCTGGTTCTAAATATGAAGATGCAATACATATCTTTTGTAACATTTTCACCTCATGTAGATCAAAATATTGCTCCATCTATATTATCCAATTTACCGGATCCTTGCCATCAAACTTCCTCATATTGCCTTTTATTGATTTCAGGAGCTCGATATTGAAACGACTGTAACTTTGTAATTTCAAATTTTCCAGTTTTGAAATTATGACCTTCAGTATCCCTCTGCGTCCTCTTTCCAATGCCAATATTCTGATCAAAATTGGATTCACCAATAAAGAGTTGTGCACAATCTCCCACAATGACCTGAGTATAGACTATTTCAATAGAGCAAACTTGTACAACATTCTGTGGGTCACTATTTCAACCTTAGGTTCTAAAAGTGATACCAATAAAAACTACAGTTCATCCTCATTCTATAACTTCTTACGAAAATTCAATTTGATGCTCAGAGCAAAGGTTATGACGATTTTCCCAAGGTGACCTGTTTAGTATGTAATTCAGGGGTCTGCAAAAACCCTAACTTCCTCAGATCATATCTCCGAGAATATAGTGAGACAAAATCTGAAATTTGGACCGCAGGTTCAGCGTGATTTCTTCTCAAATGGGTTTTTTTTTAGCTTTTGAAATGTTGCCGAACAAAAGGTATAGTGAAATTCTACTGTTTGGAGCAGCGAAACCATAGAATCCAAAGCTCTGATACCAAATGTTATGAAACCAACTCACAAAAAGATAGAAAAGATAGATGAACGTCTTAGAAATAAGCCTCTTTGAGGGGGCAACCTCCTTTACATTACACAAATGAACAATTCTTAGATGATACAAATGACAATACCTCCTTTCTATATATAAGAGTCTAAGCGGTCATAATATAATCATAGCTGACATAACAATAATAATATAAGGGCACACTAATAAAAATAGTAGGCTTCTATGGGGCACAATAATAACAATATGGGGACTACATGGGCACAAAAATATAATAAGGGGGTTGTACTAATAAAAATAAGGGGTTACACTAGTAGTATAGGGACCTAACACATGTAACTCCATTGCCATTTTTGGTTAGTGAACATCTCAACACCGTGATGTCAGAAGGCATTGGTGGAAAGGGCGATATGAGGCATACTTTTTGGATAATAGTTATGAGTGAAGAGAAGCAAGAGATGACACCATTAAAGTGAGAAATGACAAAGAGAACTGCAATATGGAAATTATCCTTTTTGAATATGTGTCAATCAATTAAATTTATTATTTCCAATTTGAAGATGCTCCTATGTTCATAAGAAAATTAAGAAATCACAAACACATCAATCTGGCTTGTTGCAAAAGTTTAGAGATTCTTCAAAATTCCTGAGTTTAAGATATGTTCATCTATGGGTTCAAGTTTGAAGATGATCCCGGGTTCGATATCCAATGCATCAATCTATTTGAAGGGGGGAATTTGAAAAATATGCAATACACCAATCTAGATCTCATAGTGCCAAATTTTGAATACGAAAAATTAAAAAGTATGTTGGAATAGACATACGAAAGCTTGCAAATTTCAAGCTATGGTGCAACATTAGAGTCGATCTCCAATCTGGCACTTACATCTATGCAGAGAATAGACACATTGAGTTGGGTTGAATCAGTCAAAGGTGCTCTCATGAGTTCCAAAAGCTAGTCAAGAGGTATGATGAATCACAATACCATGTGTAAGTACATCTGTTAGTTATATGGGTTGAAGTCTCATCTTTTCTCAGATTTTGGTCGCCATCATGAAGTTAAACATATTGGTACTAGCTCAAACAAAAATTTGGTTTTGAAGAAAGAATCCTATTATTCATCCATGGTCAAGATGTTATTGATTGAATGCTATTTTGGAAGGAAAATATAGTCCTTTTCCATAATGCCTCTACATCAAGGCTGCCAAGATTTGAAATACCTAAAATATCATAGTGGAATGTCATAGGAAAAGCTTTTGTCATCTATGAGGATTTGAGCTTTCGGAAAGCAACAATGCTAGCCCTTTGTGTAACTAATAAAGACTTAATTGATCCATCTATTTATTATCTCTATAAAGAAGGTAAAGATCTAAATATGGACACATACCTACAAAATTTCACCTACATTATTAAGAGTCTGTTGGACCTTTCACTTGTTATTGACACAAAGAACTCACAACTGGGATATACAATCAATATACAAAATTATATAAGAGCGACTTCTATTAATAGATAATTTGATACATAATCCATTATTTTTGGGAAACCAGTATTAAGTGAATCACACTGGATGGAATGAACACATATGCACTAAATAATCAAGTTTTAAACAAAGTTTTGATTATTTCGGAGACTGTTTCCAAACAAACAAAACAAATGCAACCACCAAGCTTTCATATGATGACCAATTGAGGAGGATCAAGACCATCCATGTGCCTTAGGAGATCTACAAAAAGAAGCAGACTACCAAATTCAAGGGATTCCCTCTTTTTCATACCCAGATGCTGCCCAATTTGAGAATGGGGGCATGACCAATAGTGAGGATTTTCCCATTTTATTTCCAGTTTATTCTTTGTGCACTGAATATTTTCTTCTATGATGTCATTGCTGGTTTTCAAGTTGCCTTTCCAAGTGCTTCCTAGAACGTGAATGCAAAGCTCTACTGGTTAACAGTCAGAAAAAGGTAAAGATAATTTATTTTGCATTTATTCCAATGTTATTATCATTGAAGTTTGTATTAACTAAGTAATAATTTTGCAGGATATGATCTTCTTGTTCCCTGTTGATAAGCTTAAATTTCACTATGTATCGCCTTCTCATTCTCATGCATATTCCATCCAATGAGAGATGTACTTAAATGATGAAGCGTATTTTTTTTTTCCTTCACTTGCCATGTCCTACTTTGATGATTATTCTGAAATTTGGGCTTATGTCTTTCTAATAATGTTAAAATTTTACTTCTACTTTTCTTTGCATGAATGTGTTATTTCATTTTGTTTTACAAGAATAAGTTTTTGCATATATATGTTTGACTTGTGATGTTATGTAATTTTTTTTAACTTTACTTTGTTTTACCCTAACCTCTATTCATGTAAATAATGTGTTAACTATTACCTCAACTTTAGCTTGTTTCACATTTTCTTTTATTTAGCTTCACTTTTTATTTATTTTGTTTTAACTCGTTTATGTTTTATTTTTAAAGAATAATTAATTGACTACAACATTTCCTAATATTTAATTATTTTTAAAAGAATGTTATTCACTAACAACTTAATCACATATTCCACATTATCGACTAAGATTCTAATTTCATATTATACATACATAAGCAACAATTAAACTATATAATAAAAGAAAACAATTAATATCCAAAATATACCTTCATTTATTCAATTACTCATTTGTGTATCTGAATCTTTGGTACACAAATGGGAGGAGGTATAATGTTTAAATTGTTTTTTTATAAAGGATATTATAGTCAATTTATTTTCTTTAAATTTCAAGTTAAACACAATTGAGTATCTATAGTACTCTAAGGCCAAA